>JAGSMS010000020.1:0-1200000 GCA_029286595.1 Bhutanitis thaidina | reverse complement strand
AAACGGCCGATGGGTTAGGGGGAATGGAAAAGAAACCGGCGGAAAAAGATGCGAGCGGTATCCAAAAGCATCGCCTTCTCCCAGCGCCGAGTCCCAGCCGCCTCAGATGTTCCAAGAGGCTGACTGGGATTAACCCATCTGGAGAGACGACTATCGGAATGATTTCGGTCGGCATACCACATGCACGGTCGCCTCATGAGCCAGGTCCAGATATTTCGTTTATATATTATTTATTATTATATTAATTAGTCATCGTGTCTGGCAGTCTTTGGGGGAGGCCAATGATCAGCAGTGGACTTGTAGTAGTCTGAAATGAATAGTCGTCGTGTAATGTTTTCGATTAAAATAAAAGAAAGACAAAATTTTAATGCTGGACATCTGACCTCTTACAATGAGACGATTTGCCTTTACAGCCACTTGGTAATCGAGTTGGCGAATCGCTGTAACAAGTCAGACGGTCTAGATAACTCAGGTCAGTCAGTTATGGGACGTTTATTACGCCATCTGTCGGAGGCTGCGAGAAATATCTGAT
This sequence comes from Bhutanitis thaidina, assembly GCA_029286595.1. Taxonomy (NCBI): domain Eukaryota; kingdom Metazoa; phylum Arthropoda; class Insecta; order Lepidoptera; family Papilionidae; genus Bhutanitis; species Bhutanitis thaidina. Next base: position 1,199,468 of record JAGSMS010000020.1, on the reverse strand, counting down.
GTTTCCTTTTATCTGTTTCAACATCGGAAATGTCGTTTCGATTGTTACGCGTACTACATAGATTAAGAATATATATTTCTAATACATAGTCTGAAAGTTAAGACTCGGAATAAATGCTATATCACTCACATATATATTAATATATATATATATATATATATATATATATGACAGATACTATATCGCTGTAAATAAATTCAAGCGTTACTTTACGGTATTCTATTATATAATGTTGAACAAATTTTCTTTACATAACTTCGCATGAAAAAAATGATAGAACAACATATAATAGCTACTCCGAAGAGAACAAGAACACAACCAACTTCACCGCAACCACCCACCCCCACAAGTACTACACTCGTTACTAGGTAATACCACCCATATTTATTACACGACACGTGTTTGGCAATAAATCCTTATTGTTGCGAAGTCCAGCGGGGCTATTCTGCCAGGTAGGATATATAATGTTTAGCTGTACGTTTCGTTTTGTAAAGTTAAATTTATAACGGAATAGGAGATATGACAGGGTTCGAAACAATGTGATCAGAGAGCGTTGTGGCGTGAAAGACGATGTAGTGACACGAATTGAGAAAGGGATGCTGAGCTGGTTTGGACATGTGGAGAGGATGAATGAAAGTAGGTAGACGAAACAAATATATGAGGCGAGTGTAAATGGTAGAGTCGGGAGAGAAAGACCTAGGCGAACATTTCACGATCAAATCGAAGACGTTCCGAAAAAAGGCCAGGTCAAGAGTACTCGAAACCAACGAGCATGCATGCGAAGATTAATGAAAGTGGAAGAACCGTCCCAAGTGGATTGCTTCTGCCTACCCCGTTGGGAACATTGCGTGAATATTTAACATATACAGGAGATCGAGTAGATAGGAACATTCCTTCTTGCTTAAAAATATAGACGACAGTGCTAGTGCATAAACTGTATTATCAACATATTATGGTTTTTGATAGGACATGGTATGTCTGAGAAATAATTTCGAGGGTATGTGAATCACGCTTGGAACACCCGCACTGGAGCAGCGTAGTGGGCCGCTCTCTAGTATTTCAAAAGTAGGCATTTGCCCAGCAGTGAGCACTTACAGGCTTAGCAGCATTTACTTTATTTTATGTAACCTAATTAAAAAGCGTCAGACGGAACCGTTTACTATCTATTTTCCAGCCGATGCTTACGCTTGGTTCTTTCTTTATGCTTTGTTTGTATAGACTTTTGTAAAATGGACGTTAGCCTTTGTCATCAACTTTGTTCTCTTTAACTTATTTGTTATTTTTCTCGTGAAACGAAACGTGAAACATCGACGAGGGCAATTGAACATCGGACGATGTTGTCTTTAGAAATTACACGCTTTTACAAAGGCTGTGCTTTATTGCGAAAGACGTACTCTGAAGATACTTTAAGTGTATAAATATAATAACAATAATAATAAAAAATCGGAATGTAACGATTGTTTAATTTTTTTTTTATGATCTCGTGTATCAAATCATTCATTCGACATAAGAAACACACATTATATATGTCGAACGTATTTTTTTTTTAAATCTACCACCGCTTCGCAAGGAGGTTCCTCTGACGGAGATGAAACCGGCGAAAGAGGGTGATAACATCTACCTATCACGGATGGCAGTGACCGGTTATGTAGGGATCAGCATTGAGTCCCGTACCGACTAAAATCTCCACGGATTGGAGATACGCTGTTGCTTTATAGAGGTTTAATTTCCAGCGATTGGAGTCTCTTTTAAGCATGTTCCCGCCTGAGTTAGCGCGCACCAGGACCAAGTCTCAGTGTTGACATACGGATCCGAGACTTGGTCCTTCACTGCAGGCCGTATGAGGAAGCTCAACGTTGCTCAGCGCGCTGTGGAAAGGGCTATGCTCGGTGTTTCTCTGCGCGATAGAGTCTGCAACGATGATATCCGCAGCAGAACTAAGGTAACCGACATAGCCGTAAAGATCAGCAAGCTGAAGTGGCAATGGGCAGTCCACATAGATCGCAGAACTGACAACCGTTGGCGAAGAAAGGTTCTCGAGTGGCAGCCACGTACAGGCAAACGCAGTGTAGGAAGACCCCCCACAAGATGGAGTGACGACCTGCGCAGTGTTAGTCAGTCCATCGTGCCGGTGCACGATGGACTGACCAGCTTAAAAGCGAGCAACCGTCTCAAAAGTTTTACGATGTGGTGAGGAACGCAATGGACCGAAAACGATTGCGGAACTGCATTCGTACCGACCACGATCATCAGTCATGATGGACACGACCAAGAAGAGATGTAGCTTTTTTTTTTAAAGAAGAAGGGGGCAAACGAGCGTTCGGCTCACCTGATGGTAAGTGAACACCGACGCCCACGAACATCCACAACACCAGAGGAGCTACAGATGCGCTGCCGGCCTTTAAAAGATATGCTTTAGAAGATATGCACATAAAGATGTATAGAATAAAGGCGACCGGGACTCGTCCGGGTGTCACTCTTTACATATATATATTCTCATCGCCGCGTTTGTATGCAGCAGCCGAGGCGACGCCATCTGGTGGATGCGATGGTTTAGCCGTCTCCTTAGTGGCTTTTACAGTACCATCGCCACAAGATGGCCGCGATTCTCTCACCACCGCCACAAATCGTTTATATCATAAGTACAGTTATGTAGTTGAGGAACTAAACGAACAGAAAAAAATTAAACTTTGCTTAAATTGTTAAAAGATTTTAAATAAAAAAAAAACACATTAATCTTATTGCAGACGACGCTCAAGATTAAAAATAGCATTGGACGCAAATCCGCAACGCTAGGATGCAACAGTTAGGATTAATAGAGTCTTTTTCATGTGAAACACAACGGTAGAAAGACTTCTTTGTTATACTCCTTTTTTTATTAAAAAAAAAATAAAACACACTTCTGACTCCTCGCGGAGGCAGTTCAGTTAACATACACAAATTGCACATGGACAAACACCAACAGTGGGAACAAGTATTTGTAGTTCCAACAAATATTTATACCGTTCAGAAGTCGATCCCACGACCGCCGCCCTGATGGAAGGATCTCCTCCTTCCGAAGGGCCTTCGTTTGCCATACTCACTGTGTTAACTCTTCAGTCGCCCCGTGACCACGGCTGCTGTAAAGCACTCGAAACGTAAGGAATATAAAATACGAAATAAAATCCATAAACAATAGTTTCATTTGAAATAAAGAAACAATGTAAAATATGAGTAGGGAAAAACCGGTAATCGGTAATTCACTTGAACGGTTCACTGTTCATGGTTAATGCGTCACGACAGTTCCATTTATCACGGCTCGGTTATTTCAACAGTCAGAAATGAAATGTTCAATCAAAGCGGGCCTTTCCTATTCATAGAGGGACGCTTTCGGTATTTCAATTATCAATTTTCGGAGATACGCCAACAACAACGTGGGGCTCAGTAGTAAGCGTAACCAAGTGCGGGAACTCGAGTTCGTATTCCAGCCGAAGTCGATGCTCAACACAAAACGGTTGGTCTTCCGGGTGCACACTGCACCGGGGTACACATACGGCACTATATTATCCCCTGCTCAGTTGACAACAGCCGATTGTGTTCGGAAGTTGTTTAGTTTAGTTATAGTATAAAGGGATACATAGATGATAATAAACCCTGGGAATGAGTCGATCGCTTCGAGGCCGTTTCAAGAAAAAATATTGTAATATTAGATTATTAAAACATTTTGTATTTTTTGAAATGTATGTTTCTAAAAAAACCAAAAAAAGAGGGTACTTCCGGAGTTTCATTCCCCGGTTTCTTCTCCTTCAGATGAACCTCAATACGAAACGATGGTAGATTTTAAAAATGAAGACAAATGTAATGTATGGTTCTTATGTTGAATAAATTATTTGATTTGAGCTTATAAATAACATATCTGTCCGTGCGAAGCCGGCGCGGTACATTTTTTTTTATAAAGAATACCAGTAAAGCTATTTATTATTTTTACACTTACATTACTAATATTTCAGTTAACCCTCCAACTAAGCTTAATGCTTGTATCTGGACTGACACATTTGGCTATTGGCGTTTAATATTTACAATGTAATAATAAAGATTTTCATGGCTTATCCCTTGGTTGTCACTTATAACATTCTTTCCGTATCCTAACCACTTGCCTTGTCTTTCTTTTACATTGGTATTAATAGAGATTTTTTTTTCTATTAAGAGTAGCGTCGGAGTTTTAGTGACGTAGGGGCAATTTGGAAATGGACATAGTTAAACGTTATCGCATAATCTATTAAATGAACTTAGTTTTGAGTAAGCGTTGCATTGGAATTTGGCCAAATTGCGCCAAGAGCTTGTTAGTCATTTGGGTTTAGAGTTTTATTACTTACAATTTAAATTTACTGTCTTTACCGGTATCGTAAAAACATCGATCATTAATATCTTTGTAAGCAGTTAACTTAACGTGCTAAATAACGTTAACGATATTATTAACCAATACTATAATAATGTCTGTGTGTATGTGACATAATATTTTTTTGATTATTTCTCAGACCTGCAAGTTTTTTTATGGGAAAGGCGGCAAACGAGCATGCGGTTCACCTGATGGTAAGTGATTACCGTCGTTACTCGTCCATCTGCAACATCAGAGGTGCTGTTGGTGCATTACCGGCCTTTAGGGTTTTTTTTTTTTTTTTTTTATGGAAAAGACGGCAAACGAGCAAGCGGTTCACCTGATAGTAAGTGATACCGTCGCCCACATACATCTGCAACACCATAGATGCTGCAGGTGCGTTGCCGGTCTTTAAGGATATTTGGGAGATGGGAGGGAAGAGGAGGGGAATAGGGAGGGGATGTGGGCCTCCGGTTACCTCACTCACCGTACGAAACGCAGAAGCACAAGATACCTCTACTTCACGCCGGTATTCTGCGAGGCCGTGGTATTAATCCGGTCGAGCCGGCCCATTCGAGCAGCAGCTAAAGCCGCCGCTTGGCTCTACCACGCTTAAAAAATTTGTAAAGTAATTAATAAAGTATTTGGGACATGGAAGGGAGAATTAGGAGAGGGACGGGGAGGGGGAGTGGGCTTCCGGATACCTCACTCACCGAACGAAACACAGAAGCATAAGTTGCCTCTACTTTCAGGCCGGTGTTCTGCTAGGCCGTGGTACCAACCCCGTCGAGCGCCGTCACTACTAGGCTACCACGGTGGAGTTCCTATTACGTTAGGAGATACTTCAAGAGAACAACGGCTAATGTTATCTTGAGGAAAAACTCGCGGACGGAAGCTGCTGCAAAATAAACGTGTTGTGTGTTTTAAATCGAAATAGAAATTCTATTCTTATGGCTTTTAGAGCTAAGTACCTGATTTTTAATAGTATATCTTTTAAGCTTTAAATTTATTAGTAAAAGTTTAGACTAGATACTAGCTTTAAAGGTAATTTATTACCTGCATAGTATTGGTAAAACTAGTCGCAAGAAAAAAGAAAAAGGCTTTGAAATATTTGGCTTTTAATAATACACACAGGATTACACTTCAAAGGATGGCTTAATGGACATGGGTCTATCCGAAAGGGTAACATACAACAAACAGACGATTATTGAAGTAGAGTTAGGATAATAAGAAATATTCGACTTCTCGACTAGAAAAAACGGAAAGAGGCAAGACATTAAAAATTTTACTAAATATTTGCAAATGATGTAAATTAGCGGTTTCATTAACTGCGCTTTTTTAGCATACTACCAAGTACTTCCATAGGGACGTCACCGGCGTCACTAAGGAATCAAAAAAACAACGTCATCAAAAAAACTCTCCCGAAATAAGCATACGAAGCGAATGTTTCTCGCATTCAAAATAAATGAATATTTCCTTATAATAGTAAATGAAACCACCATTTACGAATTCTAACGCGTTTAATTATGTTCTTATATTCCCGACGTTACGATTGCTTTACAGCAGCCGTGGTCACGGGGGGACCGAGGTGTTAGACGTCCAGATGTCATAGTTAACCGGGGCTACCTTCAGCTTTTATTCATTATTATTTTTTTGGTCCGATCTACGCAGAATGTGCTCACAGTATCTTGAGGTCGTGCAGTGGTATGCTTGGTTTTAGATTTAATTTTGTTTATAACTGGATCCCAAGCCGGTGGTAGCACCAAATCCGTATATGGTGGTTTCATTTAAAATGTATAGTGTTCGCTTAAATACTATAACTATAATCATTATATCCTTATAGTGTTATGTTTGAAAACAATATCACGAGCACATATCGTCGTAAAGTGACTCGAACTGTTCCACCGAGCTCCGTTAAGCACTAAATTTATTAAACATAAAGGACTAGCATTAGCGAAAGCAATACAATGTATTTCTATGATTTTTATTAATACCTAAATGCTTTGTCTGTTCAAAATAAGGTCTTTGTTTACTACCTATAAGGACAATTCATTTTCTTTTTTTAATCTATGAGAAAAGCGGTTAAATGTACAAGCGGTTCACCTGATGGCTAAGTGATTACCATCTCACACCAGAGAGCCTTTAAGGGTTTTTGGGAGATGTGGGGTAGGACGAGGAGGGCGATGGGGAGCGGGAGTGAGCCTCCGGATACCTCACTCGCCTAACGAAACGCAGAAGCATATGATGCCTCCTCTTTACGACGGTGTTCTGGCAGGTTGCAGCAAAAGCCGCCGCTTAGCTCTAACACTTATAAAAACTACAAGAATAATACAACTAAAGCCTTTAGTCACTCGCGGGGTGGGCAATGACTATTACTAAACGAGCTCGTGGGCTCGTCCCCGCTCTTCTTAGTATAAACATACATTTTTTAAGCGTGGTAGAGCCAAGCGGCGGCTTTTGCTGCTGCTTGAATGGGTAGCTCGACTGGGTTGGTACCACGGCCTCGCAGAATACCGACGTGAAGTAGAGGCATCTTGTGCTTCTGCGTTTCGTTCGGTGAGTGAGGTAACCGGAGGCCCACTCCCCCTCCCTATTCCCCTCCTCTTCCCTCCCATCTCCCAAATATCCATAAACACTGGCAACGCACCTGCAGCATCTATGGTGTTGCAGATGTATGTGGGCGACGGTAATCACTTACCATCAGGTGAACCGCGTGCTCGATTGCCGTCTTTTCAATTAAATAATAACCAAGATTAGTGTCTAATTATTTTCATTAGGCATTATTCAACGCGATCAAAACAAAACTCAACGCTGTCGTTGTACACAAATGGCTGAGAAGACGGGTGTGCTAACAACTAAGTCATACTCGATCAATTGAATAAATAGTTATATGAGGTTAATGAAAACAAAATGTAAAGTAGCCCACAGCTGGGCAAAGGCCTCCTTCTCAATTACGAGTGTCTGAGAGGGTTTTGGAGACGCGAACGACCGGCCACGCTGCTCCAGTGCGGGTTCGCGGGCTTCACATATCCTCGAAATAACATATATTTTTTTCATTACTTCCCAGACATGCTGTTTACCTTCACCACCGCTGAGCACTTGGTAAATACAGCACCTAAAATTGCTATTACCGACTTCAGCGGTGCCGGCCACCGGGAAACGAATCCCGGTCACTCGCGCTCTATGAAAGTGTGCGCCCTGCCCGCTAGGCTACCAGGAGAATACAAGATAACTCTCATATTCTTATATCATACTCCTGTTAGATTGCTTGCATTTCCATCAAATCCTACGCTTAATCTCAAACGTCTCAAACGTCTACGTCTTGAGAGGAGAGAGATCTGTGTCAGAGGATTTAAAATGTTCTCCTACAGCATGTAAGGATCTTCACTAGCACACGTTGAAGAATCATCATAGCATTAATATAACATAATAAAACATATTAAAGAAGCATACAGTTTACGTCATTATATATTTTTATTTAAGAAGCGACAGACGTATGTCAGGACCGTAGCAAGTGGAAGAAGATTGTCCCTGCCTACCCTTTGGGAACAAGGCGTGAATATATACATACATACATACAGTTTAAATTATTATACATTTTTATTTAAGAAGTGAAAGACGTATGTCAGGACCGTAGCAAGTGGAAGAATATTCTCCCTGCCTACCCCGTTGGGAACAAGGCGTGAATATATACATAAATACAGTTTACGTCAAGGTTTAATTAAAAATCATATGATGACGATGATTTCTTGTATTTACACGGCTACACATTTCAAATGACTATTGATTTGACTTGTATACTATTGTCTATAGATTTTTTCGCGTATAATTAGCTTTTTTAAATTCCGACATTTCGAGTGCTTTACATCACACGCGGTCCTCACGTGACCGGTATTTATGAAAGCTAATTAAACACGATAATTAAATCCGGAAATAACTTTAAAAAAAAGCTTTTTTCCGCTGTAGGACTTTCTCCCGAGTCGCATGGGCAGTGGTAACGATAGGTGAGTGGTTAGGGATGTGGCTTCAAATCAGGAGACTAAAGTTTCAATTCCCTATGTGGGAGGGCTTGTAGCTATTGGCTTGGACAACAGCGTCAGGCTAATCTTAGTGTCACGTTGTACCTCTGATGAAATGTGGGTTGAAAAGAATAAAAATGTCTAGACCTCGTACCACCCCTGTATTATGTATACGGTAGTGTTCGTTTATGTTTTTATATTTATTTTCGTATGTTATTAAAAACCGTGGCACTTTAATGTCTTAACACCCGACAGACACTGATTTAAATCCCGGAGCAAGCTACATTAAAATTGACGACATGTTCCCGGTGCATATAATAAAGGGTTAGACAGAGTTTATGCATTTCCATTTTGGGGCTTCTACAACCTACATTTCACTTCACCTGCTGATAGATTATTACGATTGGAGAGCTTCGTCGCTGGGCTTACTCCCGGATCACCAAGGAGAAACGGGTGACCCCTACGCTGAACTAAACCATCATTGAGAAGATAATTTTAACAGTACATTCCTCAAGGGTCCTCAGGGTCGGTACGACACTGTTATCCACTTCTGCTGCGAACCACTATTGCAAATACTGTCGTGTCCTGGTTTGAAAGAGCTCTTTACGGGCTGTCTTGCATCTCAGGTCAGTCCCCTGGGATGACGAAGCATCTGTAACCCGCTTTGAATGAAGTGATCTGCAGGTGAGCAAGGGCTGCAGGTGACCAAGGGCTGCAGGTGACCAAGGGCTGCAGTAGCCACTTATCACCAGGTGGACAGTTAGCTCATCCCCAATCAAATAAAAAACATCATATTTCTGTTATTTATTATATTATCTCTCTGAAGTATGAGATAAAAAGGTCGAAGCAAGGTTAAAAAAAAGGTTTTGTGACTTATTTATAGCACATAAATAAGTCTTTCCGAACATCGATCTTTCGATTCGATTAAGAATCAACAATGGTTTGAATAATACATGATCTTTGTCTTTGATATAAATCGATTATTCTTTTTAATTTAATTACTGTTATTTTTGTGACAGTCTAATTCATCTGTAGCTAAAAACTATCTCGCTAACCTAAAGCTGTCTTGTCAAGTTAAAAAGTAAAGTTGCATCCTGTAGATGTTCCATTGCTGGGCGTAGGTCTCCTTTAATTTTTTATAGTATTACTCTGATACAAGAGCCCCTACAACTCATTATTACTACATAAGCGTATTTTAGTCCACTGCTGAACACAGACATCTCCAACAAAACGACATATTTTTCTTGGAAGGTTTGCGCATACACAACCATATTCAAGATATGGTTTCGTCTTCAGGTAAACATGTCTTAGATAAACGAAAGCATGTTAAAATAAAATTTGGAAAATCCAAAAGTAGCACGTCTCATTTAACGCTAATTAAACTCTTAAGAAAAAAAATCGTATTGAGGTTTAATGAAATATTTCGGGTCATTTCCACTTCTGATGAAAACAATAAGAAAAGATAATAAAATAACTACAAGTGATATGAAAGAGGAAACCAGTTGATAAAATTCTGGACACAATAAAAAAACCCGGTCTCGGTACGTCATTTTTTTCGGGACTTATCGTGACCGCAACCCTAAAAAAAATCCGGACGTCTACGTAAATTTTTTTTAAACGGTTTTTTTTTTTATATTAGATGATTTTTGAAAATAATTTTAATGAATTAAAGCGTTTTCTTGGTATGTGTCTATTCAAATAAGCATATAAGTGCAATATAATTGCGATAGAGGCATTTGAAGACCGTCGAATAGCATGACCTTGACATGTCGGGTATAAAGCACTATCTCACGCAGCTTCGCGCCATGAGACGTGCGATAACATGTATTTCATAATGCAATGAGGACACACGGAAAATTTGTGAAATTGTTTAAGGCATGGCGGATTAGGCTCCTGGAGACTGCCTGGAAGCTCATTATAGCTTTCAAACCGAAACTCCATGGTAGGGGTCAGCGCCTGTCCAGATAACTCCTGGGTAGGGAAAGGGCCTACCGCCCTAAAAGTTTAATATTATTGTAACGTCTTCTCAACTCTGACGTATTTGAATGATAAGTAAATGATAAGAAATATTTTATAAATTACCTGTCGATGTTAACGGGACTCTTTGGTTGTGAAATAAGGGTGGCTGTACACTGGTTGGAATATTCTGGTATAAGGGAAAATTAAGAGACGATCGAAATTCGGGACTATGCACCGTAGCGCGCTCAGAAGTTAAGTTGTGAGTTCTGTATGTAAGTATGTGGAAATGGAAGATTACGAAGAAAAGGAAGAGAAAGGAAAGTATACAAAAAAATAAATATAAAAAGGATGAAACAACAGAGGATTAGTTGTTCTCAGGAAGAGACGAGGAAGATCATGCGCGTCAGGAAGAAACTGCAGCCTTTTTAAGTGGTAAAAATAAATAGAAGTTTAAGAAAGAAGAAGAGGAAGAAGAACTCCAATCTCGCAACCCGAGGCTCGTAGATACATTTTGTTACGTATAACTTTCCTTAGATTTGTATCTTGAATGTAATAAATTCATAGCTCTTAGCGATTTTCCTTTCTCTAGTAAATATAGTAAAGATACTAGAGTATCTATATATCGATTTCTGATGTGATTTTAATGATACAAATAGGGAGTCCGGGACGTGATTCTTTCGCTCAGCCACACATGTTACGGATAAATCAAAACTAACTCGACTTTCGACAAACATTAACTTCTATGAAATATTATTGCGTTTCGCATATGAGGTGAATGTGATCAGAGAGCGTTGTGGCGTGAAAGACGATGTTGTGACACGAATTGAGAAAGGGGTGCTGAGCTGGTTCGGACATGCGGAGAGGATGAATGAAAGTAGGTTGACGAAACAAATATATGAGGCGAGTGTAAATGGTAGAGTCGGGAGAGGAAGACCTAGGTGAACATTTCCGAACATCGATCTTTCGATTCGATTAAGAATCAACAATGGTTTGAATAATACATGATCTTTGTCTTTGATATAAATCGATTATTCTTTTAGTTTAATTACTGTTATTTTTGTGACAGTCTAATTCATCTGTAGCTAAAAACTATCTCGCTAACCTAAAGCTGTCTTGTCAAGTTAAAAAGTAGAGTTGCATCCGGTAGATGTTCCATTGCTGGGCATAGGTCTCCTTTAATTTTTTATAGTATTACTATGATACAAGAGCCCTTACAACTCATCATTACTACATAAGCGTATTTTAGTCCACTGCTGAACACAGACATCTCCAACAAAACGACATATTTTTCTTGGAAGGTTTGAGCATACACAACCATATTCAAGATATGATTTCGTCTTCAGGTAAACATGTCTTAGATAAACGAAAGCATGTTAAAATAAAATTTGGAAAATCCAAAAGTAGCACGTCTCATTTAACGCTAATTAAACTCTTAAGAAAAAAAATCGTATTGAGGTTTAATGAAATATTTCGGGTCATTTCCACTTCTGATGAAATCAATAAGAAAAGATAATAAAATAACTACAAGTGATATGAAAGAGGAAATCAGTTGATAAAATTCTGGACACGATAAAAAAACCCGGTCTCGGTACGTCATTTTTTTCGGGACTTATCGTGACCGCAACCCTAAAAAAAATCCGGACGTCTACGTAAATTTTTTTTAAACGGTTTTTTTTTTTATATTAGATGATTTTTGAAAATGATTTTAATGAATTAAAGCGTTTTCTTGGTATGTGTCTATTCAAATAAGCATATAAGTGCAATATAATTGCGATAGAGGCATTTGAAGACCGTCGAATAGCTTGTCCTTGACATGTCGGGTATAAAGCACTATCTCACGCAGCTTCGCGCCATGAGACGTGCGATAACATGTATTTCATAATGCAATGAGGACACACGGAAAATTTGTGAAATTGTTTAAGGCATGGCGGATTAGGCTCCTGGAGACTGCCTGGAAGCTCATTATAGCTTTCAAACCGAAACTCCATGGTAGGGGTCAGCGCCTGTCCAGATAACTCCTGGGTAGGGAAAGGGCCTACCGCCCTAAAAAAGTTTAATATTATTGTAACGTCTTCTCAACTCTGACGTATTTGAATGATAAGTAAATGATAAGAAATATTTTATAAATTACCTGTCGATGTTAACGGGACTCTTTGGTTGTGAAATAAGGGTGGCTGTACACTGGTTGGAATATTCTGGTATAAGGGAAAATTAAGAGACGATCGAAATTCGGGACTATGCACCGTAGCGCGCTCAGAAGTTAAGTTGTGAGTTCTGTATGTAAGTATGTGGAAATGGAAGATTACGAAGAAAAGGAAGAGAAAGGAAAGTATACAAAAAAATAAATATAAAAAGGATGAAACAACAGAGGATTAGTTGTTCTCAGGGAGAGACGAGGAAGATCATGCGCGACAGGAAGAAACTGCAGCCTTTTTAAGTGGTAAAAATAAATAGAAGTTTAAGAAAGAAGAAGAGGAAGAAGAATCCTTTAACTCCAATCTCGCAACCCGAGGCTCGTAGATACATTTTGTTACGTATAACTTTCCTTAGATTTGTATCTTGAATGTAATAAATTCATAGCTCCTAGCGATTTTCCTTTCTCTAGTAAATATAGTAAAGATACTAGAGTATCTATATATCGATTTCTGATGTGATTTTAATGATACAAATAGCGAGTCCGGGACGTGATTCTTTCGCTCAGCCACACATGTTACGGATAAATCAAAACTAACTCGACTTTCGACAAACATTAACTTCTATGAAATATTATTGCGTTTCGCATATGAGGTGAATGTGATCAGAGAGCGTTGTGGCGTGAAAGACGATGTTGTGACACGAATTGAGAAAGGGGTGCTGAGCTGGTTCGGACATGCGGAGAGGATGAATGAAAGTAGGTTGACGAAACAAATATATGAGGCGAGTGTAAATGGTAGAGTCGGGAGAGGAAGACCTAGGTGAACATTTCACGATCAATTCGGGGACGTTCTGAAAAAAGGCCCGATCATGAGTACTCTAAACCAACGAGCATGCATGCGAAGATTTATGAAAGTGGAAGAAGCGAAAGACGTATGTCAGGACCGTAGCAAGTGGAAGAAGATTGTCTCTACCTACCCCGTTGAGAACAAGGCGTGAATATATACATACATACATACATATGAGGTGAGGTATCAATATGTCGATTTTATATCTGGCTGACAGACAAGATAACAGTCCACCTGATGCTAAGTGACCACTGCAGCCAGTGGACATCTGCAAGCAATTTCTATCGAATATGGTTACAGGTGCATTGTCACCCCTGAGAACTAACTAAGATGGAATGCTTTACAGCCAGGAATGCTATATTTTAGACGTGGTAGAGCCAAGCGGTGTGAATTAGAGGCATCTTGTGCTTCTGCGTTTCGTTCGGAGGGATGTTACCTCAAGTCCACTCCCCTTCCCCGGCAGCTTCTCTGGTGTTGCAGATGTACGTGGGCGATGGTAATCAATAAGGTGAGCCGCTTGCTCTTTAACCCCCTTTTCCATAAAGAAAAGTATATACAAAGGCTCTCTAATACCCATCAAACCCTAACACAACATTAGTTACACACCTGATAAGCGGCAGACAAAGATAAGGTTAGATATTAACCTACATCAAAATACTCTAAAATGGCGTTACAAAAAAAAATTTCAGACTGACACAATCAGACCAAAGATAATGAGCAGTATCATACTAATATGTATTTTATTGAGTAAGGGGGAATATAAATATCCTGACCAGCACGTGGTGCAAACGAACAAGGCTCTGGCGATCGAAGCCCAAATTCCACAAACTAATGATGGGGAGCAGCATCCGGTACGAGGGTAGCGGCACAGCTCTCGCTTGTCCAGCGTGGTGAGTATGGGCAAACCTTTCAAGAAACGCATACGAACTTTTGTTGGAGCTTTCTTGGACAGACCTATGTTCAGCAGTGGACTTAACTGGACGAAGATACTACGAGAATGGCAATGCTGCGCTTACCAATCCACATGCTTTGCGTAATGTATAAAAGCTTTTGGTACTGCATAAACAAAAGAACTTGTCCATAAGTCCTATGGTCGCGGCGTAGGAATCTGCCTACCCCTTTCTTTCTGCAGGCGTCGTTAGTGGTTTTGAACACGTCATAGTAAAATCTGGAAGAAAACGCTGCCACTGGACTCGTCGCCAGAGAGATTCTATCACTCAGAGCGAGGAAAAGAGGGCGACAGATATCGGTTTGTTTACGCACATGCCAAATGTAAATAGTGTCAACCTAACCCTCTGGTTAGTGACCCATCAATCTCAGTGATATATCTACGTCCAGTGGTGGCTAACATTTATAATATTTTTAATCTGGAAGCTTTTTTATTTTTTAAAACTAAAACGACGTCCGGACCTTTTGTGTTACAGCAGCTTACACAACTGGTGCGCAAAAAAAAACGTTCACTCACGAGTACATAACCGTTATTTCATTTAGACAAAAATGTGGTTTCGGCTCACGTCGGTGAATTTAGAGGTTTACTTAAATACTTAAATACTTTTCACTTATTAAAAGTTTCTAGGTAACCTACTTCTAGCATGTTTCGTATAAATGTAAAAAATATTTAAGCGACACAATTTGTTAAAATGTAAAGTTAGATAACTGAAGGTATTTTCACCGTTTTCGACATAAGGCCGAGCCGTGGTAGCCTAGTGGTCAGGGCGCTCACTTTAATTTCGTAGTGCGTGAGTGACCTGGGTTCAAAGTTCCTGACAACGCGAGGATACCTGCAGGTCTGAGAATTAATAAAAAAATATTATTTCGAGGACATGTGAAGCTCGCCAACCCGCAGATAGCGGGCCCTTCCCTGCTTCTAAACCCTCTGTGATACTCGTTATTGAGAAGTAAGCCTTTGCCCAGCCGTGGGCACTTACAGGCTGCTACTTTACTTTACTTTTTTTTATTCATTTAAGATTATGGCCACCCCGACCTCTACAACGTTCAAGACATTATGTACTTGACATGCTGAAGAAACGATTTGAGCCGCATAAAGTTTAAAGTCAAATGATTTTAAAAGAGTGGAGATTTATGACACATATGATGTTTATACAATGTTTGGAAATAATTTGTACATCGAGGAATGGCGTAGGGAAAGGCGCGAGAATATTAGTCGAGGGCTAATACTAGTGCTTTGTAACTCATCTACGACGAATTCTAAAACACTTAAAGGTCATAAAAACAATCCATTTCTTATTCTTGCTCGTTCGCCGTTTCCCAAATAAAAAATTAAATGTGAGGGCGTGATATCTTCTATATCAATCTATCCCTCCTTTGACCCTTAAGTTCAGCCATGCGCTCTTTAACCTCCGTCCGGAGGTGGCACACCCTGACTCGGTTCACGTCAGGCCTGCAGCTGATAGAAGCTCTGATTGCGGCGCTCGAAACGACGATCATACGCCATTTTGACTTGCTTTGAAGCGGGCCTCCGGTTGCCTCGCGCACCGAACGAAACGCTGAAGCACTAGATGCCTCTACTTTACGCCGGTATTCTGCGAGGTCACGGTATACCCCGGTTGAGTTGGCCCATTCGAGCAGCAGCAAAGGCCGCCGCTTAACTCTATCAAGTTTAATTTCGTTCCACAATCAAAGTTGTGTTGTTTTTTTTTAACGTATGTATGCATTCATAAATTCAAAGCATTGTAATTGATATATCTTTCCCATTGAGTTAATATAAAAAAAAAATGAAAGCTTGTTATAGTAATAAGCAGCTTTGTTAATGAAGGTAACAATCCATCTTTGTTCCTTTGAGGTGTCGCGTTTCGTGATTGTTGTTTGTTTATGTAAATGAAATAAAAATACATCATTAAAAACATTGTGTACTAATAATTCTTTTATTACATTAGCCTACTTACGTTGGTATATTGATACGGTTACCGTAGACCGAAAATGGGAGCTGAGTGTTGCTCAGTGGGCTATGGAAAAAGCTATTTTTTGATTTAAAAGGAGAAAGAAAGAGAAAAGGAGATTCTGTTTAATGCTCAGAGCGAGCAAAAAAATAAACAAGTTTACGATACGTAAAAAAAAGAACTCAAGCAACAAAAATGTCTGCCGTAAGTATAAGTTGCCTATACATGCATTCCTCATTGTCAGCTTAGAGTTACAGATTTCTCTGTCAGCTAAAGATAGTAGTCACAGTGGATGATAAAGGATCAGCAAGCATGCGTCGCCATGGAAGATCACGTTGCCCGTGAAACTGATAACCGTTAGGTAAGAAAGGTTATCAAATTCCAATCGCGTAAGTGTGTAGGTGAACCTTCCCTTCCGCACACACGTACAAAACACAAGATGTAACAACTAGCGAAATTAAACTGACAACATATGCCAGGCGTGGCGGACCGCGAAGCACGTGGAGCTGAACCGTTGGGAAAATATTCCAAGTTGCAACCTTGTACAGGCAAACAAAGTGTAAGTGTAAAATGACTCTTCTTTTTCTTACTTCACTCGTTGATTGGTTTCACTTGATGATTTTAAGGCCGGCAGCGCGTCTGTAGCTCCTCTGGTGTTGTGGATGTTCGTGAGCTTCGGTGATTACTTACCATTAGGTGAGCCGCAAGCTCGTTTGCCCCCTTCTTCTATAAAAAAAAAGATGCCTTGTTGTGAGGCGAAACACGTGGCGATTTTAATGTATGTGGTGTACAGGTTACAGGTACCAAGTATTTGTGCTGGTGATTTTGGTGGTGAAGGTGAATGGTGTGGAAATAATTAGTGCATTTGTGGTAGCAAGGGCGGTGCTCTTCTTCTCTACGAACATTAACATGTGGCATTTTCTTGTTTTTGCAAACGGAATCGTGCGAAGTAATTTCTTCTAACATCTTTATGAAATTTTGTTGTTCTCTACCATATATCGATGTTTCGTTTAAATATAACCAGAGCAACTTTTTACTGAACGACTAACGCGCAAAACGTATTAGGTGTTGGATTATTATTTTGTACAGTACCGTCTACAATGGAAACGCGGGTGCCATCGTAGTTCGGAAACATGGCGGTCAAAAAGGGCGCTAAGATCGTGTCTGGGGGCCATTTATCGTCACGACTCTTCGGTTGGGGGTTGAATACAAAACGCCATCGTCGTCTAACACAATTCATTTGCATAAGTCGTGTTATATTATCGTTGTTCGCGATGTACTTTTGTGTTACTTATGATATTTGACTTTGAAGTATTTTATTATTTAACCAGCATGTCAGTCGGTCTCCGTCCGGTGCCAGTGACAGGGAGATCATAGAGATATCCAAAACAAATTCCATTGTTTCTTTTTTTTATTTATTGAGATAAAGAGAGTAGTAATTGTTTAAATATATACTGTAATTTAATGTGATAAAACTGAGCCATGGATATTTATTTATTTATTTAAGCTTCATGCACAAAGTGGTACACATGGCGGACTTAATGCCTAGAGGCGTTCTCTCCCAGTCAACCATTAGGCTAAGCAGAGATAAACACGTAATATGAGCGATACAGCTAACGGAATAAAACACACAGATAGGATACACAGATAGGTAGATACATACATACATACATACATACAATATTTACAAAAATACCATATGTATGGGATATGGAAACGAAGAATTGTTTAAGCAATTGAAATTTTTTTTTTTCACTATTTTGTCATCAACCGCATAGGTTCAGAAATACTCATGTGTTTTTGTATATATACAAAAAAAAGTAAAGTTAAAACAAATGAAAAATATTTTAACGCAATTATATCATTTACCGTATGGGTTCCGAAATACTCATACAAAATTCGTTGACGTGACAAAGACAGTGGAAAGAAAAACACTCTGAGATTTTATATATATAGATAATATAATATATTTTTTATTGGATGGTAGCCTATTACGGCTCTTGTGTCTGCAATAGGCATTGAAAACTATCTGTATGTAGCTATTAGGTACCATTTTGAATGGGTTACTGTGTTATTAACACTTAATTATGTTGTCTATCAGTTTGAAAGGTATACTGAGACAGAATAATTACAGTCTGTGAGGAATTCCATCTTACTCCTCAAGAGTAACAATGCATCTGTAAAATTTTTAAACTTGGTAGAGCCAAGCGGCGGCTTTTGCTGCTGCTCGAATGGGCCGGCTCGACCGGGTTGGTACCACTACCCGGTAGAATACCGGCGTGAAGCAGAGGCATCTTATGCTTCTGCGTTTCGTTCTGTGAGTGAGGTAACCGGAGGCCCTCTCCCGCTTCCCATCATGCAGCACCTCTGGTGTTCCAGATGTACGCGGGCGACACTAATCAACTACCGTCAGGTGGAACGATTGCTCGATTGCCGCCTGTCTTATAAATAAAAAAAAAAAATTTGCAAGGAATGCATGCCGGCATTTTCTGGCGCCAGTCGACTCAAATAACCCGACGGATAAGGTCAGCATTTTGATAAATGAATTTGATTACAAAACATCGAGTTAGATATTTTTTATTTGAAACGTCGTTGAAGTGTTGAAGTTTTGAAACGCTTCGGTGGAAATTGGAACGTGAAGGAAAGCACTTGGCTGATATTCAAGCACGTTTTCATATTTGTTTGATGCACGAGAGGTGAGTTATAAAAAATAGACGCGCAAGTCATCTAATGTATCCAACAAAATCATACTCTTATTCCCTGACTTTAATTAACAAGAAAAACGTAACTTTCAAAAGAAATAAAAAGCTCTCACAACACACTTCACGTGACGGGGAATTTTGCTGATGGTAAGTGATTACCTTCGCCCACGTACATCTGGAAGACCAGAGGTACTTCGGGTGCGTTTCCTGTCTTTAAGGGTGTTTGGGAGATGGAAGGTTCTCCCTTGAGTTGGATAGGGAAGAAGAGTAAGCTCCGGTTACTTCACACACCGAACGAAACGCAGAGGCATAAGATGCCTATACTACACGCCGGTATTCAGCGAGGCCGTGGTGCCATACAGAATGAGCCGGCCCAGGCGAGCAGCAGCTGAAGCCGCCGGCACGTACTGATCCTGTCTCAAACTCAGTGTCCAGTCCGACGAATAAAATCATAAACGACTTGACTCGGGTCTCCCGATTTGAAGACAGCTCCCCTAACCACTAAGCCATCGTAGCCCGTAATATCGTTATAAAAGAGTTCGTAGGTACTAAATGCCTTTTTTTACTTCATAGTTATGTTAGTAACTCTGTGTCTCGGTGCTCGGTAAGTGTAACACAATTTGTGTTTGAACTTTATTTCGAAGACAGTTTTAACACAATTACAAGAGAACTCTAATCACACTCAGATCTAAGATGTAAGTTAAGATGGAGAATTTTCGCAGAGCATTCTACAGTCTGTTAACTATTTGTAGGTATCAAAGAAATAGAAATGTATTTATTTTGAATACGACAATGAAATTTATTACTAACTTCTTAAGATTACCAATATCTTCATCTGATGATGAGACATTTATGATGTATTTTATGTATAACATGGTACTTTTTATGTGGTAGAGCTAAACGGCGGCTTTTGCTGCTGCTCGAATGGACTGGCTCTACCGGGCTTGGTGAGTGTGGTAACCGGAGGCCCACTCCTCCTCCCCATCCCCACCTCTTTCTCTTTCCCACCTCTAAACTAAATCCCTTTTACCGGCAACGCACCCGCAGATGTACATGAGCGACGGTAATCACTTACCATCAGGTGAAACGCTTGGTCGTTTACAGCCTCTCCCAACACTAAAAAACAGAAGAAAACCTGTCTGAATTTGGTGTTTATTCTTCATCGGCCGGAACAAGTCCACTGCTGGAGATAAGTCTTTCCATGAATATACAAACAAGAACTGTCATACATACATATGTTAGCCTATTTTAGTCCACCGTTCTCCATAGAAGTACGAAGGCTATGTACAATTAGGTATAAACGATAATAGGAATGGATGACGTATAATAAAATAGGGTCGGTGCTGACTGAAGATCAGCGTTGCGGTTGACCCCGCGACACTATGCCGAGTCAGCACCGTTTCATTTGACACGACACACGGGTTATAAATCATAAAGTCTTTCCCTTAAATTATTTCTTTTTGTTTTTACATATCTATTGTTTTTTCTGTATAATTGTATTTCTTGTAACTTTTGTGTTGTGTAAATGTTTAAATCGTATCGTATCGTAGCGTATAAAAAAAATCAAAAACCTTGTCACCGTAACTGAACCGTATCCTGTCTAGAAATACAAATGATAAGCGAAGCAACTTGAACTTTATTAAAATATTTTTATTTTATTTAAGATATCTTTTATGTTCTGTACATTTTTACAATTATATCATAGTATAGACAATGACCGCTGTTTCATAATGTTTTTTTTTTTCAATGAAAGTCAACACTGAGGATATATTCTGTAAATTATTGCGTCTAGACTGCATGAGTTGGGACTAAACGTCACGAATAATCATTAAGTAAATGAATAAACTGTAATTTGTTGTTATCTGTCTGTAACGGGTATCCAGTAATGACCAGAATAAGTATAGGGCTTCTTTTACATTGTAAACTTTTTCATACGTTGAAGCCCTGGTCACTAGTGTATTATTAAATGACATGCTGGTTTCCTCACGGTGTCTTCCTTCGCCGGGGACCACCAGCATGTCTGAGAAATAAAAAAGTATTTCGTGGATGTGTGAAGTCCGTCAACCTTCACTTGAGCAGCGTGGCGAACCCTTCCCGGCTCCATAGCTCTCTTACAAATGTTCGAGAGAAGATCTTTGCCCAGCTGTTGGCATTTACAGGCTGCGACTTTTCTTTGTACATGGAAGGGGGAAAGGGGTGATAGCGAATCAAATTAAATAATTTATTCGTCGTCACACGTACAGACACACTTACTAATATTACAACTTCATCTGACGGCTGCGTTGGTGCAGTGACTGAGCGTTTGATTCAGGTCGCAGGTACGATACGCGAAGTACTTGCATGGCTCGAGGATAATATGCCCCGATGAATTATATCTGCAAAACGTCTCCACGGTAAAAGAGAATATCCTAGAGTTGTGGCTATGTTTTTTTTATAAAACCAACAGCAATCTGAAAAGAGGTACACACTGCTCATGTAACAGACGAACGGACGAGCCTCTAACGAACGACCGATAGCGGAAATTTAATACGAACATGTGATATCAAGTTTCATATCACAGCATCACTAATATGAGGGCACTGCCACCGAATGCAAATCGTGAAAGATTTTATTGGATATAGCATGCCAGTTTTCTTGGCGAGGCCAATGTTTGGCAACAAATGAAGCCTCATGTCAGGCCTCACTTGAGAGAGTTTTGAAGACGGGAAGGGTCCCTACTATGCTTCAGTGACGGACTTACAAGATCACAAAAAATATTTAAATAAAATTTCTAGAATATTGGATATTTTTCACGCTTCAAACATCTGTAGCATTTAATTCGTTATGCAATGTTTTTTTTTATTAAATCTGCCTTGCTTGAAGCAAGCTTTGAACTAAATATTACTTGGAATATAGTCGTTCTTTTTCATATAATCCAGGTTGTTTTTATTATTTCCATTTTATGAACCAAGTAATATTATAAAATGAATAAGATTATTTCTTTCCGCAGGTTTGTTTTACAGTAAGTGTGTTAGAAAAAAATATTATTTATTATTCTTAGAATCGAATGGACTATTTTGCATTATTCCCCACTATGATCTCGATCTACTATATCCCTCGATGATCATTTATGGTGAAGATGGCTGAAATGTATAATAGATAATGAGATATTATTTAAAAATATATTTTTAACGTGATAGAGCCAAGCGGCGGCTCCTACTGCTGCTCGAATGGGCCGGCTCGACCGGGATAGGACCACAGCCTCGCAAAATACCGGCGTGAGGTAGAGACACCTTTTGCTTCTGCGTTTCGTTCAGTGAATGAGATAACCGGAGGCCCACCAGCGGGCATCCTGACCACTAGGCTACCGCGGCTCTACTTCTATATGCTTATTATACGCTATATTTTAAAGCGTAGGTACTTTTCTCCAGCCTCTTTTATCTCATGAAGATGTCACGATTCTCGGTTATAATTGGATACGTTGTTACGTAAGAGCCAATAAAAATTAAACGGGCTCATTTATGAAAAAAACCAACATCAACGAAATGTTACAGAAATAAATCTTCTTAACGACACATCTAAACGATACGTTACGCCATTCAATTGTTATTAACCATTAACAATAATTATTAGTCTCTATGAACCTATTCAAATCAATGGGACACGGGACG
Organism: Bhutanitis thaidina; assembly: GCA_029286595.1. NCBI lineage: Eukaryota > Metazoa > Arthropoda > Insecta > Lepidoptera > Papilionidae > Bhutanitis > Bhutanitis thaidina. Next base: position 1,176,900 of record JAGSMS010000020.1, on the reverse strand, counting down.
ATAGACCGGAAGTAGGAAGTTTGTCAAAAAGTCTGCCAACACCACAAACCACTGCAAGGTCGCCGGCGCTCAGGTCACGGACTCTCTTGCCCTGAGTGTTGAGTCACGGGCAAATCTTACAAGAGTCAGAGAGGTATAGGTTCAACGGTGGACTTAAATATGCAGATATAAATAGAAACTAACGTTTCGCATTGCGAATTAGAGAAAAGAATGTCGTCTGTGACGAAAAGGGGTTTGATCAGCATTTGCTGTGTAAAATAATGTTACTCAGTGCTATTTCAGCCAAAAAGAAGAGAGAAGCTAAGTTGTTATTTAACAAAAGTAAAGTAAAGTAGTAGCCTGCAAGTGCCCACTGCTGGGCACAGGACTCCTTCTCAAATACGAGTATCCGAGAGGGTTTAGGAGCCGAAAAGGACCCGCCACGCTGCTCCAGTGCGGGTTCGCGGGCTTCACATATCCACGAAACAATATTTTTTTATTATTTCTCAGATATGCAGGTTTCCTCACGATATTTTCCTTCACCGCCGAGCACGTGGTAAATGCAGCACTTAAAATTGCCATTAACAATTTTAGTGGTGTCGACACCGGGGATCGAACCCAGATCACTCGCGCTCTATCAAACTAAAGTGACCGCCTCGGACACTAGGCTACCACGGCTCTCAAGGAGGTGTTATTTATTAGAAGCCAGTGAAGCTCAAAGATCGACCACTTGTCTTGTTGAAGTTATTTGATTGTATTCCATTCATCTCCGGTTACATTCTATGTCCAGGAGAGGCAAAACGTTGGTGCATTTGGCTACCCTGAATCATGCCAAATAATCACTCGACCCAAAAAAAAATACAACTTTAACGTCTACGTAGGGAACAGACAACGTATAACAGAAGAAAAACTTATCTTCAAATTTTTCACTCGAAGAAATTAAAAACGTTTGATTGTGTTAAAAAATTTTACGCTCAGTTCAATGGAAAAGTTTTACAAACTACACGATCGCTTTCGCTTGTTTGTAATTAAGTTAAATCTGCAATCTGGAGGATGGGAATTTCAGGAACCAAGAACAAAGTCACGAACGCATTTCATAATTCGGTTTGAATTTAGATTTTTTTGTTGTTTGTTTTGAAAAAAATACTCATGTCATCAATCCCACACTGGGATTCACTGTCCTAGTAACTGATAAACATACTTTACACGTATAGATAATCACTCATACATGTATAAATGTTCATAGCTCGGTAACAAACATTTACATTCATCATACCGACTAGGCCATGGGCATGGTGTTGATTATTGAATACGAAACGGATGAGGTGCTTACTGAGACAAATCAAATTATTTTTTATTTTGTGAAAGGTTATGTGATAAAGATCTCATTTATTAATTAGATTATGTCGTATGGGCATACAAAACAGACATATGATTTTATTTGGATATAGTAAAACAAATATATCATGGAATTAATGATAGATTTCGTCACATTCAATTGTCAAATATAATTGAAAACTTCGGAACAGCTAATCGGCTATTGCTGATTTATAAATCAAACAATTAATATATATATATATATATATATATATATATATATATCTATGTATATAATTTAATTATACGTAATCTTATTTATTTAATTGTATACATATTATTTATTAGAAATGTACGCACTAAGTTTACCATTTCAATAAAATTTCCTGTTAGAGTCTGCTGGAAGAAATCTCTATGTATGGAATAAGTAGCACCCTTGTACTAATAATATGTTTTAATGTTTTCATGCCTTTTATGTGTACATAAATAAATAAAAAAAAATATCTTCTTAAAAGTAAGTAACAATAATTAGCAGCCAACACGAGAAAATAAATATTGACGAATATTAAAATTTGGCATGTTAAATTTAATTATTATTTACGGATTTTATCGCGTTTAGTTATGTTTTCATATAACCGACATTTCGATTGCTTTACAGCAGCCGTGGTCACGGGGGGACAAGTCAGTTTCATTTAAAACGTATAGTGTTCGCGTAAATACAAGAAATCATTATTTAGTATGTTAATTAAAGTAATCAGATGAATATTCGGAACATAAAATAATCCAAAATATTTTATTGTTTTGCACTACAATTTGTCAGTACGTTAATAGAATAATGTGCTTTGTGAAATTACCCGGCTCGATGCTGAGGAAGTGACGTATGATGTGTTGGGTATGACACCAGTATGAGGGTCAGGTCAGTGACCCCCACGCTCGACCCACTTTTGTTTCGTATATATAACAAGATACCACAGACGTTTGATAATTGAAAGCCAATATACGACCTACAGGTAATATCTAATATAGTCCATTATTAAGTCCTACGACAATAGTGCAAGAGATAACAATCTAATATATAACAAGATCCTAGTGTGAAGACCATAGATTATCATTTATGAAAAAAGATTCTACAATCATAAAGGATTGATTTAGGATATTATAACACGCGCACAATTTTTGCATTCTTTTTATTAAACGTTTAGGCAAAACGTATCGTCTTTCTTCGCCAACCTGTACAGTTTCACAGCAGAACACAGGCTTCTTACAATTAAAAGTTTCCAAAAATGTCAAGAGGAATCAGTGTGCATAAAGGGTTTACTAAACTGGGTAAGCGAGGCACCGGGCGCAATGCTTCGTCACCAGTAAATGAGATTTTGGTTCGGCCGATTCAGAAGAATTTGTTTTTCGCTTCTTTTGGATCGCCTCAATTTCGTTTGCTAACTAAATGTACTCTCCATTATTATCCTAATTGGACCCACTCCATAACAAATATCGACTTCAAATGCGGACAAAGCGGACGTTAGTAGAGCGACTAAATCTAAGTGTCGCATTAATTGGAGAATACATTTAACCGATAGATGCTCGTGACGGTATGGTATAGATTGAATCAGTTTTCACCCTTCCGGAAATAGAATCGCTTTGTTGGCTAAATGCCTAAAATATTTGTATGTATGTATGTATATATTCACGCCTTGGTCCTGACATACGTCTTTCGCTTCTTCCACTTTCATCAATCTTCGCATGCATGCTCGTTGGTTTAGAGTACTCTTGACCTGGACTTTTTTCAGAACGTCTCAGATTTGCTCGTGAAATGTTCGCCTAGGTCTTCCTCTCCCGGCTCTACCATTTACACTCGCCTCATATATTTATTTCGTCAAACTACTTTGATTCATCCTCTCCACATGTCCAAACCAGCTCAGCATCCCTGTCTCAATTCGTGTCACTACATCGTCGTTCACGCCACAACGCTCTCTGATCACATTATTTCGAACCCTGTCAGTTATCTTCACATCAATCATACTTCTTAAGGCTCTCATTTGCTACTGCATTTATCGTGCTTTCATGCCTCTTCTGCCATACCCAGCTTTCGCTTCCATATGTTAGTGTTGGTACCAATACCCCTTTATGCACTAAAATATTTATTCCTTAAGAAACGTTCTGAGCTTCTGATCTACAATTTTTTATTTACTAATTTTAGCAAATCCCATCTCTATCTATCTATCTATCCAACAACCGTTTCAAACACAAATACGTTTATACAAACAGATACAAACATTCTTATAACATAGATTTGATTCTGCTTAAACCTACATTACTCCACTGCTGAACACAGGCCTCTCCAAGTAATCAAAGCCGGCTTACATTTCACGGAGAGCAGGTTGGTGAGAGATTTGAAATGTACAAAGAGAATTTTCATGACCATCCTAGTCTACAGATTTCATAGTACTGACCTGGTTAAATTTAGGTTAATTGCTATTTTAAATGCTTAATTTATTACTTAGCTGTGAATAAAAATACTGTAAAGAAATGCATATCTGAGAAGTGACAAAAAATATAATTCGAGGAATTGTGAAGTCCGCCAACCCACACTGCAGCAGCATGGGTCACTCTTTATCCCAGCTGTGAGAAGCTTGAACGTTAATGTTAAAGATAACTTTATTTTTTTTCTATACGACGGCGACATCAAAAGATTGAAGGTTCATACTGAAAAAGAAATATTTAATGTTTACATTATCAAACAAATAATACACTTGTTTCACTGACTTGAGTGTTAACGTAAGGATATCTTTGCACTTGCCGCGGAGGGGTAGGGAGAACGGCCATCGTAATACCGACACTGCTTTCGCCCCCAGAGTCGCGGAGGCTAAGGATAATGGCGAAACGTAATACCAAAACTCCTCCTCCCCTGCGACTCCACCTCGACTGTGGGGGGCAAGGAGAGCGCTAAGCTAACACTCCACCAAAACGCATCCGAAGTGGGCTCACCAAGCCCACTCGGAGCGGCCACCTCGGGCCAGCCATCCCCACATACAGGCTGGCCATGTAGGTTCCTCTTGGTTCACCGTGGGAGACCACGCCACGGTTACTAAGCCCCCCCGCCACTACAAGGCGGGAACCCATTCGGGGGGCGCAAACCCAAACCTTGACTAACGTACATAACCCATCGCAACCTCATTGAACAGATCAAAGTGCCTAGCACATTCAGAATTACGGGTAACTTCTAGTATATGTGTTTCAGACGTTTACCACTAACTATGTTTCCCTCGTTACTAACTTATCTGCTAATGGTTTTGCATTAGTAACATACCAGCCACCGCGCAGTGGCGGCGTAAGGATCTGCCACCCACTTGCTTCCCGCGGTTGTCGTAGGAAGAACGACAACTGGGTGACGTAGAGAAGTCTATGTCATGCAGATTATTTACAAGTTGCTTCTCTTCTAGGCAGATTTAATTATTATTATTATTTTGTAGATATCTAAATGACATTGTCATCTGGCAATTTAAAATAAAACTTAAGGCTTTCTGAGTTTCTTGCCGGTCTTTCTCCGAGTAGGTTTTGTGTTTATGAACCGGTATAGATTTTCATTTCCCTAAAATGTTACCTTTTACCTAGCCTAAACAGAATAAAAAAAATAATTTTCAGTTCATCAGCCTATTGAAATCCAATGCTGAACCATACTGATCATGCTAGAGAGCGCAGTGCCGATACTGGGGATGTTGCTCCCCATTACCTGTGGCTTATGGGTTCGGCGAATACGGATGGACGTTCCGCCACAATTAGGTGTCTAGAGCCTCGATAGTTTGCGTGCAGGGTCCACGTGCAAGCGAGTTTAGCAATTGGAACTGATGACGAAATACATCATGCCTAACCCAAATCCCACAGAGTAGCATTACGCCCACCAAATAGCCAGCCCTGTATGGTGAGCATGCAAGTCTTCCATGCTTGATGCCTTGAGCCTTCATGGAGAAGCCACTGTTAGTGGACTGATTAAGAAAAAAAAACGACTGCTGGTTGTTTAAAGTAAGCAGCTTTTAAAGTTTGAAAAATCAAATTAAAAAAAAAATCGAACGTTAGCTCATATTAAGTGGTTATGTGAAGTTTTGCGTTCAGATGATTATAAAAATTTAACAAACAAGAGTCGCGCTGCCGCTTATTTAAATTAAGCGCAAACAACAATCTCGTGAGATAAATGAAGAGGAAACATTAATTTAATTATGAAAACGAAAAACCCATCGCATGCTTTTATTTTTTAAAGTAATTTGAAGGACGTTTTGTTGTATTGAGGATAATTTTGTACAAAACAGGCCAAGTTGTTTCAGCGTAAGAGAATCCGCTGACACCTTTCTTAAGAGTCTTAATAGTCCACAAGGGTAAAGAGCATAGAAAATTTCATGGCATACGACAAATATATTATAAACGTGGTAGAGTCAAGTGGCGGCTTTTGCTGCTGCTCGACCGGGTTGGTACCATGGTCTCGCAGAATACCGGCGTGAAGTAGAGACATCTTAGTTTCCCTGTGGTAAATTCGATGAAAAAAAGCCAGAGGACCTAGCCGATCAGAGAGAACTTGATCGCGGTCGGTTCGAGCAGCTCTATGCTGGATGCGGTCAAATGAAAGGAGCTGGTGGTCAAATGGAGCAGTATTCCATGTGGGTCCGGATGAGCACCTTTTGAAGTTGCAGTCGGTGGACTGGCATGAAATAATACTGGCTGAGGCGATAAGGGGAAAGTTCTCAAAAAGGGGAGAGGACTAAGTGATTCTTTTTAGCGGTAAACGCGCAAACCTGTCTTTCAGCGGTTGAAATGGACTAGATGAAACCTTGTTGGGATAAAAGGGTCGTTTATTTAATATTAATAAATTGTTGTCGAATTTATAATTTGAACGCATCTAAATTATCTTTGTAATATCTTTATTCATTAAGAAAATAAATTTTTGAATTCTGAACATTAAAACGAGCGGAATTAATTATTTTTAAGAAATTCACAGAACAGATTACAGCGTCCTTTTTAAAATGAATTTCAAGATTAAAAACTCTACAATTCTCTTGACGAAGACATCTTTCGAATAATCTTGTATGTGCAGAGGTCAGGGTGCTTTAATTTACGCAAGTGATCGCGGTTAGAATCCGGGTACCGTCACTACTTACTTGTTGTTATTACTTATTGTTAACTGAAATTTACCACTTTCTCGGCGATGGTGACATTTTTTTTATGGGGAGGGGGGCAACCGAGCCAGCGGCGGACCTCAGCAACACCAGGAGCTGCAGGTGCGTTGGCGGCCTTTAAGGATATTTAGGAGATGGGTGGGAAGATTTGAAAGAAGAAAGAAAGAAAGAAAGAAACATTTATTGCACATATACGCCACTTGATGACAAAACAAACATTGCAACACATTTAATCAAACAGTTATTTACACAAACAATGTTTAACGTTGACTCCTCTAGACGCTTTGCGTGGCGCATGGGGCAAACACACCACACTCAGCTTAATGCTGCAGTTGAGACTACAGCGCAGGTTTTCAGTGGGTCTGTGTGTCGAGTGATGTACGGACATTCGTATACATACGGGAAAAGTTATTTTCAACTATATTGTACATAGCTTAAGAAATATCAGTAACAATAATAAAATGAAAACTAACTTAACTATACTCAAGGATAAATAGATTTAATAAATACAGCTTTACAAAATTGTGTCTATGAGCTATTTGGAGGGGGATAGGAAGAGGGAGTGAGCGTCTGGTTACCTCACTCAACGAACGAAACGCAGAAGCATAAGATGTCTCTACTTCACGCCGGTATTCTGGGTGACCGTGGTACCAACCCGGTCGAGCAGCAACAAAAGCCGCCGCTTGACTCTATCACGTTTATAATATATATGTCGTATGCCATGAAATTTTCAGAAGAACAATATCTCTCTACTTAACGCCGATGTTCTGCGAGGTCATGGTAGTACCGCGGTCGAGGCGGTTAGAGCAGCAGCGCAAGCCACTGCTGGACCACATCTAACAGCTCTCATCGGGATACGAACAATCATAGTAACAGACATTGCGCAACTTAAATGTCATCGGGTAGAAACAATAAGATTCAACATGTTGCAGGTTACTATGCCCCGAATATTTTACGAAATATCTCTTTAGACGCCTTCCTACGATTCTAAATGAACGCACAATTTCATTTTTATAAATAAATTTCTTTGAAATGATTTTCAAGAGAATGTAATATTTATTTACATTAGAAATACCTCAAATCCCCGCGCAAAATAATTTATATTCCAATCGCATTGAACGCGATCTTCTATGAAATACTGACTATTGTAAGTTTTCTCTGGATGAAAAATGAAATTGCATTCGGGCCGAGAAGCAAATACAATAAAACCTAAACAGTTTACAATATTGTAAAAATAAATAATATCTGTGTAGAATTATTCATAGTAAGTCACGATAGCGTAGTGATAAGGGAAACTGCCTGCGACAGAGGAGACTCGACTTCAGTCTCCAATGCGGAGGGCTCGTGAACACTGCCAGTAACCACCTTTTCCAATTGCCAAGCTCACCTTCGCATAGATACACCCTGTTAGGTAACAAACGAAGAACAAGCGATCGGTTGAAGAATCGAACCCGAGTCCCCGCCGACTTGCGATGGGGAGCAGTACCACTTGCGCGAGGGTACCGGTGCTGCGCTCAGTGTGATGGCTATCTGACGTTTGGAGAGGTTCATTATCGTATTAAGAAGAAGATGATGACTTTGTTAGGAATTAATGTGATTATAAGATAACCAACTTTTTCAGCACATAATAGCAGAGGCGTTAAATCCTTGACGAGCAGGGTTGATTAGTTTGAGGTAAAGACAACTAAGGAGAGTCAAGCGGCGGCTTTGGTTGCTGCTCGAATGGGTCGGCTCGACCGGACTGGTACCACGGCCTCGCAGAATACCGGCGTGAAGTAGAGGCATCTTGTGCTTCTGCGTTTCGTTCGGTAGGGTAACCGGAGGCCTCTCTCACATTTCCCAAATACCCTTAAAGCAACGGAAGTTATCCGTTAGGAAGTGAAAACTAAGTTACAAAAGCTCATGTACTTGCTAGTGAATATAATGGCCTGTTCGAAATCCCTGCCTGTTCCTGTTCTGAATCCACTGCTGAACCATACGCTACTCCAAGAAATCGCCACCTGCATTTCTTGACACAAATGAGCGCAGCGCCGGTACTAACTAGTTATGTAGAGAAAGTTTAAATAGGATACGTGTTGAAATGATTACGTATTGAAATGACAATGGCAAAGCGACGGAATAGTGCCGGTCCTAATAGAAACGAAATTGCCTTTCCGTTTCCAAATTGCTCTGAAAACATGCCGTTTCAATTGTACACGCTCCTTAATAGGATTAGGAGAGACGTTGACGACGCGATAAATTCTTCCCCACCTTGCGCATTTATAACATGCATCCCCTCGGATCATTATTTAACTGCTTCCCTTATTTGATCCATACAATACTTGACATAATTTACGCCTTTAGTGACTATCCTGACAACGGGAATTTTTTTTTTACGTACGTATCGGCGATTTCTCCAATAAAATGTGATTTTTCGAACAGGATTTTGATATTCTTAAGAATTTTTGTATGTTTTAATTTTAAATTGTGTATAAACATTTCAAAATTAAATTTTCAGTTTTTCATTATCATATCCTGGAGCATTCAAACATATCTTTGAAATTGAATATGCTTCACATCAAAATGAATGTCAAGCCAGTAGAGAGGTTGGAGACCCGAGTTCGATTCACCAATGCGGCGAGCTCGTACCAATGACATATACAATACCATGATTTATCAATACAATAGACGACCATCGAATATTCGAATTTTTTGATTTACAGTTTCAATTTCAAATTCAATGTCAGCTTGGATTTGATTTACCGTGGCTTATTAACACAAAAGCGTATAAAAAACGACATATCGCATGCTGTATAATACTCCGAATAGAGTATGAGTAGAGAAAGACAGACGGAGAAGAACGAACGGAGAAGATAGAGAATGTTATCAAGCAATTTATTAAGACTCGCTTTTCATCGTGTTTATTTTATCCAAAAAAAAATCTGTGTTCAATGTTGCGACTCATTTAAACACGAAAATCTGAAGCCAATGAACACAATGAAGTATAAAATTAGTAGCCTGCAAGTGCCCGCAGCTGGGCAAAAGCCTCCTTCGCCAATATCTGAGAGGGTTAAGGTGCCGAGAAGGGTCCGCCACGCTGCTCCAATGCGGGTTGGCGGTCTTCACATAACCGTGTCACCGGTCTGTGAAACTAAAGTGGGCGCCCCAGTAGTCACTAGGCTACCACATTCTTTCTTTCTAAGCTACAACGGCTGTACATGTCCCGTGAATAAATAGTTTTTCTTTCTTACTTCTTTCGAGTAGCGATTCTCCGAGAGGGTTTCTGGTTATTGGCACGCATGGCCGACAAATAGTGTTAGTGTCAAATTAATCTGTAATGTTCAAATTCGATTATAAATGATATCTTTTCCTAAAAAGAAATAATAAAAAACGATAGGCAAAGCTTTGCTTGCGTTCATTACAAGCGAAGCTGATAAATAAGCCTTCAGTAACGATGCTTATAAATAGGCCTTGTTAGTGAAGGCACCGATTGTATTTTCTCTTTTTTTTTTGGTGCTATAACGATTTAGTAGTCGTTATGTTTTTAAAATTATATTTTCAAAGTATTAAGTTAAATCATTATGTGACAATGAACCGCCCGGATAGTTCGCAGAACTGAAAATCGTCAAGGTGAAAAGGTCGTCCACTACAAACCCTAGTACGCGGTAGAGTCAAGCGGCGGCCGAGCTTCGTGGCAATCTTCGGGAGAGTCCTACGTTCAGCAGTGGACTTGTGATAGGCTGAAACGATGATGATGATGATGAATCATTGGTCCAATTTGCAAGTGGCTACTAAAGCCCATGACCACCAGCAAACAACTTCAATCGAAGAATGTTACAGATGCGTTGTGATCACTGAGCGCTGAGATGGAAAGCCTGTAACGATGCATTCCATCATAAACGGCAGGATGTATTCTCGAAACACACGCCTTCAATTAAAATTTTCTAACTCAACTATTGATTTTATATAATGTATGTAAACGCAAGAAACTTTGTCATGTAAATTTATGTTAACCTGGCTTCATTCGAAGCGATCCCTGAAATCTTCGAACAGTTCGCACATCGTGTATACCTTAATAGAAGACCAGCTTCTAAATAACGTGAATTTTTAACTAAACAGTTACCCAATTACATACGAGTATGTCACTGACGACCTGCGCAGTGTTGCGGGAAGTCGATGGATGCAGGTGGCTCACGACCGAGCTTCGTGGCAATCTTTGGGGGAGGCCTATGTTCAGCAGTGGACTTCTGATAGGCGGAAATGATGATGATGATGATACTCATTTGTTTTATACCTTAAAAGAAGACCAGCTTCTAAATAACGTGAATTATTAACTAAACAGTTACCCACTCACATACGAGTATGTCGCTCATTTCTTTTAATCATAATTACCTATTTGATTATTATGGAACGAATATATTATTACAAGGTGGTAGTACTCCTTTGGGGGTAGGTACTAGGTATCGACCGATTATTTATTTATGCAGCAGTGCATGCAGTACCACCACGACCTCGCAGAATATCGGCGTCAAGTAGAAAGAGTAGAAGCATCTTGTGCTGTCTACGTTTCTTTCGATGGTTCAACCGGGGGACATCTTTCCCCTTCACACATCTTCCCCCTCCGCGTCCCCAATTATCACAAGAGGCTGGCAACGCATCTACCGATATTTCTTTCAATTTACCGACGTTTACTAATAAGGTTCGTCGGAGAATATAAAGGCAATAGAAATTCCGCAGACATCCTGTATTTGTCATTTTCTCCAAACATTTTACATGTTTTTAGAAACTAAATAAAAAGCAGGAATAGTCGCACAGGCAGTTAAATAAAACCATACGATGTGAAAAAACACGTTATAAAGCTCAAACGAGACCCTAACTGCATAGCCTCCATGAACAACACCTGTTCACAAGCATAACGAGCTTTTCGATATCGGGTAACTTAAATACGAATTTACTAAAATGTAAATGACAGCCGTGGTAGCCTAGTGGTCAGGGCGCTCACTTTAGTGTCATAGAGCGCGAGTGACCTGGGTTCGATCCCCGGTGCTGGCACCGCTAAAATTGTTATTAACAATTTTAAGTGCTGTATTTACCACATGCTCAGCGGTGAAGGAAAACATCGTGAGGAAACCTGCATGTCTGAGAAATAATATAAATATTATTACGAGGATATGTGAAGCTCGCCAACCCGCACTGGAGCAGCGTGGCGGGCCCTTCTCGGCTCCTAAACCCTCTGATACTAGTATTTGAGAAGGAGGCCTTTGCCCAGCAGTGGGCAGTTACAGGCTGTTACTTCTTACTTCAAATGACAGCCAAATTTTGCGGTACTTTTATATACCATGCGCAGTTCACAATTGACAGTACTCGGATATTCTTGTAGTGGTCGAAATCAGCCGTGAAATCTTGGTCTTATGTTTTCGTTTTTTAAATGATAATGTTGGCGATTCATTGCCACTTTAATTTACCGATGATAGCAAAGTACTATCATGGGGTGTGAGGGCGTAAGTTGCTGTTCGTATCAAGAGGAGTATATTATCTTTTTCTACATAATGCCAACTCATCTACACGTATAGCTTATAAATAAGGCTACGACGATAGTAGGTTGGCTGCAAAACCATCAGTATTAGCCTTTTTTTTTTAAAACGCGGGAAACATGCAAGCGGCTCATCTGATGCTAAGTGATCAACGTACGTACATCTGCAACACCAGAGGAGCTCTATTATCGGCCTTTAAAGATATTTGTGGGATAGAAGGGATAGGGCGGCGGTTCGGGGAAGGAGGGGACTGGGCCTCCGGTTACCTCACTCGTCGAACGAAACGTGGAACCACAATATACCTCTACTTCACGCCGGTATCCTGCGAGGCGGCAGCAAAAGCCACCGCTTGGCTCTACCACGCTTATATAATAATAACAGGGTATTACATAATAATATATTTAGTATACATTAAAATAAAATTTGTCGCATAATAAAAAAACAAAATTAATTCTCAAGCATATAATATAGTTTTATAGAGAGATAAAATAAAAATAAAATATATCTCTCATTTTGAATGCAAATTTCATTAATGTCAGAACAAAAAGAAATACTCTCTAACCGTGACACCGAAATGAAACAAAGAGCAGTAATTATCTCCTCCCTCACTAACGATACAAAGATACTTATAAGGCACTGTTTTTTTTTTATATTTGCTAAATATATAAAGGAGAAGAGAGATGTACGAATTTTCTCCCAATGTCGTCACCATCACGAGATGTACATCCTATAAAAGTTAAATGAAGTAACAGCCTGTAACTGACCACTGCTAAGCAAACATAACTAGGCCGAAATGATGATGAAGCAAACGCCTCCTTCTCTAAGATCTGGTAGAGTTTTGGAGCCGGGAAGGGCCCGCCACGCTGCCCCAGTGCGGGCTGTTGCTTCTCGCCAAGGGCGCAGTTTTCCTTCACTGCTTAGTACGTGGTAAATACAGCACGAACGATCGCTATTAACAATTTCAGTGGTGCCTGCACCAGGGGAACTGAAGTGAGCGCCCTGTCCACTGGACTACCACGCCTCTCCCATCCTATTAAGTGTACAAACGAGGCTCTGGAGGAACATGTTTTCCAGTTCCGTGTAGCTCACGGTATCGATTTACACCTTTTGTTTGACCACGAATGATATAGAAATCGACAATCCTTACTGTCTCATGTCATCGATCTATAAAACCCAAAAAGGTAGAGTCGGGAGAGGAAGACCTAGTTTTGAAAAAAGGCCAGGTCAAGAGTACTCTAAACCAACGAGTATACATGAAGCGAAAGACGTATATCAGGACCGTAGCAAGTGGATGAAGATTGTCTCTGCCTACCCCGTTGGGAACTAGGCGTGAATATACACACACATACATATAAAACTCAAGCGAAACTTGTTCTGTACATTAAATATATCTAACATTTATTCGACAGTATTATACTATAATACTGTCCAATTAAAATATAGAGCCAGAATCACATTTTTGTGAAAGTTGTCTGTATGTTAGCCTGACTATGCGTCACGCAAAAACCAGTAGACGGATTTCGATGGGAATTACACTGTTGAGTTACATGGAGGATTGTGCGACATATGGAATATATGTCATCACGCTGTCTATTAGTAGCTAGGCAGTAGGTGTATTTGTCTTGATACGTATAACGTAGAAACCTCTCGGTAAACAGAGCAGATTTAGACAGAGCTTTCAACACAGACTATATTACTTCAATCGTTTGTAGTTGATATGATAAGATAGCTTTTCTAAGTGTCGCAGAAGCACAAGATGGCTCTACTTCACGCCCGTATTCTGCGAGGCATGCCACTACCCCGTGTCGTGGCCTATATATGTTATCTATCTAATCTTTTACTTAACATATATAAGACTCAGGTAAGCATTACTAGAGCAGCTTTAAGGATATTTGGAAACGAGGATGGGGCTTCATTCAATTCAATTCAATACGTCAATTTGCAATGCCTCTTCACAATCGTAGGGATTGACACGTTCAATTAAGCTTCTGTGGTATAATGAAGTGCCACACGTACATTGAAATATAATTATTGATCAAAGTAATCCAGCATTGCAGTCGACTCAACACGATAGCACAAAGAGAATTTGAAATGCGTTGGTTCAAATTATTGGTTTAATATTGGTTCTTATGCTATATTAACTCTGGTAGTAGTAATATGAGGTAAAGGAGACAGGCATTGTTTCACGGAACTTTATAAAATAATGTATATAGTTTGTTTTATTTTTATGTTACGCCTTAAAGGTGACAAAGGGCGGACTTAATGTCTGTTAGCATTCTCTGCCAGTCGAGCCATGGGGTGGTGAGATGGTAGCAGGTGTATCAAGGAGATGTGGAGGGGTGATCTTCTCATTTACTAGTATTTTCATCAAATAGATGTAAAAACTTCAGCTAAAGTTTATCAAGAGACTCAATTGTATCGTATACTGTAGCCTCTAAGTGATAAACTCTTGTACATACAAATATACAAGAACAAATCAAACCAGGCTGGAGATTAATGTTCCGGTTGGTTGATTGGACTACAAATTGTGATTGGTACTGGAGGCTGTGTCTTGCTCAAAACGTTATTTCAATATTAAATCTCTCATGAACAAGCAGTGGCTGAATTCCTATTGAAGACATTGCGCAAAACAAGATTCGTGGAGAGAGATGTAATGTCTCTATTAAAGCTAAAGGTAGCCATTTTGAATTAAATGATTCTTAATTAGTCGCTCAAGCAATAAGTTTTGTTTATTATTACACTGTTTGTTAATAAACGATTAGCGTTTTAATTTTGTAACAGATACGTCTTATGGTCATACTAGGTACAAAATATATCATAATTCAAAGTTAAACTATTGTGATATGCAGACTAAACAAACTGAATATATAGACAGGAAAGCTTATGCTTTGACAGGAAATTCGAAGATGCCTTCCATGCGGATTCCTTTTCAATATCATTCGCTGATAGTAAAGATTTCACAGTCACGTTATTTATGCCTTCCGTGAATTTTATTCGCAAAAACTGAATAGAGTCGCCTAATATGACTAAAATCATTTATTACATTGGGTACATTATTAAATTGTTTTTATCGTAAAGGGAGGCCAAAGTGCATGCGGGTCATCTAATGTTAAGTGATTACCGTCACTTACGTATACCTGCGACACTAGAGGAGCTGCAGGGGCTTTGCCAGTCTTTAAGGCTCGAATTGTCGGCGACCAAGCTCTCTCTGATCGGCTTGATCCTTTGGCATTACGAAGAGATGTTGCTTCTCTTTGCATTTTTTACAAAATTTTCCACGGGGAATGTTCTGAGGAACTGTTCGGATTGATCCCAGCTGCTGAGTTTCACCATCGTACATCGCGACAGAATTCGAAGTTCCATCGATACCACCTAGATGGTTGGCATTCCACCACAGTGCGTTTTAATCGAAGTTTTCTGCCACGCACTTCGATTTTGTGGAATCAGCTGTCGCCAGCAGTATTTCCGAACAGTTACGACTTAGGGACCTTCAAGAAAAGAGCTTATTCCTTCCTTAAAGGCCGGCAGCGCATCTGTAGCTCCTCCGGTGTTGTGGATGTTCGTGGGCGTCGGTGATCACTTACCATCAGGTGAGCCGCACGCTCGTTTGCCCCCTTCTTCTATAAAAAAAAAAAAGTCTTTAAGGATATTTGGGGTGGATTGAGCTTTGAGGTTACCTCCTACAGCGAACGAAACGCAGAAGCACAAGATGCCTCTACTCACACGCCGGTATTCTGCGAGGTAGTAGTACAACCCCGGCCCATTCGAGCAGCAGCAAAAGCCGATTAACAAAAGAATAAATGCTTCATAAATTAATATATCGATAATCTTCATTCCTTACATTAGTTGTAGTCTGCATGTTTTTTTTTATGAGAAAGGCGGCAAACCAGCCAGCGGTTCACCTGATGGTAAGTGATTACCGTCCCCCGCGTACATCTGCAACACTAGATGTGCTGCTGGTGCGTTGCTGGCCTTTAAGAGTATTCGGGAGATAGGATAGAGGATGAGGATGAGGATGGGGATGGGGAGTGGGGCTCCGGTTACCTCACTCGCCGATCGAAACGCCGAAAGAAGCCCAGAATACATCTACTTCACGCCGGTGTTCAGCGAGGCCGCGGTACCAACCCGGTTGAGCAGGCGCATTCGAGCAGCAGCAAAAGCCGCCGCTTGGCTCTACCGCGAGGGAAACATATTTGATGAAATTAAAGCATGAACAAATTTCATATCATATTTGTCTACTTATTTTTATCATGAAAAAGGTTTTAGCTAACCTAAAAATTCTTTGTAATTTTTCCTTAATATGTCAAACGGCTTGAAAGTTAATGTTCCAAAAAAGGATAGCCACAATGCGGGCAAACCTTTTTCCACAACATTGCTAATCTGTAATTCAAAACACTACAGCCGGATGAAAACACACTAAAAATGTATTTATGTAAATTTTACTAAAAGTTCTTTCACTAAATCACTCATTACTGCTTTTATATTAGGATTGTTTACCTTACCTGCTTTTAAATAGTCCTCTACACGACATAAGCGAGGTGTCTAGATATGTATGCTTATACATTTATATATGTTTTAATTATGTAGTATATTTCTCACTTAGACTTTTCATATTTATGTTATTTTAAATTTGATGCACCTATCACCACACATCTTCGCGCCCTGGGTTGACTGTTAGAGAATGCCAAAAGGCATTAAGTCCGCCCTTTGTAATCCTTTTGGTGTACACAATAAAGTATAAATAAATAAATAAATAAATAAATAATAAGCAACTCAATAAGAAGGATTGGTGATCGCTTCTCCAGACACCTCGTTCCTTAGACGCTGCTGCCTGTCACCGGGCTGCTGAACTTTGGACTGGTATATTCCGAGATGGCTATCCCGCAATCGGTCGGTGGTCATTGCTGTTTTCTAGGCGGCCTTTGGTCGTCTCTCAGGGCGAGCGGCTTCGGCCTCGGGAAGAAAGCTGGTGGTGAATTCTTACGCGGATGCCTCATATTGCAATTAGCGTACTGCACACCTGATTATAATTATTTCTTTTTAAATAAATCCAAGCCGTATGAGGAAGCTCAAAGTTGCTCAGCGCGCTATGGAAAGGGCGCTATGCTCGCGATGGAGTCTGCAACGATGATATCCGCAGCGGAACTTGGGTAACTGACATAACTGATCAGCCCATTGGCACATTAAGCTGGAGTGGCAATGGGCCGGCCACGTATCTCGCGGAAGTGACAAGCGCAGGGGAAATAAGGTTCTTGAGTGGTATCCACGTGTGGGCCACGACCCCCTCACAAGATGCAGTGTTGCGAGAAGTCGATGGAAGCAGGTGTCTCAGGACTGAGCTCTGTGGCAGTCTTTGAGGGAGGCATATGTTCAGCAGTGGACTTGTGATAGGCTGAAAAGATGATGATGATGTTGAAATACTTCCATTCAATCAAAGTAGTTTTTTTTTATGGGAAAGGCGGCAAACGAGCTAAGCTCGGTTCATCTGATGGTTAGTGATTAGCATCGCCCACGTCTATCTGTAACACGAGAGGTGCTGCAGGTGGGTTGCCGTCTTTTAAGGATATATGGGAGATGGAACAGAGAATGAGGAGGGAGATGGGGAGGGCGAGGGGGGGGGCTCTTGATACCTCACTCACCGAACGAAACGCAGAAGCATAACATGCCTCTACTTCACGCTGGTATTCTACGAGGTATTGGTACCAACCCGGTCGAGACGGCCCATTCGAGCAGCAGCAAAAGCCGCCGCTTGGCTCTACCCCGTTTAAAAAGTTTACAGATGCATTTTCACTCTTGAGGAGTAAGATGGAATTCCTCACAGACTGTAATTATTCTGTCTCAGTATATCTTTCAAACTGGAACGCAACATAATTAAGTATTAATAATAAAGTAACCCATTCAAAATGGTACCTAATAGCTACATACAGAGAGTTATGAATTTTGAATGTCTATTGCAGACACAAGAGCCGTGGTAGCCTAGTGGTCAGGGCGCTCACTTTAGTGTCAAAGAGCGCGAGTGACCTGGGTTCGATCCCCGGTGCCGTCATCACTAAAATTGTTAATAACAAATTTAAGTGCTGCATTTAATTCGTGCTCAACGGTGAAGGAAAATATCGTGAGGAAACCTGCATGTCTGAGATATGATAATTATTATTTCGAAGATATGTGAAACTCGCCAACCCGCACTGGAACAGCGTGGCGGATCCTTCCCGGCTCCTAAACCCTCTCTGATACTAGGATTTGATAAGGATGCCTTTGCCCAGCAGGGGACACTTACAGGCTGTAACTTTACTTTACTATTGCAGACACCACCGGCACAATAGTAGAATAGGGTTGCACTGAAAATCAGTGTTGCGGGAATCCTTAGGTCAAGAGTGCTCTAAAGCACCGAGCATGCATGCGAAGATTGATGAAAGTGGAAGAAGCGAAAGACGTATGTCAGGACCGTAGCAAGTGGAAGAAGGTTGTCTCTGCCTACCCCGTTGGGAGCAAGGCTTGAATATATACGTACATACATACATACATAACCCATCAACTTCTCAAGAGTTCGTTTTTTTGGATATCCTTTTCTCCTTTTTAATGGTTCGATTACTAGACCAGTAATCTAACGATGGAAGGAGGATAGAAGATAATCGACACGCTTGGCACATAGGTTGGCGTTCGCGGTTCCATACGCTATTTACCTTAGACGCTGCCACCTGTCCTCGTGTATATTATCGGTCTGGCATATTCTCTTAGATGGTTACTACGCCATCTATCGGACGCCATTAGAGGCGATGTACATTTAGATTAGGGGAAAGCCGTGAAGATCTAGATCTTCTTTCGGCTTCTCCGATCGGCTTTGCCTTTAGTCACCAACCACGAAAAGCAAAAGGGATGGCTGATTTTCTAACTAGTGGCTGATATACTATCACGCGCTTAAGCCGTAACAATCAGTCAGAGTCAAAACAAAAGTTCACTAAGTATTCAGCACAGTCCTCGTAGGATTTCAGCGGGCGCCTCTGAAAAATTCATTTAACATTTAAAACGTTATACGTTTCTGAAATATATTTTCGCACTTATATATCAAACCTGCTTGAAGTAAGTAACCTAGAAACTTTTAATAAGTGAAACTGTGTGATTTACCGACTTGAACACTGCGAACAGCTTTTATGTAATCAAATTACGTTTCAAGGCTTACTTTAGAGTGCATTTGTTCGTACGTGTTATATTTTACATTTTAATTACAACGCCAGAAGGAATCCGAGGCTTACAAGGCAAATTGACTCTCCTGGTGAATTTAATCATTTAAACATACAACACCAAAGTACAAAATGTGACATTTATTTCGCCTTATTTGCTATGCCTCAAAAATATTTCACAAACTTAATGATTAATTTTCACATCCATGACATGTTTACGTTTATATGTAGTGAACAAACAACATCTAGAAACAAAAATGGCTTCGACCGACTTGCTCATCTCCTTAGTTAGGTGGTTTTTTGAATTTCTATAACAACTTTTGTTTTGCAACCTTCGATCTTAAAACCAGTATTTCATACCAAAGCACTCTTGCATGAGGCCTAAGAATTGATTTAACGCAGTATAAAATAAAAAAGTAAGCTCGCAAGGAATCTGAGTGAAATATTTGTTCGGAATCTATAAAGCTGACTTCACAATTTCAGAATACAATCTTATTTTAACTTTCTGAGGATAATATTTCATCTCATCTCTTGTGATGGGGATTGTGATTCAATATAACACACATAAGGATCAAAGATGAAATAAATGTAATGAATGAACATTATTTTTTCTTCGATGTAAGAAAGATAATTTCCTTTCTCCAATGTAAAAATTATAATTTTTTTTTTACTATCCTCCACCGTTTCGTAACGAGGAGTCCTCTGACGGGTAAGTATGGTCCCATAGGCAAAGATTCCGGATTATCATCGGCACAACTCAGCGTTGTCAAGCAGGCTTCTGCGTGTCGCTTTCATTGACGAAGGCTGGGCGCGAGCCTAGTTGCGTGGTTAGCTCCCGGTGATTGCCTCGAGATTTATCTTAGTCGATTCCAACAACCACGCATCTATTACACAGCAAGCTTTTATTTTCACACATGGCTCTACATTTTTTTTTTTATTTAAAATGGTGAAAAATTTAGTAAATTAGATCCTTATTTTCAATGTGGAAAGGGCGAATATTTCGCTAAGATTCTCTCCTAGTGTCCATTTCACCTGGTGGTTGTGCATCCTGATAGCCATATTCACAAACGAGGCTGAGGCGACTGAATAATGGCTAAATATCAGAGAATCCGGCAGATAAAAAGAAAAGATTAGTTATGTAGAGCAGCATCACTAGAGCGAGGACCCCGGCACTCGTGCACCTGCGCTCACCCAACGTGGTGAGTATGGGTAACCCTACCATGAAATGAGCTGGTCTAGGCTTGCTTTCCGGGAGAGGCCTTAGTTCAGTAGTGGACTAAAATGAGATAGCGAGAAAGTTAGTCACCGGTCTCTCCTTCTGCTAGTCACCGGTCTTTGTATTTTCGTCCGGTATTTTTCGAGTTAAACTGTTATCCGAAAAACATCAACAGATTTTAAGCATTGGGGTTAACATTTGACTAACTCATCTAGGTGGGGTTGCAATTTTTCGAACACAATCACTACAATTATATGCTAATTAGTAACGGCAATACAGAGACCGCGTGCTTTAGAGGTCCGACTTTCGAGCCGGGTCCGAGGTACGTATATCATCCGGATTCAGTCCTTATGCAATGCACAAATTATTGATTTACGGATCTAGTGATAAGATCTCTAAACGTGGTAGAGCCAAGCGGTGGATTTTATTGCTGCTCGAATGTGCCGGCTCGATCGTGTTGGTACCACAGTCTCGGAGAATACCGAAGTGAAGTAGAGGCATCTTATGCTTGTGCGTTTGGTTCGGTGAGGAAGGCCCACTCCCCCTCCCTATCCCCTTCCTCTTCCTCCCTTCTATCGTCCAAATACTCTTAAAGCTCGGCAACGCACCTGCAGCACCTCTGGTGTTGCAGATGTACGTGGGCGACGGTAATCGCTTACCATCAGGTGAACCGCTGCCTTTTCAATAAAAAATAAATGTTTCGTTGTGTTGCGTACCGTGTCTATGATACTTCATCTGACCTGTCCTCCGTCCTTTTTGTATAAGCGCTACATTGGATACATGAGAGTAAAGACGAGTACGTCCTCTATAATATCATCAGAACAATACGTGGTTGAGCCAAGTATTGTCCCTTTACTGGCGCTCGAAAGAGCCGGATGGAGCGTGCTGGTAACGTGATCACTAGTAGCATCTCGTGCTTCTGCGTTGGTAATCGAATGCCTATTCCCCAACCTATCCCCTCCACCTTCCACGCTCCTCAAACATCTACGAAGGTCGGCAACGCACTTGCAGCTCCTATGGTCTTGCAGATATGCGGGCATCGGTAATCACTTTAAGATGAACCGCGTCCACGTTTGCACCTGTTCCCATAAAAAAACGTTATTTTTGAGTCTGCAGACAATCACAATTCCAATTTACTTAAATTACTTAAGCCGTGAAGCATGTAAGTAACATTAGGACAAATAAACGGTAAGTACGTCATAAGAAAACGCTTTCTGCTATGTGATTTACACCAAAGGGTCGTGTTCGCGGCGTTTGGTCTAAGTAACGGATTCTTGTAAGATAAGTACTGTAGGTAGTACTTATATCTGAAAAGTATCCGCTTTTGTACACATTAGTGTCCTTTATACCCATTTCTCATCAGAGCTTATTTTGGACAACGTGACTGGTGGTGAGCTTGCCACCGTCTTACTGTTCAGACCAACGATGTGCCGACTGCTTAGATTGACATCGGAGAGAATATCATATGTTCTAAGAAAAATATATTTTAATGTGGTAGAGCCAAGCGGCGGCTTTGCTGCTGCTCGAAAAGGCCGGCTCGACCGGATTGGTACCACTACCTCGCATATACCTCAAATGCCCTTAGAGGCCGGTAATGCACCTGCAGCACCTCTGGTGTTGCAGATGTATTTTGTGGGCGGCTGTAATCACTTACCATCAGGTGAACCGCTTGCTCGTTTGCCACCGTTCTCATAAAAAAAATAATATATTATATCATTCAAGCAAGAGGCTTGCCGATCGCAGCACCAGACACCTCTAACCTTAGACGCTGCTGCAAGTCCTCGGTCAGCTTAATTTCGGTCTTGAATCCTTCTAAATGATTATCCCGCCGTCTGTCGGCAGCTATTACGGTGTCCAGGCCTTTCCCTTAGTCACCACTTACGACACCCGCGGGAAGAAAGGGTATGGCAGATTCTTACGCTAATACTACATGGCAAACTAGCAAAACAATTGAAAGTTTCGTTGCCAGTAAGCTGTAATATCACTGGCCATATGAAAAACATTGGAGCTTTAAATTTCATGATTCATAGTAGCTTTTCCATAGCAGTTATCGCATATAATATTTTCACATTTTTGCCTTTTGAGTTAAAGCTTTTTGTTCCAAAACAAGCCTAAATTAAATAAGAAAAATTGATAATGATTTCAGATATTAATGCGAACACTACACATTTGAAATGAAACTATTATTTACGTATTTTAATTTTCAAAAACTAAAATCAAAACATCCTAATTATCACAGAGAAGATGGCGAGGATCACCGGCCCGGGATCCAGTAATAAATACAATTAAATCTCAAACCGAGCATACAACTACACGACCTCAAGATTGTGACCACATCTATGACACCGGGACGTCCGAAACCTTACCCCCGTGACCACGGGCGCTGTAAATCACACAAAACGACAAGAACCTACAAAACAAATAGTTTCATTTTATAAAAGTTTTCACTTTAACTTTGCACCGAACAGTTACAACATTTCGCAAATTGAGATGTCTCCTCTTTATACTTGCGTAATGATGCTATAATTTTCCCTAATGTTACAGGCGCGCTGATTGACGAGGCTCTTCCAAGCCCCATAAATGAAGCTTGGATTATGGGTTGTCATTACTGTGCTTAATTTATTCGGAGGGGTTGCATATTCTTATTCCTATTAATTGTTCTGCGCTTATGTCTTAACTCTACCACGCATAAAAAATTGTATTCGGAAGTTGTTGCCAGGGGGACATTATTATCGTTCCTATTGAACGGTCCATCAAAGCTCAAGAGCCTTTTTTTTATGGGAAAGGCGGCAAACGAGCAATAGGTTCACCTGATGGTGAGTGATTACCATCGCCCACATACATCTGCAACACCAGAGTTGCTGCAGGTGCGTTGCCGGTCTTTAAGGATATTTGGGAGATGGGAGGGAAGAGGAAAGGAATAGGGAGGGGATGTGGGCCTCCGGTTACCTCACTCACCGAACGAAACGCAGAAGCACAAGATGCCTCTACTTCACGCCGGTATTCTGCGAGGCCGAGGTACCAATCCGGTCGAGCCGGCCCATTCTAACAACATCTAGTGGCAGCGCCGTCTTAAAATGTTTATTTACGAATATCTTTCATAAAAATGAATCGTAAACATTATTTAAAATACGTTTCAGAATAATTCTATTGTGATTGAAATATATATTTATTTATATTTTCAGTATCCTAGAGATCTTTCATTATCTCTTAGTGTTTATTTTAAAAGAGTGTGCCTCTGGAGTAATCACTTCCATACAGAGGGCTCAACTTAGATCAGTCCAATAACTTATACCATAACAAGTGGAATGATTACTTAAGTTGATCTAATCAAGACGTCCACAGAGGTCCTTTTTAATTAAATAGTTTAATCACCGCCTTTATTGATTCATTATAAAAATAAAAATAGATTTTATATAATGTTTCCCGAACACATAATTTCCTTAACATTGACATGAGAACTGATCTCTCAGGGGTCAGGTAAGTTAGGAAGTTGCGCGCTAACTTCCAGTGTTTTGCAATTTAGAACTAAAAGAAAGAACAAACAAAGCTTAATCTTCATTTTTGTATAATTTCATTTGCCAGATCTGCGCGATTCGTCTTTCGTATTGGAGAAGTAATTTAGACGACCGCGTGGCTTAGTCGATCAATGGACCCTGGGTTCCGGGTCTCGGTCGGAGTCATTATTTTGTGGCAATTTTTAAAGGCGGCAGAGCTGCTGCTCGAATGGGTCGGCTCGACCGGGTCAATACCACGACATCCCACAGTACCGGCTTGAAGAAGAGGCATCTTGTGCCTCCGCGTTTCTCTCGGCGAGTGAGGTAACCGGAGACCCGGTCCCGTCCTCCCCGAACCTCTCTCTATCCCTTTCTCTTGGGGGATGGGATCCCCCAAAAAAATCCAGCAACCTCTGGTGCAATCTACAGCACCTCTGGCGTTGCAGATGTACGTAGGCTTAGACGGTGATCACTGACCATCGGTCGTGCCGCTTGCACGTTTGACCTTCTTCCCAAATAAAAAAAAACACAATGCTGGTAATTTAACGCAGAACAAAACGTAGTACCTATATATGTATTACTATGTAAAACGCGTCGAGCAACGCTTTCGGTACACCTCGGAATTTTCATTTTTTTAGGCCCGAATATTAAAATCTGCGCCGCTCTGATGAGATTTAATATTTTCCTGCGGTAATATTCTTGCTTGTTGTAATTTTATATTTCATAGATCGAACAACGTACGTTGTAATCACAAGAATATGTAATGAAATGAAATTAAATGAAAACTCTTCATTTGACGAAATAAATCAACATAAGAGAAATTCAGATTTCGTTATATGCCTCTACTTTACGCCGGTATTTTTCGAGGCTGTGGTACCAACCCATAGACCGTTCAACCAAATTTCACCAGAGCTTATTTGGTACAACGTGACAGTTGGAGAAACAGTACCCATCTTAGTGTCCAAGTTAACAACGCAAGCCTTACATAATTTACGAAAAAGTCATTGATACCAGCCAGATTAGAGACAGATCCTATAGGGGATCTCAAAACTGAAAGGATGTGGCTTTGAACCCGGCCGGGGGCAAGTATTGATCTGATGGTTATGAGTATTTCTCTTCTTTGTCAGCATGTATAAGCCTCTTGAAACGAAAGATCCAACTAAAGCCGGTGTGCCTTTAGCCACTGCTTTACCACGTAGTTCAAGTTTCGATTTAGGAAAAAAAATTGGTGCATATTCCACCTTGATGATGTGACCATTGCGACCATTACTGAGATATCAAACGTGCCGTAAGCGAACGCACAAACAGAGTCACTTACTTGTTCTCGCCCTTTCATATTCGTATGTAATGTGCAATAGGATCGGAGGAAGGGACGGCACGAGCACAAAACAACCAGAACCGAAAAGTAAGTTTTTTTTATTTTCATTCGACTGGGATTCGAACCCAGCGAGGTACGCTAGCAACTAAGCCGAGCGGTCGTCATTCCGTCTCACACAGTTGTTGATTATCAACGTTTGGATGTTAATCACCGCCCAAGCGGAGCGCGAAGCGTGTGATTAAAGTTTAAATTAACGTCGCCTTAACTTTCCAAGTTAACAGCGCAAACGCGGTATATGCCAATGATATTTCACAATTAATTATACTTTGATGGTCAACTAATTGAAAATATTACAGCTTAGTGACAACGCAATAGAAATTTTCAAAGAGAATTAAAAAATATATTCATAGTTTATAGAGTCGAGTCATTGTCTTTTCTATACAGAAGCTACCTCGCATTTTCGAGAGGATTTTGTTCTGTATTTACCAAAGCTCAAGTCAAATTTAGCCGGTTTACATTCGTTTTTGTTTTACTACAGAATTTGCATAATAATCACACCTTGTTTGATGAAAAAAATTGTCGTATCCTGTTACAGATACGCCTCTCCTTAACCCTTACTACTTTTTTTTTATCTTAGTTAAAACAAGCGGCATAGTAACGCAAATTTTGTCAAAATTTCAACCGTCGGGGGCAAGGGAGGACAGACTTAGGAGTAGGCTTAGAAACAGGGATCTAGCACGGAACCCTAATAAAGTCTTCTTTAATCGAAGTCGACCCTCACCGACGGGGAGCCGTGGTGAGGGTCGACCAACTAAAGCTTTGAATATCTCGTTGCGTCCTTCAGTTAACGGATTGACTAACACAATGATTTCCAGACTGAAAATAGTACCGTCGATCTGTTACACAGGGTTCCGGAGAGTTGGTTTAAAAAAAAACTAACACAAATAACATAAAAATCGGGTCATGAGAACATTATAACAAGAGTGCGATCGGCGTCGAAACGCAGAAGCACAGGACGCCTCCACTTCACGCCGGTAATCTGCGAGGCCGTGGTAGTACCCAGGTCGAGCCGGCAGCTGCCGCTTGGCACTTCCGCGCCTTTAAATAGTCTACAGCTGAACATAGGGCTCCCCATAGGTAGAACTTTCTAACAGCAAAATCTCCAGAAAAGGAATGACATTTAATTTTATTGATTTCATTCCATAATCGCTAAGAATATTTGAACCCCACACGAATATACGAAGTGAAATCTACTCTCAAAATGTTATTAATACAAAAACCTATAAAACTTTATGTTCGTTTCGCCAAAACCTATTAAATGAAGTGCCGGAGCGTATCAAAGACGAACAAAAAGATATTGAATGTCATAAAATCCGATGACTTGTACAAAAAGCGATTCAAGAGCTCTTCTCGATGTTCAAGAGCAATTCAAAGCGCCTAAAGACTAATCGATTAGAATTACTGATACGGTGTGCGAAACACTGAAGATTCGAATCCGTTATTCAGTTATGTGAAATATTTAATAAAGCTTATTTTGTTTAGTTACACCACTAAAACTTTCAATAGCAATTTTAAGTGCTGTATTTAACACACGTGCTCGGGGGTGAAGGAAAACACCGCGGGGAAACCTACATGACTGAGAAATAAGAAAAACTGGAGCCAGCCAACCCGCACTGGAGTAGCGTGGTGGGCCCTTCCCGGCTCCGAAATCCTCCAATGTATTTGAGAAGGTCTTTGCCCAGCTGCGGGGGCATTTACAGGTTGCTACGTTAAACTATACTACGAAGGCAAAAATCACTGGTTAAGCTAGAAGGAAAGGTACAGGACTAGATAAAGATAGCATTACGACAGACTTCTTGTTTCTATTTTATTGCTGACCGTCCGTGCATTACCGATATTTTTGTTTGTTTTCGCATAGTTTTCCAGCAACTGCACATAACCCGAACCGATTGTATTAGACGGTATGTTTCTGCTTCATTCATATATAGTTTACAAGTAACACGGTTTCTGAGGAATCGGTCACAGCAACATCATCGAAATTTCGGCAACTAATTTCCAACAAATTCTCATAAAGCTCTCATTGAATCCAGCTGACCTTTACTGCCAGCTTTATAGAGCTTATTACTACGATGCTCAGCGTTAACAAAACGATTTGAAATCAAGAAAGTCTACGACTTTGCTACGTTGCTACAATGTAGCACTATTATGCTACGATCCTAGCTACGAATGTCCGGCGGCTACAATAAGGTTCATTTTGTACGTGTGCCTACTATATGTACGTGTCCCATGTATTTAAAAAAAAATACAGATATATTATGTCATAACTGATGCTTCATCGCATGACCTGTACGATTAAAGACATCGATGAGATAAATTTGACAAAAGATGCAAATCTTCGCACAGTCCAAATCATCATCATGAGTAGCTTTATGAGTCTTCAACTGATAAATTCCAAGCCAATACTCAACACGAAGTCTACGTTAATCACGCCTCACTGGTAATAATCAGTGACCCGTAGGTTTTAAGAGCCCTTTAGCAGTAGAAGAAAGCAACAGCAAGACTTTACCTTACTCATTTCACACAAACTGGTGAATTAGTTTGAGACACGTTTCTCAAACGTGGTAGAGCCAACAGACGGCTCTTGCTGCTACTCGGCCTCGCAGAATACTGGCGTGAAGAAGAAGCTTCTTATGATTCTGCGTTTCTTACGGTGAGTGAGGTAACCGGAAGCCAACTCACTCTTTCCCCATCCCCCCAGCAGCTGCGGCGCCGTGGGTCGCGGGTTCGATTCCCGCACGGGACCATTGTTTGTATTGGGTACAAATAATAGTTCCCGGTCTGGGTGTTTGTCCGTGTGAAATTCATGTATGTAAACTACCTCCGCCACACAAGAGAAATTCCTACAGTGGAACGTAACGTTTTTTTAAAAAAAAGATAAGAAACAAAAAAAAAAACTCTCTACCGTCACGTTCTATCTCCCGAAGAGGCTCGCTTTGTCTGTCTACCCCTTTTGCTAACTACCACTAACACCAATTGTGAGTGCTTTGTATTAAAAAAAAAGTAAAGTCGATATATTTTTATCGTTTGTTTTCTAATACTTTCAAAGATCGTTGAAATAACCAATTCTTCCGAACAATTACATTCGATGCTTTGTTACGTCGTTTGTGAAGATCAAATCTTTTGTTAAGCTGCATTGTTATGATAACAAAAAAAAATGTCGATGAACAGGATAGGAATGGAAAATAACCAAAGGGGCGTTTTTGTCTAATGTGCGTGTTTGCCAGGTTATATTATAACATTACTGGAATAACACATTACTGGAATTAAAAAAAAAAGAAATTTTTGAAATCCACTACTCTATAATAATAGACGCTGATATATAAATATATATTGTCTTGTTGTAGCGACGTAGGAATGTTTCCCTTTTATTGTGAAGACTAATTAAAAAGCCTTGAAAATATATCAATATATATATCCCGGCGTTGAGGAACGCCACCCGTTAGGTCCTATCTTCTGGAGAGGGGAAAAGTCGGTATCCATAATCTCTGCTCACCACTATTGTTGACAGGCATCTGTGTTTATGCATACATATATATATATGTATACGTATATATATGTATATATATTTCAGACGGAAAATCGTCTGTTGGTCATACAAATACCAGTTTCATACGGGAATTGAACCCGCAATCCTAAACGTACAATCAATTAGTAACTTGGCCGAGAACATCAGAGCCGTCGCTCGTTTTTATATGCGTCATTTAAATCCGCGCAAAAAAACAGAGAATAATACTCAAATCACAAGAACTCCTGTATTCCATGTGAAGCTTAAAAGCCAATTTCACGCTGCAATAGACTTTCTTCTTAGCCCGAGGATAAATCCGATTCCAATAGTAGTTTTCGAATTTAAATCTACTTGACTCGAAAACAGGACTCGGGAAAATTTTCAGAAATGCTGTATCGGAGAAGTGCGAATAGATTATGTTTATTTCTTTATTTTCATTGAAGCTTTCATTCCATAGTGCTCATATTTATAAACATTAATATGATTTTATGATTGAAAAAAATACAAAAACCATTATCTCATAATCATCAACCGGTCTCATAAGTC
The DNA here is from genome assembly GCA_029286595.1 of Bhutanitis thaidina. Lineage (NCBI taxonomy): Eukaryota > Metazoa > Arthropoda > Insecta > Lepidoptera > Papilionidae > Bhutanitis > Bhutanitis thaidina. The sequence goes on along the minus strand of JAGSMS010000020.1, from coordinate 1,147,603 downwards.
ATTTTGAACGTGGTAGAGGCAAGCGGCGGCTTTAGCTGCTGCTCGAATGGGCCGTCTCGACCGGGGTAGTACCACGACCTCACAAAATAACGTGAATTTTGGTATATTAAGGCCGGCAACGCACCTGCTGCTTCTCTGATGTTGCAGATGTACGTGGGCGACGGTAATCACTTACCATCAGTGAGTGAGTCACTTGCTCATTGCACTCATAAAAAAAATCAAACCTACACGGGGTAGGTAGGTCTGGTCTACTGGTCGTATATAGTTCATGTTTCTGTCTCAACACACATGGAGCAAGAGTCTTTTACTCACCTGTTGGTGAGTGATCATCGACTCTCACGAACATTCACAACACCTGAGAAGATGCAGGTTACACCGGGCTTTAAACATTCTTAAAAAATTGTCATCAGAATTGAAAACATTTGCAAAGTTCCAAATTGATACGATAGTTAGAAGAGGCTTATCCTCTGATATGTTCGAAGATTTCTTAACAAACATACAACAGTACAAACTAATGTAAGCATTGTTAAATTAAAAAAAGGAAATCTGTAACTATTAACGAAGGGTATACTATCTTTTTCTTCAATCGACTACCTCACCTTTGCGAGTGGACACTACGATCCAAGAACCATGTCTCTGACCACCGAATGCTATCGGAATATCCATCGGAATTGGCCGAATTCGAATCCCTGAACATTAGCCGAGGTAGCCTAATGGTCAGGACGCTCACTTTAGTTTCAAAGTGCGCGAGCGACCTGGGTTCGGTCCTCGGTGCCGGCACCACTAAAATTGTTCATAGAAATTTTAAGTGCTGTATTTACCACGTCGCGCACGTGAAGAAAACATCGTGAGGAAACCAGCATGTCTGAGAAATCTTTCGAGGACATGTGGAGTCCGGCAACCAGCATATTTTAGCTACGTGGCGGACTTTTCCCGGCTCCAAAACCCATTTTTGAGAAGAAGGCGTTTGCCCAGCCGTGGTCACTAACAGGCTGTTACTTTACTTAATACTAACTTAATCCTACAGCTTAGCGATGGAACCAGAACATACACTAGTGCGACAGTACCGGCACCAACCCTCTAGCTTGGTAATTATAGGCGCAGTTTTCGAGAAATGCGCGCACGGATCTAGCTGGCGTATTCTTGGAGAGGCCGTTGTTCAGCAGCGGACTTAATTAAACTGATAGACAAGTGAGGAAACAAGAATTTAGTCGCCCGAACCTCACCCTTTATTTAATAAGAAGAAGTAGTGAGTAGAAGGGGCCAAATTAAAATCCAATGAATTAATTCATTCATCGACACAAGAAACATAAATTTCACTTGTCAATCGTTTCTTTTAGATCTGCTACCGTCTCGTGATGCGATTACTTTGACGGAGAAGTTACAGAAAGCCTCTTTTTTTAAGTTTTTTTTACCAATTCAAAATTACCATAAAGTTTTTAGAAACAGATTGCTGGCGATCTACTCATTCCTTGGGATTAAGTATTATACATATTCTGATAACTCTTTTTATGAAGTCTATGTTAAATAACACCTTGTTAAGCTTATTAACATAGACCGCTATTCCATTAATACAAAAAATAAACAGCATAGAATTGGTAAGTTCATTAAATTGAAATCCCTAACGCAAGCAAGGCGTGAATTATCCGAAGCGACTGTTGATTACAAATGAAATCGAAGTATGAATGATCCCAATGAGTCCGCCATCTTTAAATAAGTAGACCGTGAAAATAACCCGAGTATTTCTTATTTCATAGAACTTCGACCTTTGGGATGTGTATTTTACACAATGTCGAATTGATTTACGCCTTAAGTAACACTTATGGATGGAGACGTCTGCTGAGTGATGAGAAAAAGGTGTTTCCATAATTAATAAGTATTAGGGGTTATGAAAGTTCCGTTTTATGTTGAAAAAAGAAAAAAATTTTTTTTTTCAATATTATCTTTTTATTGGAAAGGCGGCAAACGAGCAATAGTTTCACCTGATGGTAAGTGATTACAACACCAGAGGAGCCACCTGCAGGTGCGTTGCCTGCCTTTAAGAGTATTTGGGAGATGGGAGAAAGGATGAGGAGGGGGATGGGGATGACGAGTGGGCCTCCGGTTACCTCACTCGTCGAAAGAAACGCAGAAGCACAAGACGCCTCTACTTCACGCCGGTATTCTGCGTGGCCGTCGTATTACCCCGATTGAGCCACGTTAAAAATATGATTTTAAATATATTTATATATCAATAAAAACTATTTATTTAATCAAAGTATTTACTCTCATTGTCTGTCATCCATTTCTGCGATCGTCACCACAAATGATCATCGAAGGAAGATCATTTAGGACCTTGCGATAGAACTCTAGAGAACTAGATTCTTCACAATCTACGAAGGCTATACAAACCACCACTTCATGTGCACATTTCTTTTCCTTGCAGAAAATTTGGTCAAATATTGCGGAAAAAATTAAACACCTAATTAGACACTAAGGTCTGGTCTTTCTCGTGGTTCATGCTTCAATCCGAAGTTTACACTAGGAAAGCGATTAGACTAAAATCGCACAGTGAGTTCGTTAGTCGTATTTTTTTTTTACAGACGAGCATGCGGCTCACCTGATGGTAAGTGATCACTGATCACCCACGAATATCCACAATACCAGAGGAGCTACAGATGCGCTGCCGGGCTTTAAGGAAGGAACTTCATGAAAAGAGCCTTCTTTTTATGAAGGTCTCTCAGTCGTAAGTGTTAGGAAATACCGCGACAGCTAATTCCACAAAGTCAAAGTACGTGGTAGAAAACTTCGAGTAGAACGCACTGTGGTGGAATGCCAACCCATCTAGGTGGTATCGGTATCCTGTTCAAACGCAGCATTGATATTGCGAGCTACCTCTGCTGCGTTATAACCGCGTCGGAAATAACTCTGAAGATATTTATTAGCTTTTTTTTTTTCGTTTTCTATCATCTCTTTCCCCAAATGACAATCTCACCTCCACGACGTGCACCTTGCTAGATAACAAACTAGGCTGTGGCATCCGAACCGAAACCGAAGATATTTTTTAATATTTCTCAGACATGCAGGTTTCCTCGCGATTTCCTACACCGCACTTAAAATTGCTATTAACAATTCTAGCTATCAAACTAAAGTGGGCGCCCTGACCACTAGGCTACCAATATACATTATTTAAAGCAAGTTTTTTTAATAGTTTCTAATCATCGTCATCATTTCAGCCTATCAACAGTCCACATCTGAACATAGACCTCCCCCAAAGATTGCCACAGAGCTCGATCCTGGGCCACCTGTATCAATCGACTTCCCAGAACACTGCGCTGGTCGTCACTCCATCTTGAGGGAGGTCGTCCAACACCGCGTTAATAAAATAATTTAATTAAATTTTTAACAATTTACTAATTATAAAACTTATATTATCATTCGTAATATCAATATCATCATCGCATGAATATTATTTTGTTTACTTTTTTATCCATTCCTTTCTAGCGAAGCAGAAAGTGTGGGAGTTACTTCTTTCCTTCTAATATCGCACTGATAGTATAATAATTTCTGCAATGGCCTCTCAACATCTTACGACACATTACGCTTTATGTAGGTCGATTCCGGGTTGACCTGGGGAATGGGTCGCAGTAAAATAAATATTACAATATCGACCGACGTGAATCACGATTTTTTTTTTATTATTAAAGAACCCTGTCTCTGTGTACAGACTTACAGAATGAGATCCTGTAATAAGATTACGTTTCAAATAGTTTTCATACGGTGTTTTGAAATGTACAATACGAAAATTAAAAGCTCTCTTTCTTTCCGTGGATGTTGTGGGAGCCACTAAAAAAAATATCTTAAAGCCTTACCAATCAAAATCTCCACAAGTCAGTTCTTTTTTGTCTATCTCTGTTCAGTAACGTCGTTCCTCTGGCGGAGAAGAACGACGAAGAAACCTGCTTAAGAAGATACATAAGTATACTCCTTTTTGTAATAATACAACTTTTAGAAACTGTTTGGAAGCTATAAACTCATTCTTGGGGGTTACAATCACACATACATTTCTTTATATTACTGTAACCCCTTTTATACAGTCTTGAAAAGCTTATAGCAATCACAGTGAGCAAACGAAGCGACGAAGCTCGACCCACATCAAGTTTTATCTCTGGAAGGGGCGAAAGGTAGGTTCCGAAAGCTTGTATTGTACAATGAGAGTGCGAGTGCAGTCGAGGTATACTTGTATGTTAGCAAAGGCCGAAAGATATGCTGTAGTGACCTAGCCGGCCTCAAATCTATCTTATCTATATATATAGGTATATAGCCTTTTGTATGCCAGTCACTCCAACTAGAAGGAATGACAGGTGAAATGTTGTCTCTGCGCCCACGTTAAGATTATTGTCTTTAAAAATCGAGTAAGGTTCACTAGGTACCTCCGCCTAGGAATTTAAAAAAAAGTAGCAGGCTCAAATATTTTGTATGCGTTGAATTAAAAGCTCAGTCTTTGATAGTAGCTATGGTCCAGACACTACATTGCAGTAGTTAAGTCTAGAAAGACTCTCTACCAATTTTCTTCTCACATCCAGGCTAGTAGTCTCGCATAGTATTTTAAGCTTTCAGTCTATAGAAGCAGTTCTTCATGATATTATGAGACAAAAAACGCAGTTCAGAATCAATTGTAAGATCAAGATTGCATGCTATCTCTACCATGACTATTGATTCACATTTTATTGTAAGCCTTGCCTCTCTTATTGTTCTTATTTGATGTTTACTTCCAAGTGCCATGAATTTGAACTTTGGGGGTTTAGAACAAGCGGATTAGGCTCAGACCAATTAACATTTTTTTCCAGAGCTCTATCTGCTTTACCAATTTCATAAGAGCTAAAAGAAATATACAGGTGTATGTCATCAGTATACATGTGGAATTTGCAATGCTGAATATATATAACCACATCAGCACGAAATACAAAATAAACAGCAGAGGCCTAAGAATCGATCCCTGTGGGGCTCCTCTTTAGAGACACACTTAGTCTGATATAATTAGTGTCCCGTCAGTCTTGTGTATTTGAACCTGCTGTTTTCAGTTGTTTTAAACCATCGGACAATCTCATTTGTGCAATATGTTAGCTTAGATAACAGTAGTGTTGTGTCGATGGTATCGAATGCACGGGAGTAATCCAATAGCATAAGTACCGTCCTCTGTCCTGATTCATTTTGCCGTCGCCAGTATGATATCCGAGCCTTTACGACTTAGAGACATTGAAGAAAACAGTCTATTCATTTATCAAATATCGGCGACGTAGCTGCAACACTGGCGTTGCGTGAATGCAATGGTAAGCACTGAACATCCGGTAAGGCGTTCGCTCGTTCGCTCCCTCTTCTATGAAAAACAAATAAATCAAGTTTGAAAAAGCACAACTACCCAGTATTGATATAAATTCACTCACACATTAAAACGGAATACTTTTTATAACAAAAAAAATATGTATACAGATTTATCGAAGTCTTCGCGGAACGAAAAAAAAAAGTGGACGCTTCTGGGTTTAATATAGGGCTTTAAGCTCTTTACCACTGAATTATTTATGAACTAACTCCATGGGTAATTGAGTGACTATTAGCTGCATAGGGATTTCTTCAAAGAATGCAAGAGAATGTCAGAAAAAACGCTTTGAGCGGGGTTTTGTCCTCTAGTACTAAAAATAATTTCTGATCCAACGGATTCAGATTTGAACTGGACGAGGACCAATACTCAGCTATTATGTTCTCTAGACAGACTTGCGTCTTCAGTACACGATCAAAGACAGTCCCCCGATAAACTTTGGCAGAAATTTTTATCACTGTTTCACTTGTCAAAAGTCACTTTTTTTTCAATCACCCAACGTAAACTGTAAAATTGTTTATGGCCAGAGTTATTTCACGATGAATGTAACATATTCTACTTGCCATCTATCAACTGCGAGAGACGTCAGCTCCTGGCTCCAGGCAACACGCTTGCGGTCGAAGCTAATCCAACTGTCAGCACCGGAATATTCAATCAAAGGAATCCTTGGACAACAGTAAAGTAATTCCAGTTCTAATAATGGAACAGCTGAGACCTAACAACCGAATAAATTTATTATAACTAAATTAGATTAAAATCGAAGTTAAGTAGCAGCCTTTTTTTTTTTATAGAAGTAGGGGGCAAACGAGCGTGCGGCTCACCTGATGGTAAGTGATCACCGACGCCCACGAACATCCACAACACCAGAGGAGCTACAGATGCGCTGCCGGCCTTTAAGGAAGGAATAAGCTCTTTTCTTGAAGGTCCCTAAGTCGTAACTGTTAGCCTGTAAATGTGAAGCCGTGAAAGCCTAATGGTTACTTTAGTTTAATAGAGCGCGAGTGACCTGGGTTCGATCCCCATTGCCGGAAACACTAACATTATTAATAGCAATTGTATGTGCTGTATTTACCACGCGCTCGGCGGTGAAGGAAAACATCGTTAAGAAACCAGCATCTTTACGAAATAATAAAAAAATATCTTTCGAGGCGGGCCTTTCCCGGCTCCAAAACTCTCAGATATTTGCGAAGGAGGCCTTTGCCCAGCAGTAGGCACTTACAGAGTGCTTCTTAACTTTTCTGTAAATAATCGTGCAAATGTCTCCTTCTCAATCTGAGATAGTTTTGGAGCCGGGAAGGATCCGGCACGCTGCTCGCTGCACATTTACTCGAACTTCCACTTACTTATCAGACATTTATGTGTTAAATTTGTTTTGTGTCTTAAATAATTTTCATATCAACAACATGATAGGCAGAAACATGTCACGGCTTACAGACATAATACTATGTCGGAATAATCAATTGAAGTACACTATAACAGTCTTTATTAATCCACTGCAGAACATAGGCTTCTCTAAGAAAGCATCAGGAAAAGCCACGATACCATTTCTTTGTCCACACTCACCACGCTGTTAACTGTGCAGGTGAGTTTGGCATTTGGTTTTCTGATAAAAAAAAACCGTGGTAGCTTCTCTAAGCTCTCTTGCCGTGGTTAGATCGGTTAGAGCGGATGGTTAGAGCGCTCGCTTTAATTTAATAGTGCACGTGTGACCCGGTTTAGATCCACGGTGCCGGCGCAGCTAAACCATGTGTTGAAGGAAAACCTGAATGTCAGAGGAATAATAAAAAAATAAAATATTTCGTGGATGTGTGCGCCAACCGGCACTGGCGGACCCTTCCCGGCTCCATACGTCTCTCACAAATATTTAAGAGAAGGCCTTTCCCCAGCTGTGGCCATTTAAAGGCTGCTAATTTAACCTTAATAAAAAAAAACAATCAGCAGGACATTATCATGATCGCTAAACACCATGCAGTTGACATTCTAATTAAATAATTAAAGTGAATTAGTCGACTTGAAACGGTACAATTTAATTAAATTTCTCGCTCAATTCCTTAGCGGATGTTTTCCACGTTCTTTTGTAACTGAGTTACAACTTGCTTCGTGATAAAGTTGACTTGACTTCACATTACTCGTTTATTACATTAAGTGCTTTAAGAAACAAGAAATAAGAAATGTTATTGTAACAAATGTCTTATCAACTCTTACGTCTTCAAATGACAAGTCAAAAGAAAGGATATTTCATAAATTACCAGTCGATGTTAACAAAACTCTTTGATAGGTAAATAAAGGTGGCTGTGCACTGGTTGAAATATAAGCCTATTTTCTTCAATAAAAATTGAACAGCGTTTCGGGAATATTCTGGAATATTTGAAAATACAAAGACGATCGAAATTCGGGACTATATAAGGAGTACTGGAGCGGGCTAAGGACAGTTCGTTTGTGAATTCTGAAGTAAGTGGAAGAGGAAGATCACGAAGAAAAGGAAGAGAAAAACGAAGAAAATTAGAGAAAAAGGAAGAAATGACAGAGGATTGGTTACTATCAGGAAGAGCCGTGAAAGATCACGTGCGAGGGAAAGCGCATCAAAAAGAAACTCTGTTTACTCCCTTTGTAAGTGTTAAAAATAAATAGATCTTTAAGTCCGGTCCGTCATCTTCAATACTGATCCCGACACCGACGGTGACTGGTAGGTACGAGCACCTTTCCCCCACTTCTTTTATTAAAGTAAAAAAATATATATCCCAGCAGGAGACGTCCACCCAGGTCCAGGTCCACAACAACCCGACTAGGCGTGCTTTTCATTCCCTTTGCAGCATCTCTGCCATAGTGTCAAATGTTTGCATAGCATAAAATCTTATTGAGTTCATATTTTTTGATATTTGATAGAAGAGAGACCGGTGATATATATCTCTCTACAGTTATATATCACCGATAGACCGTTATTAAAATTTTAGATCGTTTTATTGATACAGTAAATCACAAAATAACGTTTGTTATCGAAATGTGATAACTTGTGATTTAGCGTCCACTGGACCGGTGTTGAGATAGAGCAGAAAAAAAATTAATACGTCATTCCCAATCCAATTATGAAGGTATTTAAATTAACCTTTCCTTACCAGCTTGTAAATAGTCCAAAGTTAATGAATTCAATAATGTAAGGTAGCTTGATTATACATAATTAACATTTGAGGGTCAATATATATATTATTTCCAAAGGTCGGCTTTACCTGCACGCGACACACCCCAGATGTCTAAAACTACTACTAAACAGACTAAACAGACTGTACCCAAGATTGGGGGAGGCTATTCGAATTTGCATCTCTAATGCGAACTCTCGACCCTCAAAACCGCCAAATCGCCTGCACAGCAGGAAATTATAAATGCCAGAGTCAACGATCCGTGGAGAAACGAGCGTGATTGTGGCCACGATATTTTTCTGACATTTTCCAATATCGGCCTTTACGGCACTGGCGAAGGGACTTTCAATAAGTTCTAAATGATTTTTGACAACTCTACCTTTAGTTTCACCGTTATTACCTTACCGTTACCGTTTAATGTAAATACACATTTATAATCAGCGATTCCTTCGCTACAGGCGTTATCGGAAAGGTGAGAGTTTCGTGGAATAGACCCTACGCTCGATGTTGCTCTGCGACAGAGATAGAATCAGCAACGATGCTATCTGCGACGAACTGCTTCTGCGAGAACTAGGATAATCGACATCGCTTAAGGAAACAGCGAGCTGAAGTGGCCGGACGTGTCGATACAGTGAGATCACGATGGATACTTCAGTGGTTAGTCGAACGATTGCCTGGACATAGGTTTGAATCCCAGCAGAAGTCATTATTTGTGCGAAAACTCAGGTTTTCGTTCTCACGACACCGCGTCGTGAGAACGAAAGAACGTCTCCGTATTGATCGTGAAATGTTCGCCTAGGTCTTCCTCTCCCGACTCTACCATTTACACTCGCCTCATATATTTGTTTCTTCAACCTAGACGAAAGAAATAGAATCTTTAAGGAATAGTATGTATGTATCTATGTATATATTCACGTTGTTCCCAACGGGTTAGACAGAGACAATCTTCTTCCACTTGCCACGATCCTGACATACGTCTTTCGCTTTTGATCGTTGGTTTAGTTGGTACTTTTGTCCTGGCCTTTTTCAGAACGTCTCGTCCTGGAACGAACGTCCAGTTATTCATCACACCGTAGTTAAAATCACGATATCTTTAAAAGTAAACATTTACGCAAAACTTCAGGCGGGCGGAGTGAAAATTTCTAAAGCAAAAAGAAAGTGAAAAACGTTCTGCAGTCAGCAGCGGGTGCCATGGAGCTGAAATAATTCGGAATGCGGAGTGCGGCGCGACCATTGCAACGTTTAGCTGACATGAGGGAACCGTGCAGCCTCCGGACGGACTGAAGGTCCTATATATTATATATGTTATGTTTTTTTTTTATGGGAAAGGCGGCAAACGAGCAATAGGTTAACCTGATGGTAAGTGATTACCGTCGCCCACATATGTAACACCAGAGGAGCTACAGGTGCGTTGCCGGCCTTTAAGGGTATTTGGGAGAAGGGAGGGAGGATAAGAAGTGGAATGGGGAGGGGGAGTGAGCCTCCGGTTACCTCACTCACCGAATGAAACGCAGAAGAACAAGATGCCTCTACTTCACGCCGGTATTCTGCGCGCTCGTGGTTTTAATCCGGTCGAGCTGTAAAATCCTTAAGCGTTTCTTTCCACTACCCTTATCATGACATCGAAATTAGATGGTGTCTTGAAATTTGATGTGTACATCTTATGAATAATCTTTTTTTTCAGGCAAAGTATATGATCACGATTGATGGTTTACTGACTTCAGTATGAGCGGCGGCCTTTTTCACAGGATTTTGTTGTCGAGGCGTCGGCGACTTCAAACGCGGGCAGCGGACGCCTGCGCGAGCGGTCGATAAGGTCTTTGACCTGACTATCCTACTTAACTAGTAGCGCAAAAATGCTTAAAACAATACTTATGTCTAAACTACTCAACATATTTAATGTATATTTGGTGTATGACTTAAAAATAACCGACAGAATATCGGGTTAAATTTAATGTCGTAATGTTGCATCCACTCTGTATATAACTAGCGGCTATATTTATCCCACGTGAACTCTTTAGGATGGAAAGTATCCTATGTCCGGTTCCTGGGCATCACCATCTACATCTTTGCCAAATTTTGTTGTTATTCGTTAAGTCACTGATCCTTTGGCCTTGCGAAGAGATGTTGCTTCTCTTTGCATTTTTTACAAAATATTCCACGGGGAATGTTCTAAGGATTGATCCCAGCTGGTGAGTTTCACCATCGTACATCGCGACAGAATTCGAAGTTCCATCGATACCACCTAGATGGATGGCATTCCACCACAGTGCGTTTTAATCGAAGTTTTCTGCCACGCACTTTGACTTTGTGGAATCAACTGTCGCCAGCAGTATTTCTTATGAACATTCAAGAAAAGAGCTTATTCCTTCCTTAAAAGCCGGCAGCGCATGTGTAGTTTCTCTGGTGTTGTGGATGTTCGTGAGCGTCGGTGATCACTTACCATCAGGTGAGCCGCACGCTCGTTTGCCCCCTTCTTCTATAAAAAAAAAGTCACGTTAGAGTGATTGAACGATTACCTTTTTTAATTTTTTTTTATGAGAAATAAGGGCAACGAGCAAGCAACTCTCCGTCGCCCACGTACATCTTTTCCGACCTTAAAGTATCTTTGGGTGATGGGAGGATCGACTGGGAGAGCCTCCGGTTACCTCACACACCGAACGAAGAGCAAGATGCGTCTACTTCACGCCGGTATTCTGTTCTACGAGGTCGTGGTACGAACCCGGTCGAGCCGGCCCATTCGAGCAGCAGCAAAAGTCCGCCGCTTGACTCTACCACTTACAAATATAAAAAAAACGTACTCTTTCCGCGCACACGATCGAGCTATCACTTTGTGGTCGTGGGTGAACTGGAGTATGTCACGCTCGCTTAAAAGCCTATGCCAGCGGCGGTGTTGTGTGGGTCATCGTCCCCAGCATCATGCTTGTGAACAGCCTCCGATTATGGGGGCTGTTAGCTCTGCTCTGTAAATCTGGCATGAGTTTTTCTTCTCATTATTATGTTTTTTTCATATTATTGTTTCCGTCTATATGCTTCGATTGCCTGTGAGACTATTCGTTGCTTTATTTTTTTTATATTATAGTATAATTCAGTATGGCAAGAAAATTATCTTTAATTAATTCATTACGTACTTCGGTACATTCGTTTTTTTTTTTTTTTTTAGTAAATAAAAACGTTACCTTCTACTGTAGGAATTTCTCCCGTGTCGTGGAGGCAGTTTACATACATGAATTGCACATGGACAGACACCCGGACCGGGAACTATTATATGTAGTCCATACAAATACTAGTCCCGGTGCGGGAATCGAAACCGTGACCAATAGCGCCGCAGCTAAACGCTTAACCATTACGCCACGGAGCCGTACTTTAGGTATTGAGCTTTATTTGTTTCATAAAAGCTTAAACCCCGGTGGATAAAACGTGGAGCTCATAGAGAGTCTTGAACCATATTTAAAAAAAAGTCTCTTCGAATTCTACTCAGTTAAGCATACAAATGATTTTATATAACTGTAAAGATTTTTTATATAATATTGTATATGTGCTCTCGCCCTCGACCAATACTGGGGTGGACAGAAGTCTAGTTATCTACTGTTAATTTGTATTTTATTCTTTAGAACCTTGTGCCGCTGATGCTTTTTTATTGGCCAGTGCAAGGATCCAAAGTTTAGAAAAACTCATTAATACGAGTCCATTACATTGAGGATCGAACTCGAGTCTCCGGAAACACATCCTGTAACCACACGGCTGTCTCTTTAATTATTACCGAGGACCAAAATGGGTGTCCATACAAACTTGTGTAAGTATAATTTGCTCTGTTTACTCGCTCTGAATGATCTTATTCAACAAGTTTCTTGTGTTGAACTAGTATAATAGGGCTGCCATAAATGTCGGAACACCGTTCGGGACATTTGGTATAACTGAAGGACCATCATCATCATTTCAGCCTATCAGAAGTCCACTGCTGAACATAGGCCTCCCCCAAAGATTGCCACGAAGCTCGGTCCTGAGCAACCTGCATCCATCGACTTCCCGCAACACTGCGCAGGTCGTCACTCCATCTTGTGGGGGGTCGTCCTACACTGCGTTCGCCTGTACGTGGCTGCCACTCGAGAACCTTTTTTTCCGTGTGGCTGTCGGAAGTAAAGAATAGCGCCAACCCTGTCTGACCATGGGTGTCGTAAAAGGCGACTAATGGTAAAAAATTATATTAGGAGATGGGCAGCAGTATCTTCCTGCACTACAACAAAAAAAACTCCGGTTGCCAACCCGCTCGCCAGGCGTGGCAACTATGGCAAAACACCCCCCCCCCCCCCCCCACCTTGATGAGAGATAGAAGAAACTGAAGGATATCACAAAAAAATTAAACACGCTGTGTAGTGTAGAAACTTTTATCAATAAAATAGAACTTTAGTTGTTAGATGGTGTTTTTAAAACAATGCAATGAACAAACCGGGACATGTTCCGATGCACTGGAGAACTAATGGGAGCCCTAAACTAGAAGCACCTGTTGATTGTGTGCTTAACTAAGAACAGCGAAAGTTAAGATCAGTTCCCTTGTTAACGATAGTTAAGTATATACTAGTTTCTGGCTCTTGCTTTGAAAACCTGGCCACGAACAACAAAAATACTAACGGAATACAGACCTTCTTATACTAAAACTATATATAACGCTATCATAGAAGTGAAGCGGATTCGAATCCAGCTGGGTGATAACATTTGCAAGATTTACATTAATGTTTTTACCCGAACTCTGGATGTTTATTCGACACTAGTCTAGCTGCTATGCCCGGAATTTGTTATATATGTAGGTCATAGAAAGTAATAATCGTTTAAGCAATTAAAAGAAGTTATAGAGCTAAGCGGCGGATTTTGCTGCCGGCGTGAAGAAGAGGCATTTTGTGCTTCTGTGTTTCGTTTGGTTAGTGATATACCAGGAGGCCCACTCCCCCTCCCAATTCCCTTCCCCCTTCCTTAAATATCCTTTAACGGCCCTCAACGCACCTGCAGCTCCTCTGGTGATGCATTCCCATAAAAAAAATCACAAAGCAATAACATATATATTAACATACATTTAAACAACGCATTTACGCTTGTGTCTTTTTAATTGTTTTAGTTTTGAGATCCTAACTTTGTGAGCTATTCGAGATTAATTTAGCTGACTCGGCTTCGGGGCAGCTAAAAACTATTTCGTACGTACAAAATGATTTCCATTCATATAACGCTTTAACGAACTCCAATTCGGCCGACTAAAAGCGTTTGCCTACTTTGTTTGAAAAAAAAAAACTAATCTACAGCTGCACTGTTTTACCAAGAGCCAACTCATAGATTTGGATTGCAACATCATCAGTCTATTAAAATATTATTTACTCAAGGGATGAGATTATACATTTCTATTCGTCACGACTAAGCGAAGCAAAATGATTTTCCGTAACTCTGGAAGATGCTACCAGGTGGAAGACTCCTTCCCTGCGTGGGAGTCGAGGGTACGTACCACTCTCTCTCACCTAATTGTGTTGCCAACCCTCGGTGTAACCACTGTTATGCCACAGTCTTTATAATTACTGTGCTGCTCAGGCTGTACAGCATTAACCTTCTTCGATGGTATCTTGTTCGCAGGTGTCCATGAACTGCAGTGATCGCTCACCACCAGTTGGCTGTTAGCTCGACGTAACGTGAGACGGGTGAAGACTCTTGCTACCGGAGTTCCTCTCAAAAATTGTTATGATATTTTGATAACTATTTCCTTACACGCGTCTTACGTCACCTTAAGGAAGAAAGGTCTGCTTGCGACGCTATGGCCGATCAAAAAAAAATATCAAAAAACTGTTTATGGCTGTAAATCATCACAATATACGGGAACATAGAACATTTTTGAACTTTTTTTTTAATATTTATTCGCAAACAGAGAGGAATGAAACGTGATGGAGCCAAGCGGCGGCTTTTGCTGCTGCTCGAATGGACCGACTCGACCGGATTGTAGTAAGGGCATCTTATGTTTCTGCGTTTCGTTCGGTGAGTGAGGTAAACGGACACACTCCCTCACGCTATCCTCCACCAGATCCTCTCCCCCATCTCCCAAATACCCTTAAAATTACCCCCATCTACCAAATACCCTTGGAGGTGTACGTGGGCGATGGTAATCGCTTAACTTAAGTGAACCGCCTGCTTGTTTGCTGTCTTTACCATTTAAAAAAAATATTTAATAGGTACTGTGCCATATATGTGCACAAAAAAGGTCATGTATATTGCAGGCAAGACAGGTACAATAAAGTGAGTTTTTAGAAAAGAAAAGAAATATTATTTCGAGGATATGTGAAGCCCGCCACCCGCACTGGAGTACCGTGGCGTACCATTACCGACTCCAAAGCCCACACATGTATTTGAGAAGAAGTCGTGTGCCCGGCAGTGGGCACTTCCAGACTGCTAGTTGAAGTTGAATTTCGTTATTATACAAAGACGATTAAAAAGAACCACGAGCTATAATAGTAACAATCGATCCACGACTTCTAATTAAAAACTCCCAAAATACGTTTCTTCGTCTTCTTGGACTTCGTCCGTTTAGACAATTTTCTCCAGCTATCCATGGATAAAAAGTAACATAGGGTTAAAGTTATTTCCATAATAAATTTCATCAAAACATATTCAGAGTTACTATCGCATTTATAATATCAAAGCAAGTATTGTAATTAAGTAATACCTGCGCAGTGTTGCGGGAAGTCGATGGATGCAGGTGGCTCAGGACCGAGCTTCGTGGCAATCTTTGGGGGAGGCCTATGTTCAGCAGTGGACTTCTGATAGGCTGAAATGACGATGATGATGATGGTAATTCCTAATTCATTGAACACAAAATATCATTCTAATCGTTTACGTTTCTCGCTGCACTGACTCTGCGTCTAAAGAGTCTCATGAGGCCATTGGATGCAGACATTTGGAAGCTACCCCTGAATTATGACGTGTGCCTGCACCAGACGTGCGAATGGCCGAAAAATTATGCTTATTAATATAGATATGAAAATCGTTTTGCGCCTAACCGAGTTTTCGTTTTTAATATTCCAACCAATGAAAATTACAATTATAATAAAGAGGTTCTCGTAGATCGTCGTGTCGTGTGTCGTTGATGAACGGTTGAATGATCTATGACGCAATGAATCTTTTTCATAAAAACTGTCAAACACTGTTTTTCTGTCATTACATTAGTATGTCACCGAATGAATGCAATGATAAAATTAAAGAACGAAATTAATTTATGCATGTATGAATGAAAATAAATGAAAAGAATGAATGAAATTAATGAAAGGAGTGAATGAATCAAATGAATGAATAAAATGACTGATAGAAATTAATGAATGATCTGCAACAAATACAGTTTATAATTTAAATAAATAAGCAATACTCCGTTTCATAAGTTCTTTCTCATTATTGTATATATCATGAGGAATGAATGAATGAAATATACTTTATTATACACTCAAAGATTTAACGAACAAAGATTATTTAAATAAACAAAAATAAAATGTACAACAGGCGGCCTTATCGCTAAGGAGCTATCTCTTCCCGGCAACCCAGAGAGAAAAAGGAAATATGAACACAAGTGTCGGGTTAAGGTGTACACTAAAGTGAACATATAATAAATACACATTATATGCACATACAATAAATACATAATAAATACACACATAACATATATATAAATATGAAATACATATACACGTACATACTATTACAGAGATACAAGTCAACGACGCCAAGGAACAGGAATCAAAGATTAAGGAGGCATAAAGTGTTCACAGACGCTAGAAAATAGATAAGGATATTGTGCTCGCTTAATATTAAGTGGAAGGGAGTTCCCAAGCCGAACGGCTTCATTAAAAAAGGATTTGGAGTAAAAAGAAGTGCAATGAGAAGGATATCTGAGTATTAAATCTTTGTGTATTAAATAATTTTTACCCCGCGTGGTATCGGCGCAAGAATCTGCTAGCCCCTATCTCCCCGTGGGTGTGGTAAGAGGCAACTAAGGTAAAACACAATGGCTATCGACATATGGCGGGATAACTATCTCGAAAGATACCAGACCTAAATGAAGCAGATCGACGAAGGACAGCAGGGTCTAAGGTGCAAGCCTTCTGCTACAGCGATCCCCTGTCGGCTTGCCGGTCGCGGTGTTTACGGCAAATACTCTTTATGGTAGAGGACCATGCCCTGCAGTGAAATATTAACATGCTGTTGAAGATACGGAGAATGATAGGATGCCATTTATCATCTCTGAAATCAGATGTACGATATATATTAAGCGCCAATAGCCAAATGGGTTAGGGTGCGGGCTACGAAACTTGACGTCGTAAGATGGTGCCCGCCATTCGACTATTGTCGTGAACCACTCCAGATACAAGCTGAAAGCTTAGTTGGATGATTAACAGGAATATTAGTAATGTTACTTAATAAATGGTATTGGTAGTATTCTTTAAAAAAGAAAATTAATCTTCAATAATAAAAGTGGCAACTCCAGCACCGACCCCTAAGCTATTGCTCTTATCTACCTTTTCATTCCTTATAACTCATAATAAAATTTCGACGGTGGTGTCTGTCTGCACAAGCCTCGCATATTTCCTAT
Organism: Bhutanitis thaidina; assembly: GCA_029286595.1. NCBI lineage: Eukaryota > Metazoa > Arthropoda > Insecta > Lepidoptera > Papilionidae > Bhutanitis > Bhutanitis thaidina. Next base: position 1,130,496 of record JAGSMS010000020.1, on the reverse strand, counting down.
CGTTTTATCATACTCTTGAGGTCAATATTACTCTCTAAAACAAAACGATGTAATCTACTCCATCCAATATTTATCCTGTCCATGCCAAGACGTGTGGGAAATACAGATAATACACAGTCCGGGCAACATGAGGCAAGATATACAATTTATTACGTAGTAAAGAACACAGCGCAATGCACTTAAACTTCGAGTGGTAAAATATAATTTTGTAAAATCGATATTTAAGCGTAGGTTAGGTTAGGATAGACTTTTTTTTTTATGGAAAAGACGGCAAACGAGCAAGCGGTTCACCTGATGGTAAGTGATTACCGTCGCCCGCGTACATCTGCAACACCAGAGGTGCTGCAGGTGCGTTGCCGGTCTTTAAGGATATTTGGGAGATGGGAGGGAAGAGGAAAGGAATAGGGAGTCCTCTTTTTATTGGATCGAAGTGACAAAACCTAACAGTCCATGGGCAGTGGCTACTGCAGTCCATGGTCATCTGCAAACAACTTCAATCGAGGAAGATCAGAGTCTCCCCTGTCGAGTAACTAGAAATGTCTCCACAGCCTGTTATTATACTGGCTCTCTATACGTTACAATACGGAAGACATTTTTAGCCGTGGTAACTTAGCACTTTAGTATCATAGAGCGCGTTTGATCTGGGTTCGATACCCAACACCACTAGAATTGTTAATGGGATGATGAAGGAGAAATATTATTTCGGGGACGTGTGAAGTCCGCCATCCCATTGGAGCAACGTGGCGGACCCTACCCGTCTCCAAAACCCTCTCAGATGTTTGAGAAGGAGGCGCAGCTGTGGGCATTTACTTTACTCTGGCCGCATAAATTGGATAAGAGTGTCGAGAAGGTTTCAACACGTCAAGAATTAAATTTACATTTGAAATGAAACTATAATATATGCACCCATGGACTGTACACTTTAAAGCACACGAAACGTCTGGATTTAAAAAATCTTATTAAACGCGATGAATATCGTATATAATAGTTGCATTTCAAATGTGTAGTGTTCGCGTAAATGCAAGGAATCTTAAATTAAACGTACATTGACCCCCTGCGCATAATTTTTCAAACGTCAATTTAATTACTTATACAATATGATGATAATGTGAATTTCTTTAACTATAAATGATTGTATTTAAAAAAAAACAACTAAATGTACAAAAAAAAAAACATGAAAATTGTTAAAGCAATTGCAGAATACAATTTAAGATCTGCGATTTGTGTTGTTGGTTTTGAACTATAATTTATAACTTTTTAATAACCGGACACTTTTCCCCCCTATATGAGACGGTTCTTCTTACCTCTTACTCTCCATAGTGGGGAGGAGGAGAGAAAGGTGCGGAAACCAATCACAGGTTCTCAGTCAAGGCAGATCGCTTCACCCGAGTCGCACGCAAAGTAGGCGTGCAACTCGAAGGGACGACCTGTACCCCGCAAAAATACAGTCGCCCTATTATAGGACATTGCCAAGCGTTACCAAGGCCCAATAATTTCCTTACTCAATAGATTGAGGCACGAATTCAAAGAAGCGGCGATTGGGACGTGATCCGACACGAAAGTCGAAACCATACCGCGATTCAACTTTGTACAGCGCCATCTGACGGTGGGTAGATAATCTATTAAATTAATCAACGCCGTTGTAAATTTCATATTTGTTTTACTATTATACTACTTTATTATTAACTTAAATGAAAAGCTTTATAAAAACTAATATGAATAAAATAAAAGGATTATAACTCAGGCAATACAAACTAAATTCAATTTATTGCAATAATACAGTCGTATTCAATAATTAAGAATTTAATTAATTAAAAAAGCATTGATACTAGATATAATTACATAACTACCGCTTCCTTAAGGAAATATTTCAAGCAAATTATTAAGCCAGGTCTTTCGATTCTTTAACTATAATAGTTAAAGCCAAGTCTATTCTTCCTACGACTCGAGCACGGTTATTCATAGATCACTCTAGGACTCCGTGTCTTTAAATTTAAAATAAGATAAATATTGTCTTGACGTTTACGTAAACAGTATAGGGGACTTGGATTCCACGAGAAATACCAAAAATGCAAAAACCAGGGAAACTACTGGTTATTTTTACTATATCTATACATATTTAAACAGCACTTGTATTTTTCCAATAATATTTAAGTTAGTTAATTTAAAAAAAACATGTGTGTATACACACATTCATAATACTATGAACTAAACAAATAAAAATAATACATACCGACAGTTAACCTCAAATCTTTAAACCCACTTAAAAAAGTTTATTATATAAAATACCACTTTAACACCAATACTCCCATCTCCCAAATACCCTTAAAGGCCGGCAACGCACCTGCAGCACCTCTGGTGTTGCAGATGTACGTGGGCGACGGTAATCACTTACCATCAGATGAACCGTTTGCTCGTTTCCCGCCTTTCCTATAAAAAAAAACTCACAATAAATTATCACTCGTCACCATATATAATTTAAAATCACCCACAAATACACATGTATATTTATGTATGAATATATTTTTTTATCTCCACTGATGTAAAACACGTGTATTAAAGATTCATAAATATCTGAATAAGCACTTATCAATTTTCCCAAACGCGCCAAAAGAAGTATAACTTCAAAAACTTCTTTAGGCGCAATGGGAGTAAAATTTCAAACTTGACTTGAATTTGAGTGCAACGTTTCGGTTAGCTGTATGTGTATTTTAAATTGGAATTGTTTTATGTTAATTTCTTAATGTAGTGTTCGTATTTCAACAATGAGTAGTATTTATTGTTAATAAATATTTATTGCTTAATTAATACTTATCTAATTGTTTATGTACTTCTGTCACGTGTACCGAATATTTCATTCATTCATTCAAAATTTAATTTATTTAAATGTTGTAAGGCGTTTAAAGTTAACACCAAAAATAAAATTTTATATGTGTACAAATCTAATTTGCCACGTTCAGCACTTGGATTAGCCCCATCTACCGGCGAAAAGTAATAACTTAAACCACAACCAACTACCACAAACAACGGCTGTGATAAAAGAGCTGCTTCTTTTCTAGATTAAAGGTTATTTCCTTTCATCGTGGAAATTAAGAAATATTACTGTCGTGACAAATATAAAGCCACAATATTTATATTTGTCACGACAACTATCATTTAAGTAAATGTGTTGCTGCCAATATTTTTTTATGCGATGTTTAGTTCGGAGTTATTTTTTTTCTATTTCGCTACAGTGACTCGCAATTTTAAACTGCAAGCTGTTGATGGAGCGCATTCATCAATCTTGATCCAGTTCAGGTGGACACGCTGTTCAGCCATAAATAAAAGTAATGTGTCTCGATCGTGCAACGGAAGAGACCGACGGGTGAATGTGTCAGTGAAACATTTTTTTTTAAAAATTACGAATAGAACCAGCGTAAGGGCAACGTTTACCGGATTGTCGATGCCACCGTTACGATAAAAAATTAACTGAAAATACAACTATTTACTTTATTGAGCAATAATGATTTCATACTTTATTTAAATCGTATTAGAACTGTCTGTACAAAGGTACTGCTTACTTCTTAAGAAATTTCTTCCGGCAGACCTGCGATTGGAGAATAGTTATTTAATGGTAGATTGCGCGCGTACTGTACAATATGAAAAAAAAACTTACATAAATATATACATAAATACAAAAATGTATATAAAAGTACATAATAAAATAGAACCAATAATTAATATTACCAATGACATATAATAGACCTTTGACTCTTTTCTCAAATACAGAAATAATTTTGCTGTCACGTATATTTGTTGAGAGAGAATTCCATAATCTCATATCATAAGATTTCATTCATTACAGATATAAATAGCCGTAATTTTTTAAAAGTGCTATATCTTTCCATCTCATGGAATAATTTATCATCTGTGCTACTGGAAGATTTCCTTAAGGATAGGTCAATTCGAGTAGCTATTGATGGCTGTTCGTCTGAACAAAAGATTAGAATCAATACTGGAGTTTCCCAAGGATCTGTTCTATCTGAAACTCCTTTTTACCACGTTTTTCTTAGCTCGGTCCTGTCTGTCTGTTCGATACAAATTTTGCATTCGATTTTAAACTAATGTACCGATGAGCTAGAGTTTTGAAACTTGAAACATAGCTCAGAACTGAATGACGAAACACTTTTTTTTGATTAAAAATTATATTGCTTGAAATTCACATTAAGAAAATTGTAATGACCAGTGTCCGTTGGTATGTTGATGAAAGCACGGTAGCGGAGGGATACAAAATTTAACATCTGCTCCGGTAATGAACCATTATTCCGAGAGGAAAGCCATGTTTAAAACTCGCCTCACAGATGATCTCCGTTTGGGGCGATATAACGCCCCTAAAACACTGGTGTCTTACCATTCCCAAAAATGAACTTTCAACTCTGTTCATACTGAAATAGGTTTAAGAATAACCTAACCGAAATAGAAACCATGTACGGTTTATTAAGTGTAAGGCAAAGTTGGCGTTGTAAGCAATATACATACAATTTCTAAATCTGTAAAGTAAATAATCAATGCTGGGCAAAGGCCTCCTTCTCAAAAATCTGAGAGGGTTTTGGAACCGGTAAGGTAACGCCACGCTGCTCCAATTCAGGTTGGCCGACTTCATATGTCCTCGTAAAAATGTTTCTCAGATATGCAGGTTTCCTCACGATGTTTTCCTTCACCGCCGACCATATGGTAAATTCAGCATAGTAAATGGCTATTAACAATTTTAGCGGCCGCATCGAATATTAAACCCAGGTCAATCGTTTATCTAGCTCAAATTCGGTGCTGCTTAAAACCAACTAGGTGTCTTGGGATTAGTAAAAATCACTTTTTTTAAAGCATTGTGTCCACGAGTCAGAAACACAAATAGTATAGTAACATTCCGTATCAGGAGTAACAAATGCTTAATTTGTTATGATATTTTTACCTTAGACGTATTTCTTCATGCAGACTTTGACATAATAAATTATATTATAAAAACACATCATTGTAAATTTTGTTAAAATTTATCTGGATATATTGTATTTCAATAAGCATGCCATCTATTGTTGAATTCTTATATATCGTTTTGGTAAATAGACTAGGTACCTAGTAGACAATAATATTTTCTATTGAAGATCATAGGTGTCGCTTTAAATAATTTTATCACAGAAATTTATAAATTTTTATTTATTTTTTCGTTAATATAGGAATCTTTAACCATTACTATATACCTAAAATTTTACTAAAAGCTATTGAATATTTAAAAATTATATCCATTTGATAAAAGTAGCTACTAGCAACACCAATATAAAAAGTTATATACAAACAACATGGTGGATCAGCTGTTTTCATTTTCCTTGTTCGGTAAATTGTTTCTCTAAACGAAGCATTGTATGGTCACATAGCCATGTGTGAATTAAAATGGGCTCCATCGCATCGGTGCTGCAATGGCATTGTCAGGCGTGTGGTCAGATCAATCCAACGGAGAGTGTGAAATGTTTAAAATGTGGTACAAAGAGAGTTTCGAGTCATGACAGTGGATCACAGAAACGTTATTTTACTGGAGATTCGTCGTCAGAATACGCTTCTCGCACGGAAAAAAGCGGCGGCACAACGCCTGGTTCGGAAACTATCGTCATACCGACAACAAATAACTTCAATAGGTGCGTATTTCTTATACACAATGACATTCCAACCATTGTTGGTAATGTCAGAAAATATCGATTTTTCTCCACCTATATTTAGGTTATAATTTCTATGGTATTGTCGTATTGCGTGGATGTAGGACGAATTCGTTATCAAAATTACCGATCGGCAGGTTTAATGTCATGGACGTATGTCATTATTCGTGCATAAAAGTAACTTATAATGACTTAGTCATATGATGGTTCTTTGTAGGTATTGGATATAATTGCTAAGAGCAGTGGCTTTGTTTAGTACTATTATTTGAGGGATATTAAAATTGACTATTTAATTATTATAAGATACAGACAGTTCAATCTAGAATTGTTGTTTAAAAATGTTACTTTATTTCAACAAATTCTGTCGCTAAATTTGTGTTTAAAAACTATCAAAGGAAGCTGAAGTTACCGTTTATCAGTGTTAATGCAACTTTTACACCTGTGCATATATTTAATCCAACTTCCAAAGGAGGAAGTTTTGAGCTGTATTCTTTAATTTGTGTTTGCCAATTTGTTGAGCATTTCTGAACTGATTAACTTGATTCTTTTTTTATCTGAAAGAAATTACTTATAGCCAAATCACTGTAGTTCGGATGAAACTTCGAGATCATAATCCTTGTTACTTAGGTGCAACAACAATGTGATGATGAAACTGTAAGGGTTTTGTTTCAGATAAAAAGAAATCCAAAACCCTGGTATCCATTAGTAGAAAATAATAAAGAAGTTTAAAGAAATGGTGGCAATTATAGGAAACATATATAAATGGAAAATAGGAATTTAAAAAAAACACATTGAACATGGGTAGACTTGTGTTGGAAAATATTGTCTAAGGTCTAAGATGTCTGGTCTTTCAATATCTAACCAATCTAGAAAGCTAAGCATGTATGGCAATTAGAATGAAAGAAAGAAAAAAGTACTTTATTCATTGCCACAACTCAAGTAACACAAGTAAACTTAAATTATGGCACCTTCCTATGGGAGAGCCCAGTGTTGAGCATTAAGACTATTTACAAGCTGTTAAAGAGCAAGAGAAGGGTTTGAGGAAAAATAGTTTAGAAGCTGGAAAAGGTCCTCGCTGATCCTGTTCATAGGATGAAATTAAAGTGAGCACTTGTGACTACTAGGCTACCATGGTTTTTCAGACTACCATGGCTCTGTCACACTACCACCACTTAATCTATAAATTCAATTATGCCTACTAATATATAAAAGAAACTCTCCATTTCTTACCTGATCACAACTAAACCACTGAGACGGACATTGGCTTTTCATTCAGGGAAAGCGGCGGGTGAAGCTGCTGGCGGAGGTTATGAATTATAAATGTTACAGAGTTTCTTGCGCATTCTAAGATTGTGAATAATTTTTTGAACTTAGATGTTTTAATAAATCCAAAATGAAAGTAATTTTTGAAAACTGTTTATTGATTGTAGAAGCAATTGGTTTCACCTTAAGACATCTTTAAAGGTATCAAGGACAAATGTCACATACTATGCTTTTGTTACGGTAACAAGATATTGTATGCAACAGGTTGTTGTTACAGTATTGCAAGTATGAAATATGAATATTTTTGAATTTTGTATCCGAGCACCGATTAAGAAAGATTTGTCACGGACAGCGGATGGTCGTGCGTGGGTTCGGCGCCGCTGGCTCGGCGCGCTTGGCGCTGCGGTTGCGGGCTGCGCAACGTGTCGGCGGCCTGGCGATGCACGGCCTGCGATGCACTTGCGCCGCACGCGCCCGTCTACAGGTACGTTTCAGAGTGTGTGCGAGCACGTGCCAGTGTCTGCCTTTGCGTGCTTGAAATCAATGGACAGACAGTGATATGATAGTGGTGTTAGCTTTCGAAGCTGAGGGTGGTGCATTGGAATATTATTAGGGGAATACATTTGTATGATTAATATAAATGTTTGTACCACTCAAAAATATTATTATAATTTCAATACTTTCATCACTTCGTTTTCACCAGAGCCTATATGGAACAATGGGAACAGCGATGAGGCTGTCGCCGATGTCCCATGCAAACGGTACAAATCGTACATAAGTTTAGAAAAACTCATTTGTACATGCCCAAAGATCGAACTCAAGTCTCCTGATGTTTGTATCTGAGTCACGGGTGTTTATTCATTAATTTCAATATTTGATTATTTATTTCTATATGTTTATGATGTATATGCATTGACACCTAGTCTGAGAGTAAATAATGTGTCTGAAAAAAAATTATTCTAGATTCTAATGCACATATTGATGTCCGTGAACTTGGGGCTTTTTCTAGTACATTACATATTACTACAAAATATTTATTAGTAGGACAAATAAAACCAGTTTCTTATCTCAATTCCAAACTTTAACAACAAAAGAAAAAAAGAAAGACAGAAAGAAAGCTACATTTATTGCACAAATATGCCACTCAATAACAAACAGACATTGCAACACATTTAATAAAACAATTATTTACACAAACAATGTTTAATGTTGCCTCCTCTAGACGCTTTGCGTGGCGCACGGGCCAAACAGACCACACTCAGCTTAATGCTGCAGTTGAGACTACAGCGCTGGTTTTCAGTGGGCCTGTGTGTCAAGTGATGTACAGACGTTCGTATAAATACAATATTGTACATAACTTAATAAAAATATGAGTAGCAATAATAAAATGAAAACTAACTTAACTATAATGAAGGATAAATAGATTTAATAAATACAGCATTGCAAATTGTGTCCATGAGTTATGCGAGCTGTCATCATCATCATCATCATTCATCATCATTTCAGCCTATTAGAAGTCCACTGCTGAACATAGGCCTCCCCCAAAGATTGCCACGAAGCACGGTCCTGAGCCACCTGCATCCATCGACTTCCCGCAACACTGCGCAGGTCGTCACTCCATCTTGTGGGGGGTCGTCCTACACTGCGTTTGCCCGTACGTGGCTGCCACTCGAGAACCTTTTTTCCCCAGCGGTTGTCAGTTCTGCGAGCTATGTGGCCGGCCCATTGCCATTTCAGCTTGCTGATCTTTACGGCTATGTCGGTTACCTTAGTTCTGCTGCGGATATTATCGTTGCAGACTCTATCACGCAGAGAAACACCGAGCATAGCCCTTTCCATAGCGCGCTGAGCAACTTTGAGCTTCCTCATACGGGCTGCAGTGAAGGACCAAGTCTCGGATCCGTATGTCATCACTGGCAACACGCACTGATTGTATACTTTCGTTTTGAGGCTTTGCGGTATACTCGACGAGAAGATATGACGTAGTTTCCCGAACGCAGCCCAGCCGAGTTGGATTCGTCGATTGACCTCTGAGTCGAAGTTGGACTTACCTAATCGGACAATTTGTCCCAGGTATACGTACTCGTCTACAACTTCGAGCCTATTGTTCCCAACAACAACCGGTATTGGTGTGACATGGACGTTTGACATGAACTTCGTCTTGTCCATGTTCATCTTAAGACCAACCTGTTGGGAGACGTTATTGAGGTCATTGAGCATTGTACTGAGCTCCTCCAGCGATCCTGCCATAAGAACTATATCGTCGGCAAATCGAAGGTGAGTGATGTATTCGCCATTGATGTTGATACCGTATCCTTTCCAGTTCAGCTGCTTGAAAACATCTTCCAATGCAGCGGTGAAGAGTTTCGGGATATGACATCACCCTGTCTTACACCTTTCTGCAGTTGGATTGGTTTCGTACTCTGATTCTGTACTCGGATAGACATCGTAGCCTCATTGTACAAACACCTCAGCACTTCGATATACCGAGAGTCTATCTGGCACCGCTGGAGAGACTGTAGCACCGCCCAAATTTCGACTGAATCGAAGGCTTTCTCATAGTCCACATACGCCAGACATAATGGCAAGTTGTACTCCTCGGCCTTCTGTACAATCTGGCGAAGAGTATGTATGTGGTCTATGGTACTATAGCCTTTTCGGAATCCGGCTTGTTCGGGAGGCTGGAAGTCGTCAAGTCTGTTCACTAGACGATTTGAGATGACTCTCGAAAACAGCACGTAGACGCGGCTTAGAAGCGATATCGGTCTATAATTCTTCAAAAGGCAGTTATCCCCTTTCTTGAAGAATAGGACAACCACGCTTCTACTCCACGCTTTCGGCGTAACACCGCCGTGAATGACGGAATTAAACAGCCTCTGAAGGACAACAAGTATCGGTTTTCCACCCGCTTTCAGAAGCTCAGCTGTAATTCCGTCCTCACCCGGCGTCTTGCCGTTTTTAAGCTGTTTGAGAGCCATCCTAATCTCGCTCAGACTGACGTCCGGGATGTTATCGGAGTAATGTCGGATAAGCTTGGCTCTTGGGTCGTTACTCACATCAGTGTGTGGTTTCAACGACGTTGTGTACAGCTGTCCGTAAAATCTCTCGATCTCACTCAAAATCTCGGCTCCAGCGGAAATGACTGCGCCGCTTTCGGTCTTCAGCTTGGTCAGTTGGCTCTTTCCGATAGACAGATCTCTGGCGAAGACTTTGGAGCCTTGGTTCCGCTCTATCGCTTTTTCAATACAGGCTGTATTGAATTTGCGTAAGTCTTGCCTCATACATTTGGAGATCTGTCTATTCAGTAGCCGATACGCTGACGCATCCGTTGTAGACTGCAGCTTTATCTCACGCCTGGCTTTCATGAGTTTAAGAGTGTGATCAGAGAGCTTTTGGGGCTTGTTCGTGCGGCGGGTCCTGCAAAACTTAGCTCCTACCGCATGGACAGTTTCCACTAGCCTGCTATTCGTATCGTCCACTGTAACGCAATCGTCTAGGCACTGAAAGCGATTATGCAATTCGAGCTGAAAGCTCTCGGGGTTCTGGATAAGGGCACGTGGTGGGCGGAGCGTAGACTTCACCAGACGAGACCGCTCGAGCCTAATGTTAAGGTTCAGTGTGCCTCTTACCATTCGGTGATCACTGCCGGTTTTACCCTAGTGATCACAGAGACATCACTGAACAGCTGACGCTTGGTCGTCATGATGAAGTCGATCTCATTTTTGTGGTACCGTCCGGGCTCATCCATGTCCACTTCCTGTGGGGCCGCTTCTGGAAATAGGAGTTCATCATAAAAATCCCTCCTTTGCCATGAAGTCAGCCAGCTGTTGCCCTCTTGGGTTCCGTTGCCCTACTCCAAAGTTCCCCACTATCAGCTCATCGCCTTTTTTCGTACCTAGTTTTGCGTTAAAGTCTCCCATCAACACCGTGTAGTGAGTCTTAGGGCAATGCATGGCTCTTGAAATATCCTCATACATTGCCTCCACTTCATCATCAGGGTGTGTCGAGGTTGGTGCGTATACCTGTATGACCTTCAGCGAATACCTTTTGGTTATTCTGAGTATAAGGTACGCGACCCTACTCGACACACTTCCGATCTCGATCACGTTGTTGATGAGAGACCTGTGGACGATAAACCCGACACCTCCTTGGGACAGATGGTCACCCTGCCGGTAGTAGAACAAGTTACCGGATTTTAGGATTATAGAGTCCTCTCCCTGTCTTCGGACTTCAGACAACCCCATAATACTCCAGTGTAACTTGCTTACTTCTTCTTCCAGTTCTAGTATCTTCTCGTCGGTCCTCAATGTGCGTGCGTTATATGTTGCCAGGTCCAGTCGTTTGGGTTGGCAGCTAGAAATCAGCCGGTGATTCTTCGCACCCCCTGCCTCGCCGTTACCATGGCTGCCACCATAGCCAGGACTAGCGAGGCCGCCGGGGACTGGGGGCCATTGCTTTTTCTACCTCTCATCATGGGGAGCTGTACTCATATATAACGGGGTATGGAAGGGGATTATATGGGCAAATGGGAGGTAGCAGGTGTTGCTTGCTGTGAAAATGAAACTGCCAATCACAGACAAATTTCAGTATAGAAATATGATTATGGCAGTGTGACATCATACCGCTATTCTAAAATAAATAAGTACACAATGTACAAAACTTCTAAATTAGGTTTTTTTTTCCCTTTGGTTCCAAGCTATGGCTATCTTTCGGTCTTATCTACATCACCTCACTCGAATATTGTGCTTTACTAGCTTCTCATAACTGACTATTGGCTACTTTTCAAACAGAATCACCATCTATATAACAAAGTGTTTATTAGTTTGAAGTGCGTGTTTGGCATATGTAGATAAAATAAGAAATTAAAGTTCGGATGATTTTTTTTAGACTGTCTGATGACGAGGAACAAAATTCAGGGATGACGGACAAGGACAAATCAGCTAAAGGTAAATTATCTATGAATCTTGTAAAAATGTTAAAGTATGTCAACACAATTTTCTGCTTATACATTTAGTATTTTTTTATAATACAGATAACACTATGATAAGGTCCAACACCCTGGCAGTTCCCTCATACAAGCCCTCATCAAGCTATTCTGATGGTAGACGACTAAACCTTGATCTTCAATCGTTACGACTATCACCGACTCAGTTAACGGACCACGCACATGGCGTAACGAGATCTCTATCACACGGATCGGTGATAAATTCCCAGCGGAAGTGGTGGAATGTAGACGAGACCAGGGGTACCATCAATAGGCCAACGAGCCTTATGGTCTCTGAGAGATATGGTTTCAGCACGGCTCAGTATAACCCGCGGGAATCATTCCTGCGAAGTCTGCACACTGTAACTAGAAAACCGAAGAAGTGTAATGAAAGTAAATCCAATTGGGAACTGAATTACGTTAAGGAATATCAACGGGAGCAGAGTAAGGCGATGTACCTTAAAAAATGGGCGTGCAGCAAATGTACTCTGGAAAATTCTGGAATCAGAACTCATTGTGAGGCTTGCTTATCACCGAGGGTTTCGCCCTTGTCCAGGATCTCTAACACGAGGGGTTTGAGTGTAACTACTCTCGGTAGACACGAAACTGCAAGTGGAAGAGACGGCGCAGCATCTCTTCCCACATCAGGCGGTGTTATGATCACAGTACCTGATTGGCCGCAAACGGGCAGTTCAAGTTTAGGGGAATCATTCCGTAGATCGATCTCAGCACAAAATTCCCCGGAAATTCGTCCAACTTACAGACGCTCGTTTTCGGAGCAAACTGAGAACCGAGCAGTTGGCAAAGTAATTTCTAGCAGAAGAAGTTTGAGCGATTATCACAAATCATTGGAAGGCTATTGCGGAACCGATGCCAAAGATAAACAAAAACCATCTGAAAATGTAACAGAGAAGAAGACCGAAGAAGGGAACATAGAGTTGATCGATAAGGAGTGCAGTTGGGACACTAATGCTGAAGGAGTTATATATGCCCTACCAAACAAAGGAAAATATAAGGATCTGAATCTCCAACTCCAAGTGAATAATAATGGAACAAGATACTCATATGTTTCAGTCCAAGACACAAAGACCGTGATGAGCAATTCACAGAATGAAGCTTTATACTCTAATGATATCAACGATGGGGATTATGCAAGAATCGATGAATTATTGGGAACAGAGAATTGTATATCACCCATTAGTGAGCCACAGAGTAATTTAAGGACTTCACATATTGCATCATCAAAAGAATTGAGTGCTAAAGTGTTTAATATGTTGCCGTCTGTCGGAAAAGTGTCTCATAATCCACGCGAGCCTTCTAAAGTGCCTTCTACTCATCTACAACCCACGTAAGTCGAATTTCTTAAATTAGTTCCTCGAAACGTGGCTATTTATTGCGTGAAAACTTTGGATTAGCAAATTGATTGGGTTAGATTTACTATTCTATTTTATTGGACAATATAAATACTCTGACTAAGTTATTCGTGCTTTGCGTTAAAATCTTTTACTGATGACATTTAATCCTTATCTGTAAGCACTCGTCGTCGGGTTTGCTCCCAATCGCCAAGAGATCTTCAATGTTTTTCCCTTAGTCGCCACTTTCAATACGGGGCTCTTATAAAAGGGGCAGTCTTACGACGTTACCACGTGACATTGACGTCATTTGTAACTTTTGTCACACTCTCCTAGATGTTAGGCTCCTTTTGTAACCAGAAGCCGTTTGGGTAGCTACCCTATTTCTACCGCCAATTAGCATTGTATAAACTGTGATCTTTCGGTTTGAAAGGTTTAGTATAATTGTGGGTTAGGCATTTCATCGTAGTCCTCAGGGGTAACACATCTGTAATCTGCTTCGATTGAAGTTGTTTGCTCACAGGTGCTTATATGCTGCATAGCACAAGACCCTTAGGACTGTTAAAAATTAAAAAAAACTTACTACTGTCTCCCATCTCGTCTACCTTTGCATCCTGTTCTCACGTGGTGTTGTGGCAGCGCGCGAATGTGGCAGTGCGGCGAGTGCTGGTTCGCGTACAATGCGTGGGGCGCGCGCTGCGACGTGTGCCGCAGTGCGCGCCCGCCGCACGCCGTTACGCTCGCCGCCGCTGGCGATCGGGACCGGGACCGGGACCGGGATCGAGACCGGGACCGGGAACGAGAACAGCGTGCTAGGTTGGTTACGTTCTTATATCAATCAAATCAAGTCTGCTGAGTATAAAGCTCTCATACGTTCGTCTGGTGAAGTCTTATGACACCTACGGAATGAGACAACTAGTATATTTTCTTTCAATAATCATATCAACAAATACATGTGTTTTTTGGTTTAAAAAAAATGTATTTTTCTGAAAAATTTACAGCCCAAGACCGGCTGCTGCATTAGAGACGTGTGGCGCGAAACTCGAATCAAATCGGAACGACCCGCCCAAGAAGTTGCAGGTCCCTATCGCCTCGTTGGACCACGACCTCAACAGCGATGAGTTGTTATTCGCTGTGGGTGAGTTGCGTTTGTTGTACCTGTGCAAAATTCGATCAATCCGTTAGGTAGACATCATCATCTTCATTATTGTCACCAGCATAAGATTGTCGTCTGTCGTTAAAACACAAGCAGTGCTCTTGCGTTTCGTCGAGCAAGTGACAAGTACTGGACACCCAATCACTGGCAACATGGAATTCCATTTTAGCTTATCTGCTGGTAAAATGCCTACTTCTTAATTATTTTGGTATATTTTAGATTTTTTAGACTGCCGCTTTTGATTGTGTGGGGTAATAAGATTTAAATATTATTAATTCTGACCGTCACACGGTGCTATCATAATATAATTATAACATATAGAAATCATATTGGTAAGTAGAAAGGCTAATTTGACGGACGTTCAGTGTCGCGCGCAGATCCGAGCCCGGCGCCGGGCACCTGGTCGTGCTCGCGCTGCACGCTCGTCAACGAGCCCACGGCAGCCGCGTGCGCAGCCTGCGCCGGCTCCAAGCCCGCTCCGCACAGCTACTGGTGAGTGTGCCGCACCGTACCGTACCGTACCGCACCGTACCGTAGCGTACCGCTGCAACTGTATAGCGACATACCTATTCAATCAATAAGGACATTACATTACAATCTGCTGTATCACGCAACGACATAATCTTCTTGTTCCTTTAACATTATACGTTACAAGTCGTTATCACATTCCCCAGGTCATGCAGCTCCTGCACGTTGCGGAACCCACTATCGGCGAGCTTGTGCCTCGCCTGCAAGACCCCACCGGTGCCCAAACACGGCGTGCCCGGCTCCTCCGTCGACGTTAACCATGGCGGGTCTGGTAAGTGAGATAGTCTTGGAGCACCGCGTGCTTCAACGCTAAGTATTCCGCTGACCAAAAAGTAATGTAGCGGATGTTCTACTGCCGGGAGCAAGCCTCTACTCTTTTTTTTTTCTGAAGCTAATAGAGTCTTCCTCATTGCTCCGGTACAACAGGTTAACAGATTTCACATGTTACTCGTAACGTTTGGATGTGGTAAATTATTGGTGTCGGCAAGTGGGCACCGGATAGTGAAGACATACACAATTCTTCTTATCTTTACCGGTTTAAGTATTCTACTTCAGGACACAGACCTTTCCAAGAATTTCCAAGAAAAACAAAGAATCAAACAAAGGTCGGAATGCATGGAAGATATATTTATAGATGATTTGCCGGGACCCTCACTTCAGTGATGATGATAAATCCGTCCGGAAATTTCATCATCATTCGGTGGCCGAAGTCAAGTTTGTTCACCGCTTACGGTGACATCTAACACTTAGCCTATAATAATGAACAACGCCTTTTCTTTTTCAATTAAAGTGCCGGTAACCTCTACTATTATTAATTGACGATCCGATAGCCAAGATGATATCGTTTTAAGCGTGGTAGAGGAGAGGAATAGGGAGGGGCTCTGGGCCTCCGGTTACCTCACTGACCGAACGAAACGCAGAAGCACAAGATGCCTCTACTTCACGCCGGTATTCTGCGTGGCCGTGGTATCAATCCGGTCGAGCCGGCCCATTCGAGCAGTAGCAAAATCCTCCGCTTGACTCTACCACGTACAACGACATACGTCAAAGGCCTCGAGGTCTTAATCGAGAGAAGCTTACAGCCAACAGTGCCAATATGACCAATAAGTTATCCTTAAAATACCTTTAGGACGAAGCCCATCGCCGAGACGGACTTCACGTCACACACCGGCCTTGCCACGTCGCGGTTCCAGACACAAAACTCCCCCACCGGAACCCAAGTCAGTATTAATTGAGGTTAATTATAAATTGGTTTACATATCCCGTAAAGTGTTCTGTATGTGATCACATTGTACTAAGGCAACCTACATGTGAATTTTCAACGCGATAGAGATACATTCCTCAGCTACATCCGGGACAGCTCATGCTCATTAAATACCATCCTAGCGAAGTAGCATAGCATGCCTTTGACTGATGCCGCATGCGGTGAAGAAATGTTAAGAAATGAAAGCGTCACGAAAAGTGAAACAAATGGTGGGAAATTGCCACAGGAAAGGGTAGAGAAGAGATGTATCGAACGTATGATTTTCGCTTGTGCTGCATGTTCCCTCTTTCAAGCTAACGCTGGTGAAGCGACACCATAGCGTTTCACATTTCGTTATGTCCAAAAGTAATTAATGATTCCTTGTATTTATGCAAATACTACACATTGAAATTTAACTCCGCTCAAAGGTGTGTACCATAGCTGACATGTAACACCGGCGAGATCATATCCTAGATGGGCCCCAACCGTTACAGATAGACCACAAATGTTCGCAAAAGAACACCGATTAAAGGCACTGATAAAAGGCTTTTTAGCACACTAGCTAACACCAACGTTTTAAATAACAGTCCTATGATTAATACGTATTCACTGTATTCACCCAAACATATTTTGAGGAAATATTTCTGCATTTTAGAGACCCTTAGTGTGGGAGTACACATCCTTTGCTGCAAAGCAATTTTTTAACCAATTTTAATATACTATCTGTGCCATGTGTGTTCAGTTTTTTTTTTATTTATTGTTGTAAGTTGTGTATTGAATTAAAAGGATTAGCAGAATTACACTCAGTTATTGTTCAATAGATTATATAAGCCAATATTATAATATTATCTGTCAACTGTACTTAATTAAATGAAAAAAAAAAACTAACACGCTGTCGTACGACCCAACTCAGAGCGGAGTGCGGCGAGTGGGCATGCTCGGAGTGCACGTACGTGAACGCGGGCGCCGGTGCCGGGGGTGCGGGTAGCGCCGGGGGCGCGGGGGCTGCGAGTGCAAGCGCGGGGGGCGCGGGGGCGGCGTGCGAGATGTGCCAGTCGCCGCGCGCGCGCCTGCTGCCCCGCCCGCCCGACCAGCCCACCCTCGACGACGACGACTCGCGTAACTCGCTCATTTAACTTGTCACCTAACTTACAGCGTACTTTGTGGTGCTTAAAATATAGAGCGGTATAAATTTGATGAACCGGTGAGCGCAGTGCTCCCAAACGTGGTAGAGCCAAGCGGCGGCTTTTGCTGTTGCTCGAATGGGCCGGCTCGACCGGATCGGTACCACGGCCTCGCAGAATACCGGCGTGAAGCAACGCATCTTGTGCTTCTGCGTTTCGTTCGGTGAGTGAGGTAACCGGAGGCCCACTCCCTTTCCCCATCCCCCTCTTCATCATCCTTTCTATCTCCCAAAAACTCTTAAAGGCAACGGACCTTCAGCACCGGTGGTGTTGCAGATGTTCGTGGGTGACGATCATCACTTATCATCAGGTGAACTGCTTGCACGTTTGCCGCCTTTCCTCCCATAAAAAAATAAATAAAAAATTGCTGGTTTATATTGGATTCGGTATATTTGGAGGGAGTTTTTGCCATAAATTGGTAGCCAGAGCCTCGTCTGTCAGTCGGCAGGGTGCAACATTTAGGAGAGGTTAAGAATTGGTGAAAAACATAGCATGTTCTCTCTTACAACTTGACTATAATAAGAAATGATTTTTAACTACTTGTAGAATATGCATATATCCACAGGCGAGTCTCACAGACGTTAATAGATAGATCTTAGTTAAGGTTCCTTCGTCAGCTGTAGGTCTCCTAGTTTATCTTTCTCGTTATTAGGTCCTATCCTCCCGGTAAGGCACTAATATTGAGGGGGGCAGACCGCTACAGTGTTGGTTGGCGGACTGTACATCCCCCTTGTAATAATATATTTTTTGTTATTTCTCAGTCATGCAGGTTTCTTGGTTTCCTCGCGATTTCATGGCTAACTAAATACCTAAAAGTATTCTATCCCACTCGACCGTTAGGCTAAGCAGAGATAAACATAATATAGAGGCGGTGCAGCAGAATGAGACAAAACCACGAAAAAAGTTATATAAAATATTTAGGTAGATACAATATATACAAATATATATGTCTACATCTAAAACACAGACTGGGATCTTCGTAGTGTTTGTGTATTTTATTTTTAAATGCAAACTTGTCTGGAGTTTAATCTATTAAACTTTTTTTCTAATCCAAGAATTTTTAATTTTCTGTTCGTCTATGTACGCTATATGTCTAACGCTACATCTCATTCATTTTCATATTGATTCTTTATTTGGTACCAAAAATATTTCTGTGATATTATCGATTCTTTCTTCATCAATCATCCCTTCTCTGATTTCTTCGGTATCAGCAATCTATTCTTCTATCGTATCGACCCTTCGCCACCCAACCTTAACTCGGAACTTGTTGACGCATTGTCTGTTAATTATTTCTTTAATAACATCGTTTTTTTTTTGTCTCCAGTATTCTAGTTTTAAAGATACATTCTGCGAGTTTTCAAAGTTTCAATGTGTAAATATTTTTTTTTAATTCAACTTAACTCGTAATCGAGCCTTGAATGTACAAATACTAAATAACGAAGCACATACATTCTATCAACAGGATAATGCTTTTAATGTGCTTTAATGATGATTGCACCAACAAGACGTGTTTTAAAATTTTTCAAATTTGTTCAACAGCGGACGCATCAGACGGGGAGCAGCAAGAAAGTACCCCGATGGAAATTCTCCGACTGAGAGAGGAAAGTCACGCCTGGACGCAGTGGCAAGAAGTGCTCGCTCAGTGTTCAGCTGTAAGTTGTTTTCTATATGTTTCTATCTAAAAAAATATTTGAACGATTATTATAAATACATCTAAATAATTAATTTGCCTTGCATTCAGAACTATGTCGCTGTGAGTATGCAGTTTTAGCTTTCAGCTAG
Organism: Bhutanitis thaidina; assembly: GCA_029286595.1. Lineage (NCBI taxonomy): Eukaryota > Metazoa > Arthropoda > Insecta > Lepidoptera > Papilionidae > Bhutanitis > Bhutanitis thaidina. The sequence goes on along the minus strand of JAGSMS010000020.1, from coordinate 1,111,320 downwards.
AGTTTCGTGCATTTATATGTATCACCACTACATACCCTACCTACCTACCTACCTACATATGTTGGACAGCCGCGAGATCTGCTGTAATTATTACCCTTGACAGGCGCATTTTCGTTTGCTGGCTTCTGGCATATTTGAGATGGTATAATTCCACAGCTCGTCAGTTGTCACGAGATTCTTTTCGAAATTACTCTTACTTAGCTTTTTACGACCTACCAGTGACAAGATATGGTGATGTATTTTATTGTATCGACATCACACAACGCCCGGCACGACCGGAATAGTGCCACTACGGCCTCGCAGAATACCGGCGTTTAGTAGAGGCGTTCTGCAATAAACGCCGAGCATCTAGTGCGTTTCTGCAATAAGTTAACCAGAGGCAGATTTCCCTCTCCCCTTCCCACTTCCACCCTCCCGAAATATTCTTCAAGGTCGGCATCGCACCTGCAACTATTCTGGTGTTGCAGATTGTAGACGTGGGCGTCGGTAATCACTTACCATCTGGTAAGAGCCGCTTGCTCGTTTGCCATTAAAAAAAAGTCTTTATACGGGTGATAAAAGCGATAAATCCTCCAGACTTCATTTAGGCCCAAGTTCAACCCTATTCAGTTTTTCAGCAACACCGTTGTTTAAAAAAACTTATTAGTAATAACTTCTTGTGTAATATGGAACGATTACCTCACCAAGAGCAAGTATATCAACATATCCGTAAATCAATTAAAGTGGAATAAAATTAATTACAAAATTTCCTAGACAATCGCACACATACATAATGTCCAACTTAATGTTTAAATCCATAAAATTTTCTTTTCTTATCATGTTATTTTTAAATCTGTTTTGTATATCATAATAAAATAGAAGAATACTAAGCAGATAATAAAGTTGTATTATTAAAATACAATGTAAACAAAAACGGACCCAAAACAGAACCCTGCGGAACGCTTGACGTAATTTCCAAAAAATCTCGATTAAAGCCCGGTGGAGATTTCGGACATAGAATTTAACGGATCGCAGAAAGTGTATACCGATTTTTTTAATATTTTTTAATTAGTATGATGTATTATTCATTTTGTCAAATGCATTTTAAAAAGCAGCACACACGGCATCTACTTGATAGTCGGCATCAATAGATAAGAAACCACATTTAATTTACGAATGCTGCATGTCTGAGAAATAATAAAAATATTATTTGGAGGATATGTGAAGCCCGCCAACATGGATAGGAGCAGCGTGTCGGGCCCTTCCCGGCTCCTAAACCCTCTCTGATACTAGTATTTGAGAAGGAGGCCTTTGCCCAGCTGTGGGCACTGACAGGCTGTTATTTAACTTTTTATTTAATATAATTATCGAGTCGAAAGTGCAAGTTGAAATGGGACAGTTGATAGCTTGTGGATATGCAATGGTATGGTAGTTACATACTACTCTGTGTCAGTGTGACCATCTCCGCCCCCGCAGACGGGCGAGCCATACGGGGACGAAACGTTCCCGGCGGCCCCGCGCTCGCTCTACTACGGCGGTGCGAGCGAGGGCGGCGCGGCGGCGCGCTGGCTGCGGCCGCACCAGATACACGTGGACGCGGACCCGCGCCTGCCCTGGGTCGTGTTCCGCGACCCGCGCCCCTCCGACATCTCGCAGGGTGGGTACAGCGGCTGCGGCCGCACCAGATACATGTGGACGCGGACCCGCGCCTGTCCTGGGTTGTGTTCCGCGACCCGCGCCCCTCCGACATCTCGCAAGGTGGGTACAGCGGCTGCGGGCGCACCAGATACGCCAGGAGGCGGACATCACGCCGCGCAGTATGAGCGCACCCTGCAGGTGCGGGGCGGACCGCTCAGCGCTGTCGTGCGGGGTGCTGGGGCGCAGACATTGACGGGCGCTTGTTGCAGGGGTGCTGGGCAACTGCTGGCTGCTGTCGGCGCTGGCAGTGCTCGTGGAGCGCTCGGTGTTGTAACGCGGCAAGCTGGGTCGTAGACACTGACGCTTGTTGCAGTGGTGCTGGGCAACTGTTGACTGATATTGTCGTTGGCAGTGCTGGTGGAGCGCGGCGTGCTGGGTCGCAGACACTGACCTGCGCTTGTTGCAGGGGTGCTGGGCAACTGCTGGCTGCTGTCGGCGCTGGCAGTGCTGGCGGAGCGCTCGGCGCTGGTGCGCGGCGTGCTGGTGCGCGGCGTGCTGGTGCGCGGCGTGCTGGGTCGCAGACACTGACCTGCGCTTGTTGCAGGGGTGCTGGGCAACTGCTGGCTGCTGTCGGCGCTGGCAGTGCTGGCGGAGCGCTCGGCGCTGGTGCGCGGCGTGCTGGTGCGCGGCGTGCTGGGTCGCAGACACTGACCTGCGCTTGTTGCAGGGGTGCTGGGCAACTGTTGACTGATATTGTCGTTGGCAGTGCTGGTGGAGCGCGGCGTGCTGGGTCGCAGACACTGACCTGCGCTTGTTGCAGGGGTGCTGGGCAACTGTTGACTGATATTGTCGTTGGCAGTGCTGGTGGAGCGCGGCGTGCTGGTGCGCGGCGTGCTGGGTCGCAGACACTGACCTGCGCTTGTTGCAGGGGTGCTGGGCAACTGTTGACTGATATTGTCGTTGGCAGTGCTGGTGGAGCGCGGCGTGCTGGTGCGCGGCGTGCTGGGTCGCAGACACTGACCTGCGCTTGTTGCAGGGGTGCTGGGCAACTGTTGACTGATATTGTCGTTGGCAGTGCTGGTGGAGCGCGGCGTGCTGGTGCGCGGCGTGCTGGGTCGCAGACACTGACCTGCGCTTGTTGCAGGGGTGCTGGGCAACTGTTGACTGATATTGTCGTTGGCAGTGCTGGTGGAGCGCGGCGTGCTGGTGCGCGGCGTGCTGGTGCGCGGCGTGCTGGGTCGCAGACACTGACCTGCGCTTGTTGCAGGGGTGCTGGGCAACTGTTGACTGATATTGTCGTTGGCAGTGCTGGTGGAGCGCGGCGTGCTGGTGCGCGGCGTGCTGGTGCGCGGCGTGCTGGTGCGCGGCGTGCTGGGTCGCAGACACTGACCTGCGCTTGTTGCAGGGGTGCTGGGCAACTGTTGACTGATATTGTCGTTGGCAGTGCTGGTGGAGCGCGGCGTGCTGGTGCGCGGCGTGCTGGTGCGCGGCGTGCTGGTGCGCGGCGTGCTGGTGCGCGGCGTGCTGGGTCGCAGACACTGACCTGCGCTTGTTGCAGGGGTGCTGGGCAACTGCTGGCTGCTGTCGGCGCTGGCAGTGCTGGCGGAGCGCTCGGCGCTGGTGCGCGGCGTGCTGGTGCGCGGCGTGCTGGAGCGCGGCGTGCTGGGTCGCAGACACTGACCTGCGCTTGTTGCAGGGGTGCTGGGCAACTGCTGGCTGCTGTCGGCGCTGGCAGTGCTCGTGGAGCGCTCGGTGTTGTAACGCGGCAAGCTGGGTCGTAGACACTGACGCTTGTTGCAGTGGTGCTGGGCAACTGTTGACTGATATTGTCGTTGGCAGTGCTGGTGGAGCGCGGCGTGCTGGGTCGCAGACACTGACCTGCGCTTGTTGCAGGGGTGCTGGGCAACTGCTGGCTGCTGTCGGCGCTGGCAGTGCTGGCGGAGCGCTCGGCGCTGGTGCGCGGCGTGCTGGGTCGCAGACACTGACCTGCGCTTGTTGCAGGGGTGCTGGGCAACTGCTGGCTGCTGTCGGCGCTGGCAGTGCTCGTGGAGCGCTCGGTGTTGTAACGCGGCAAGCTGGGTCGTAGACACTGACGCTTGTTGCAGTGGTGCTGGGCAACTGCTGGCTGCTGTCGGCGCTGGCAGTGCTCGTGGAGCGCTCGGTGTTGTAACGCGGCAAGCTGGGTCGTAGACACTGACGCTTGTTGCAGTGGTGCTGGGCAACTGTTGACTGATATTGTCGTTGGCAGTGCTGGTGGAGCGCGGCGTGCTGGGTCGCAGACACTGACCTGCGCTTGTTGCAGGGGTGCTGGGCAACTGCTGGCTGCTGTCGGCGCTGGCAGTGCTGGCGGAGCGCTCGGCGCTGGTGCGCGGCGTGCTGGTGCGCGGCGAGCCGGCGCGCGGTGCCTACCAGCTGCGGCTGTGCAAGGACGGCCGCTGGCTCACCGTCACCGTGGACGACCTGCTGCCCTGCAACAAGAAGGGCCAGCTGGTGTACTCGCAGGTAAGTTTATATCTATATTTTCTTTTAATCTGTTAAAAACATATGGCCTTTCTACTTGATTTCGGACCGAATTAAATAAAACATGAAAATTTTTTCTGACGTCTGTTAATACGATCAATACATCTAGACCATCCACTGTTGATTGCTGGCCTGGACATAAATGAATTTAAGTAAGAAAACATGATTTTGCCGCCTTTGACCAAAATCTGTCGTCATGTGGTTTTATTAAATTTTAACTTTGATTTTTTTTACAAAATAAGGCACGAAGTATTTAACGTATGATAAATACTTTATTTATATCGTAAATTCTATAAGAAATAACTTAGATTATTTAGTGGTAGCCTAGTGGTCGGGACGCTCACTTTAGTTTCATAGACATGAGTTCGATACCCGGTGCCGGCATCACTAAAATTGTTAATAGCAATTTTAAGTGCTGTATTTACCACGTGCTCAGCGGTGAAGGAAAACATCGTGAGGAAACGTGCATGTCTGAGAAATAATAAAAATATTGTTTCGAGGATATGTGAAGCCCGCCACTGGAGCAGCGTGGCGGGCGCTTCCCGGCTCCTGAACCCTCTCTGATACTCTTGTTTGAGAAAGAGGCCTTTGCTCAGCAATGGGCACTGCTCCAAACTTTACAAGTTCGCTCTATACAAAGATTTCAAACTTAATAGAATTTTTTCGTGTCTTTTTTTTTTTCAATAGATATTATAATTTCATTTACGTAATTTTTAAGGCTAAACGAAAACAGCTATGGGTGCCATTGATCGAAAAGGCTGTTGCGAAACTGCACGGATGCTACGAAGCGCTGGTTTCCGGAAGAGCTATTGAAGGTACGTGAAATTCGGTACTCGGTATGTGGTAGAGCCAAGCAAGCAGCGGCTTTTGTTTCTGATCGAATGGGCCGGCTCGACCGGTGTCGCAGCGCCACGACCTCGCAGAATACCGGCGTGAAGTACAGCCATCTTGTGCTTCTGAGTTTCGTTCTCGTCCACCAGGCCACCCCTTCTTGTCTCCCATCCTCATCCTCATCCTCATCCTTCCTCCCAACTTTTTAATATCCTTAGAGGCCGATAACACACCTGTTACAAGTTTCGCTTGCTCGTTCGCCTCCTTTCCCCATAAATAAAAAAAATACGTTAGATGACTTATCAGTCGTCTCATTCCCTCCATTTTGATTATATTTATTAAAACTTGTAAGTGATCGATGGTTCGAAATAATAAGTAATAAAAAGGGAAATATGTTAAAACGACAGATTTAATTCACTAATATTTGGCACATAATGTTTAGTGTTACCTCCTCTTGCTTCCTGCGTTCATCCGGGCATATTGTTTAGTGTTACCTCCTCTTGCTTCCTGCGTTCATCCGGGCATATTGTTTAGTGTTACCTCCTCTTGCTTCCTGCATTCATCCGGGCATATTGTTTAGTGTTACCTCCACTTGCTTCCTGCGTTCATCCGGGCATATTGTTTAGTGTTACCTCCTCTTGCTTCCTGCGTTCATCCGCATATTGTTTAGTGTTACCTCTTGCTTCCTGCGTTCATCCGGGCATATTGTTTAGTGTTACCTCTTGCTTCCTGCGTTCATCCGCATATTGTTTAGTGTTACCTCTTGCTTCCTGCGTTCATCCGGGCATATTGTTTAGTGTTACCTCCTCTTGCTTCCTGCGTTCATCCGGGCATATTGTTTAGTGTTACCTCCTCTTGCTTCCTGCGTTCATCCGGGCATATTGTTTAGTGTTACCTCCTCTTGCTTCCTGCGTTCATCCGGGCATATTGTTTAGTGTTACCTCCTCTTGCTTCCTGCATTCATCCGGGCATATTGTCTTATTAAATCATCAACAAAACTAAACCATTGCATGTTTTATCAATCTCTGAAAACTATCACAATTCTGTACTGTTCATACGCACGTAGTCATCTTGAGTATGCATCTCAAGTGTGAAACCTGCCGTATCAGTTATATGTATGTATATATTCACACCCCGTTCCACTTGCTACGGTCCTGACATACGTCTTTCGCTTCTTCCACTTTCATCAATCTTCGCATGCATGCTCGTTGGTTTAGACGACTCTTGATCTGGCCTTTTTCAGAACGTCTCCGATTCGATAGTGAAATGTTCGCCTAGGTCTTCCTCTCCCGACTCTACCATTTACACTCGCCTCATATCTCAAATTGAGGCCATACAAAGAAAATTTCTATGGTATCTGGATTTTAAAGCGCAGCAGTGTACAGCGGATTATTTAGGTCGATGTAAAAAGTATCATTTCTTTCCATTGGAATATTGAGGTAATGGGAATTATATTTTTTTTTATGGCAAAGCCGGCAAACGAGCAATACGTTCACCTGATGGTAAGTGATTACCATCGCCCACATACATCTGCGACACCAGAGGAGCTACCGGTGCGTGGCTGGCAACTTCAACGGTATTTGGGAGATGGGAGGGAGAATAAGCAGTGCAATGAGGTGAGGGACTGGGCCGCCGGTTACCTCACTCACCTATCGAAACGCAGAAGCACAAGATGTATTCCACTACTTCACGCCGGTATTCTGCGAGGTCGTGATATTAATCCGGTCGAGCCGGCCCATTCGAGCAGCACCTAAAACCGCCGCTTGGCTCTACCACGTTAAAAGATTGATATCCGTTTTAATTTAAATTGCTAAAGGGTCCTTACTAAGGTTGGGCTCCGTGCCAATCAATAAGGATTCAGACGACGACCTCTGTTATGGATATACCGTTTGTATCAACAATGAAATGTCTTTGTTTTGCGAGGTGAAAAATGTTTTAATAAGCTTTCTTTGCAATTCTGCACTAGCACGAAATCATTAAGGAAACCGACGGAGGATGAATAAAGACTTCATTTTAGAGACGAAGCGTGACTTGACCACAAATGCAATCTCTACGAGTGTGTTTGTGATTATGTGTCAAGCACATAACAGTTACATTCATGTTTAATAATGAAATTTGTCTGTGTTTTCTTAAAAAAAAAAAAAACTTTGTGGCATTGGATTCCATTATTCGACTAATGCAATTTAAAGATCTCCAATGTTTGCAGGTTCTGGATATGTTTGTTTAAATTTTCATTCCCTGTTTATTCTAAGCATGCACTAACGGGTTTAGGTCTAGCGAGCTGGCAGCTCAAAAACATAGATTTCAACCTCACTAAGAACCTTCCAAACGATCGCTGCAGTGTTGATTATGCATCGTGCATTAGAAGAAAATCATCTCCGACGTATGACGCAAAGGCATCACAATCTGTTCTCAAGATATTCGTTACGTACTGTGCCGGAGATAGGGAGCCGGTTTGCAGCGATCTGTAGTTCTGTAAGTGCTGCTGATGCATGCTCTTACATCTGCCTCTCTGAACCATTATCGAACTTCCTCGTTAGTCTCTCATCGAACAACTTCAATCGAAGAAGAATACAGATGCATTGTCACACCTGAGTTCTAAATAGGAGGGTGATACCTACCCAGACGTTTTCCAAGCAGAGAAGGAGCCTATCATCTTGGTAAATTCTAGACTAGTGTGCCTGATTACGCTCTTCTAGGATGGCTGGGGAAAGCTACTACTGTTATTAATCATACAACGGCTTCTTCAAGGGTTCATAATTTTTTTTTTCTTAGCTTAACGTCGGGGAAAGGTGCTCGCACCTAACCGTCACCGTCTCCGGTGACTGGTTATGTCGGGATCAGCATTGAAGATGCTGGACCGACTAAACCCCCCCCCCCCACGGTAGATCTGCTATTGGTCTAGTGGCCTTTACAGCTTCTTCGATAGAGATTCGCGAACAGGAGCAAGTTAAGAAGGCCCGCAAGTTAATAATAATTTATTATAAGCAAGTAAAACTATAAGCATACATTACAGACAAACCATACCGCGTTGCTAAATTGATGAACGACACCTAGCGAAAAATTATTCAACTATAACTTTAGTCAAAGAGCTCAAACTGTGCCATTTTTTGCATTTGTTCCACGAGTCCATCAGGTATTCGATCAAAGAAAACTCATCAGTGTACTATCGTTACTTTAAACATTAAATATAAAAAAAAAAAATACTAAGCGCGTGTGGCGTAGGGCTGTGCACGCTGACGGGCGCGCCGTGCGAGTCGGTGTCGCTGCAGGCGGGCGGCGGCGCGGGGGCGGGCGCCGGCGGCCCGCTGGAGCAGCTGGACCGCGACCTGGTGTGGGCGCAGCTGCTGTCCTCGCGCCAGGCCTGCTTCCTCATGGGCGCCAGCTGTGGCGGTGGTAACATGAAGGTATGTTGCGTCCCCTTCTCGATGCCCCTACGACCCCTTGCTGGGAAAGACCTTATTATATTAAATTAAAGCGAGCGCCCTGACCACTGACTCTCTCGATGATGTAGTGGAAGAAGTGATGAATAGATCGATCAGGATCTTTGTACATGTATGTATGGTTATTACGCCATATATCGTATCTTAGGGGATAATACTTTTACTAAGGGGGGATTTCGATGACATTTACTTTGAAGTGGCAATGGATCGGCTATATCTTACTCATGGCTCGCTCAAGAATCTTTGTGTAAGCAAATGTAGAATATGATAGTGTTTCTTGAAGTCGATTTATGCAGTTGGCTCTGTGGCAATATTTGGGGAAGGTTTATTGTCAGCAGTGGACTTGTGGCAGGCTGAAATGATGGTGATGACGGTGTGGGGTGATTGACTCTTATCACTCTTGTCACTAAATGTTAACCCGAAATTGCAGGTGGATGAAGAAGAGTATCAGCGGCTCGGGCTCCGGCCGAGACATGCGTATTCGGTGCTGGACGTGGTGGAACTGTGTAGTGGCGGCGAGCCGTTGCGGCTGCTGCGCCTGCGCAACCCCTGGGGGCACTACACGTGGCGCGGTGCCTGGGCGCACGCCTGCCCGCGCTGGAGCGACGCGCTGCGCCGCGCTGTGGCACTGCGCGCGCCGCACGCCGCGCCCGACGACCGCGATCACGGAGTCTTCTGGATCGGCTTCGATGACGTGCTGAGGTGAGTGTCGTAGTGCCGCGGGCAGCTTTCTATAGCCATCAATATACAATCTTCTCAACGCGTAACACTTCTATATAGTGCATATTTATATTACATTCGGAAAGCACAAGTTACAGGGTGCATTTGGTAGTCCATACGGCATCGAATATTCTATACAAACGTAACCAAACGCAAATTAAGGATATAATTTTTTTTTTATTTTAGTTTATATTGGCATTGGTACTATGCCGTTTGGACTACGGAATGCACCCAGTAACTTTCAAAAATGCTGTAACATGATATTTCTCTAGTCTACAGTTAAGTATCCCTTATTTTATTTAGGTAAAAATAGGAACAAATAAAACGTATTTTACAAGATTGTAAATTAAGATTTGTATTTAAACCCACATACAATTAATTACACAATAGTTTTTACGTTAATTATTTAAACAAATAAACGAGTTCTTATCAGGCGACAAAAAAAAACTGTGCCAAGTCAAATGAGTGCATTACTACCGACACATTTTTCCCGAAAAGGGGAGTGATTGGAGATACCGATGAACAGCTAACAAATACATTTGCGCCGGACCCAAGGAATATTACAGACATGATAACATTTCCAATAAAAGAGATTTTTGGATTTGGAGAGGATTTCACCGTTTTAAAATAATATACGATTTAAAACTTTGTTTTCTAAACGAGAGAAACGTTTGGAAGTATGTGCAACATACTGTGCTCACTATTTTTTTGTTTGAACCTTAAAAATTTGTTTCGAGCTTTCGTTCAACTTTAACCTTATAAGAAACTGTAAAAAGATATCAGTTCGGTGTTCTTCAGTTTATTCAGGGCTGTCACTTTTTAATAATTATTATTTACTACAATTAAATTCACTATTAACATAAAAGCCAACGCAAACAATTAATACGCATTTTTTCATTGTTCAAGAATACTGGTATAATGTTCCAATATATAGGGAAGTGGAGGGACCATTGCGTCATCGGGTTCAGTAGGAGATCATAGTTGTTATAGAGCTGCTCATTAACATCGACGTGTTTATTTAGCACACATTTGAACCGTTCAATATGTTTCGTAGATACTTCGACTGCATCGATATCTGCAAAGTACGTGTCGGTTGGCACGAAGTGCGCCTGGCAGGGATTCTACCGCCAATGTCCTCCACGCGCCATCTCACGTGTCTGCTCCTTACAGCGACTCAACCTACGGAAGTCGATTTCACACTGTTCCAGGAAGGCCAGAGGTGACACTTTCAACGTTAATTTTCTTATTAATGCTATAGAAATTGAAGACATCAAAAACGTTTTTAGGTTTGGTTTTTGTGTGGAAGGTATGAAGGAGGAAATAGAGATGAAGAAAATTTCAGCGGCAGAGCGTGAGGCAGAGTCGAGCAGACGTACATCGCCCAAATTGGCGATATACCGAAGATGGGTCAAATTAAGAGTAGTATAACCATAGAGCGTGTATTCTCTAATGTATGTATGTGATAGACGCGAAACAGCTGTGTTAGGATCGTGCCAAATGAAAGTCCGCAGTGTTTTTGTTTTTTTAGACAGAAGGGTAGTCTATGGCTACAGATGGGTAAACATAGACTACCCCTCTGTAGACAGATGTGTAAACATAGGTGACAGGCGTGAGAGATTATGTGTTACGTATATAACTATGTGATGTTGATTACAATCCCACGTGAACTTAATTAGCGATGAGTTTCAGTAATTTAGTTTAGAAAATATTATTTCCCACTATCTTATGGAATTGAGTATAACTTCGTTCCGAATCATAGCGAAACCTTAATTAAATATCACAAATATGAATGACTCAAGGGGAGGAAATATTCGAACGTTTTTTGCAAATGTCAATCTCATTAGAACGAGACTCTAGCGACCGATTGATAGAGGAAAATTCGAGCCGAAACCCTACAGGCTATTGATGGGGAGGGGCGTCTCTAATGGGAGGGTACTGGTACTGCGCTTAGCAACTTGCTTGTCCAGAGCGATGAGCATAAAAATAAAAGTAAAGTGGCAGCCTGTAAGTGCCCACTGCTGAGCAAAGGCCTCCTCAAATATCTGAGAGGGTGTAGGAGCCGGGAATGGCCCGCCACGCTGCTTCATTGCGGGTTGGCGGGCTTCACATATCCTCGAAATATTTTTTTTTTTATTATTTCTCAGAAATGCAGGTTTCCTCACGATGTTTTCCTTCACCGCCAAGTACGTGGTAAATACAGCACTTAAAATTGCTATTATCAAAATTTAAGTGGTGCCGGCACCGGAGATCGAACCCAGGTCTAGCGCTCTATGCTACTAAACTGAGCGCCCTGACCACTAGGCATGCCAACTTTTGTTGGAGATTTCATGGAAAGGTCTATGCCCAGCTGTGGTTGATTTATTCAGGCCAAAGAAGTATGATTTTATATAAGAGGATCGTATGTAATAAAATAAGAGATATTGAAACACGCGTAGAGACATTACTATCCTTTTAAGATCTATGAATAAATAAAAATTTGCAGAAACTCCGCGAAGAGTCAGCGGTCGCAGCTCGACCTTTGCGTGGTCGTATTCAGAACCAAGTCCGGGCCGAGCGCGCAAGTGGGCAAGTTGGTCGCTCACAGTAAAAGGCAGGTCAGTTCGTAGTGCCAGGTGCGCGGTACAGCCAAGCGACGGCTTTAGCTGCTGCTCGAAAATGGGCCGGCTCGACCGGATCGGTACCACGGCCTCGCAGAATACCGGCGTGAAGTAGATGCGTCTTGTGCCTTTTCGTTTCGATTTGTGAGCGAGGTAACCGGAGGCCCGCTCCCCCTCCGCATCCTCCCTCTCATCTCCCAAATGGGCAACGGTAATCACTTACCATTAGGTGAACCGTTTGCTCGTTTGTCGCCTTTCCAATAAAAAAAAAATTGCGTTTGATATGACTTATGCAATAGAGCCGTACGATTGTTATTAATTTGCAATTTTTTTTTAATTCAAATTTATATTTGCCTATATACAAATTCAATCGTAATTTTTTTTTAATTTGAAAAGTTAAATGTTATGTTTTGAGTCTGCGACGTTAGAATTATACTAATGGAGTCTAATCTAAGTCAACCAGTCAAAAAAAATTGGCCATAAGTTGACAGATGTGCTCGTTTTATTCATGAACAGATAAAAACTGAAGCCTGTGTGCATTTGTCAAACAACATTGGAATGTGCTAAATTATAATGAAATAAATGTATAATAAATATTTTTTCGACGTAAAAGTTTAATTTTACAAAAACAAAATGTAACCATATTACCGCTACAAATATCCGGCTTGAAGGACCAAAATTTATGACAACTACACCACCGGTACTGACGATAACGCCACAGGTGCGCGGATTCGTGGGCTGCCATAAGATGCTGGAGAAGGGCTTCTACCTGGTGGTGTGCCTGGCCTTCAACCACTGGCACACCGGGCTGGAGCTGGCCGGGCGCGCGGGCTGGCCGCGGCACGTGCTGGCTGCGCACTCGTCCAAGCCGCTGTCGGTGGAGCGTCCGGCGCTGCACCCGCACATCCTTGCCGACGCCATCATCGGCCTCACGCTGGCGCGCGGGCAGCGCCACGAGGGCCGCCAGGGGATGACCGCCTACTACCTCACCAAGGTCAGTGGAGCCTCTCGCCACTCAGTTCGAGCCCATTTCATTTAGCGACACCGTCTTTGAATACAACCAAATCAGAAAGTCTAGAGTTCGATCTCAACTCGAGTTTTCCTAGCTTATATACCATTTGTATCGCTGGCCTGATCATTAAGACTGTGACAAGAATCACCACCTGTCACGTTGTCCCAAATAAACTAATCAAAAATGGTTTGAAAAGACTAAAATGTCTACGCTCTGTCCACCCCAGCATATAACAGTATAATCTATATTGCTGTAATGTGATAATACTAAGCCGTCGAAGCGCAAGTCTGAACTCTAACTGTACCGTATTCGGTTATAACAATATTGTGTTGCTCCCAGGGTTGGGCAGGCTTGGTGGTGATGGTGGAGAACCGGCACACAGACAAGTGGATACACGTGAAATGCGACTGTCAGGAGAGCTACAATGTCGTTTCCACCAGAGGAGAACTGAAGACCATCGACTCTGTACCGCCCTTGCACAGGTAAGGAATTCTTTATTAGCCTGTATCGAGAATATAAATACAATGATTATCAATAATTATAATGATTATAAATACTATGATACTGATACTAAATTATCAATGTTAACTTATAGTTATTCGTTGTAATGTTAGTAATAGCCACAGCAATAAAAAAAATATGCCCTGCCTCAGTAATATGTGTGCCAACTTGAGCGAATAAAATGGCGCCGATTCGTATATTTAACTGTTTATGATGTTCTGTCACTTGAACATCATGAACAACAATAAAAAAAAAACACTAAACAACGCCACATCTAGTGGCGTCGTGATCGATTTGTAATTTTAAACTATCCACTACGCCATAAAATAATTCCACAACAATTCCGTGCGAAGTCATTCCCCGATTAATTCATACCGTGACACGTTACACATCCCGGGCAGGGTTTCTTTCATTGGTAACCATGTATTGGATAAACGAAACCATGTTAGAAATTAAACAACGGTATTACTTTATCGGGGTAGGATGTCACGCGCGGATTTGTGGTGGTATTAAGGATAAGGGCCATGCACGTGAAACTAAGGACGCTCTGGGGACAGACTTGCGAAAAATCTATTCGACTATGTCCAGTCCTAAAACCATAGACATGTGATGGGGGATCAGCATTCCTAGAGCGAGGTGGCCGGCCACTCGTGTCGAGCATGGTGAGTAATTGCACGTTATGAATCGATCGGGGATTTAACACGGAATTTTTGTGAAATATTTCCCGTGGCACAGCAGATAAGGGCACCCGATGAGCCTGTGACAACCTGTCTAATACTGTTTAATATTCTTTACAGACAAGTGATAATAGTCCTTACGCAACTAGAGGGCAGCGGGGTTTTTCCATAGCACACCGTCTCACGCACCGGCTGGCCGCGGGCGCCCGGCTTCAGGACTGGGCCCCGCACGCCGACGACGAGCCGAGACACCGGCCGCCGCTGGCTAGGCGACTGTACGGTCTACACGCACCGAGACTTATCACATAGGCAATAAGGTTCATAATCGCACAACAACTATCACACAAATAAAGCCATAAGAATAAGATGACGTAACACACCGTCCACCTACCCACAATTTGTACGCTAAATCGAGGCTTACCACCTACATTATAAGATACAATTTTCAAATCGCTTTTTTAATTTTTATCTATTCATTGAGCGAACAAAGACAATGTTAGTAATGTCTGATGGATACTTATTTTAATGTGTTAAGGTTCAATATTGCACTGCTCTAGGTTATGTTATTTTATTTATAAGTTTTTGTTTTATACTCCTGTTTTATTTTTGTTTAACTAACACACTAAGCGGCCACCACTAAAGAAAGTTAACATTAAAAGCAAAGTTATCGAGTCTTTTCTATCGAAGTGGATGCCCCCCTCCCTCCATTTTGCGTATCTCTGGTTCAAATTTAAAGTTACATCGGACGCATTTTGATAGGCTACGTCGTAGAGACTTGTCTTTTATATTATTCCAGCGACAATAGAAGTTCTAAAATGACGGCTTTAACTGGACAAGTTCACTAAGTCAATTTGTCCAACTGACGTACCTTCAAATTGAAACCGATCTCTATTACGATTACCATCAGAGTTACACTGGTTATACCATAGGCCATAGACTCGCTGGTTGCAAAATTAAAATGTATTACTCGAGTACTATCTCACAGCTTGGTGATGATAGCAAGAATATGAAATGAAAACCCTGAATTGAACAATAAACGTGGGAGGGGGGAGAGAGGGAGAAAGATAGAAAGAGAGATAGAGAGAGAGAGATTACTCCTCACTTCATTGTGGTAAATTTAAACATACTCTCGTAAATTAAATTTTTAATCTCTAATAACCCATAGCCGTACTACTGAATACTAGGATTTTGTGTTCAGCTCCTCTGTTGTTGGCAGATGTATGTAGGCGGTCGGTAATCACTTACCACCAGGTGAGCCGCTTGGTTAAGGGGTAAATCGAGCCCCCTTATTGTGTACTCATTGCAACGGCTCGACATATATTTGGGAGGGGAGGATCTCAGGTTATTTTATAACGTCAAAACAAAGTCAAAACATAGAATTCGAAAAAAGTTTTTTACTTTTTTTTTTTGGGGTAAGGGGGAAACTTGCGAGCGGTTCACCTAATGAACGGTTTAGTGATACCGTCGCCCGCGTACGTCTGTAACACCAGCGGTGCTGCAGGTGCGTTGCCGGCCTTTAAGGGTATTTGGGAGATGAGAGGGAGGATAAGGAGGGGGACGGAAAAGCACAAGATGCCTCGGCAGGTCGAGCCAACCCAGTCGAGCAGCAGTAAAAGCCGCCGCCTGGCTCTATCACGTATAAAACTGCAGTAAACTCTTATTACTATGATTATAAGGTGCATTTTGTCGTATGCCGTAAAATGATCAAAAAGGTGTTACACCATTAACGTTTTATCATAATGAAATGGCTATAACAATATTGTAGGAAAATAGCTCTTATAGAGCCTATACACACAAGCCATTTTATATTATTATAGTTGTGTGTGAGGTTTTGATAATTGAAAACCGCCAAATTCCCCGTAAAGTTAAATCTTTATTAGATAAAAATTAAATTTCACTCTTAAACAACTTGAGTAAATAAACTCCAATAATTAATAACGAATTAAACTCTACCGGGGTAAGTACCACGACCTCCCAGAATACCGGCGTGAAGCCAGCCATCTTGTGCTTCTGCGCTTTGTTCGGCGACTGAGGTAACCGGAGGTACATTCTCCCTCTCCCAACCCTCTCCTCATTGTCCCTTTCATCTCGATTATTTCGGGGATTTGACCGGCAACGCACATGCCGGACAAAAAGGTCTCTGGTGTTGCAGATGTACGTGGGTGACGGTAATCACTTACCATCAGGTGAACCGCTTGCTCGTTTGCCCCCTTTACCCATTAAAAGTAACCTAACGAATTGAAAATATATTTTAAGGAAAAACGTGAATTAAAGTCACTAGAAAGATCTGATGGCAATGCAGTTTGTAACGCTGTTCTAAATATGCCTTTATTACGTAAGCAGTAAAGTTGAAACTTGTCGATCGAGTAGGTTTAAGAGGACAAACATCATGTGTTCGTAAAGTGTCAGTTTGAATGTGTAAGTGCGGTTCGTGATACGTTTTGCGTACTCGAAAAATGCTCTTATGCCGAAAGGAATATGGTTGAAAGCTGATTGGATACAAAACGTTGGAACTTTCGATTTATGTATATTATGATATAAAAGTTATGAAATGAAAATAACATCTAATGAAGGAGTATAGAACTAAAATTAGACACAATTGAATACTAAAATTGTACTCGTGATTAGTCGGGGGTAGGCAGAGATTACGGATTTCAATTTCGGACAACCCAACACAGCTCCACATTCGTGGCGAATACGCCGGATATGCTCTCAGAGATTATTCATGTGTTTGATATTTCTTACTCACATAGTTTATGTTTTCGTTAATATTGGTTAGTAGTTCTAGTGGAATATATAAAAACATCTAAAGTAGCAACCTATAAATTGCCACTGCTGGGAAAATGCCTCCTCAAATATCTCAGAGGGTTTTCGAGGGGGGAGGCGTCCGCCACGCAACCCCAGCGCGGGTTGGCGGACTTCACATGTCTGACATGCTGGTTTCCTCGTGATGCTTTTCCTTCAGCGCCGAGCATGTGGTAAATTCGGCGTTTAAAATCGCTATTAACAATTTTATTGGTCGGCACCGGCCTCGAGAATCGAACCCAGGTCAATCGCTCTCTATGAAACTGTAAAGCGCTATGATAGGTAGTTTTAATGCAACCCGAATAAAAAAATGGCCGTCTTTACAATGCTCTTTTATGTTTTTGTATTTTCGTTTTTAGGGTTTTAGATATCATCACTTTATGTGTGAGGTCATCAAGTCTGTAGCAAATGTTCTGTGCGCATGTGTCTGTGTGCGTCCGTGTCGTGTTCGTGTATTTTTAACGACGTTATGCAAGAGAGCACGAGGCGCAATTTTCGACAATTAGACTCGGGTCATTATTACAACAGTATATGCTCAAGGTTGCTCAGCGCGCTCTGAAAAGGGATATGCTCGGTGTTTCTCTGCGCCTGCAACGATGATATCCGCAGCAGAACTAAGGTAACCGACATAGCCGTAAAGATCAGCAAGCTGAAGTGGCAACGGGCCGGCCACATAGCTCGCAGAACTGACAACCGTTGGGGAAAAAAGTTTCTCGAGTGGCAGCCGCGTACAGGCAAACGCAGTGTAGGACGACCACCCACAAGATGGAGTGGCGACCTGCGCAGTGTTGCGGGAGGTCGATGGATGCAGGTGGCTCAGGACCGAGCTTCGTGGCAATCCTTGGGCTAGTGGACATAGGCCATGTTCAGCAGTGGACTTGTGATAGGCTGGAATGATGATGATGATGATATGCGTAGTATATTAAAATCATTGTTGTAAAGTAATCGCACTCTGTAAACATTAACTATGATAGGTTCTAGTTGATGGACGAGATATTTCATCAGAAGCGCACCGCCGTCGTCCGTGGTATGTTGGAACTTGTATAGGAATGTAATGAGTGGTTTAGGTTAGGTTTCCGTTCGAAAATGTAACTTACCGCCCTTGGGTTGCGATCGAAAATCCAGTGGCAGGCTCGTGGCGTATATTTCGATCGATGCATTTTATATTTGATCTGTTTCTATGCATTTCATCGCATTTATGATCACGCATTGTATTTTTAGGCGACAATTATGTTTTATAATAAGTAGGAACCCATTTAGGAATTGTAAATAATTGGAATTAATTATAGACATAGGCGCGTGGTTCTCTATATTTGGTACTAACTAAACCGTTCATTAGACACCTGTATGTGTGTGTTGTTTTGTGTGCAATGATAACGTCTTTACTGATGGACATGTGTTCGTATGTCACTCGTGAACTTTTCCTTTAAAGTTCTTGAATACTCATTCTATGTGATCTTTATTTATTTATTTATTTATTAACGCATCATTCTTGCCATTGTTCATTACGATGATCGTATATACGGTTTGTTTTATGTCGAAAGGTAATATTTTGTGAGCCTTTGAATGTGCAATATTTTTGCATTTGAACGTGCAATATTTTTGCATTTGAATGCAATATTTTTGCATTTGAATGCAATATTTTTGCATTTGAATGCAATATTTTTGGATTTGAATGTGCAATATTTTTGCATTTGAATGCAATATTTTTGCATTTGTACGTGCAATATTTTTGGATTTGAATGTGCAATATTTTTGCATTTGAACGTGCAATATTTTTGCATTTGAATGCGCAATATTTTCTGTGGTAGTTTTCTTAGAGAGTAATTTTACGATAACTTCAAGGCAGGCACAAAATGGCACATAGTACGGTTCTATATAAGCATACAATTAATTATTATATTATTGTAGTTATTTATAGCTCGTGTATTGTTAGCAATCTATTGTACGACACAAGTTTTATATCGAATCGTAAAGGCCTCGTCACACAGCTGTTTGTGTATTTAGCAATCAAAATCTTTATTCCTCGACAGAGGGACATAGGAACAACCTTTTTAGTAATGAGATACCTCTGTCGGAGAACTCCGTAGGGATCCTAATTGTTTTTTTTTTTTAATAATACTGTATTGTATTTTAAAATAACACTTGGGAGCTAGCAATTCATTCCCAGGGTTTACAGTCATCCATGTATTCATTTTCAAATTATAATAACCCTTTGTTAAATGTTTTTTTTTTAAACTTATTGAAATTGAGACTTTGCGCACTTACTGGAATTTCGTTGTACAATTTTTTTTTTTGTTAAATAAAGGTTATGTTTAAACCGTTTTACAAATGATTACTAGGAAATAAGTCATAACATGTTATGATGTTATCACAATTGTGATTGAATTAATATTTTTTAATTTTCATTTACCCGTTTGAATTTTTTTTTTGATTTTTGACATTCCGAGTGTTTTTCAGCAGCCGGGGTCGCGGGCGGACTGAGGTGTTAGACGTCCAGATGTCATAGTCAACTCTGGCTGGCTACCTTCAGCTTTTAATTGTTATTTAATCCTACTACTAGCTTTAAAGCACTCGTAACGTCGGCAATACGAAAACAAACATTCAAACGCGTTAAGATCCGTAATTCAAATTTTCATCTCAAATGTGTAGTTTCGCGTGGCGTACAAGAAATCATTATGTTATCACAAATTATAATAATCTCATCACATAGTAAAGCTACGATGGTCTTGAAACGACTTTTTTTTTAAACTTATGTATGTTTTGTATCGTTGGCTTGTACATAAGACGGTGGCAGGGTCACCATCTGCCACGTAGCCAAAACAAGCTCTAATGAAAAGTAGGTTCACCTCTGACCACCCCAGTATTGGGTATACGGTCGTGAGAGCTTATACATATTCATAATTTATACATATACTTAATAATAAACTGTAACGTGCCATAATAAAGATGCTATTGTACTGTACAGCCGATTGCAGATGTGTAATAAATGAGAATCGAAAATCGTTCATATTACGTACGCAATAGTATACATTTTTGGATGTACAGTTGACTGCATGGGTCATGTCTTTAATTTGGTTGTGTTAGCCACAATGGGAGATCATATGATAATTATATTATTTATACAGTTGTAAGTTCGGCAAAGTACGCAATTCTCTAATGTAAGGTATTTTGATATGTCAAGGTTAGTTTTTTTTTGTAGCAAAGACGCTTATTTTCTTTTTAGTCAATATGAGGATGCATGTTATAGTAAATAAGGAATAAAATTATTTAAATTTGAAAGTTTCTTTATTTCCATTACCTTGAAGTTATAGTCATGGCTTATTAAAATAAGATTTTATTTCTCGACGGAACGGAATCTAGGACCAAAGCCAAAAACCTTTTTATTTTTTTTAATATTAAAATACAAACGAGTGCTCAAAACGGCTTAGTCTGTTTGTAATGTATCTGCAGAGCTTTTAATAAATAGCCGAAAATAGTGAACAGTAATAGCCCTAAATGAGAACCTTGGGGAACACCACACGTAATTGTTCCACCAAAATATAAAACTAAAGCGCTTGGGCAAGATCTAATTTTTCTTTTGATAAAATATTATGTGACTTGTTTAGGTACAGCACCGTCGATAACAAATTTCTTAGATTTAAAAAAATAAACGGCATGATACCCTGTCTAATGCTTTTGCATTCTGAGATGGAGCGTGTAATTGTTTATAATAATAATAACTTTGTGATACTAAACGATGTGGCAAAAAGTAGTATCTTAAAAACCCATGTGAATTTAAAAAAACGAATACAGAAATGAGAAAAAAAAACCTTAAAAGCACCAAAGAAAAAAGGTGGAGACCTTTTCTCTCTCTCTCTCTCTCTGGTTATAATGCAGTACAGTAAACCACAATCCTGGATTTCAAGTGGATCCCGCTGAATGATATGGCGGATACCAGCTCACAGCCCTGAACATCCGATGAACAATGAATGATGAACTAATGACAAAAAATTTGTATTTAACATAGGTCACAAGTCAATATAGGTACCTGCCAGGTTAAGCCAGTTTTATCCAAAAAATTCTTAAATAGTGTTTAAATCAAAAAACATTATCATAATTATGTAGGATTATTTACTAATAATAATTTAATGTTTCACTATGCTGCCATAATATAGGTTTTGTAATATATAAGCAGTGATTCTCTTTTTATATATCCAAATGACGTATTTTTAAATTTAGTTTATTCGCTTTCATTACTATAAAGTCGAGTTTGACTTCTTTTGTCCCGAGGAGGTGAACTATATGGTTAAAAAGATGGAAGAATAAACACATAAACATGGTAGAGCCACGCAGCCACAAGTCAACAGCTGAACATAGGCTTCCCCCAAAGATTGCTACAAAACAAGGTCCTGAGCCACAAGCATCCATTGACATCCTGGCAACATTGATGGTCATCACTTCATTTTGATTGTCGAATTGGCCCCCTAAGTGTTAAATCGTTTTTAATAAAAAGTTTTTTTAAGACATCAAAAACAAAGAGAAATTTGATGACAAATGATTCACTATAAAACGTCTACAGTCAATACAGTACAGTTAGAAAGAGAGAGTAGAGTAAAAAGTATTGGTTAGATTTAATAACATCTAAAACAAATATTTTTTTGTACGTTAGATTACAAAGTTTGATCAAATTCCCGGTCCCGTTCAGAAACGGAAAATTTATCGATTTTTTCTAGGAAACCTACGGAGATATTACATGCAGTTCCTAGGACATTTAAGTATGGAGGTCGATTGCCATTACAGCATGTAGATGCCCAATACTGGACATTGGCATCTCAAAAAAAAATTTTAGTGGTGACTTCACACATGCTGAAAATAAAATTTAGGTCGTGGAAAACTTTTTTACATATTTTATAAGCAAAAAGTTGCAGTAAAATCTCTTTGTATATGGCTGGTTTTGATACTAGAAAATAATTGACATTTTAAAAACAAATAAATAAAAAGTTAATACGGTTTCCCGCCATTATTCTATTGTTTTTCTGTCCGCCAAAAGGAGTGAATGTAACGGAGAAATTTGATACATTTTGAAGTTTCCTTATTACCTAACCTAAAAAGGTAAAAATGCGACACAAGCCGCGAAAAAAAAATGTGTCGTTTACGGTCTTAACGCAGTGTTAGTAAGCGTAGCGCAAAATTGGTTCAACCATTTTCAGTCCTATTTGAAAATGTCTGGATACAGAAAAAACCTTGATATTTGGGTGCCAAACGAGCTCACTGAAACCTGATAAATCGTGTACTCATTTGCGATTCTCTATTGTAACGTATTGATTTTGTTCCTGGCATCTTGATCACTTGCGTGTATGATACGTTGAATTGTTCTTTATCTAACATCTACTTGTACCGAAGTCGATAGGTATCTTATTGGTGTATGTGGACCATGAAACGAATTCACGAGACACGTGAAGGTTTAAAAAGAAAGCAAGGTTCACGAACTTCCATATTTCTTAAATATCTTTACAAAGAGTACATTGTATTTCCGTTATTTGTATTAGATAGATATTACGCCGCGGTGTAACCACTGTCTTATATATTTTAATGTCTCTGGCAGTAAACTTAGCAGTGAAACGTCGTAGACACTTTATTCGTAGACTGTAAGGAGAGCCCGGAAGCTGGGAGTCGAGACGGCGCAGCCATCACCGGGTCATTTCCGGCGGCCCTGTGCGCCCCTTTGCTTTAGAAATCCTACCACGGATGTAGAGTAAGGTTATGGAAAAGCCAGTAAATTGAACACTTGTTTTTAACTTGTCCTATTAACCAATAAACATACTGTAGATGGTAGGGCAAACGAGCAAGTCGCTCACGTGATTGTAAGTGATTATCGAAGCCCACGTACATCTGCAACACCAGAGGAGCTGCAGGTGGGTTGCCTTAATGGATATTTGGAGAGGGGTAACCGGAAACCTCACTCACCGAAGGATGTACGTACGTAAATTTTCAGTGAAAGTCCTTTCACTAAATTATTCGTTACTGTTTAGTGCTTTTTTGTTTTTAAATCAAGATTCCTTCATTCAGATAGTTCACAAAATGATCATACGTTCCAAATTTCAACTTACAGAGATATGGGCACTGTTTTTGGGATTCAGTAATTAGTGATTGTGTTAATAATATTTAGTTGTGGTGGCAGCGTAAGAAAAACTTATCCCTTTCTCGGGAGTTGAGATTTGTCTAAGAGAAAAGACTGGAAATCTCACGGCTTTTGATACAGTGCGGACTAATCATCTACTCATGATGTGCAGCAGCGTCCATGGTGGGAAGTGTCTTGTTCGGCAGCCGCTAACCTGTCTATCAAGCGTCGTATATAGCATGATACCGAGGGACTATTAAGGCTGATCAGAAAGACGAAAGTAGAGCATTTTTTTGTATAAGGGGAAATGCCTGATCCATACCCGTCCTCACAGGGATAGGTTATGTCGGGCCTGCACCAACCAAAACCCCATGGTACAGGGAACGCATCCACGTCCACATCCGATAACCCACCGACGCCGGCCGCCGTAGGCAGCCCCTAGATAGAGGGTGCATCCTCTACCACCCCTTCTGACTAGACGCACCGGAACAGAGACCTGTCTACAAACCCATATATATTATGATTTTAACACGTCTTTCCCTATATTTGCTTTTAATAGCTACAAATTTATTTTGTTGACACATCTATCAACTTTCGATCTTTGTCGTGACATTGACGGTCTTAGGACTCCGTCTTATTGTGAGGACAATATTTCATTTCGTCATGGAAATAGTATTGTAAAATGGCAAACCATTAGTTGTGCTTATTTGGTTAACGTTTTTCAAATCTAGAAATCATCTTTAAGTCTAATCACGTACGTAGGTGTAATAACACAGAATTTACTACTATTTGTATCACTTTTGGTATGGCCGTTTATGGATACCGTTAATAAGAATGAACTACGTAGCAAAAAGTTATTACGTGGTAGAGCCGAGCCGCGGCTTATGCTGCTGCTCGAATGGGCCGGCTTGACCGGGGTAGTACCACGACCACGCAGAATACCGGCGTGAAGTAGCATCTTGAGCTTCTGCGTTCTTTCGGTTCATCATCTCTCCCACCCCCCAAATAGCTGGCAAAGGTGGCAGCTCCCCTGGTGTTGCAGATGTACGTGGGCGACGGTAATCACTTACCATCGGCTGAGCCGCATGCTCGTTTGCCGCCTTTCACAAAAAAAATTAGGATTTTTCAAACCTCCATCTGGAATAAACTGACATTCCCTCCGTCCTTTTTGTATAAGCGTAACATTGGATACATGAAAGTAAAGACGAGTACGTCCCCTAAACCCACACCCTTTCCCATGAAAAGAAAAAAGTACTTTAGGTTTGTCTTTGTATGACCAAATATTGTGTTCGGAAAGAAGACGTTGTGAATAGAATTGAGAAAGCAATACCATCGTATTGCTTTCTCAATTCGAAAAGAGTTTTGAAAAGAGAAACGAATGAGCACATGAATATGTGCAGCAGAAGTGAGTGACTGAGTCATCATCATCATCATCATCATTTCAGCCTATTAGAAGTCCACTGCTGAACATAGGCCTCCCCCAAAGATTGCCACGAAGCTCGGTTCTGAGCCACCTGTATCCATCGACTTCCCGCAACACTGCGCAGGTCGTCACTCCATCTTGTGGGGGGTCGTCCTACACTGCGTTTGCCTGTACGTGGCTGCCACTCGAGAACCTTTTTTCCCCAGCGGTTGTCAGTTCTGCGAGCTATGTGGCCGGCCCATTGCCACTTCAGCTTGCTGATCTTTACGGCTATGTCGGTTACCTTAGTTCTTCTGCGGATATCATCGTTGCAGACTCTATCACGCAGAGAAACACCGAGCATAGCCCTTTCCATAGCGCGCTGAGCAACTTTGAGCTTCCTTATACGGGCTGCAGTGAAGGACCAAGTCTCGGATCCGTATGTCATCACTGGCAACACACACTGGTTGTATAACTGACTGAGTCAGCAAATATAAAAATAACAAATTAAGAGTTACCATTATCGACGAGCGTACGAGACGTGTGTCGGGATTGTGCTGAAGGAAATGTATAATCTCTGTCTACTCCTCCATAGTCCATAGAACTCATTTTATGGAAACAGTTAACTATCGTAATATTTCTTTAGTACAGAACGATGAATATCGTACTTGTTTATGTTCTGAAATGCCTACTCAGACTTGGGTAAAACTAATACTAACTAACTTTAACTTGAAATGGTTTTGGAGCCTGGAGGAATCCGCCTCAAGTGTGGGTTCTTGTTATGTTCTTGAAATATTTCTTTTAGGGGTATTTCTATATTTACTCATCTGGTTGGGCTGTATAAATAAATACCATAATAAAAAAATATTTTATAAATTTAAATAGATAATTAAAACCCAATCAGATGGAAGCCGGCAGGGGAGACCCGACGGCCGAGGATTAGGGAGAGAGGGAAAGAAACCGGCGGACAATGCGAGCGGTATCGAGTAGCACCGCCTTCTGCATTTGAGCTCGGAGCGGTCCGTCACGGAGTCCCAGCCGCCTCAGATGTTCCAAGAGGTTGACTGGGATCAACCCATTCGCAGAGACGACGATCGGAATAATTTCAGTCGGCATACCACCCCCACATGTCGGTTACCTAGTGAGCCAGGTCCAGATATTTTGTCTTCTTGTCTGTTTCGGCTTTCACGAGGTTCTCGTCATATGGAATGGTGATGTCGACCAAACATATTTCTTTATTGTTATTTATCGGACGTGTAGATTTTGCAATTAACAATTTTAGCGGTGCCGGTACTAGGATTGGGACCCGGGTGCGTTGTGTAAAAAAAAACGCCGGGCTCTCTGCCCCATTACCTACTACAATAAATAACATGGTTTTTGCAAATTTGTTTTATATTTCTCTTGTATTTGTTTGCGGCCTTGATATAATCACATATAAATTTCTAATGTTATGTACGTTAGTCACGACGTTTTCGGAGTGAGCTACGGGATACGTCATTCCCTATGGAATACGCTCTTGCAAGTCCGAGTTTAAAAATGAGAATGTGTTATAATATTTTATTATGACTAGCTTTTCAATTACATACATGTGAATTAGGTTAGGAATTTCATGCGGTAGTTTGTTTATCTGTCTATTCTATTCTCTTTGTTTTTAAAGAAAAATTACACTCATGCCTGTCGTGCTATGGGATGGCCAGGTGTTAAGGATTTCGATTTGAACAACTCAGTGTAGCTTGTCTTTTTTCAAGAAGAAACAGACAGGCCGATAGGGGGACGCAAATTTACTTTACACATTTTTTCATATCAATGGTTATGTTATACTTATATTACAACACCGATAGTCGAGTGGTTAGGGGATCTGGTTCTGTATCAGGAGACTCGAGTTCTATCCCCTATGTCGAATGGCGCGCATTATAGAGGTTTTCGAAGCTTATGTACGATTTTTGGACAGTCGTCGAAGCTTGATTTTTTTTTAATTTCTCTTTTATTGTATTCTCCAAAAGGATTTCATAGAACGGAATTAATGCCTTTTATCATTGTCTAATAGTTAACCCAGGGTTTGGGGAAATATTGTGATGAGCATTAATCATCGCAGCTCGTCACTAGTCCATTGCTCCGTCCATAAGCCTCCCCCAAAGATTGTCACGAAGCACGGTCCTGAGCCACCTGCATCCATCGACTGCCCGCAACACTGTACAGGTCGTCCTATACTAACGGACCCCTGTATGTGGTTGCCACTCGAGAACCTTTCTCCCCCCTAACGTTAGTCAGTTCTCCGAGCTATGTGACCGGCCCATTGCCAGTTCAGCTGTCTGACCCTGAAGACTGTGTCCGTTAACCTGTTCCGGATATGAAACAACGAGCGTGGCCTTTTCCATAGCACGTCTCGGATCTTTAAGTCCTAACTCTTGAAAAGTGTCTCAAATAGAAATAGTACGAGATTATATTTTTAATATAAAAAAAAAAAACTTTATGTAAACTACACCTTATAGTATGAAGTGACTAAGGGCGGACTTAATGCCTGTTGGCATTCTCTACCAGTCAACCAATGGGTTGGTGAGATAGCCGTAACAGGTGTATTTAATTAACTAAATATATAAAGTAACTAATAAATACATAAAATAATTTATATTATTAAACATGTCGATAGATAACTAAATATAAATAATATATATAATAATAACTAAATAAGTCCTCAATGGTAAATAAATGACTTTTCGAAATTACCTACCATTTGAATTTAAAAAAAAATCACTAAACGATTTTTTTAAATCAGTTCTTGTTTGCCGATTTCTTAACTTCGTCGGGCAGTGAGTTCCAGAGCAGTATATCCTGAACCCTAAAAGAGTTGCCGATAAAACCGGTGAAGTGTCGTGGAACATTAATCTTAAGATTAGATGAAGATCACGTATTCCTTTTTCTTTATAAGCATATCGTTATTTTCTTCGTCTCTAGTCCACATGGGATACGGTGACAAGAAGAACAGACGAGTATTAATGGAACTACTTAAGGTTTCGTTACACGACCATATGTTTTTTTTATTAATCTCATTGAGACCTGTCAAGAATCGAGATGGCCGGAGATATACGATGCTCATTGTCAACGCGATGGACCGGTCGGGGGTCTCTGCCATCACGAACAGACACGCAGTCCCCGGGGTAATCACACAGATGCGCGCGGGAGGTAGTTTCCTGTGTTCTAATATTTTTGATGTGCAAGTACATGATGCTTGTAAATATTCTAGTTTCATTTATTAACATGGAAATATCTCTTTCATTCCTTAGTATAAAGTAAAGTAAGTAAAGTAGCAGCCTGTAAGTGTCCACTGCTGGGCAAAGGCCTCTTTCTCAAATACTAGTAATCAGAGAGGGTTTAGGAGCCGGGAAGGACCCGCCACGCTGCTCCAGTGCGGGTTGGCGGGCTTCACATATCCTCGAAATAATATTTTTATTATTTTCTCAGACATGCAGGTTTCCTCACGATGTTTTCCTTCACCGCTGAGCACGCGGTAAATACAGCGCTTAAAATTGCTATTAACAATTTTAGTGGTGTCACTCGGGGTCTATGAAACTAGGCGCATATGTTTAACACATTCATATCTATTTTACCGAAGTAGAGAAGCCGCAGATTAACCTTTAAGGCCAAAGTGAACAGACATCTAGGCAAGCGTGTACCATCCTAGGCCTCATCTTCGCCTTCCATCGGGCAAGATCGAGGTAAAACGTAAGCCTATTTTTCATAAAAAAGAAAACCTACAGTATGATCTGTTTATTTTTTTTAAGGATATCCCCCAATAACAACTTTTGTATTAGAAAATTAGGTCAAAAAATAATGGTTCACTTTCATAACTAGACTATGAAACTCTTAACCATATTTAAGAGAAACAAACCCGTAAAAGAAGACTTAACCGACTGAAGCAAAAGTACGTTTTACTTCCGCCGTACACATTTAACTACCGTATAACTTTCAAGTAAAAATATACTAATAAAAACAAACCGGGACAACGAGTTAATAAGCTAACAAGAAAAGGTTGTATTGTATGAGATAACAAGATGAGATTGTATGACGTCAGACTTAATGCTTCCATGAGCATCACTTTGCTGTACTCCTACACATTAAGGCAGTGAGTTAGGGATTAAGGAAACAGTTTAGTTAAGCTTATTACCTGCAGTTAATGTGTATTTAGAGAGCCGTTAATGGTTGTGGTGTTGGTTTAATCCCGAGCTTACCTCGTTATGGATGCACCGGGGGAAAAGAGCGAACGACACATTGTTCCTTGTTTAGTAAAGCCGCTTACGGAAATGTTTATCAACCAGCCAGGATAAGTTCACTGTTGTATTTGCCGTGACGGCACCAAATAGCCTGGCACGCCGTGTTCCACGGTTTGTCCACACTCAGGACAAGGTGTGATCAGTGCAGTGCCGGCGATAAGGGATGCTGCTGTCCCATCACTAGTGTGTGTGATTTTGGTGGGATATAGTCGAAAGAGTTTTTCACCATTAGTCTGTCCAGACAGAGCTGAGTGCACCGCGTGAAGGCCAGTTTGACCTTCAGAGGAAAACTGGCTAACACGCCTCCGGATGGTAAGTGGCCGCTGTACCCCTTGGGCAACGAACAAACAACTTCAATATATAAATATATATACACATACACACTCACACTCAGAGAGAGAGAGAGAGAGAGACAAACTCACATATACACATGCAAACTAACTCTGCACGCATGTTACTTGATAGTTAATATTTTAGTAAATATAGATAGTATATTTCGTTAATTTAAGATACGGAAGGGCGGCGTATTTATTTGCTTAAATGGAGTCTCCAGATAATAATTACATTTATAGTCTGTGTTTATGTAAATAAAGATTGTTTTATTATTATTTTTTACATATGCGATATCACTCAAGAGGACTAAGGTGAAATGCCACACAGTTCGTAAACATACTGGCTGTCTGTACCTTTTTAACCGGAACATACCGCTATGAGGGTGATACCCGGACGACTCCTAGACAGAGAAGGAGTCAACCGCCTAGTAGATGGTATAGTATGGACCCTTACGTCCACTCTAGTTTATTTAATAATAAAATAGGTGCCAGTATTTATTAACATATGTATATATTTACAATTATACTATTCGGTGTCCAAGAGGAATGTAATGAAAAATCTTTATTACACGTAAGAAATTCAAATTTCGTTTTTCATTTGAATTTTTTTTTACTTTGTATTGCGTTTAAATTTTGTCTTTATATTGCCGTTGTTTCGGGTGCTCTACAGCACCCGTGGTCACGATGGACGGAGATTTTACACGTCCTGATGTCATATTTAACTCTGGCTTTTAATTATTGATTTTGGTCCGATCTACGCAGAATGTGCTCACAGTGCCTTGAGACCTTGAGGTCGTGTATGCTCGGTTTTATATTTAATTTTATTTATTACTGGATCCCGTGAGATCCCGAGAGCCGTGGTAGCCTAGCGGTCAGGGCGCTCACTTTATTGCCATTGAGCGTGAGTGACCTGGGTTCTAATCTCGGTGCCGGCACCACTAAAATTGTTAATAACAATTTTAAGTGCTGTATTTACCACGTGCTCCACGGTGAAGGAAAACATCGTGAGGAAACCTGCATATCTAAGAAAATAATAAAAATATTATTTCGAGGATATGTTAAGCCCGTCAACCCGCACTGGAGCAGCGTGGCGGGTACTTCCCGGCTCCTAAACCCTCTCTGATTACTAGTATTTGAGAAGGAGGCCTTTGCCCAGCAGTGGGCACTTACAGCCCGTTAATTTACTTTACTTTACTGGATCGCAAGCTAGTGGTAGCACCCAGTCATCTTCTGTGTTGAAATTAGGTTGTTTTTTGATTTCAATAGCCTCGCGAATCATCCTAAGCAGGAATCGCTGTTGTTTTACGAGGATTTGTGGTCTATCAAATCTAATACAATGATCGGGGAGATCTGGGATGTGATCGGAGACTGCAGATTTAATAGTTTTATATCATATGTGTAGTGTTCGCGTAAATTCATTGAATCATGGAATCGTAGTTTGGAAGAACATGTGTGCGATGTTCCTACTTTTGTCGTGATCACGATAAAAAGAAGCTGATGCTGAATCAAAGAAACGACACATATATAAACATAACAATTGTTTGTATTACGTAATTCATCATCATCATATCAAAGATTCGTCGATTTCCAGGTCGTCGTCGAATTCGCACCTCGTCCTCCACTCCTTCAAATTAAGCTTGTACGCCGCTGTGAGTTCACGGAACGTATCGATATCACAGAGCTTATCGCCGCAGCCATCTACTTCTAAATACTGCAGCTCTTCTCCAGGTGAGCTAACGTACACGGGCTGGAAATACGAAAGAAATTGAACATGGTGAAAGATAAGATTTACGTCTTATCTTTTTTTTATCACGGCTTGGTACAGTTCGCCGATAGCGTAATTAATATGTTCACATATTACTCATGTAAATTTGATAAAGGACATTAATAAATTTAAAGAGGCTCAACTCTGCAACAACAGATTTATTGGCGATTGTTTTTTTTTTATGAGAAAGGCGGCAAACGAGCAAGCGGTTCACCTGATGGTAAGTGATTACCGACGCCCGCGTACATCTGCAACACCAGAGGTGCTGCAGGTGCGTTGCCGGCCTTTAAGGGGTATTTAGAAGATGGGACGGAGGATGAGGAGGAGGAGGATGGGAACTAGGTGTGGGCCTCCGGTTACCTCACTCACCGAACAAAACGCAGAAGCACAAGATGCCTCTACTTCACGCCGGTATCCTGTCGAGGTCGTGGTACCAATCCGGTCGAGCCGCCCTATTCGAGCTGCATTGCTGCTGGTCACAGTTTCCAAGCCGGAATGGGACACTTATTCATAAGGCCTACTGATAATTGTCCCGGTTTAAGGCATATATACATATCGATAATGGATATCTAAGGACTGTAGTCAACATCTATTTCTTGTAAAAGAAAGAATAGTTACTAAAGGTATTAAAATCTTTTACTTAAATAGAAAATAACATCTTCCTTCTATTCTTGACTAGCATGTGGAAATTGACCATGCCTGGAAAGCGCCAACAGGCCTGATAGAAGTACCCTCGACAGTGCCTCGTTGCGAGGCGAAACGCGTGTCGTCGCGGGCATCAGTTCGACAAACAATGATATATTCGTCAAAGCTTACAATATTTATCTGAAACTTATGTCACAATTAAAATTCAACATTTAATCGTACCAGTACGACAAACTGTCCAGTTTGCAGAACTCTCCTTAGCTCCAGAGCGAAGGCTGCCGCGTACTCTGGTACGCCTGGCTTTGGTCTCACTCTGGAGACAGCCATCCAGGAGTAAACAGTGACGTCGTGTGCGGAGTATATCCTCAGTTTCTGGGTGGCGTTGCCGGCCATGCTGATTGAGGTCTTCTCGAAGAACTCCTCGAGGAACGGACCTGTGAATTTTAATCAGCCATTAATGTTTATTTTATAATTATGTAACAATCAATCACAAAAACGTGGTAGAGCCATGAAGTGGCTTTTCGCAGAATACCGGTGTGAAGAAGAGACATCTTGTGCCTCTGCGTTTCGTTCGGTGAGTGAGGTGACCGGAGTTCCACTCCCCCTCCCCATCTGCCTCCTAATCTTCCCTCCCATCTCCCAAATACCCTTAAAGGCCGACAACGTACCTGCAGCACCTCTAGTATGTTGATGTACGGGCGGGCGACGGTGATCACTAACCATCAGATGAACCGTTTGTTCGTTTGCCGCCTTTCCCATAAAAAAAACCTCTTTAGTATTAGAACGGATTTGTCTGAAAATTGGCAAAGATACTGCAGCTGACTGTTCGTGTTTGCGCGTGCGCTCCCAGTAGAACATAAACTGCTCAGTTGACAACAGCCGGAAAGTATACCAAAGTAATCGAAATCAGAAAATATCGTCATTGAGCCAATGCCTCGTTTATCAATGCGCGTTCTGGTGAGATTAGAATTGGAAAGGATACTAGTTGTAAGGATTCCTTTTCTATAGGAGCCATCTGGGAGGAAATATACTTTATTTATTGTACACACAAAGAATTAAACATACAAAGATTATGTAAAGAAACAAGAAAAAAAAAGTACAATAGGCGGCCTTATCGCTAAGAAGCGATTTCTTCCAGGCAACCCAGAAAGAAAAAGGAAATATGAACATAAGTATCGGAAGATAACCCGCTTTACTTTCACAGTCTAGAAACAGTACACCGCAGGACGAAGGCCTCCCCTGGATTGGCGATCGCTGGTCCAGACACCTCGCACCTTAGACACTGAACCTTCGAGATAATTATCCTAGCATCTATCAGTAGTCAGTGCTGTTCAAAAGGATTTTCCCTTAGTCGCATTGTGTCAAAACGTCTGCGAACTTCTGCCATTGAAGTTGTTTGCAGTTGTCCTGGAATGGTTGGAAAAAACAGTAAATTCTGTTTATATACGTTCAATGATTAATCTTCTGCTGAACGTACCCGCGACTTCTTTGTCTATGTTCGTGCAAGAACTCTAATGGAAAATAAGTTTTTGGAACTACTACTATATATATATACATATTCCGGTTACCTGCTAGTAAAGCGACATGCGCATCGTCACCAAATAGCTCATCTATAGCTTCTCCTGCAGCTGCTTTTATTTCTGGATAAAGTTCTTGGACTTCAGGTTTAAGGGGAATACCTAAACTTATCTGCCAAGGTAAATGTTTTATTATTTAGTTTATATGTAATGATTTGAAAAATTAGAAAGACGACAAAGCTAATTTCGCATCAAAAATGATGATTGAGTATAAGAGTTATGTCGTAGAGCGCTATCGCAGAGTTTTATCGCCAGATAATGCCTCGTTGTGAGGCGAAATATAGAATACTCAGTAAGTTAACTAATGACAGAGCAGATGGTACCTAAATTTTGGCAATTCAAGCAGTAGCTATTGCTGCTGAACCGGCGTGAACACGAGGCATGTTGTTCTGCCCCCCCCCCCCTCTCCTTCCTTTATTTCTCCGTTCTTCCTTTCCAAAGGTTGGCAACACACCTCCACATCCTCTGGTATTGCAGGTGTGCGTGGGCGTCGATAATCACTTACCATCAGGCGAGCCGCTTCCTGGTTTGCCGCCACTCCAATGGAAAAAAAAAAAACAATTATTATATCATTATCGCACGGCGTTATTTCGCGTTTATCGAACCGATATCTCGTAACTGTGTCATCTTAAATATAGTGGATTTCCACAAAGCAACGCCTGATTCAATTTAACTAATGCGAGATAATATAAACTTGCGTTAGATAATTTAATCAGCCTCTCCTTTTGGGTAATTCCATTTCACTAATGGGCAAGTAACAAATTTGATTTCCTAAAATTTAAGTTCAAAACTAAAATGGTGTAGTTCAATAATTAGGGTAACTCCGGCTGAAGAAATTCAAATCAAATCAAATCAAAATCTTTATTCTATGACATAGGAACGTAAATTTCACTAGTCGCGGGTCATAACTTTTCGAATCTACAACCGTTTCGTAATTAGCTTCCTCTGATGGAGATTTGTTTTATAATACAATAGCATATTTTTACATACAATTTTTACATTTACAATTATAGGAACAGCTTTGCAGCGATTGTCGCATTCTCTGAGGTTATAGTCAGAGTATTCCAATATATTTATATAAGAATATGATGACTTTATAAAAACACTTTGTTTAACAATTTTTTTAAACCTATAAGAAGGCTTTGTGCACACAACCCAACACAAACGTATACATTGCCCCATGAACGAGTTACTGACCCTATGAAGTTTAGTAACTTTAAAATTTTACTTTTGTATAAGGTTTTTCAAGAAGAAAAAAGTAGGACACTCGGTTAAAGTAAAGTTTTTTTTTGTTTAAATAGTTAAACATCGCTAATGTTGATATTTGTTGCTAAGAATATTAATCTTAACAACGTTTCTGTTATAACCAAGTTATTCTAAACGTCACTTACATGCGAGAGTGATGCATTAGACGAGAGAGTCAATAAAGTACCTAATGTAAATATTTTTCACTTTAATATGAAATCTTATTTTTGCTTGATTTTCTTTAACAATCAAATATCATTCATGCAAAAGTAAAGCAGCATCCTATAAGTGCCCACTGCTGGCCAAAGGCCTCCTTCTCAAATATCTGAGAGGGTTTTGGGGCCGCCACGCCGCTCCAGTCGTGTTTGCGGACTTTACATATCTTCGAAATAATACTTTTTTTTATTTCTCAGACGTACAAAAAAAGATCCAAAGAATTTTTTTTTATTGAAGAAGGGGGCGAACGATCATGGCTCACCTGGTGGTTAATGATCACCGACGCCCACATACATCCACAACACCAGAGGAGCTACAGATGCTCTGCCGGCCTTTAAGGAACGAATAGGCTGTTTTCTTCAAGGTACCTAAGTCGTAACTGTTCGGAAATACCGCTGGCGACAGTTGATATTAGGTCTTTATCCAATAACAACCCTTGTACGTGGTAGAGTCAAGTGACTTCTGCTGATGTTTTGCTTTTCGTTCGGTGACTAAGGTAACCTGAGACCCACTCAGAATTTCTTTGTTCCAACATCGTAAGTTATACTCTAACTGAATTTCTGTGAGATTTTGGTCCTTCCCCGGTACAAGCTTTTCTACAACGACCAAGATATGGCTGTAACATTGTTCAACCACGATCATCGTTTTAAAATGATGTCTTTTAATCCGATGGATACGTTACACTAGCTGCACCCGCGGTTTCGTTCTCGTAAACATATATCTGACGGCCTATGGAAAAATTTTCAATGGTCAAGGGTTCTTCTTCTATATCATAGATATATCATAGGCGCTCTGTGGTTCGGAGTTATGAACTTGGAGGTTAATGATTGTTGAAATACAAGCACGATGAAACTCAGCCTGCGTTAAATGCATATTAATAGTTTTAGAAATTCGGTTCCTTTCCGTTAAATACGTTCGTATAGAGAGACTGAAGTAGTATTTCTATGTTTATATACATATATGTTTACCTTGCTACAGTATAGGTCGTACAATGTGTAAATTAGTGTGGGCGTTTCCTTCAGCAACATTTCGTGTCGTCCGAGCATTTCGAATAGATCGTAATACTGCTCCATTCTAGATGAATTTGAAGACATCTTGCTTTTGTAAGCCTCATTAATGACTGGACAGTTTATGATTGCAAGATTCTACAAAACAAGCGAAACGTTAAATCAAAAGGACTGAAAGAGGTTGGACTGTAATATGAAGAGAAACACTTCATCATCATCATCATTATTTCAGCCTACCACAAGTCCACTGCTGAACATTGGCCTCCCCCTAAGATTGCCATAAACCTCGGTTCTGAGCCACATGCATCCATCGACTAATCTAATAACACTTACGTAGTCATATTTCACAGGTAAAGTGGTATAAGGGACAGGAACCCAATTTATATCATCCATCCATCTCCCTTCATCGGCGGGGTAAACAGCAGTCATAGCAGTTAGTGCTGTCATTTTAGCACGTGTAGAGTCAGTTGAGCGTAAATACAGCTCAGCGGTATTGTACTGGAGTGATAGGAGACCGTCATATCGATTGCGGATAAATTTTCCCAATTCGTGGCTTCGGCGTTTTCCAACCTTCGAGATAAGCAAAATAATTACTCGATAGTTCAGATGTTATTAATGAAAGGGCGCAAACAGTCTGATAGCAAGTTATTACCGTCCCTCTCATAGTCGTATATCTGCTACACCGGAGTAGATACAGGTAGGTTGCCGGCCTTCAAGGATATTTGGGGAGGGGGTGGGATGAGAGTTAAGGGAAGGCAGAGTGATGTGGGCTCCGGTTAACTCCCGCACCGAACGAAATGCAGAAGTACAAGATGCCTTTACTTCGCGTCGATATTCTGCGAGGCCGTGGTACCCATGTACAAAGTTCACATTTTTTAATTGAAGTCACCAGCGAGCTGTAAGTCCACCTAGTGATGAGTGACTACTGTAGACCGTGGACACAGAAAAAACATGTACAGACGCTCACAAGCCCGTAGTTATATTGGCTCTCCATGCCTCAACAGTGTTAGTACAGCTGATTGATGTTATAAGCAGGTAAGGGAGTTGTTTGTCAACGTAACGAGTTCTGGGCGGCGGAGGTTGGATCCTTAACCACCCCAGTGAGCTGACGTTGCCAGTCAGGTCTTTTAAGATGAGTTACCCACTGAATAGTCGAGTTGGCGTGCGCATTATAAATAGGAATGGAAACATTTTTATACTAATGAAAATTGCGCATAGCCAGGTAGATTCTCCACAGCTCTTGTCTAAGATAAGTCTGAAGGTCGTTCCCTTTCAAGGTCCGTAAGACAACCAAGACATCGACGGCTCGGTGGCGTAGTGGCTAAGCGTTTAGCTGCGACGCTGCGGGTCGTGGGTTCGATTACCGCACGGGTTGTATGGACTAAAAATAATAGTTCCCGGTCTGGGTGTTTGTCCATGTGCAATTCATGTATGTAAACTGCCTCCGCGACACAGGAGAAATTCCTACAGCGGAAGGTAACGTTTTTTTAAATAAAAAAAACAAAAAAACTTAATATTTCATATATATTTTTCAGCAGATCAGCTAAATAAGGTTTCTTATTGTTAGATTGGATGGCATTCCCATTATTAATATTTTTAAGTTTTCCCCGATCGCTTTGAAAGGTTTTATTACAAAGGAATGGTTCAATGAGATTTCTTAATTATTAGGCAAACAAGCAGATTGATTACTTAATCAATTAACTAAGTAGTTACGTTATATCTATACGAAAACAATAAATATAGTGTGTAGTGTGTATTAATAATTTAAAATTTATCATGCTACGTATCACTGTATGTTTTCCGTTACAAAATAAAATACTTACATCAGTAAGCTGCCCGTATCCATAAGGTTCAACAAGCTGCTCTAAAGTCTCTCGATCTTCACTTAATGTCATAGAAGATAAAATTGGAGTCCTGTCGCCGTGCCGATGAACCTACGAAATGTTAACAGGATCTGTTATCACGCACCAACAAAAAAACCCACAGAAACTTACTACGTGATAAATCTTGACAATCGTAGCTGTTGAAATACCGCTGGCGTCAGTCGATTCTAGAAAAACCTTCCATTAGAAATGCACTGGAGTAGACTGTCGAACATCTAGAATGATCGATGGTGGAACTTAGCGGCTGGGAACATTCCTAACATTTCCACAGCACCTCTCCCACTGAACCCAACCACTGAACACACATGTGTGTGGCATGAATGGCGAGCCGTTTTGTAACTCTCTGCACACCTCCTCTCCCACTGAACACAATGACACAGGTGTGAGACATGAATGACGAGCCGTTTTGTATCTCTCTGCACAGCACCTCTCCCACTGAACTCCCTCACACAGGGGTGTGGCATGAATGGCTAGCCGTTTTGTATCTCTCTGCACAGCTCCTTGTTTGTCCACAGCCATATTTTTATATTCCCGATGTTTCTTTTCCTTTACTTTGGGAATATAAAAACATAATTAAACGCGATAAAATCCGTAAATAATAGTTTAATTTCAACTAATAACTGTCTGATATGTTATGCATTTGTTAGTCTACTATTGCAACAGCAACCTATTCTAGTACACTGCTGAACATGACCTAAGTGCCAACATAATGGAGATATCCCAATAAGTGTAAGTAAAATCCACTTAGGCAGTTTTGCCCATACTTGGCACGCTGATGACTCTGATGCCCCCACTAGTGATCCCTCCTCCCCATGACTAGTCTGTGGGATTTGGGTTCCGTTAGATTCGATCGGATATCGCGCTATCATTCGGTAGCTAGAGCCTCGTTTGTTTGCCAGCCGGGTGCGCCACGTGTAGATGAGGTTGGCATTTAGTGAGAGAGATAGCATTTTCGCCCTTGCTGTTTACTCTATACGGAAGCCTGATGCTTTCCTAACCTTACCGATCGTGTAAATAGTCCACTGTAGGTCATTGGCCTCCACCGTAAGGAGGACTTGCTATAATTTATTTATTCATTAAACTTCATATACAAGTACTTCTTTAAGTGTGGTAGAGCCAAGCGGCGGCTTTAGCTGCTGCTCGAATGGGCCGGGTCGACCGGATTGGTACCACGGCCTCGCAGAACACCGGCGTGAAGTAGAGGCATATTGTGCTTCTGCGTTTCGTTCGGTGAGTGAGGTAACCGGAGGCCCACACCCCCTCTCTATTCCCCTCCTCTTCCCTCCCATCTCCCATATATCCTTAAAGACCGGCAACGCACCTGCTGCATCTATGGTGTTGAAGATGTATGTGGGCGACGGTAATCACTTACCATCAGGTGAACCGCTTGCTCGTTTGCCGTCTTTTCCATAAAAAAAAAACAAGAGAATGTATATAGGCGGACTTAATGCCAGAAGTATTCTCTACCAATCAAACCTCTGGACGATGCAGATATGAAATGAAGTAGGTGTAGGTGATGGAATAGGGAGTACTAAAAGAGAAAAAAATAAAATAAATGTAAATCTATATATAGATACAATATTTAAATACACATGCAATAATGAATACATATATAATTATAAATACGTACACACGTAAATACATACATTTATATTTAAATAAATATATAATCGCCAGACGACCAGACACCTCGCACCTTAGAACCCGTTGTGCCGCCATCGGCTTAATTTCGGTGGGGTTTTTCCGAAAGGGTTATCACGCCATCTGTCGGCAGTCATTATGACTTTCAAGGCTATTCCCTAAGTCACGTCTTACGACACTCACCGGAAGAAAGTGTGCGATAGATTCTTATGCGTATACCCCACATCCAATAGTCTCTATCGCCTAGTTGCCTATTAACAATATAGATATGTCTATCTATGTCTTTCTATTTATACACTCCTAAAGCGTTATATAACGGCAGTCATTAAAAAGATTAAAATAATGTCCCATCTAATTAACATATTACAATTTGATAACAACATATTACACGATGTTACACTCACCAGAAAAGCCATCAAAGTTCAGTGCCCTCGGTCACTGCGTCTTCGAAGCGACCCGACTGCAGCATAAGGAATGTCACGAATGCGCAAGCAATAAAATCATTCATTGCACTGAATCTTTAATAACTCGTGTCTTTTTTATTTTCATATTAATTCCGCTTATATAGGATCCCGTTATCAACTAATTGTTTCGATTATTATTAGCGGCATGAAACTGCTGATCGACATTGTACAGTTAGTGCGGGACTGTACGTTCGTACGTAAGAGATTGTAGAAGGTGACACGGGTTTATACCTGGCATGTAGGTTGCTTTGAGGTCGTGAGGTCTATTACGTGTTCGCGACTGAACAGCTGTAACGATTCTGATGCAATTTGATTGGCAATGAAAAACAAAAGCAGTGGTTTTAATTTGACTCTTGAGGCTTAGGTTGCCGCTCCGTACTTCTTACTACTACCGGTTACAATTGGTGAACAACAGAGGGCGGTACAGACGGCGTTACGGTACGCTGCTCTGCCTACCGTCCGCAGGCTTAGTGGAGTCGCGTGAGGAGAGGAGGACTTCCTTAGAAAGGGAGGGAGAGGAGGTATCCTTCTTCCGAGAAAGGGTCGGCCTTTCTGATATGTAGCAAAGACGTAATACCGTATCATAATCGGGGCAAGTCCAACATAACCTTTGCTATAGACATGATATTTTTTTTAACAAAAGTATCCTAACAATGCTATGTATTAAGTAACATTACTAATATTCCTGTTAACCCACCCAACTAAGCTTAGAGCTCGTATCTGGAGTGGTTCACGATAATAGTCGAAGGCGGGGCTCGAACCTACGACGTCATGTTTCGTAGTCCGCACCCTAACCCATTCGGCTATTGGCGCCTATATATTACCAGTAAATAAAGGCCTG
This sequence comes from Bhutanitis thaidina, assembly GCA_029286595.1. Lineage (NCBI taxonomy): Eukaryota > Metazoa > Arthropoda > Insecta > Lepidoptera > Papilionidae > Bhutanitis > Bhutanitis thaidina. The sequence goes on along the minus strand of JAGSMS010000020.1, from coordinate 1,071,205 downwards.
GCGTATTTATTTCGTAACAATATGCTATAAAACAAAATGTATTTTGCCTTACTTTACCTTCACAATACCCGCAACGCGAGATGGGATGGCAATTCCTCATACATAAGCTGTCATTTTATCATCAGAATCTCTTTATTTTTCTGTTATAAACTTAAAGTAAAGTAGTTGCTTGGAAATGCACATTGCCGAGCAGAGGGTATCTAAAAGAGTTGTGGAGCCAAGAACGGGCCGCTGTTCCGATGCGCATTGGTGGGCTTCGTATGTCCTCGAAATAATATTTTGTTATTTACTTCTTCACTATAGTTTCCTTCACCGCTCAGCACGTGAACATAGCGAGAAAACCTGAATGCTTGACAAATACTAAAAAACTTGAAATTGGCCAATTCGCACTGAAGCAGTGTGGTGGACACTTCCCAGCTTCCATCTTTTTAAAGAGCTTAAAGACTGTGAGCTTTAAAGCCTTGCCTCATACTTCACTGTGTTATTGCATATAAAGAGAGTATATACTCGAATATTTTTTTTAATTCATTATCATTTCTGCTAATCATTTAAACTAAGCATTAACGCTTGTCTGGAGTAGTTCGCGACAATGGTGAAATGGCGGGGTTCGGACATGCGATATCATGTTTCGCATTGGCAGCCTAGTGGTCAGAGCCCTCACTTTAGTTTCATAGAGCGCGAGCGACCTGGGTTCGATCTCCGGTGCCGGCACCACTAAATTTTTGTTAATAGCAATTTTAAGTGCTGTATTTACCACGTGCTTAGGTAAGTGCAGCCCACCAAGCCGCACTGGAGCAGCGTGGCGGGCACTTCCCGGCTCCTAAAACCCTCTCTGATACTCGTATTTGGGAAGGAGGCCTTTGCCTACCCGTGGGCTCTTGCAGGCTGTTACTTCTCTTTTTTTTACCCGAACCCATTAAGCTATTGGCGCTTTTGAAATAATGTCAAACCGATTACATTAGATATAAGAAGGCATTTGTTTTTGTAATATATCAAGCAAGAATATTATCTAGTGGATAATCCTCTCAACAATATCCACTTCGGCGAATGAAAAAGTCAGGGTAAGTTTATTTTGAGACACATAATGTTATAGTGAAGTCTTTGGTACCACGCTCAGGTACAAGAAAGGTTTCGGATTTCGAATTCTTAATACTTCCATTAGTCTAAGTTAATATTAATATAAATAAGTATATTAGCCAGTCAATTACTTTAGAAGGTCGTTGAAATGAAGATAGGCAATCATAAGCTTAAGCTTGCCACAGCCGTGGTAGCCTAGTGGTCAGGGCGCTCACTTTAGTGTCATAGAGCGTGAGTGCCCAGGGTTCGATCTCCGGTGCCGGCACCACTAAAATTGTTAATAGCAATTTTAAGTGCTGTATTTACCACGTGCTCAACGGTGAAGGAAAACATCGTGAGGAAACCTGCGTGTCTGAGAAATAATAATTATTATTTCGAGGATATGTGAAGCCCGCCAACCCGCTCTGGAGCAGCGTGGCGGGTCCTTCCCGGCTCCTAAACCCTCTTTGTTACTAGTGTGGTCGGGTACCGTGTATGGAAGGTTGTTGGCTAATAAGTCCATATACACGGAATATATAGTTTATTGTTCATTCAAACGCAATATAGCACACGGAACAAGATCATAAGGAGTTGAAAAGATATCACAGATTGACACAAGAAGAGAGATAGAAATGAACGACAGGTTTGCATATATCGTTTCTGGGGACCGACAGGCGCAGGCGCAGCCGTCGTTGAGTGCCGAACCGATATCATAAGGATAATCGGTGTAATAAATAATTGTGAAATGAATGTACTTAAATAATGTAAATATACTATTACTTATTATTAAATAAACGATGTAATACTTAATATGATATGTGTAAACAATAAATATCTATGTGTGTAAGTTCACCACACTAGTATATGAGAAGGAGGCCATTGCCCAGCTGTGGGCACATGCAGGATGTTACTTTAAGCTTAAGCTAAGCGTTCAACTTTACGGATTGTCAAAATCCCACTAGTGAAGGGGAGCAGCGTCACTGGTGCGAGAATACCACCAATGCCATCAAGCCTTGAGTGGTGAGTATGGGCAAACGTTCTGATTGACAGAGCTGAGCGGCTTTTGGTGCTACTAGTCCGGGTTGGTACCACGGCCTCGCAGAATACCGACGTTAAGTAGAAGCATCTTGTGCTTCTGCGTTTCGTTCGGTGAGGCCCACTCCACCTACCTCCTCCTCCCTCCTCAAATATCCTCAAAGGCCGGCAACGCAACTGCATCACCTCTGGTATTGCAGATGTACGTGGTCGTCGGTAAATACTGCATGTTTGTCATTGTAAGACCTTCAAGAAGAATTAGCAGATAACTTATGACTTTGTGCTACGTGCAAATTTCCCTTCCTCGTACTCACGACCTTCACCTATCCCATGTAACGCTTATACGATAAAATTAAATGAAATGAATTTTCATTCGAATGGAATGAATGAAATTAATGAAATGAATAAAATGAATGATATTAATGAAATGAATGAATGAATGAATGAAATGAATGAAATGAATGAAATGAATGAAATGAATGAATGAAATGAATGAAATTAATGAATGAAATGAATGAATGAAAAGAATGAATGAATGAAATGAATGAATGAAATGAATGAATGAAATGTATGAATGAAATGTATGAATGAAATGTATGAATGAAATGTATGAATGAAATGTATGATTGAAATGAATGAATGAAATGAAATGAATGAATGAAAATTCCTCCTATGCGATAACTATGTTCCATGTATACTCCAGAGTATGATAATCAACAAACATGATAATGATAGTATTTGTATGTGTTTGTGTGTGTGTGTGTGTGAGAGAGAGAGACTCACATTAAGAAATATGCAGATCAATAAGCTAATGTAAATATTCAAGCATCTGAAACATTGTTTTTACTAGTTTAAAAGGGACTATTCATTGAACATAAATTGTAACATGTTCTATGTCAAATATATTTATTTATTAAAAAAAAAATCTGTGTTATGTTTTGAATATGTTCATCATGACTGAATTTTCCTTAGCGTTCAAGATTTTACCTACTTGGTGGAGATGATAACAGTGGAGTCAGAATAAATAACACTCAAGTTACAACACTTCCATTATTCCTTACGTCTACGGGACGGTGTTCAACTGTAGGGAAGCATTATTGTTGTTATAAAATAACATTTTTTTTTGGTTTGGCTGGGGACCCTTTTTTTACGATTCAGGGGGCGAACGCAAGCGCCTGGTGGCAAGTTATTACCGACGCCCACGTACCTATGCAACACCAGAGGTGCTGCAGCTGCGTTGCCTGCCTGCCTTATTAGTTATTGTAGTGGCGAATGTGTACGAGACCCTGTTCGTATCATCTCAAATTAACGGGGCAGCCTGTTAATGAAAGTTGAAAAAATAACTCCCCTCAATATCTTTAAAAGGGTTTTACCGGGAAGCGTTCGCTAAACTGCTCCAATGCTCCAATGCTCCAATGGGTGGGAGGACATTATATATTTACTCAGGATGTTTTCCTTCACCGCCGAGCACGTGGTAAATTCAGTACTTAAAATTGTAATTACCAATTTAAGTGGTGTAGTGGTGTAAATGGTGTGGCAAAGTGAATTGAACTCAGCTATTTTTACTAGAACTTCACTTAATTTATTTATTTATATATTTATTTGTTGATCATATGTAATACTTGTATTATCTTTACAAGATGATCTTAACATTTTGTTTATATCCTAATTCCTTGTATATGATCTATCACTTATTGGCATACAAATAATTGTTATTAAACTTAAAGCTGTTGCTCCCTACGCTACCACGGCTGAGAACTGTTTATTGTTACAAATAGGTGTCTTTCAAATATTTATATATAGGTCTACCCACACACTTTCTCCCCTCTCCCTCTTCATCTTCCCTCCCATACCCCAAATATCCTTAAAGCCCGGCAACCAGAGCGGTGCAGATGTACGTGGGCGAAGGTAATTACTTACCATCAAGGTACGCTTGTACGTTTACCCTATTTACCAGTTAAAAAAAAAATGTGGATTTTTCAAACCTCCACCTGGAAAAAATTGTTAGGTCTCGGTGAACGCTGTTCAGCAAACTATTGTCTCGGTTATCGGTCAGGGATCGGATTCTTCTATTTTATGCCACGTCATACTATCCTTGTTGATGTTTATACTCTATAAACCAGAAATAATTCCAGTTTACACAGTTTTAGTCAATTTATTTAGTTATAATTCTTAAATTAGTGTGGTGAAAGTCTACTCAATGAAAGTCGCCGTAGCATCCGACAGATCTTGATTTAACCAGCTCCTAAGTCAGGCTGAAAGCTCACAGAACATTTTTTTTTTTTTTTTTTTTTTTTTTATAGAAGAAGGGGGCAAACGAGCGTGCGGCTCACCTGATGGTAAGTGATCACCGACGCCCACGAACATCCACAACACCAGAGGAGCTACAGATGCGCTGCCGGCCTTGATGGAATGGTGTGAGGAACATCTTACTGCGATCAAGAGCAAACCGTCTGTCAAGAGTGGCGATTATGAAATCCTACCATTGTCCAGTAGTGGACATTAAAGCTGTAATGATCTTTTATTCTTATTAGAAAAAAGAATGGTTCTGTCCAGGAATTAACTGTACTATTAAATCACGTAAATGTTTGAGGGATGGGGGGTGACAAACGATTTGACTGTCCACCTGATGGTGAGCGGTCACTGCCCATGGACATCTGTAAACAATTGCAAGCGAAGGAGATTACACATGCGTTGTCACACCCCGAGGACTGACAGGAGGAATGAAATATAATAACACCGGCTCTCAAGACCATTCAAAACGGAACACATTATTTTATTAAACTTCACCTTCCACCGAAGGAATTTGTCCTGTGTCGGGGAGGCAGTTTACACACAAATACCAGTCACAGTCTCGTGCGGGAATCGAACCCACGACCCACAGCGCCGCAGCTTATACCTTAACCACTACGCCACCGTGCCGTCAGTTGTTACACTACTGTCTGGTGGCAGAAATTGGTAAGAGGATGGTACCTACCAAGGCAACTACTAGCCAGAGAAGGTAGGTCCCACAGCTGGACATAGGCTTTGCCGCGATACCGCCAACAACGTTGCCACAGTCACGTTGAGCGGGGTAGATTGCCGGCTCATATACAGGTTGAATGCGACGTTACGTCATAAAATTTAACCTCGAATTCTACAGACCATTTTTGGGTACGCCAAATATTCTATTAAAATATATTATATATATTCTGGTCTGTTAAATCAGTGCAGTCTCATTAACGTTTCTGGTGATTTGACACGAAATATAGGTATTTGCGTATAGTCTAACTGACCTCACTGGCTGACGTCCGACACCCGCGTTTCAAGTCGCCGTCTGCCGACAAAGAAATCCTGTGATGTAGCCGCATATGTCGAGTAAATTAATTTCATAATGAACGACGCTTGAGTTTCATTTAATTTATTATTAGTTGGCGAATACATTTATGAAAAACCATGTATTGGTAAAACCAAACCATTTATTTATTCATTTATTTATTTATTAAGAATTACCAACAAGGTGTTACATAACAAATACTGTTTTTTATATAAAAATGTTTTTTAAAAAAAAAGGCATGTGCCACCTTTCTTAAAGCCAACCACGGAAAGCCAGTAGACACAGTCTAGTGAAGTTAAATGAATATTAATATTAAGCAGATCTATTGCTTATCTAAAGTAACACTATAACAAAGAAAGGTAATAACTAAAATAATGAAATAATTAAGCAACCTACGATTTTCTTCTATAAATTATTGTATAATGCCCACAGCATTTTAGTCCTAAGCTCAGAAATTTTGGTTGAGAGAATATGTAGGAATATGTAAAGAAAATATTGAACACCTATTCTTTTAAAAGGTCTCCCCGTGACCACGGCTGCTGTAAAGCACACGATACGTACGGGAATATAAAAACAAAATTAAACGCAATAAAATCCACCACCCTTATCGATGGTAACCTAAGCCGAGGTATCGCACCACCTTATGAGGTGCCCTTGGGTTTGCTCGAGCCCCCATCCCTCTAGTTGTCGGAAATCCATCGTTAACAGGGGTCCGAGCATAGCACAGCAGCAGCCAGCGTCGCGACGCCGTGCGTTGCACCTACAATGCAGCGTCGTTGCTCCTCAAATCTTCTTCCACTGACGAGCCTCCTGCTCGCGACTCCTACCGACGAAGCTATGAAGGCCTCCGGGCCAACAGCTACCTGGATGGTTATCAGTCGGTATGTTTCACCTTCCGAGATCCGAGTTCGACGTAACTCATTCACGAAAAAAAGTTCGTAAAAAAATAGTTTAATTTCAAATGTGCAGTGTTCGCATCATCATCATCATCATCATCATTTCAGCCTATCACAAGTCCACTGCTGAACATAGGCCTCCCCCAAAGATTGCCACGAAGCTCGGTCCTGAGCCACCTGCATCCATCGACTTCCCGCAACACTGCCCAGGTCGTCACTCCATCCCATTGCCACTTCAGCTTGCTGATCTCTACGGCTATGTCGGTTACCTTAGTTCTGCTGCGGATATTTGTGTATGTATAAATGCAAGAAATCATTATGAGAACCAGTACGGACTGATCTTTATCTTAGTTATCACAGTTGTTACATCGTATTTGGTTCATGTTGTGTTTGTCTGTTATTAGAGTTACAATTATCTAATCACTATGCTCCATGTTGAATGTGCATTCGTTATTGTAATCTCCATCGGAAATAGCACGAATGGGTTAGGGTGCGGACTACGAAACATGAAGTCGGAAGTTCGAGCTCAACCATTCGGACTATTGTCGTGAATCAATCCAGATACAAACTGTAATGCTTAATTGGAGCGTTAACAGGAATATTAGTAATGTTACTTAAATAGCTTCGGTGGATTTCTTTTTTTTTTTTTTTAAAAAAAGAAACAAGTGTGTTGCATTCGCGTCAATAGAAGAAACCTACGACAACAATAGAAGAAACAAAAGTTCTTTTTAGGCATGATTTCCGTGTGGTGATCTTCTCTTCTCCACTCGTAAACTACACCAGATACAAGCTGTAAGCTCAGTTGGAGGCTTGACAGGAATATTAGTAATGCTACTTAATAAATAGCATTGCAAGTATTCTTTCAAGGACAACAAAAAAAATTATCTTTATATTTATAAATAAATAACACGTTATTATTCTATCGATAGACAGAGTTTCACACGGAATTTTCGTAGAATGTTTTGTCGCATAGCGGATACGGACTGTTTACAATTCCGTGGGAGGGTTAGTGATTGTGCAGAGTCGGTACTCTCGCAGTGGCAGTACAGATTAAAGTGATATTTGGGACGAAACTGGTGTTTTACACTATATTATTTTTTAATCGTAATTGTACGATAATTTTTTTTTTTTTATAGAATAGGGGGCAAACGAGCAAGCGGTTCACTTGATGGTAAGTTATTACCGTCGCCCCCGTACATCAGCAAGACCAGAGCTGCTTTAGGAGCGTTGCCGGCGTTTAAGGGTAAGGGCACCTGCGGCTGCACTCTGGTGTTGCGGATGTCCGTGGGTGACGGTAATCACTTACCATCAGGTGAACCGCTTGCTCGTTTGTCGCCTTTCCCATTAAAAAAATAAATAAATCTCTTACTAAGTAGCTGTGCCCCGCGATTTCACTCGCGTTAATTTTGAATTCGACCTGTTTCATACACACGATGAGTATATCACCAAGGTTTATGATCACTGCTCCGCTCCTATGGATTGCAGCGTGATATTACATAGCCTATAAGATTTCTCAATAAACGAGCTATCTAACGTAAAAATAACTTTTCAAATCGGACTCGTAGTTCCTCAGATTATACAGATGGACAGACTCTCGCCAGTGACATCCTTTTATATTAATACATATATATATGAAGATATTGTCGATTAGCGAAGATTAATAAATTAATGAATGAAATACACTTTATTGTACACCAATAGCAAAAATAGGAAAAAAAGTAAATAAAAAGAAATATAAAATACACAAAGGTACAATTGGCGGCCTTATCGCTTAGAAGCGATCTCTACCAGGCAACCATTCTGCAGAGGGAATGGGAAAATGACCAGTCAACAAGGGTTTTAAGCGTGTACGCAAGTTACAAAGAAGTGAAAATATAACATAATAAATATATATTTATATATAAACACACATATGTATATACTCTAACATATACTGATATATCTAAATAAATACACCACATACCCATACATATACAGGAACATAAAGAGTAAAGATTATGTGAAATACAACTAATTTAGATCGTGGTAAGCGTGTGATCGAGGGAAGGATTTTATATCACCAAGGTTTATGATCACTGCTCCGCTCCTATGGATTGCAGCGTGATATTACATAGCCTATAAGATTTCTCAATAAACGAGCTATCTAACGTAAAAATAACTTTTCAAATCGGACTCGTAGTTCCTCAGATTATACAGATGGACAGACTCTCGCCAGTGACATCCTTTTATATTAATACATATATATATGAAGATATTGTCGATTAGCGAAGATTAATAAATTAATGAATGAAATACACTTTATTGTACACCAATAGCAAAAATAGGAAAAAAAGTAAATAAAAAGAAATATAAAATACACAAAGGTACAATTGGCGGCCTTATCGCTTAGAAGCGATCTCTACCAGGCAACCATTCTGCAGAGGGAATGGGAAAATGACCAGTCAACAAGGGTTTTAAGCGTGTACGCAAGTTACAAAGAAGTGAAAATATAACATAATAAATATATATTTATATATAAACACACATATGTATATACTCTAACATATACTGATATATCTAAATAAATACACCACATACCCATACATATACAGGAACATAAAGAGTAAAGATTATGTGAAATACAACTAATTTAGATCGTGGTAAGCGTGTGATCGAGGGAAGGATTTTATATCACCATAAAAACGATATAAGTAATAAATAACGCAGTCGGTATCTGTTTGTCGGTTGATAATGAGTTTTTTTTTATTATTCAATCATGCTTATATCATGATTGGGTTGGGCAGGCCACTTCTGACGCTCAACGAAGTGGGCTCGGAGATCCCACTTCGGAGTTGATGGACTGTTGGTCTGAGGTCTGGAGGTGTTGGCGCGTTGGCGCAACTATCCCGACTCCGGCGTGACAGTACCGCTGATTCGGCAATGGAGTGGCCGTAGAGACAGTGTGACGGTGTTACAAGGAGCTAATATGACCTTCACGGTTCCACGAAGTGGTAGAATACGAAGCCATTGATCAGACTTACCGTTGGGCAACAGAAAGGTTGATGCTTCAGAGTGGAAGCTTTATTGAACCGCTTGGCAAACGGGTAGGGGATTCAGAGAGATGGGGAGTCCTTGGTCGGCCAGGGTAAGCCGGGGTTGCGTTACTGAGGGTTTATTATTAACGGAGCTTGTATATATAGGTATCGTGCAGAGATAACGAATTTTCATCTTGCACTCGGCGTAGCCTAGCGAGTAACGCGGGTTCAATCCCCAGTGCCGGCACCGATAATATGATTAATTGCAATTTTAAGTGCTCAGTTTACCTCGTGCTCGGCGGTGAAAGAAAACCTACATGTCCGAGAAATAATAATAATTATTTCGAAGGCGTACGAAGTTCTCCGACACACACAAGAGCGGGGTGGTGGATCCTTCCCGAGTACAAAAGCCTCACACATATTTGAGAAGGAGGCCTTTTACAGTGGTCGTTTACAGTACAGGCTGCTTGTGCCAGTACTCGGCGTAACCAAACGCCCACTTTTTGCATATCCGGGTGATAGAATGTGATAGTGGACGAGGAGGTTAAAAGGTCAGAAAACAATGTTTATAATACATCTTCAACAAAGGTTGGACGATTAAAAAAAACAACATATTTCTATTAACTATTTGGGAATGTGATGGTCGGGCTCGTTTAGAGACCTCTGCTTGTGGCGGCGTCTTGTTGCGGGTTGTCCACTTCTCTTTAATATGGTCGAGGAGGGGGATGGCTGCCACATGCGTCGTAATAAGGAACAGGTGCTGCTTGTACAGGAGGAGACTGGCCTGCTCGAGTTCGCAATGCACTTTATGGATCATATTTTTTCTTTTTATGGGAAAAGCGGCTAACGAGCGAGCGGTTCACCGGATGTTAAGTCGTTACTGTCACCCACGTAAAAAACCGGAGGTGCTGCAGGTGCGTTGCCAGACATTAAGGGTATTTGGGAGATCGCAGAGAGGTGAAGGATGAGGAAGTGGAGTGGGCCTCCGGTTATCTCACTCACCGAACGAAACGCAGAAGCACAAGATGCCTCTACTTCACACCGGTATTCGGCGAGGCTGTGGTACCAGCCCGGTCGAGCCGGCCCATTCGAGCAGCAGCTAAAGCCGCCGCTTGGCTCTACCTCGTTTAAATATCATATATTCTTGAATCATGCTTTCAGTTTCTATGGTGGCACATCTTTTATTTTATAATATGTACAATATAATTATTGATAAAAATAATCAAGAGAAAACCCACGGATATTCTTTTCCCTGTTTCTTCTCCGTTAGAGGAACCTCATTACGATGCCGAGGTACATTATGAATGACCAATAATAAGATTTGCCATTTTACAACTGAAATTATCTTTCTTACGTCGAAACATAACCAATTTTCATTCATTCATTCATTCTCTAAGCAACTATCTAAAAATGGTTGCCGAAAATGAAGCCAGAAGATGGAGCCAATGCCAATCACACATAATAAACACGCCGCCAACAATGTTTTTATTTTATTTTGTGTAAACGGCCAGGTAGCTAACCTTGCTGCGTGATATGCAACTGACGTTTGAACCAGGAAATCTTAATCGAAATCAGTTTTCTCTGCAGATACGAAATTAAAATAAAAACAACAATGAATTTTATTCAATGAACATAACGAAGAATCATATAAAATACTCTTCGAAATAGGGCCGAATATATATTCTAAATAAAAATATACAAATGCTAAAAATCGTAACAAATTTTATTAAAAATATTTACAATACATTTATGTGGATTTGTACAAATAATAGAAAAATATATTTACAATCTAAGAGAAACAAAAATATACAGACAAAACTTGTTTTGCTGGGACTAAAAGGAAAAATGTAAAATACCAAATGGACAGAAACATTGGAATTGTGCCGTGTGGTAGCGGCATACGATTCTGCCGTCCCCTCTCCCGTGAGTGACGTAAGAGATGACTAAGGGAGAAGCCTTGAAAATTGCTACCGACAGATGGCGGAACAATCGTCACGATGAATACCGGACCGAAACGAACCAGACCGATGACGGTGGGCAGCGTTAAAGGTGCGAGGTGTCCGTACGAGCCAGGCGGTTATAGCAAATGTGCTTATGGGAGATATGGGAGAGGCACAGGTCCTGCAGTGGACTGTTTATAGGATGTTTATAATAAAAAACTGGAATCCATAAAGCGTTGATTAGGTTAGCTTGAATTGGCGCATATCAAATATTTTTTCACATGAATCTCACACCACCTTGTGTCGTACTACATCGGGGACTACGGCAAATGTCAGAAATGCTTAGGTATTTATTAGAGATGCTTATTCTTTGACCATTGGTGGTCACAGAATAAGCAGCTCTAATATGGCAGATGTGCCATAGCTAGGTAGTGGCCTGCTCTGTCCCTTTTATGTAAGCTGAAAGCAAAGCAGTGAACTTTTATGAACTCTGAGCTATTTATATATATATATATATATATTTCAGGCTGCATTAATAGTGTCTATCGCAGACTAAGCTATCGCTAGGCACCGATACCGGGCTCACCAGCCCGTCTGCACGGCGTGGTGAGTAAACCCCCTTCTCCAGACAAAACTGACGATGGAGAAGAAAATGGCAGATGTAGAGTATTCAGACGCAGCGTCTTAGGAGCAAGGCGTCTGATCCCCATGCCAAGTGATTACGGAGGCCTTTGCCCAACTGTGGATTTGTTTAGGAACTACTTGGTATTTTCCTTAATTATTTTTAAGTTAGTGGCATTTGATCCTTGTGCGCCGAGTTCCGCTTGTTTAAATATTGTGATTCTTATTTAAGTTAACAAAAAGAAATATAAAATGTTCCAATGTGTTTGTCATAAAATCTTTAAAAAAAGGCATTTATTATTAATAAACAAAAGTTATTGAAAATGATAAAAACAAATATGTTATTAAATAAGCTAAAAATATGTTGAGCAATTCACAATATTGAATGAATTTAATGAAAGCTTTAAATAAAACATTGACAGTGAAATAACATGATTAATTACACCATTAATAGAAAAAGCACAACGTGAGAACGTAACTAATTGTAATCAATTCATTGAGAGACGTAATCCAATTATTAATTTATATCTTACTCATTACAAATTTACTCATGATGAAAGTGATTGAGAATCTAACCAAGGAGACCATGGAGATATATCTGATACGAGAATTAAAAGTGTGACTCTCTGTGGTTCTGTTTTAGTACGAAGATATCGCCAAGGTTACGTCTAAGTCGTCTATCTAAATAATTAGCGAAAGAAATTCATATTTGTCGTACTACATTACATTTTACCAATTCTTTAGTTAAAATCTTTTTCTCCAAATCCCAACAATTACCTGTACGTGGTGCATCTAACAAACGAGATCCTGGTGACCGGACGATGGCAGAAAACCTAACTCTTCGCCTGCAACATGGGATACTTAAAGATAATTGGAGAGGTCATGCGCCGTGGGCATTCACTAGTTTAATACAAAGAAATTAAAGTGATGTTGAATTGTAAGTCAAGAGAACTGGAAAGCTAATTATTGTCAGTGAGAGACCGCTGAGGCTTGAAGGCCGAAAGCAACTGTATGTCGATTCACTGGACCACTGTATCAGGTGGTAAAGTCCTATGTCGCCAACTATTGAACTATTTTATCGTTTTAATATGTTGGTAGAAGACATGTGAATTTAAAACAAAGTTAAGAACACCCGACTACGACCCTTATTTTCCCACAATCAAGGGTAATGCAATATAAAATTATCCTCAAAATCGGTTTACAATTGGTAAGTACTCTTTTTTGTAGTCGGTTTGGAAAGAATACTATATTTCGCTTTTGTTTAGGTAGTACTCTGTGCTTAGTTTCTTAATATTCCTGATAGTCAAGGAAATGAGTAACGTTTCATAAGTTTTGTCTTAGATAATACTTGAGTAGTGGAAGATTCCATCTATGCCAAGGAGTGAAGTCTAAGTCAAGGAGGGTTGGTACCACACTCTTACCCATTTCTGCCACCAAACTGCAGAGCAGTCACTGATGTATTCCGGTTTGAAAGCTATCATCATCATCATCATTTCAGCCTATCACAAGTCCACTGCTGAACATAGGCCTCCCCGAAAGATTGACACGAAGGTCGGTCCTGAGCCACCTGCATCCATCGACTTCCCGCAACACTACGCAGGTCGTCACTCCATCTTGTGGGCAGTAGGCCTACACTACATTTGCCTGTACAAGGCTGCCAATCGAGAACCTTTTTTCCTCAACGGTTGTCAGTTCTGCGAGCTATGTGGCCAGCCCATTGGCACTTCAGCTTACTGATCCTTTAAAGCTATAGAGAAGCCTAATTACGAGCTGTGAGGCATTCCATCTCAGACAGCCAGCATCTGTAATGACAAAGCATATGTAACCTTCTTCGATTGAAGTTGTTTGCTGCTGTACATGGGCTGCAGTAGACACTTACCAGGTGGCCTGTTAGCTCTTTTTAATCCAACCCCAATTCATTAATGGTAAGGCAGCGCTCCCTAATCCATCTTCCTCCGATGTTATCGCTTATACGTCACTTTGTATAAAGCTAGGTTAAGACGAGAGTGCCTCTAATTTGGCGGGTATTATCCCCCGGAGAAGAAGGCTGCCACTTCCGAGGACTAAGATTGAATGCAGCACAGTCAGCTGTTATACTCGTTTACGGTTTTGTACGCGATAGAGTCAAGCGGCCGATCTTGCTGCTGCACGAATGGGCCGGCTCGTACATGATAGTACCAAGGCCTCGCAGAATACCGCCGTGAAGTAGATGCATCTCGTGCTTCTGCGTTTCGTTCGGTGGGTGACCTCCCCTCACCTCCTTCGCTTCCCTTTTCTCTCCTCTTCCCCTCCTCAAATATCCTCATCTGCATCTCCTCTGGTACAACACCAGACGACGGTAATCAGTTACCATGAGGTGACCCGGTAGCATATTGGCTCTCCCCTATCTAACTTTCAAACTGGAACACAGCAGTGGGTGCAAGACTGATTAGTGGCAGAAATATGTAAGAGGTTTGTACTTACCCAAAACTTGTTCCTAGACAAGACAAGGGGTCCTACCACGTAAATGTTAATCCAAAGTATGTACTAAATAGTTAAATGTCTTGTAAAACGTTAAACTTAGGGTACAGTTTGTTGTATCAAATTAAATATTGAAGAGAAATATCTTGTTTCTGAAGCATAGCTTTAACATTAGTTAAGAAATATTTTAAAGTTTCAACAAATCACAAAATAAATACTAAACGCAAATCTCGCGCTATAGCCCTTATGTATCTATCCATGTCAATAGCTCTTGTCGTTGGCCCTCTAGCCGTAGACCCTTGGACCGATGACGTACGGCTCGGCACGCCTGTCGATGACGACCAGATTGGCTGTCTTGGGGGGATGACCGTGGTGGTATATCCATTTCTTGCCGGCTTCTTTGTTCTCCTTGAGGGCATTGATGTTCCCTTGGCGGCCGTGGTGATCGTGACCCTCGGCAATTTTATGTCCCTGATAAAAATTTATGCGGATTTAGTTTATTCTCTCGTCAGCCCCTAACATTTTTTGTATGGGGGTTATCTAAGTTAAGTATTGTGAGTTTGTATCAACATGTACTACCAGATGTTAGATTGGTTGGTATTATCTTACTATCATCATGTCGCTTCTCCTTAAAGCTTCTCATGTATACGTTAACTATATCAACGAAGTTATTGGTAAAGAAAGCTGCGCTGAGTTTTTTTTTACACGTTTACATTATGTATTATTATTTGTCATCCAGGTGAGTGCTGGGTTTAGAGTTTCACGTCTCTTGCTCATCGGGAAGTTAGTTCAAAACCGATTGCAAAATTTGTACCGAACAGATAAACAAACAAACAAACAGACAGATAAGAAAGCGAGTTAATATTGCATTGTCATCCAGTTCTCAAAGTGAAAGTCAAAACAATTTTTTAATTAATTTTGGGTTTTGTTTTTTATCAAACGTGAAAATCTACACTGGTCCGCAAAACGTGACCTTATCAGAAAGGATCCGGCAACTGAAACTGGGGTGTTTTTGTTACAACGCTATGTTACAAAGTATTTACAAATTTATAATAAAATCAATACAATTATTTATTACAATATATCAATACTCAGGGGATTTGCAAGTGCAGACTAAGCAGCAGCCTATCTCCACCCATTATCCTCAATATATTGATCGATTTTACAATCGGCATTTTTAACAAAGTTCTGAGCTACGTTTAAAGTTTCACGTCTCTACGGGAAGTTAGTTTAAAATTATTTGTGAAATTTGTACCGCCGCAATCTTAGTTTCCAGGTCAACGATCCAATTGGTACTAAGTTTCCTAAAGCTCATTGATACGACCATAGGAGCTCGAACTCGAGCCTCCTGATTCGGAGCTGACCGGTATCTGCCAACCACTAACCACTCGTATATCGTGGTCAGTCCAGCAAATGCCCACTCCTGAGCGAAGGCCTCCTTCTTCGTCGCGCTGCTCCAGTGCGGGTTGGCGGGCTTCACATATCCTCGAAATATTTTGTATTATTTCTCAGACATGCGGGTTTCCTTTTAATTTATAATTTTTTTAAACGTGGTAGAGCCAATACCAAGTTGTGCTTCTGCGTTTCGCTCGGTGAGTGAGCTAACCGGAAGCCCACTCCCCCTCCCCATTCCCCACCTCGTCCTCCCACCCATCTCCCGAATACCCCTAAAGGCCGGCAACGCACCTGCACCCGCACCCACTTACCATCAGGTGAACCGGTTGCTCGTCTGCCGCCTTTCCCATAAAAAAGAAAATTATAAATTATTTCATATTCCATGTCACCTTGTGGAAATGTCCGAATCCTCCTTTACTGTAATGTCCCGAGTTGCCCTTGGCGTGTCCTTCGTGGTCAGCTTTGAGGTCACCGTGTTTAAAGTGACCTCCCTGCAACACATATACAATTTAATAGAATTTCTAGTATCGGTGGGGTTCATATTCACAGCTGGTAACAGCCAGTATCTAATTTTGGTATGGTAATGAACCGTGGAATTTTTAAGCACTGCAAAAGTGTAGGATGACTTTATAGATCCTCGTAACATGATATGCTTACCCCATATGGTGATTTAAGGATGGTTAAACAAGTTCAAATAGAAGGTAGTGAATTAATTAGAAAGTGTTAATACTGAAAGTATTAATAATTGGTTAACCGTTGGTGGGATCGACATCGCTTTTATATATGACGAAAACCACGTGAAAGCTGACATAGGCAAGAAGACAAAATATCTGGACCTGGCTCACGAGATGACCGCCATGTAGGTGTGGTATACCCATCGAAATTATTCCGATAATCGTCTCCGTGAACAGATTAATCCCAGTCAGCCTCATGGGACATCTGAGACGGTTAGGAGTCCGAGCTCAAATGCAAAAGGCGGTGCTGCTCGATATCACACGCATCCAAGGCCATTTTCTTTACCTTTCCTCCTAAACCAGGTCTGGTCTTGAAACCTTGTCGAGTTATTCATTTGTTTTACTTTATTGTAATTATTGGTATTTTAATGTATGTTATTTATTATAACGTATTATATGTATCTATATATTGATATTTCTAATCTCTTTTTAAAAAAACGTCACCTTCCGCTGTAGGAATTTCTCCTTTGTCGCGCAGGCAGTTTACATACATGAATTATTATTTGTAGTCCATACAAATACTAGTCTCGTGCGGGAATCGAACCAGCGACCCGCAGCGTCGAAGCTAAACGCTTAGCCACTACGCCACCGAGCCGTCAATTTATATATATAATCCTACCAAATGCGAATTTATATATTGATACTCCAAAAAGTAAACAATGTCACATTTAATACACGAGTATGTAGTAAACTTTTTAGTTGCGTTGGACTAAATTAATTAGAGATAATTCATCCCCATATCTCATCCCGTAATCTGTATGGTGACATCTTCTTAACCTGAGATGATAGCGCGATTACTCCTGCCAAACGTATCGCAAATACCTTGGTATTTTAATTATTACTTATACTAGCTTTTTACTTTTAACCGTGCTTTGTACCAATCTTTGGGGGAGGCCTTTGTTCAGCAGTGAACTTACGACACTAAATGGCGTAAGAGTTGTATAAAAATAACCATTTTCAAACTCTGACGGTTCTTAAAAAAACTGTGTGACAAAAAAATTGCATCATTTCTTAAACGGTGCATTAGATTCATCTGTAGGTTTTTTTATTCTCAATTCCTTATTACTATTGGCATACGGTGTATAATAAGCCAATTACAGTACTAAGTAAAGAATGGATATTATTTTCGACATACATTTTGAAGTCTAGACGATTGGCAACTGAAATTATAAAGTCACGGTTCACGAGAAAAAAAAAGTCTCGTCTCCGATATGGAGTCGAGTTTTATTTCGTAAATAGATTCAAAACGGCAATCGGTATTACTCTTTCGATTCTTGTTTATTTAAACTAACGATACGGACTACAACTTAAAAAAAATTGTCTTCTTCTTAAATGTCTCTGTTTTCGCTTATAACTCCTTAACTTATAAATGGATTTTAATGCGCTTTTTAATTTAGAACATTACACGAGAAAGATTTGTCTCTAACTTATTCACATTTGATTCATACTATGTATTATAAAACAATATGCGTATATAAGCCAATAGAAGTATTATATGTATGTATGTATATATTCACGCCTTGTTCCCAACGGGGTAGGCAGAGACAATCTTCTTCCAATTGCTACGGTCCTGACATACGTCTTTCGCTTCTTCCACTCTCAACAATCATCGCATGCATGCTCGTTGGATTAGAGTACTCTTGACCTGGCCTTTTTCCAGAACGTCTCCGATTTGAGCGTGAAATGTTCGCCTAGGTCTTCCTCTCCCGACTCTACCATTTACACTCGTCTCATATATTTATTTCGTCAACCTACTTTCATTCATCCCATCCACATGTCTAAACCACCTCAGCGTCCCTTTCTCTATTCGTGTCACTACATCGTCTTTCACGCCACAACGCTCTTTGTAAGTATGATATATTTCACAATATATATAAATATATATATATGTTCGCCTAAGGCCGAATTTATCTTAAATAGTGTTAATAATTATTTTCGAAATTCAAGTGTTATTAATAATTTCCATGATTCACATTTATTTTGTAATTTACTTATCGGGCGAAACCAGCCCGGTACGCTAGAACTGATAGAACGCATACTTATGAGACCGGGCTATTTGTTGCCACTTAAAAGCGTGAGCGCCAAACTGCTTTAGGCTAATGATAATGCAATGTTGCTTGTAGCCATATATCTGTTTTTATAATTGAATACTTTGAAGATAGCGTCAGGCGAAACCGGTCGGTTACTGATATAAAAAAAATGTGTTGTGTAACTATTACAAGAAATAATAATAATTGTCAATACATTTTTTTTTGTATAGTATGTTTCTAATATTACAAGTCTTAATTTCTTCGTCCATAGTTCTGTTTAATTTTTGCATGGAGTTTTTCGAGATGGTTATCCCGCCATCTGTCGGTATCCATTTCGATTTTCAAAGGCTTTTCACTCCCTTCCTTTTTTAGGGGTTTGCGTCACCTGGGAAAAAAATTGCCGTGTTTTGTGGCAAAATTTTTGGGGAGATTTAGGTTCAGCAGTGGATATGGAACAGGCTGTAATGATGGAAAAAATCTCACCTTGGAGTGGCTATTCTCGTCGTGATATCCGCCATGATTCTCCTCTTCGTCGGAATCGCCATCTTCCTCAAAGAACTCAACATTCTTCTCATACTCTTCCTTTTTATGGATGTCATGGCTGCCTTTTGTGCTGTGACCTTTCGAGTGTTTTCCCGACTCCTCGTACTAAATGAGGTTAGAAAGTTTATAGAATTGAATATGACAGTTTATGTCGTATGTAATTAAAAGTTTTTTCATTTTAATAATGCCGCTTGCAATTCTGTACGGTGTAGACAGATGGGCCTATACTTCCAACAGTCAACCGATAGTGTTGGTATTGGCTAAGACCAGAATGAGCAAAGTTAACAGCCTATCATCATTCTTTTGATACTTTACATCTTCTTCGTTAGCTTAATAGTAGATCACTGTTAGACAAATGCTTCTTCGAACTAGGCGAATGTCTCTTGAACTTACTTCTATGATGTTTTTTTTTAGAAATAAGGATTACAAAAAAGGAGTCAGTCCACTTGATGGTAAGGACACTCGATTAAGGATCAAAGAAATGGAAACGTAGATGCGTCGTCTGAGGATTGAAGAGGACCTTATCTTCAAGGATCACTACGATCAGAGGACACTTTGAATATTTCCATACCTTAGCGTGTTTCTTGCCATGCTCCTCGTGATGGTGATGACCGTAATGGCCCGATTCGTCGTGGTGGTGTTTGTCCACGCCCCCGTGGTCGTCGTACTTCCCAATGTGATCCTCTTTGTCGTGGTGGCCTTTAGTCGTCTTCGTATCTTTATGTAAGCCCTGGGAAACGACACTCGTAAATTTGAGACTCAGAATCACTAGACGGAATAACATCACTAATACGCTTATAAAACCACCACAAAGTATTGGTTAATTTCATAAGAAACACAGGTAAATTATTAATTCAAAAGTTTCTAATCATGTAATAGGAATTTTGACTTCGTTATATTAAAACAAGATATTATTATAGTTGTTAACGCACATTGCAATAATGTATCCATAATAGAGATACAAGCGTTAAACTCGATTTGAAAACTAATACGTAGCATTATTTTTTCAAACCAAACATGAAACATTGATCCCGTGTGTTTCGAAAGGACCAAAAAAAATTGATGACTGGATTTTGGATTATCACAAGGTTTTTCATGGCCCTGTCATATATATAGCTCTCATTACATAACTTGTATAACGAGCTGTTATATCCTCTTAACTTAAAGACTTTATCTCAACTCTCGACTACAAAGTTTTCTCATTACACTAGTTGCGAATTCGTAGTTTCTATACAAACATAAAAGCAATTTCGAATTTCCAAACTTGAAGAACAAAATAAAAAAAAATGCCACTGCGATGTGAGACGCGTTGGCGTGTCATTTAAATTTGCTCGTGACATTTAGTGATGCGCTCGCTTAAAATACTATATCTTAAAATATTCGATTAAACATAAGTTTATGGTACCAAATATAGGTGTGGATTTCGAAGCGAGCGTCAGCGACGCATGCATTTCTTTAGAATCTTTACTCATCCTAGGCAAGCGGGTCGGTGAGCCCTGTGCCGGCAACATCGCACTAATGATGTTTATCTATAGTGATGTATAGGTTCGCAGTAATTCGAATCGATTCTTTGCAAGCGTTCGATCACCAGAGCCTCGTCTGTCAGTTAGTCGGGTGCTGGTGAAGATAGCAATTGGTGAAATTTGTAAAATTTATTTTGTAATAGAAATGGATTTGATTTGGGATGTATTTTATCTATTTCTCATTTTATCGAGGAATTTATCTGTCCAAATGGATGATTTACCCCACCAGGCAGATGGGTTGGGGATCAAAGGTAATATACCATGATGTAGTCAGTGTGGCATGCTCGCTTAGAGGCATTATTTGTTGAATTCTCAGCACGTCACAAGTGCTAAAGAGAATTCCCGCTTAGAGATTTCGCATTGACGCATTGTTGGACTCTTGTTTAATTAAAACTACCCGAGGTTCTCGCTAACAGCCGCGCGATTGAGAAACAGTCTAATTGACTTGTAAACTTCGCCTCATGGGCCCGTACTCCGAGTTGTCGTTGCGAAACGTTTAATATGTAAAGTGTAACATCTGTACGCACTTGTGATGATTTTTTTTAATTAATACTATTCTATAAGGTCATCAATGTGTGTACACTGAAGTGGAAATATTTAAACGGCCCATTATACTAAATAATAAAGGGTAGGCAGACCCTCCGTAATGTCAAACTACATTCGTACAGAATTAATGTACATATTTAATGACATTTCATGGATTTATTTGGAATGTGATATATTACTTAGTAAAGCAGTTTATAAGCCTGTCCCTGTCAAAAACTGTGCAAAGATTTGATTGAGTATTAGGAACCGAAAAAAGTTCCAGTGCTTATTGAAAGACTCCGCTTATCCTTGAATGATGTTTTTCGTCGAGCCAACCTCAAATGCACGTGATGCGCCCCGCTAACTAAAAAACGCGGCCGTCGGGTTTGATTTTTCGCCATCACTCGATCTCGAATCTCACAGACTAGGGTCAGCAAGTAGCATCACTAATGCAAGGCTACCAGCACTGCGCTCACCAACACGCTTTTATAACATTGGTATGGAGTAAAAAATATAGCACCCTTTCAAAAAATGTATATCACATGATGATGATGAACACGTTACAAATCTGCACCAAAATTTGCAACGAACAGTTTTTGTAGAGCCGGCGTCGGGAATCGAATCCAATTACTCGACTCTCCTGCCTATCATCGGCTATCCCATATTTCTCCACAGAGCATCATCTCCTATCCAGAGAGCTTCTTTATTTACTTTTACCCAAAACAATAAGGCTATTGACACTACTCAGTATTCGGTTGCATGTACACGGAAACAATATCCGAGCCTTCTTATCAATCAAAACTAGTTCACCTTAACGAGCATTATATCATGTAGAGATGTTGTAAGATGATTATGATGATCTAGTATTATTGAGATTCTGTGAAGATGTTGCGCAAGTTATGTCAATACCTTTAAGATTGTCACTGAATCTAATACTTAAACAATACTGGTGATAATACTGAAACAATGACTGCCTTTTCACTGCAAGGCGTTTGTTTAAAAATAGCAATCGTTTTAGTTATTGTATTTTATGTAAATAATCAACTGGTAGCTTCCAACAGAGGTTTGATCAAATGTTGGTAGTAGATTGGTCATGGTTGGTGTAGACGTATAATGATGTAAGATACAGATGTAAATGAGATTAAGAAACAGATCTGTTATGAAGAATTGCGAGGTAGCAGTCATGACGCCACATCGGTTAGTTATGTATTGCTGAATGCGTAAGGAAGATTATGTCATCTTATGTTAATGATTAAACAACTGTTTCTGGAATTATCAATAGATCTTTTGTCATTTTACTAAAGCAATGTCATTGAATAGTTGTTATAAAGTGGGTCAACGAATGCACCATCGCGATAAGGTAGAGTATGTTAGTAATTAAAAATGTTCTGTCTTTTGTTCTAGTTTTAATAGTATGGCCGTAAGTTCTGTTACACATTAAAATACATATGATTTTTTAAATAAACCATGTAATGATAATAAAACTTGTGTGTACTTATTGATCGAAGTTTAAGGGATAAATTAAAAACCATTTTAATTATTTTATCTACCTTTGACTTTGATAGAGGCCTTTGATATCTGTGGCCACGAATCTATGAGGGATTTAGGCGCTGCTTGCTCTAATTTTTTTTTATAGACTTTACTACCGACCACAATTTGTAGTCCAGCGGGTTCAGATCTGGTTTGGCTGAGGGCCAGTCTTCAGTTCTTTTGAAGTCCGGAACATTGTTCACGAGCTAAATTTGAGTTTTCGTCCCATTTGACAAGCAGCAGAGTCTTGCAGGAAAGTTCACGGTACATTTTCGAAAAGTGTATGATTGGGAAGCTTCAATATATAAGATAGTCTCTTGATGAGCTTAGGCCGAAATATTTACCTCTTTTCCACCAAAATTAAGCTTCGTAACTCCTCTCAAACCATGATTGATGCAGCGTGATGTCCACTTTGAAGCTTTCCGATAAGTTGCGTGGCTGTTTCAGAACTTTGAGCATACGCTTTGTCATTTTGTTTGTTGTTGTGCAATTCAATTGTAAATGCATCAGTATAGAACACATTTCCGTATCATCCACCTGCGTATCGGGACAGAAAGCGTTCTGATCGATTCACTCTCTTAAGCTGCAGTGGCTGATTTAGAGCATTTCCTCTGTATCAACAGTTAGCATCTAGCTTAAAGTCTTTTATAATTGAAACAGGGTCCAAGTGGAATCCAATCTTCAATTGACGAGTTTCTGTTTCCTTGGATTCGCTTGGTTAGATTTGGTCTTATTAACAGTCCGTCTGGTTCTATCAGCACAGAGGGACTGTTGCTGTACCTGTCGATCGTGAGATACACAAACATCCGGACGGTGCCTAGCTTTTGGAACGTCTTAAAAATGACCGACCGCTCCATTTACCACTTTATGTGCAAAGCAATCGATGCTTCAATTACGGTTTATTTCAATCACAGTGAAAAGTATTATTTGAAAATCAATAGAATTTACATAGTAAATAATAAACACATTCCAAATTTGAAATCAGAAATTAAAAAAGAAAACTAAACTTAAGGCCAGATGCCAAATAAAGGCATGTGGTACACCCTTCTATCAAACAATCGATTGGTCTGGAGACTGAATGATGCCGGAATATCCATCCCAATTTACCAAACCCAAATCCCACATACTAGTGATGGGGAGCACCATCAAACCTTCTAAAAAATAGTTGCCGGTGTTGGCTAGTGTTTTCTTGGAGAACCTTCTACGTTCTGCAGTGAACTAAGACAGACTGATGTAGATGTAGAAGAGATGTGAAGGGTAATACACCAACATTTTCTCCGAATGTCAAACTCAAGTGCGCGCGGCATATCTCTGACAGACGAGGCTCTGTCGACCGATTAATAGCCAAAAATGCCATTCGGCAATGTCTGGCCAAAAAACTCCATAGACCAGGGAGCAGCTTGATTCACGAGAGCTTCATCACCTTGCTGCGTTCACCTACCCAGCCTTATCTTTTTAAGTTTACTGTTTTTTTTTTTAATAAATCTTTATTTGCGAGTTTTCAATTCTGCTCTGATATAGTATAATTATTTTGATACAATACCACTGAAGGATTATTAAGTCGTGTCATATTTCTAAAGTTATACAAAAGTTATAATCTGAACTGAAACAATCGCATTAAAGCAAAAGCGTGTTGCGTCGGAAGAAAGTCTATTACAGTTGAATAGGTAAGTTACAAGAGTAGTTAAACGTGGGAAGAAAGCGTTGTAAATGAACGTTTAACCTTGTCTTATTATCAGCACTTCGATAAACCGCGTGGCATAGTGGGTAAGCGGATCTGAGTGTCTGCACTATGGTTCTGGGTTACGAAACCGAATTATTAGTTTTTGGGTCTTGTCGTGTTATGTTGCTTACCGTTTTACTGACACCAAATCTGACCCTTCCAATCTTAACGCACATACAGATACGGGACATTAAATACGAGTGTTTGCTTGTGTTGCGAGACTATATTTTTGGGCAGTTGTCGACGTGTTCCAAAGAGGGAAGGTGGTTAATGTGCATAGTTAATTCTAAAATGCTTCATCTTCATCTGTCAGTTCAGTAGCAGCATTTGCGCTGTCACTCGCTGCAACTCATAGTGTACGTCGATCAATTGTCACACGACCATATATGCCCTCAAGCCCACGAAGCGAACTGTCTACCTCTATAATGGCTTGATAAACCTACGTCTTAATAATCAAATTAATATATAATTTTATATAAAAAAACTCTTTTCAATTTCGCAAAATTCTACAATGACGCTTAACGGAAAATATTGGAGCTTTTGCTCGATGCGTCAAGCGTACAAGCACGAGGTGTTGCCCGATGAATGACAGAATAGTCGCAGATATAAAGACAGAAAAGAACTTAACCGATAATGTCACTGTATTCAATTAGTAACTGTTAATAAATTATTATTAGAACTTATAAATTCTTGTACGAATCATCGGTACATAAATGATTAGCATGGTAAGTTATAAATTATAAATAATTAGAACACAGTGTTATAAAAACTGGTATTAGTATATATTACATTAATCTGGACTTCGTATTAAAGGCCTTTGTATTAAAAAAGAATTGTTACTTCATAAAATGACTGATTTTAAAGCCTAAAGACGATGAAAATAATTTTAATGAAATCGATGTATTTAACTTAGTTTTTATAAAAAGGAAATCGATAAAAAAATTGTGATCGAAGAAAACACACTTGAAGAGACATTAAAGTATACAGCTTGATTGTAGTAATTTAAAAAATAGAAACAAAGAAAGAGAAGTAAAAAAATTCTTGATAAAGAGACTTCGCTATAAAGATTCACTAAGATCATAACACTGTTGTAGCTATAATGTTAGTATATACCGTATTAAAAGAAATCCTTTTTTTTTTCTTCATTTCCAATATTTATCGCGGAACGTTATTCGGCGTCGAGTCCAAGTTTTCGCTGTTATTTACTGACATTCAGACAAAACTTACTCTGACAGCATAATAAAAGTACCAGTGAAGCGGGTTCAACATGTTTTTCCAGGTTGTTTCTTCGTTCTGGTGTGGCAATACCTTTTCAAATTAACAATTATAAATATTACGCGTAAAGAGATATGCATAGAGGTTACAACGCAAGATAGCTAACGAATAATGTTATGGCCATCTCTATTCATATCTTCTGGAAGATTCAGATTAGTGTTCTGGAAACTGTCGACTATGGGGGATGCAGGTGGGGTGGTTCTCTCCTATGCGAATGCTTCTAGAGACAGTTGTAACGCCTATGCGATAAAATCACCGAGAGATCTGCTTCAGCGAAAAAGACACACGTCAGTCAAGTCTCATTCAGATACAAAAACTTAATTCTTTTTATCGGTTTAATGTGAAAAACGAGCTTACAATCCACCTTATGGTAAGGTGCTACTGCAGTCAGTGCAAATAACTTCAAACGGGGACGGTGACTGATGCTTTGTCGCCTTGACGGCTAAGATGGCCTAACAGCCCGTAATTATACAGACTCTCTGTATCTTTCAAACCGAAACACAACAGTTGATGTAGTGCTGTGGAAGCACGTAGTTATTTCGAACGAACTTACATTATCTTTAATACAGTAACTTCGGGATATATTATCATTACGAACTCGTGAACAGTTCACTCCAGCATATAGGTCGGAATCTTTAAGTTGGGAAAATGTAACCAAATGTAAGCACACAGTTATAACTGTTTTTGTAATAATTTCTCTCGTTTTTTGTAAATACGTCCATGCGTTAAGTTTATTCACTTCGTTGGAAGCAATTATTTGTTCTTAATATTTCTTATATTTACAGATTTGCAATATCAAATACTGGCGATGTAGATCACGTTTGTTGCTGTAATAAATCCGCGGGTGGGCTGCTTGATGCGTGCTCCGGACGCGTGGGAGGTCGCTTGTTTCTAATTAAATGAATGTATTAACAGAATCCTCTTTTAGAAAAACTATAAAAGCAGCAAATCTTTATCTTCTTTATATATTTAAAGTCAACCTGCGTTTGATTGTGATCGTGTAACATTTCCAACGCCTTCGTACTCCTGTAATATATTTGTACCATCGAAACGATGGCTCGGATCCGATAGGTGGCGCTGTGATCAAGTTGTTAACGAATTCTTTATATATGAACCAAAATACCACATATTCACGACATATGTTTTTTTATGTAAAAGGCGACAAACCAGCTAGCGGTTCACCTAATGGTAAGTGATCACCGTTGCCCACATATATCTGCAACACAGAGTGCTGCAGGTGTACAGGTGCCGGCTTTTAAGGGTATTTGGGAGATGGAAAAGGAGGTGTAGACTTCCGGATACCGCAGAAGCATAAGTTCCCTCTACTTCACGCTGGTATTCTGCGAGACCGTGGTACTACCCCGGTCGAGCTAGCCCATTCGACCAGCAGCAAAGGCTGCCGCTTGGCTCCACCACGTTTAAAAATGTTGGTTTCTAAATTGTCACCAGCCAAAAAAAGAAAATCACACAATATGGACGCGACAGGTGGTGCTGTGGTCGAGTGATTACTGAATCTTATTGCTCATACTCATCGCACCTTCCACCGGAAAGGGTAGAACAGCGTACCGGACCAGCTAGTATTATATTTTTTTTTTTGTAGAAGAAAGGGGCAAACGAGCGTGCTGCTCACCTGGTGGTAAGTGATCACAGAGGAGCTACAGATGCGCTGCCGGCCTTCAAATATAATTATTTATTACAAAAGAGCCGTGGTAGCTTATGGGACAGGGTGAGCGCTTTAATTGCAACCAACGCGAGTGTTCTGGTATTCGAATTCCGTTCCCCAAAATTGTTAATCGCTATGGGTCTTTGTCCAACGGCAGAACAAGAAAAATTGTTACCTTATTATTGTTACTATATTATAAATAATTGTACGCGCCAAGCTAAGGTACTGCAATCGACAGTCCACTAACCGAGCGTGGTGATAATGGCAAACCCTCCTTATGGAAGAGGCCTTTGTCCTGCAGTGGGCTATCTACAGGCCGGTAAGGTAAGTAAGTGAACTCCGAGTGAACAGGCTGATTCTCAAGGGTAAACCGGAGACCGGGTAGAGGAGAAAGGGTATGAATTTTGCAGGGTTAAATTATGCATTTTAATTTCTACCCTCTGTGGCCCACTTCCGTCGAAATAAAATGCTATGTGAAATTTTATTAAAACTTTTTAATGTGACGCTTACTCTGTCTCATAGGTTTTCATCTCTGTTCTTTGTTTTCACCTGACCATTTCGACAAAGAAAGTGCTTCCGTTCACATATTATGTCCAATTCTGTAGGATCAACGCTGCCGTAGCAAATTTCTGCATAATCATTCACGCTTATCATCCATAGTGGTAAAAGTTAAAGTAAAGTTACAGCCTGTAAGTGCCCACAGCAGGGCAAAGGCCTCCTCCTCAAACACTAGTAATCAGAGAGGGTTTAGGAGCCGGGAAGGACCCGCCACGCTGCTCCAGTGCGGGTTGGCGGGCTTCACATATCCTCCAAATAATAATTATTATTTCTCAGACATGCTGGTTTCCTCACGATGTTTTCCTTCACTGTTGAGCACGTGGTAAATACAGCACTTAAAATTGTTGCTAACAATTTAAGTGGTGCCGGCACTAAACTATGTGGATCTAAACCAGGTCAAACATGCACTATGACACTAAAGTGAGCGCCCTGACCACTAGGCTACCACGGCTCTTTCTTTAGTGGTAGACAAAGATTATTCTCTTATATTTCCTTTTGGCACGACTCTGTGTTACCATACGAGCATCCGTTATCCCAACGAGTGGCTAGCCTCCTCGTCAGTCCTAAGAATTGCCATTGGATTTCAACAATTAGTTACGACTACTTTAGTCTTCTCTTCCAATATCCTTAGGAAGCAAGGGGCGAAAGATTCTCATGTCGCAGTCTCACAGCCGGAAAACTAAATATTCTATTCGAACGTGAAGTTCCGTCAAGATGAGGCTGACGTACACAAATAGGACAAAGCCTAAATAAATAAAGAGTAAAGAAAACAATTCCGATATACCTCACAATATACAGGCTGGATGCGACGTTATTGAAATTTAATGGAAACTTGGTTACTACTTGTAAAAGTAAAGTGATTTTACTTTTACAAGTAGTAAATTATTTGTAAAAAAAAAATTTTTTTCTGACAATTTAATTGTTTGAAAGTAATATAACCAAATTGATCGCTTTAATTTCACTTTTTGTTCAGAAAGTTTTCAAGCAAACGCTGCACCCAACAGGCTTCGGGTCCCGCGCCTAAGACACAGTGATCGAGTGAAGCCAGTCGAGCTGTTAAAAGCCTCTGGGAAATATTAGTGAATTTTTACCAGTTCTAGTATATTATATCTGTACAAGATACAAGAGTTTAGAAGCTTGATTTTGAATGGGGCCTGTCTTAGATAGGGCAAATAAAAAGATCAATAAAAACCCGCATCGATGAACTGATGCCAAACATCGACGCTCTGAGGAGTCTGCAGCCCGTGTTCATAATTTAGATCCCACCGTCGATCGACCTGAAAAACTACATATCCTTGCAAAAGAACACTGACTATGGGAGTCGGGAATTAAGCAGAGAAGAGAGAGAAAATCGCTAACACCTGCTGGATATCCTGTAATGAATAAAGTGAAATCTAATACCAAGCATACCTATGCTTCAAGACACTGTGAGCACATTTTGCGTAGACCGGAGCAAATATTAATAATAAAAATATGTAGTCTTATAAATACAATAAATATTTAAATAGCTTTATCCGAATTAAACGCAAGTGCCATTTGTCGCTTGTTAGAGTTTACTGACCTCGGCAAGAGCGGCGACGTAGTGGGATTACTTTGTCGGCGCGTCGGCGACTTAAAAGGTGAGCAACAAACGCCGGCGCGTATGATCACGGAACATTAACGCTAATACAACTTGAGACAAAGTAACAAAAACTAAAATGTGTCAAAACTTCTTATGGCCTGATGAACATGAGGTTAAATATAATGTCGTAAGGTCGCATCCAACCTGTATAGAAATCACTAAGCTTGGCGCGTGCGGTATAAGAATAATCTCGTCCCGCCAGAGGCATCAACGCGGATTTAGGCAAACGTCAGAAAATCTGTGACCTTTAACAGATGGCGAAATAACTATCTTAAAATTTCCAGACCTAAAACAGCAGACATGGCGATTATCTGACTGTAAAAGGTCCAAATGTGGAATGATTGCTGTTTTATAAATGTGAACCATTTAGTCCCGGTGATACCAACCACACAACTATGTGTTACATGGATGGCGCGAGTTTGTTTTCAAGGTCACGCAAGTTACTGAACATAAATCACTTCCACGATTTCTTTAAACACTGCATTTGTGTATAATAATAAAATCGGTCAAGTGTGAGTCGGATTCGCGCAGTGAAGGTTCCGTACAACCACACAATTCAAGATCCGTTTGAATTATTTCTGGTTTTGCTTTAGAGTTTGATAAGGGCTAAAATAAAAAAAAACTTCCGAAAAAATACGTTTCTAATACGACCTGTTTTTATTTTTACTTTTTGTATTTTTATATACATTTATTACGAAATCCGCTTACGTATAATGCTCTGTAAATATTTTAACCGGCGAACTATTAAGTTTTCAAAGATACGGCTCTTTAAAAGCAGCATAAATAGACAGACGGTCAGACGGCGTAAGCTTAATTATACGGCCATTGAGATTCGTTGTATCAATAACTTAAGTAACCTAACTAGCTTAACAGAGATAATGAAGAATGTCTTTACGTCTACAGTATGTACCTAATTATTATATTATATTTATTATAACAGCAGATGTCTAATGTGAAGAACAATGATGGCGAAACTCTCAGACAAACTTAAGCAATCGTTCTTCTCCATTATTGCTCTATGATAACGCAATACCACGCACACTGTTTTAATATTACTCTCCGGACCTAGCCCCGACCGAATATTTTTATAATAACACTTTTTTTTCAGCAATTTTGACTATTTCTTGGAAAGAAGTTTTGTTCTCAGGAAGCGATACAGAATGCCTTCATAGTTTGCGTAGAGTACTGATTATCAAAGTTATATCGCAAAGTAATAAATGTAATCTTCCCACGAGTTGGCAGATATGTATAGAAGAAAACGGTACTATGATTAAATCAATATATTTTTGTAATTTTCAAAAATAAATATGTAAATTGTTTTACTTTAACCTGAAATATATGTAAAGGTAAATAAAACTCTAACTGCCTGTCCGTGAATATGTTACTGCGGGCAAAATGCCTCGCACAATATTTTGAGAGGGTTCGCCATTTTTAAATTTTCGTTGCGGCATTTCGACTTTGATCTCCGCACTGAATAGTAAAAACTACTTTTTATTTCCCTATAGTATATATTTTTACGCAGCTTCTTACCTCGTACGCCTTCTTGCCGTGTTCTTCATGGTCTTCTTCGTGCGACGAGTGATGTTCTCCGCCACGTCCTGGCGAAAATAAAATTGTTTGTTAGCGTGTTATTGTTTTTTCTTCACCATGTTGAAGCTTCTAGAAATCACAAGTGTACCTTACGCCATAAACGTTGAGAAGGATCCAAAGTGGATGAGAATTGATTGACTATTGAGAATGATGAGAAAGAAACGTGCTTTATAGTCTATATATCTAATTGTATGTGGTAGAGCCAAGCAGTGGCTTTTGCTCCTGCTCGATCTCCAGCGCACCTGCAGCTCCTCTGGTGTTGCAGATGTATGTGGGCGACCTTAATCACTTATCATCAGGTGAGCTGCATCCTCCTCTGCCCTCTTTTTGTTGTATGCCACGTTGCTCTACACGGTAGGCTTCACATATCTTGCGAGCACCCAGGCCACTGACCTCGCTACCATGGCTTTGAATGCAAAATATTTGTAATGTGACGTAAGAATTATAAATGCCAGCTGTCAAACTTCAGATATTTTTAACAATCTACCATCATCACCATCACAGATGAATAAATACGAAAGTAATCACCATTTCGTAATGCGATGTTGGAGCATGAACAGACAAAAAATCAGCAGAAAGTTTCTTTGCGAAATTTTAAATACATTTAAATTAATATATAACTCAGAAGACAGCTAACAGGGCGCACATGTTGTATTTATTGATTTAAGATCTAGCCTCAAGTTAGCTGATACTACTGCAATAAAACTAGGCCTCTGTCCACCCCTGCATTGGGTATACGGTCGTGTGAGTAGCAAATTTTTTTTTTATTAAATTGGGATGTCAATTAGCTGACTATCCACTTGAAGGTAAGTGGCGACTGTAGTCTATGGACACTTGCAAAGAATTTTAATCGAAGAAGATTTCACCCACGTTGTTTGTTATCTCTGAGGATTAAGATGGAATGCCTAACAGCCCGTAATTGTATAACTTTTAACCCGGAGCTCATAAAAAGAGAATGACTAAATTAAACAAACAAACTTATGACAAGTGGAATTTGTACACATGATTTTGATTTTGATTTTATTTGGCGACAGAACTGAGTATCAGGTTAGTAATTATCCCAGATAACTCCTAAGTAACTACTAATACTTATAATAATAGAAATAGTGTAGCAACGATTGTCACTTCAGTGTATTAATGCAATTAGAAAACTAATAAGCATTATTTGCATACTATTTTAACTAGAGATTTTATCAAGAAGTAGCACAGATCTATAAAATAATAATCACAGTCTCGTTGCGTCGGCGCCTGCCAGACTGATAAGGTGAAATGCCTTAATCGTTTGCTAAGCAATCACATTAATGTGTCCACACATTAAACTGTTATGGGAAAGTCTTAGAAATTTATAGGTGACGATTCTTCTGGCCGAATTAGATCATATTTAATTTTCGTATGATATTATACTGCTGTAAGAATTAACGCAAGTTCAGAGACACTAGTATTCTGGTAACTTTTGAATGCGGTGTTAGACCGATGTGACGATCATTAATATAAATAGATCGAGTAAACAAAAAAAAAAGGGTTGCCTATATTATTATATTCCACTGGGATACGAACTCAGGCCTCTCGACTTCACTATCAGTTTTTACTTACTGCTATAAGACTACTATACAGATTGGTTAAAACTAGAAAGTGTTTTCTGTTTAAAAACATAAACTTTAACGTTAAAAAAATATGGAGCAAAGATCTTTGTTATAAAAGGCCTAAGATGAAATTGATCAATATATCAAAGGGTAAAGATCTGTGGACTCTTACTTGGCACTTGCAAGTCCCCTGGCTACTGTTATATTGTAAAAACTATTAATATATAGACATTTTATTGCTTAGTCTCAGTGGGGAATGATAATCCTTGTTATTCTCTAAGAAGGTACAAGCGAGCCTGAATAAAAAAGAAGTTTTTAACATTAAACCTCTCCTTGAAATCGTCTGTAAAAGCTATATTCCTACTATGCTCCATAGTATTTCCTAGTATGCTAGAGAAGCGGGTTGGTGACAAATCTACATAACATAGGCCCTCGTAACTTAGGTATCTGTGAACTTGGTGATGATAAATAGTGACATAAGGTAGTCGTCTGTAAATGCTCACAGCTGGGCAATAGCCTCCGTTTAAAATTTCTGAGAGTGGACTTCACGTCGCGAGATATGCCGGTTTCCTCACGATATTATTCTTCATCCTTGAGCACGTGGTGAATACAGCACTATAAAATGCTATCAACAATTACACCGGCAAACCGGTAAAGCACCGGTAAAGTAAAGTAACAGCCTGTAGGTGCCCGCTGCTGGGCAAAGGCCTCCTTCTCAAATACTAGTATCAGAGAGGGTTTAGGGGCCGGGAAGGGCCCGCCACGCTTCTCCAGCGCGTGGTTGGCGAGCTTCACATGTCCTCGAAATAAATTTTTATTATTTCTCAGACATGCAGGTTTCCTCACGATGTTTCCCTTCACCGTTGAGCACGTGGTAAATACAGCAATTAAAAATTGTTAATAACAATTTTAGTGGTGCCGCCACCGAGGATAGAACCCAGGTCACTCGCGCTGTATGACACTAAAGTGAGCGCCCTGACCACTAGGCTACCACGGCTCTTAGCGTCCTGACCTACTATGAAAAGTTGCCATTTTCAAACTAATCTATGATATGTATGAATCAGAATTATGTTTATAACGTCATTTACATTCGATTATCGCTCCTTCATAGTGTTGTGTTTCCATTATCGATCCCTCTGTACACATCGTAAGCTAATATTACGATAATTTTTATTATGAACTATATGTATAACAATGAATATGAATATTTTCATAAAAAGTATGTATGTTTTTTTATTTTTATTTTGTCCTTAGAAAATGCAGCATATTCGAGTCCCTATTCACGTCTAATCTGTTTCGATTTAGCGTGCGATGAATTTTATGTGAACCTGATCGAGGAAATGAACATTTGTTTATTTTTATTTACTTCATAGTGAAGACTAAAAAAAAAAAAAATATCAATAACGACAAATCAATTGTAAATTATATTATCGGTGGGATAACGAAGAAACAATCAGTTGAAGTAGAGCGGTGGTAGCCCAGTGGTCAGGGCGCTCGCTTTAGTTTCATATAGCGCGCGATCGATCCTCCCGTAGCATGCACCACGTTCGAGGTGAAGGAAAACATCGTGAGAAGACCTGCACGTCTGACAAATGTTATGTCGTGGTTATGCGAAGCCCGCGAAGCTGCACTGGAGCAGCGTGGCGGGCCCTTCCGGCTCCTGAACCCTCTCAAAAATATCTGACGAGGAGGCCTTAGCTTAGCAGTGGGCACTTACAGGCTGCTACTTTACTTTACTTTTATATGCATGAACATTTATTTGTGTAAGAAAATCAATCAAATATAGATCACATGAAAGTGACGTTTAGAATAACTTGGTTATTTCCTCAGAAACGTTGTAAAGCCAAATATTCTTAGCAAAAAATATCACCATTTAACGATGTTTAGGTGTTTTAAAAATGAAGTTACTTTTCCAGAAGGGAGAGAAGGAGTTCTCTCCTGATAAGGGACTTGCTCGGCTAAGACAGACAGACAGACATAACCTGTCCATGGACTTTTTAATTTTTTTCATAGGAAAGGCGGCAAACGAGCTAGCGGCTCACCTGATGGTAAGGTACATTTGCAACACCAGGGGTGCTGCAGGTGGCGTTACCGTCCTTTAATGGTATTTGGGAGACGGGAGGGAGGCTGAGAAGAGCGATGGAGAGGGGTAGTGGGCCATCGGTTACCTCACTCACCGAACAAGACGCAGAAGCACAAGATGGCTCTACTTCACGCCAGTGCTCTGTGAGGCCGTGGTAGCAACCCGGTCGAGCCGGCCCATTCAAGCCGCCGCTTGGCTCTACCACGTTTGCAAACGGATTACGTGGTTTTCCAAATCCTCCCAGGGTATGGATACATTCGTCTGCGTCTGTCTATAGTATAAGGCTGAGCTGATTTTCAGTGTCGCGGGAATCCGTAACATAAACTGTGCTTAGACCCATTACCTCTATCACAGTAGCGCACTAAAAAAAACATTGAAAATCTTGTTTAGTTTTTATTATCCTTTTAGTAGTTTTATTAATAACTTCTAAACGAATTGTGGTGTAATGAATAAAATTTCATTTTTTCTTTTTTTCTTGTCTTGGCTAATCGTGTCGGACATGGCTCTATGTCCATGTCTTGTAATATGGGAGTGCATTTTATACTCGCTCGGAAACTCAATAATAAGAGAGGCACAATATATAATCTGGATGTATTGTACGCGTTAAATTTCGGAGCCCTAGGAAGTTTTTCACATTCCTGTACATAAAAGTGTATGTATAAATGTAAGGCCCAAGGGGAAATGTAGAAGGTCCTGAAGGAGTCCCAGAAGGGGAGAGATGAGCATGGAATACATCGTGCCCGTCTCCAGAGATTCGGTTCCCATTTCTCAGTAATCAGGTACGCTAACCACTAAGCCATGCTGGCGTCAGTAAGAATTAGATGACGAACATTAATAAATTGTTAAAACGAAAAGTAATTTTACAGTTGAAGTGTCGAAGGCCTGGGAATCTTTCATACCGTGACGTCATTGATTTGTCACGCAACGTACAATCCAACCAGTCCGTGACCGTTTGATTTAATATAGTAAAGTAAAGTAGCAGCCTGTAAGTGCCCACTGCAGGCAAAGGCGTCCTTCTCAAATATATATATCGGGTTTTGCAGCTGGGAAAGACCTGCCACGCTGCACCAGTGCGGGTTGGCGGGCTTCACATGTTTTAAAAAAAAATTTTTTGTTACTTCTCAGACTTGCAGGTATCCTCACGATGTTTTACTTCTCTGTCGAGCACGTGGTAAATACAGCACTCTAAATTGCTATTAACAATATTTTGTCGCGCTGGCACCGGGAAACGAACCCAGGTTAGATCACTCTCGCGCTCTATGAAATTAAAGTGTACGCCCTGACCACAAGGCTACCAAGTGTCTTATATAGTAACTATACTATATAAGGCACTTGGTAGCCGACCGACCTAAGCCGTAGCCGAAGCTCAACTTCTTCGTGAAAAGTGAATACATAGACAAACAAACATTCTGATAAATTATTGATTTAACATCAGTATCATTTGCTTAGTTTAAAAAAGACGTATTGAAATGTAACAATGTTAAATACGATATCACAGTAGATTGAATGGTATCTATTATTTCCGATATCGTATTTCGATGTAATAATACAATTTCGCGTGGTGAAATGACTATCAGAATAAATTTGCGGTCGACAATCAATCTGTTTGTAAAGGTTCACTGAACGCAAGTGTCGTCTCGGTGATGTTCGATCGTCTGTGACGGTGTTTATTGAAGAAACACTAAGAAGCCGACGTCGAAATGACGCAAAAAAAAAACGAGACAGCCAAGTGCGAGCTACATTTGCACGTTGCGGGTTCTTTATCTAATTTAATATTCTACTTAACGATTTCTTGTATTTACAGCGAGCACTGCACATTCGATATGAAATTATTATTTACGGCTCGGACCAAGATTAATAAATAAAGGCTGAAGGAAGCCCGAGTTAACTATGACATCTGGACGTCTAACACCTCAGTCTCCCTGTGGCCACGGTTGCTGTAAAGCAATCGAAACGTCGGGAATATAAAAACATAATTAAACGCGATAAAATCCGATATTTCTCTTTTTCATTGGCCTATTAATAGCCCACTGCTGATGGATTCTCCCAGTAGGAACATTTGCCATGTTCACCTGGTTTGTCAAATAAGAATCGGGGGACTTGAACCCTATGTGGAGGTCTAGTACCGATGAGCTTTTCGATATTTACGTACGATTTGTATTGTTACGGATACGAAGGAGGTCAGGAACAGTCCTGTTACAATGTGGGAAATAAATGGTGAAAAGTAAGTAAATTAAAGTAAACCAAAGTAGCAGAACCAAATTTTTTCTCAGACATGCAGGTTTCGTCACGATGTTTTCTGCACGTGGTAAATACAGCACTTAAATTGCTATTAACAATTTTAGTGGCGCCGGCATCGGGGATCGATCCCAGGTAACTCGCGCTCTACGAAACTAAAGTGAGCGCCCGGACCACAAGGCTACCACGGCTCTTCTCCTTCTACTCACGGGGGTGAAAATTGATTTGAAAGAAACTAGAATGTCTAAGCCTCTGACCTGCGGTGGCCATATAATAAAAAAGCTCTCACAATGAGCTTTTTAAATTATATTTATATATTTATTGGACAGACGGACATAGCGTTAGCAGTATAAGCCACCTCGTTCCTTATGCTTCGGTGCCCGTCATCGGTCCGTGTATTTACGATCTGGCATTTTTAGATATGCTTAAACCGCCATCCATTGGACACCGTTAGACTTCCTAGACCTCTAATTGAATCAACTTTTACGAGACCACGGGGATGAAAGAAAGCATAATAAATGCCGTCTTCGATATACCCCGCGATTATATCCTTCGCAAAATATAAACACACACAACTTACTGCACTGTAATGTACCCCAGATAACCGTGATAACCCAGTGGTTAGTGCGCTTTACTCTAATTGAGCGCCAGTTGCCTGTGTTCGATGCTGGCAACACTAAACTGTTAATAGTCATTTTAAGTGTTGAATTTACCACCCGCACGGCGGTGAAGGAAAATATCGAGAGAAAACCGGCATGTCAAAGGAATAATTAAATATATTATTTCAACGACATGTGAAGTCCACCAATACGCACTGGAGCAGCGTGGCTGACCTTTTCCAGCTCCGAAACCCTCTCAGATATTAGAGAAGAGGAGGCCTTTTCCCAGCTGTGGGCACTTACAAGCTGTAATTTTGTTTTACTTACGTATACGTATGTGAAGACTTTATTAACGAATTTTTCCAACTTCGCAAGTTAGAGCAAAATTAACTAATTATTTTAGACCCAACGCGTCATGCTGTATAGTCTCCTCGATGATTCTGATGCAACCTCTGCTTCCAGCAGTTAATTTTGTGCAATCCCCGAAGGTCGATAATTGTTATTGTACCACCAATGAATTTCAATATTTCAGCGGTTGCTAAAATATGCAGAAGGAAAAAAACAATCGTACACAAGCGCAATGTTTTTTTTTCCCCGAGGTGTTATTTTGAGCAGATCTTGATTATATTTGCATTTCTGATACTTTACGACTCTAAATGTAAACCTAAAATAGTAAAGTTTACTTTTGTTAAAAGAGATAATGTGCGTTGCGAATTTATTTACTCCTGGAGGACTCTTACCTCCACATGGGGGAGACGATCTTCTGACGTCTTCAAAACGACGTCTGTCATTGATCATATGAATAGTGTTTACTAAGAAGACAACAAGTGCACAAAAACGCTCGGGTGAAAATTGATTTGAAGGGACTAAAATGTCTGACCTCTGACCACTCCAGTATCGGATATAAGGTCGTGAACTTTATCTGTTATCTAACTAAAGTAATTTGCTTACGTGTTTAGATAACACTGAAAGACAGTGTATTAAGGAAAAAATATAAAACTGTGTCGCAAGATTATTACAAAAATTGTATTTTTCATTCATTAAACAATCCCCAATATAAATGAAGAACGCATGGCAGCGTCAAAACGTAAAATAGTATTGTGGTGAGAGTAACCCTGCTACGCCTTGGACTCTAACCCCAGCATAGTCTTAGTAGTACTGTGTTGCATTAGGTGTCCTTGGCACTGCGTCTAATTCTTCCTCGATAAGCATTACATCGAGTACGGGAAGGTAAAGAGCCTAATTCGTGTGTTAATTGCCTATGTGTTTACACTCACCGCTCTATTACATATCTTATTTAGACTCATTATATCCTGTAACTGAATTATGTTCTCACAGCGCAAATTAAGACTATTACACTACAGACAAACAGACCGCAAATGTTTTATAGATACGTTTTCTATCAAAGTGACTTATCACAACATACAAAAACGATTCGCCTTTGAGGTATTCTATAACATCTAATCGGCTTGTGATTTCATTCGAAAATATTCTATACTGACTGAAATAGATTTTTATTTCACATAGGTGTGTATTTCTGGTTCTAAAATGTGATAAAGTTACAGAAACATGATATATTTGAAATACCTCGATTGTGTATAAATTAAAAAAAATATTAGTTCAGAAGAAGGTCAAGTTTGAAGGCGATTTTAATTATATCTAATAACGGTACCTGGGGAGGTACATTTCATGACTTGTGCAATCCCCAGTTCCCGTTCAAAATTAAGATAAAGCGTATATCAAATAGTTGATCAGATATATCATGGACCAAGAATCCATATCTAAAAGGAGTAATTAAAAAGGGGGTAAAGGAGAAAATACCATATCTTTCTCTAAATGCCAATCTCACGTGCATACCTTGCTAACTAACAAACAAAGCTCTAGCGACCGAATGATGATGGAGAATTGATCAGAATTTATCGAACCCAAATGCCAAGGACTGGTGATGAGGAATAACGTAACTGGTGCAAGGATACCGGCACTGAGCTCAACAATCCACTTGCCCAGCTTGATGTATATGGATTAACCATTCAAGAAATTAATCCTGGTATTTTCTGACGCTTTCTTGGAGAGTTGTAAGTCTAAATGATGCCAATATGATTTAATCTTTTTATAATTCTACACAAAAACAAGTTTCTAGAAACTTAATTTAAGAACAGAGTCGTCCTAATATGAAGTTTCATCCACTATCTTTACTGACAAAGAAAGCTAATCGAGTAGAAAATTATTGGGTAAGCTCAAAGATCAGCACGCAGCGTCTTTAAGATAAGAATCAGAAAGAACAAGCCAGATGAATCTCTTAAGCCGCCCAATATTGAAGATGGTAGCTACAAAGACTTTATACAGCGGTTGTACGGAGAATGATTGTACTGTAATGTAATGTAGTTTTGACAACGTTGATTTTGAGCAAATTACGAAATGTCAAAGCTCCGAAAGTATAGTCAATGTTTGAAACTAAATTCTTATACTATAAAGTGCCATAAATAAATACAATTTGATTGCAAAAGCACACAATTTCATTTCTGTACTACTGAAAGCTTGCGATTTGACGTGAAGTCCTAACACCTAACCGGACTTTTACATTTATAATATAACCTGTGAACTGGTGTGAAAAGATATCGCTAAAATTGTCGCGGTCGAAGATCACGGGCAGTGGGAGTTTATATACCAGGCCAGTGTTTAATTAACGAAGAGTTGAATAACAATCCGTTTAGCGAATCTCATTTGTAAGTGGTGAAAAAGAAAAAAAAACACATTGGATTTTTTTTTTAGGGAAAGAATTCGAAAAACTAAGGGCCAAGCCCCGGAAATTTTGTTGATTTCGACAGACGGTGGATTACCTATTAAAAAAATTGCCTAACCGAAAATTTATGACGGGTAAGACAATGTCAATCTTGAAGCCTACGCCTATAAATAGACTGTTTAAATACTAGTGACTATAATGACGAAGAAGATAATATATTGAAGTATTAAGTAACAATTTTAAGCGTGGTAGAGCCAAGCGGCGGCTTGAGCTGCTGCTCGAATGGGCCGGCTCGACCGGATTGGTACCACGGCCTCGCAGAATACCGGCGTGAAGTAGAGGCATCTTGTGCTTCTGCGTTTCGTTCGGTGAGTGAGGTAACCGGTGGCCCACAGTCCCCTCCCTATTACCCTCCTCTTCCTTCCCATCTCCCAAATATCCTTAAAGACCGGCAACGCACCTGCAGCAACTATGGTGTTGCAGATATATGTGGGCGACGGTAATCACTTACCATCAGGAGAACCGCTTGCTCGTTTGCCGTCTCTTCCATAAAAAATAATTCAAGCAAATTTCATTAAATACCTTTTTCATATTCGAAGTTATCAGCCTTTTTTTCTTCTTTCTTGTCAGTGGACGAGGGCAGGGTGTCAGTCGCTAGATTCGTATTTTCTGAGACGACTGATGCACTAAGAGCCGTATCAGCAGCGGAAGGTGAAGTTTCTTCTGATGTTGGAACCGTGTCGAAAGCCGTTGTATCTGTTATTGCAGTTGTATGAGTGGGGTGAATGTGAACCTTGTCTTTTATTGTTTCGGCTTCAAAGGAGTCAGGTTCTGGATTTATTAGTCTAGGCTTGAATCGCCGTTTATTTGTTCTCTTTTTTGGGAAGAATAAAGTGGGTTCACCTTCTTTGGAATCACTGTCTTCGGGCACTAAAGATATTCTTATGCGTTCTTCATCTTTTGGAACAGATTCAACATATCGAGAGGAAAATTTTTTAGAACCTTTATCTCTTGATGTTTTTATTCGTCTCGGTTTAACAGTGGTGATTTTTTCTTCGCTATCTTCATATTCATTTATTGTATACGCATAAGGGTTTTTAAATACTGATAACTTCTCTGCAGTTACAGATTTGTCGGCATTTCTAGCTAGTTTAGGGTTTTCTGGTGACTTTGTGGCCGAGTTTTCTGGAATTATTTTATATTTGTCATTGACGTCAAAAACTTTACCATCGTATTCATCATAATCCGGCGTTACTTTTTTCCACTTTGACACTTTGTTATTATATTTATCGTATTGCTGACGTGTGTGCCGTAGACTATCTCTGTCAATATCTTCTTCAGACATTTCTTCGTCTTTCACTTTTTCCGATATTCGTCTTTGCTCCTCCGCATGACGTTCTTTCAACTCGTCCACACTGTCTAAGATCTTTGCTTTTTTAGCCTCACTTTCACTTTGATCTTCAATACTTTTGCCTGAATTTCCTTTCTCTGGGACACTTTCATCATAATCAATATTACCTTCTTTGTTGGATTCTTTGCTTTCATCTTTGTTTTCACTGTTAGTGCCATCTTTTCCACTATCTGTATTTTCTGTTTCTTCTTCTTTTGCACTGCTCTCAGGTTCACCATCATCATCATTTATTGTCTCCTCATTTTTAAGAGGCTGCACATTTTGTTTAGATTTCGTTAAAATATTTACTATCCCATTAATACCCGCCACTGAAATAGGATCTGATTTATCAGAGTCAACATTGCCTGGTCCAGTGGTGTCTGACCATTCCTTCTTTTCAAAATAATCTTCACCAGTATTTTCTTCTTGTCCTTTATCGGTGAATTCTTCGTTTTCTTGATCCACTAATGGTTTGAGTATAAAATTTGCTGGTGGGGCTAGTCTTTTTTTTGGTTTTCTCTTTTTTACATCAATAAACTCACCCAATTCGTTTCCATGTTTGTTCTTAAATGGTACCCAATCTGGATAGAAATCTCCCGTTGTTCCACGCTTAGTCACATTGTGTGTGTCGTTTATCGAGCCGATGCTTAAAGATGAGGAATTAGTAAAAAACAAAACTAACTGGTATGTAAAAAACACCCGAGTATAAAAAGAATTTGTTGAATTCCTCATAATGATATCATTACTCGCTAATATTAATAAACACACGACGAGAGGTGATACCGACACGGCTTCACGAGGCGGACTGTTTTCATTCGTTTAACTACTATTATTTATATTGTTTGGCAAACTGATCTCGCCGGTAATGAGAGATGTAATAGTATGGATAAAATTAATAAAAAAAAAATTCATGGACTGTTATTATCATAGCTTTTCTTTAAACTAATTCAACAGAATTAAAAAAAAAATTCTCTTCGCTAATAATATTCTGATGTATGTCGAATTTACTTTCGTATCATGACACCCGAGTTCTTTCCCCAATATGGGATGTACTTACCAATTAGTTTTTTAAATATTTGGCTTGGATACGAAGACGACGACTGGCTCACCACCTGTCATTTTGTTTCAAATAAAATCTGGCAAAAATGAATTGGAAACGACTAAAATAAATCTATAGTTCGTTGATTACCTTGCATGGAAATTATATATATTTAGTAACACTCTAGAACAGTTTTTGGTTGCACGTGTTGTTCTCTAAAATGTTAGTGTTTTAACATCGAAATATTAAAAGACTAAATTTAGTGGATTTGTTGCAAGTGATGTTGGATGATATTAAATTATTGCCACAATTAAAATTAACTCAAATCGCTCGTAGTCTTATCCATAATATGGTTTTAGATTATTTGCGGGAACACCTTGCAGTGCACAAATTTGAGCGCCAGCGTGACTTGGACAAAAGATCTTTAAAAAAAATACTTTTACAAATATTTTAATTTAGTGCAGGTAACATAATGATGGCTTTTCTAATGGATTTCGCAATAATGCAGGTGCTCGAAGCAGTTTCGTCAACCAGAATCTAAATTCATAAAATATTAATTTGACGCCATTTATTTATTATTTGTTGTTATATTTTTAAGCCCACATAATTCTCCAATTGATTCGAATAATCATTAATCAATCATTCAATTAATTTATAATTGTATCAGAAGCACTTATAATTATATGTGCCGGTTTGTGCTGCATCCTCCTTTCTTCCCTTGGGGTCTCCATTCATTTGTAAATATTGTATTTCATAAGTTTGTTATTAGTCCTCTGTTGGAGATAGTCCTCACAGAACTAGAGGATTTGACAATTCGCCACATGCTTGGCAGATAGGTTGGCGATCGTGGTACCAGCATCGAGTACTTCTTGACTATTACACCGCCATCTATCGGTGGCCGTGAAACTTTTTCTTATCTTTCCCTTAGTCGACTTACTACTCGTACATACACGGGATGTAATTGGGTGGCAGATATTCAATCATTACTTAAACCTAACATCCTCTTAATAGTCCACATAGCCTCCACACTCGGCCAGCAGATTGGTGATGGCAGTACCTCGCACGCCTCCCAACCCGGACGCCAGCTGTGCGTCATCTGGTTTAGTATTTTTCGAGAAAGGTTATTTCGCCACCTGTGCCATCTGTACTATTCACCGTTCTCCAGATCGCGTACGATACCTGCAGAAAGAAAGGGGATGTCAGATTCTTACGCTGATACCAGACAAAGCTAAAATTGGCCGTTCATTATTTATCCTTACACAACAAACGAACGCTTGAGACGGCAGCGTTCAGAACTTAGATCCGTGAAAACCGGATCGAAAGTTTTGTAATTGGGCGTGAGAAATGCGACGAATGAATCTAAGAAATATTTAGTAATTGTATCAATTTGTTATGCCCAATTGAAATTTGCTTAAAAATGTCGGTACGTTGACTAGCAACGTTAACTGTTGCTGGTTCGGATGATTTTCATATTTTGATTATTCATGATTGCAATCAATGGATTTAATAATTATTATCTTCAAGGATATAGCCTAAGTCTAACTAAAAAGTTAGTAAGTCAGTCAGGCAACGCTTCTGGTATTTTAGATCTGAGAGAGGGAAGACCGTTTGTCATGGATTCTAGAAAAAATATTGACTACAATCTCTATGGGATCCTAGTTACATACATGCTAGAGCCAAGCGGAGGCGAAGTTGTGGGATCTTGTGCTTCAGCGTTTCGTTCGGTGAGCGAGGTAACCGTATGTTCACTTCTCCCTTTTCCACCTACCCTTTCCCATATCCATTGCTTCTCTTTGTTCCTTCTCATCTTTCCACCGCACTCACGAAACGCACCAGCAGCTCCTCTAATATTACAGATGGCGTCTGTGATTATTTACAATCAGGTGAGTCGAAAGCACGTATGCACTTTTCCCATAAAAAAAAGGTTAAGCTTCAATCACTGAATATTGAATCTTAACCGTCTTTTTTCACTACCATAACTCACAATAGGTTGGAAGAGT
Source organism: Bhutanitis thaidina (assembly GCA_029286595.1). Taxonomy (NCBI): domain Eukaryota; kingdom Metazoa; phylum Arthropoda; class Insecta; order Lepidoptera; family Papilionidae; genus Bhutanitis; species Bhutanitis thaidina. The sequence continues at coordinate 1,026,482 of JAGSMS010000020.1, read as the reverse complement.
TGAACGGGGAACCGCTCAGGTGTATTTTTTAGCATCTCAATCCACACCGTACTCCATTTTCGTGGCGAGGTCGGCTGCATTTGTGCAACAATCGTCGGGCGACTACTTGCAACATCACAGTCATCCCCGGGCCCAACACTTGTCGTTAATTTCACAGCGTTCGGCCACAAAGCATCTCATTGTTATTGAAATGATGTGGCAACGTAATGCAATCATTATTGCAACCGATGCAGTTGCAGTCGATCAATTCATTTCAGTTGTGAGCGTAGTGATGTTTAAAAATAATACAGAAATGTTATTTGTAACTTAAACTGGTTTTAGTTTATTTTGAAATTTAAAATTGTTCCTTTTAACGCACCTAACATGTTCAGGGCACTGTTATCTAAATATGTCGTCGCCGACGAACTGCCTGGATCTGTGGTTAGTAGCACAACTGAAGACTGGACCGTGGGTACTGGATTCTAATTGCAGCCCAGAATGAGCGTTAAGTTAGCCAGATGCGCTGTCTCTGTCAGCCATCCCTTCAAAATCATATTAGGAAAATGCGTGGAACATCTCGCGGTCTGCAACTGATGCTGTATGATATTCTCAAAAGACCAGCGTTCACGCACTCTCTTAGTAGAGTAGAGTGTAAGGCCCTCTGCCTTCCCCCTCTTTTCCCAAAAAAAGTTAACACAACTTTAAGTTAAGTTTACTCACCAATCGCAAAGTTTTTAAATTGGCAAGTATTTTGTATCAATAGGAAAAAAAACTAGAGATACAATTTTTAAAGTTAGGCTATTTGGGATCTGAGGTATCAGTTCATTTTGGAAAAGGGGTCTCTTGTTCAAAATAGTTTGAGAATCCCTAGTGTAAGGGATTCCCCGTACCTACCGATGGGAGACCATCATTCATCATACCATCTTTTTCTCCAAATGCCAGACTCACCTGCACGTGGATAATCCAGCCGTAACCCAAAACTCCAAACACTAGTAACACACTGCTCTCGTGCTGGCTTTGTTTCACTGACGCTTTATGAAAGAGACCTATGTTCAGCAGTGGACTAAAATATGCCGATCAAGATAATAAGATGCACTGTAAGAACGACTACCGTCAATCCGCATACTAAATATGGTGAACACGGCAAATGGGGGATACCTATAGCACTTTAACCAACATACCACCAGTAGGCAATATCCAATAGCTGAGGCAGAAGAAGAATGAAGAAGAAGTAGTACTCCACTTCATGAAATCAAACGATTTCTTAACAATTTTTACTTTTTACGGGTAAAGTGTGTTAACGTGCCGCATTGATGTATGCGGCACGTTAACACACTTTACCCAAAAATGAAGGAGGGAGCGGAACTCCGGGATACGTCAGTCACCGAACGAAACGCAGAAGCACAAGATGCCTCTACTTCATGTTGGTATTCGTCTAGGCCGTGTTACTACTCCGGCCGAGACGGCCCATTCGAGCAGCAGCGAAAGCCGCCGCTTGGCTCCACTGCTTTCAATTTACATATAATACCTAATTCATATAACTATAACACTAAAGTGAAAACATAAATTGCATAGTGTAATAATAGATTAATCCAATTTTGTTACGAAATTACGACGAAATAATATGTTGTTTACAAGAAAGTACATTTACCAGTTTAGGCTAACCGCACACTTGCGCATTTATGTAAGCATTCACATATGTTATTATTAGGGATAGGCAGAAACTGCGCAATTCCATTTGGCATAACACAGCGCAGCCAAACCGGGACATAGCCGATCTCAGTACCAGACACCTCGCATCTCAGACGCTACTGGCCGTCATCGGTCTGCTTCAGTTTGAAGCGTGGTAGAGCCCAGCGGCGGCTTATGCTGTTGCCCGAATGGGCTGGCTCGACTGGGATCTTGTGCTTCTGCGTTTTGTTCGGTGAGTGAGGTAACCGGAGGCCCACTCCCCCTCCCCGTTGTCCTCCTTATCCTCCCTCCCATTTCTCAAATACCCTTGAAGGTCGTCAACGCACCTGCAGCACCATTGATGCAGCAGATGTACGTGGGCGACGGAAATCACTTACCATCAGGTAATCCGCTTGCTCGTTTGCCGCCTATTCAATAAAAATAAAAATATATTCTGGTTTCCTTAGAGATAGTTATCCTGCCATCATTCCGTGTGGCTGTCAGAATTCCGTGTGGCTGTCAGAATTCCGTGTGGAATAGCGCCAACCCTATCTGACCATGGGTGTCGTAAAAGGCGACTAATGGTAAAAATTTATAATAGGAGATGGGCAGAAGCATCTTCCTGCACTAGAACAAAAAAAAAATAACTGCGGTTGCCAACCCGCTCTTCAGGAGTGGCAACTAAGGCAAACCCCCCCATGATGAGAGGTAGAAAAAAGCAATGACCCCCAGTCCCCGGCGGCCTCGCTAGTCCTGGCTATGGTGGCGGCCATGGTAACCGCGCAGCAGGGGGTGCGAATAATCACCGGCTGATTTCTAGCTGCCAAAGGCAATCTTTGGGGGAGACCTATGTTCAGCAGTGGACTTCTGATAGGCTGAAATGATGATCCTGCCATCTATCGGTAGCCATTGATATTTTCAAGGCTCTTCTCATAGTCGCCTATTGGCAGATTCTTACACCGATACCGCACGATTCATAGAATAGCCATAGTCGAATGGTATTGTAGTCGCCTAAAGATTTTGTATTGTAATTAATTTTTTTACAAAAAATTCTTTACAATATGATTCGTTTTCAACGAGGCTTTATCCTAAAAATTCCAAGTGTCATGCACGGTCGCATTTTCAGTGCCACAAAAAGTTCACATAAAATTAATTGAAAAAAAAAAAAAAAATGTTTAATCTCTATGCCGGAACCGCGATGTGTCTACGAAATGTACGTAACAGATTGGGAGACCAGCGAAGCATGGCAGTGCGATCATATTTAATAATAAAGATATAAATTCGATTTATTTTAAAGTGAAGAGTTATCTGTGGTTCAGCCGAAACAATTTGGAACTACCGAATAGATAGATTTGTAGATAGAATAGATTGATAGATATAAAATTACAGATAAACAATCAAAATTAAACAAAAGAGTAACAAAATCTCGTGTTCTAATATAAAATATCTAAATATTCTATCAATGTCGTGCATAAGGTTTCGACTCGGGGTAGGCAGTAGGTAAATGTATAATTTAAAAACCCATGTTTTCTCTTTTTCCTTCCATCAAATCCTAGTTATAAGGTGATGAATAAGACTCGTTAAGGCATATGTAATGGGCCCAAACTCGATGGGTTTACTAGTAGCCATTCAAAGGTTCCGTTACCCACCTTTCCAGCTCCATCATCAGACCAGTTCGATGGTACTACATTGCTGTACTGTCAACGGTTCTCAATACGTGTGCGAAATTCCAAAATATTCCAGTAAGTCCGGATGAGGGTGACTGTTTAATAAAAAGATTACATTACATTGATGCAGGTATAAGGTTTATCTCAACGAACTTTAAGGATCACCAAAAAACTTAATTGAGTACCCTAAAGGTGATGTAAGACGAGACCGGTCGGTTCTTTATATAAATGTATTGTGAAAGCAGTACAAGAGAGCCAGTATGATGAAGTTTCCCCAATCAAGACAAGCAATCGCAAGTATAAATTGCAAAATACGTAGTTGCCCGTTCTTAAGAAACTTACTAGGGTTGGCACTGTCTTTTTGCCTCCTACAGGTGACGGAATGCCGATGTCCTGGTCGATTTCAAGGTGGCAACTTTCGCATCGAAAACAATCGGTGGTTGTCATCTGAGCGGGTTACTTATATAGTGTTGATTGGACGCGGTAGAGCGGCGGTTTTAGCTGATGCTCGAATGGTCCGGCTCGACCGTGGTGGTATCACGACCTCGGAGAATATCGGCGTGAAGTGCAGGCGGCTTGTGCCTTGAGGCCCTATTCCTCCTCTCAGAGCCATCTAACCCATCATCCCTCCCATCTCCCAAATATCCTTAAAGGCCGGCAACGCACCTGCAGCTCCACTAAAATTCCAGATGTTCCTTAACGATTCCTGAACGATGGTGATTACTTAGCATCAGACGAGGCTGCTCGTTTGCACCCTAACACACCACCCACTCGTCTTCACCTTCCCATATCCGATGTAACGCTGATGCGATAAGATCCAAAAGATCATTGCCAATAATTTGTGGCTTAGCACAAATATTGGCACCTGGTACTCTGACCACTAAGCCATGCGATCATCGTTTTGCGGGATTGTCTTAATACTAAACAATAACTAGTAGATTGTTTAAAGACCGGTGAAGAAGAATTAGATCAGATCAGAATTCAATAAAATATCCATTCCAGTGCCACTAACAATAGAAAACCGGCCAAGTGCGAGTTGGACTTACTCAGCGAGACTTCCGTACGACCATTCGGTATCTAGGATACCTGTGTTACGTGTTTACCAAAAAAAAAAATCGTGTTTTTTTTTATTCACTTCGGGATCCTCAGCGCGTGCTCGTCACACACTTTACCGGTTTTTATATATTTTTGTTATTCCCTAGAGTTTACACGATAAATCACACAAGGTTTGACGCCGGTATGTATTTCCGTTTTTGCGATAGAGTAAAAATAAGAAAAATACATTTCTTGTTTTCCCTTTAATTTTTACTTTTTGATTTTTTTTAACTTGTTTATTAATATATTATTTTCGCCATAATAACATATAATCTGTGAAACACATAATACAGCCTCAGGTAGCACAGATGGACAGATGGACAAATGGCTTAGAAGCAGGGCTCCCGCATGGAAACCTCAACCAGTGAGTGTTCCCGGAGATGCCATACGGAACCGTGCCGTGGTCTTTCACTGCAGGCCATAAGAGGAAGCTTAAAGTAGCTCAGCTGGCTGTAGAAAGGGCTATGCCACAGAACAACGATAACCGAAATACCTGTAAGGATCAGCAAGATGAAGTGGCAATGGGCTCGCCACATAGCTCGCAGAACTGACAACCGTGGCATCATCTTACAGGGAAAGATGCAGTCCAGGACGACCTGCACAGTGTTGCGCGGAGTCGATGGGTCACAGGTGTCTCGGGAACCTGCTTCGTGGCAATGTTTAACGGAGGCCTATGTTCAACACTGGACTTGTGATAGGCTGTAATGATGATGAATCATGGAAAACTGAAAATGGGGTGAGGAGAGGGAGCTCTTACGAAATACCTGCACAACGTTGCTGTTAGTGTAGTGAGCGATTAGAATATTAAACTAATTACTGTCAAGGTGGTATTAGATCTTGATTCTGTAGACATTAATCAGAGCCAACAGTTACCAGATTAACTCAACTCGTACATAGCATACATAATATTCAATACCTCCAATGTTGAATATACAGAATGATCAGAGATCTAGACATTTATAATAGTCCTTTTACCAATGCCGTCCATTATCTTAAATTGTCTATTAAATGAATTCCTATTAGAAGTTGCTTTGCATCTTATGAAATTTAAAGCCCAAGTGACACAACGATCTAATTAGAATACTTTTAAAATGCCACCTGTGAGCGTTGTTGGCAAATTGCCGAGATGTCGGATTGCGCGGGAAAAATTCAACTTAGCGAAACTGTTCGGACTGTCAAGACGAATCGCAAATTGATTGTTACACTTGCGAAAACAATTCAATTTCTTTGTCGAAATTAATTGAATAAAGTTAGCGATGAAAACTTTTATACGAACAACGAAATTATTATCTATGAGTTATAATAAATCCGTGGAATTTTATATTCTGTAATTTTGATATTTAAAAAAAAAAAAAAAAAAAAAAAAAAAAAAAAAAAAAAAAAAAAAAAAAAAAAAAAAAAAAAAAAAAAAAAAAAAAAAAAAAAAAAAAAAAAAAAAAAAAAAAAAAAAAAAAAAAAAAAAAAAAAAAAAAAAAAAAAAAAAAAAAAAAAAAAAAAAAAAAAAAAAAAAAAAAAAAAAAAAAAAAAAAAAAAAAAAAAAAAAAAAAAAAAAAAAAAAAAAAAAAAAAAAAAAAAAAAAAAAAAAAAAAAAAAAAAAAAAAAAAAAAAAAAAAAAAAAAAAAAAAAAAAAAAAAAAAAAAAAAAAAAAAAAAAAAAAAAAAAAAAAAAAAAAAAAAAAAAAAAAAAAAAAAAAAAAAAAAAAAAAAAAAAAAAAAAAAAAAAAAAAAAAAAAAAAAAAAAAAAAAAAAAAAAAAAAAAAAAAAAAAAAAAAAAAAAAAAAAAAAAAAAAAAAAAAAAAAAAAAAAAAAAAAAAAAAAAAAAAAAAAAAAAAAAAAAAAAAAAAAAAAAAAAAAAAAAAAAAAAAACGTAAATTTGCCTATGTTTCATCTGCATGTGTTGTGTTCATTAGGCATTAGGCATTCACGAAATTGTCTATTAAATGAATTCCTATTAGAAGTTGCTTTGCATCTTATGAAATTTAAAGCCCAAGTGACACAACGATCTAATTAGAATACTTTTAAAATGCCACCTGTGAGCGTTGTTGGCAAATTGCCGAGATGTCGGATTGCGCGGGAAAAATTCAACTTAGCGAAACTGTTCGGACTGTCAAGACGAATCGCAAATTGATTGTTACACTTGCGAAAACAATTCAATTTCTTTGTCGAAATTAATTGAATAAAGTTAGCGATGAAAACTTTTATACGAATAACGAAATTATTATCTATGAGTTATAATAAATCCGTGGAATTTTATATTCTGTAATTTTGATATTTAAAAAAAAAACATTAATGGTTACTGAGGTTTATGTGAGTGATACGGAAGTTGGATTTTTTATCTGTCATGTTTAGCAGAAGAGAAATTGTGAAAGTGATCCCTTCTCTTGCAATTCATTCGTGTTTGTTTTTTTGAATGATTGTTTTGTACATCGTAAAATAAAATTTTCAAAATTCGTGAATACATATAAACAGTTTATGCTACAGAAAGTAAACCAGCAAAAACTAAAATATTTGTTCAGAGAGAATATAAATTTATACATGTATGTATGTATATATTATATGTAGTTAATTGCACACAACAAAAACACAACAATTACAAAAAGAATAACTTAAGAGGTAACTAAGGACTCTAACTCTTATCGCTAAAGAGCGATTACGTCTAGACAACTTTAAGGCTAAGGAAAAATTGAACAAACGCATAGTGGGAGAGTTTGGTAAGTGCATAAAAAAAAATATGAAGTGTAAAGTGTAAGCGTGGCAGCCTAGTGGTCAGGGCGCTCGCTTTAATTTCACAGAGCGCGGGTGACCCGGGTTCGATTCCAGATGCTGGCACCGCAAAAAAAAATATTACGAGGACATGAGAAACCCGCCGACCCGCCACTGGAGCAGCGCGGAAAGCCCTTCCCGGCTCCAAAACCCCCTCAGATATATGAGAAGGAGGCCTTTGTCCAGCTGTGAGCACTTTACGAGTGTAAAGGGTAAGGGGGAACATTTAAAAATGGGGTACGTCAACAACTAAGCTATTGACGTTTACTCCAGCTGCTCTAATGCGGTACAAACCCGAGCGGTCCGTCGGGGACCGTGACCGACTGGTCAGTTAGAGCAGTCGGTCGCGGTGGTTAGAGCGTTAGGAAACCTTTTTTTTTTTTGTAATGTACGAAAAACCGGCTCGTTATCAAACACCGATTGTCGGCAATCGTTGTGATGGAACGAATGTTATTGACATTGTAATTCGATTTGGGAAAACATTGGCCAATATTCAAATAGGCGACGAGCGAAGGCACTCCGCTTTCTGCGTGTTCAAATCGAAACTGTGCGGCTTACGATTGTTACTCATCTGCGACGTCATCAGATACGCGTGAGGAGTTACGAGTATAAACAGAACGTCGGCACCTATTAAACTCCCGATTATCTATTTGGGTTACACAGACAGACAAACGAGCTAAGTGTAAGATAATAGAGAGAAAGAAAGAACTGTTCATGGCACAAATACGCCACTCAATAACAAACAAACATTGCAACACATTTAATAAAACAATTATTTAAACCAACAATGTTTAATATTGACCTCATCTAGACGCTTTGCACGGCGCACGGGGCGAACAGACCACACTCAGCTTGCTGCAGTTGAGACGAGACTACAGCGCTGATTTCCAGCCTGGGCTGGGTATCGAGCGTTCGTATGAATACGGGGAAGGTTCGCTTTATTTTCAACAATATTGAACTTAACTTATGAAATATCAGTAGCAATAATAAAATGAAAACTAACTTAACTATTATGAAGGATAAATAGATTTAATAAATACAGCATTGCGAAATTGTATGAATGAGAATTGATGAGTATAAGTCAGTAAGAGGATACTGCGGCCCATGAACACATGCAAAGCGCGGTAGAGCCAAGCGGCGGCTTTAGCTGCTGCTCGAATGGGCCGGCTCGACCGGATTGATACCACGGCTTCTCAAATATCTGAGAGGGTGTAGCAGCCGGGAGTGGCCCCCCACCCTGCTCCATTGCGGGTTGGCGGGCTTCACATATCCTCGACATAATTTTTTTTTATTATTTCTCAGACATGCAGGTTTCCTCACGATGTTTTCCTTCATCGCCATGCACGTGGTAAATACACCACTTAAAATTGCTATTAACAATTTTCATCCAGGTCATTTGCGCTCTATGATACTAAAGTGAGCGGCCTGACCACTAGGCTCCGTATGATTCCTTTTCAGCAATTTGGTTCGGAGTAAGAAACGGAACTAGTGAAATTACTTAAATCTTTTATAATTAATTTCTATTATATGTGTGTAAAATTAAAGTCGTCAATTATAAACGTCCCTCTACCGGGAATAGCCTCTCAATGTATTTGATCTTGACTTTAATGATAAATCAAGGATTATTCGTGAGGCTATTGCGCATATGAATTATAAAAAAAGTCCTAATTTCAATAGCTCTTCCTGTGTAGATAAGCCCAGAAGTAATAATTAAAAAAACTGACGCTAGCCGGTCTTAACTGTGACGTTAAACGTCCAAGTATCTCAGTCTCTTCTTGACCACGGATGCTGTAAAGCATCTAAATAAAGGAGAACCCAAAAGTAAAAATTAACGCGATAAATATGTAAATTTAAGAAACCATTAAGGACTTCCATAAGAGACTACTATATTTTTTTTTATCATGGTTTTAATGAAAATGTTATTTATAACAGTGGTACAAAGAGCAAAGTGTTACCATGTGGAAATCCATATTTGAGACAGGAAAAAGCGATTAAGCGGTTAGATCCGTTGTCATTGGTTATGCTCAACCATAAACACTTAAAAATAAAAGCATATTTTTCAATAATGTCATCGTTTCAAATAATAAATTTACGAACTCCGAGTTGAACAACGATATTAAGCAGAAATTACACGCAATGGACAAGTTCTAGATTCTCCACAAGCAAACAAACGATCTACTTCGGTCGACTACTTCTTGTTCAAACATTACTAGGAGATATCCAACATTATTAAGTAACTTTAGCAGTAGATTCCATAAGAATTTTTCATAAAAGGATGTTAGATATTACTATTAAATGTCGCTTGTTTTCAAAGTCCGCTTATTTAACGCTCTTTACACTCACTAAACGTTACATTCAATGCCAACTCGTGTATGAAAATCTTCTAGATTAATCCTGGAACTGGCCCCGGCTGCGTTTTGGCCGTATATTATATTGTCTTTTGACTGAGATGTCAGTCACATTTTATTCACTGTTTTTTATTTTAATTGAAACTGACAAAATTAACCGTTTGACAGGGTCGACATGTAATGTTGTACTTTGGGAGGTGTTAAAGGAAAACGTCTTCTTGCGTGTATTCCATGTTTAATTATCATCTTAATTCTAGTTTACAATTATGATGAAGCCTATGTTTCTGGGTGGTCCGCCTTATTAGGGGGACATACGAGATTAGTTTTAGTTTTCTGCCACGCACTTCGACTTTGTGGAATCAGCTTTCGCCAGCGGTATTTCCCAACAGTTACGACTTAGGGACCTTCAAGAAAAGAGCTTATTCCTTCCTTAAAGGCCGGCAGCGCATCTGTAGCTCCTCTGGTGTTGTGGATGTTCGTGGGCGTCGGTGATCACTTACCATCAGGTGAGCAGCACGCTCGTTTGCCCCTTTCTTCTATAAAAAAAAAAAGATTACGCCTCTTAATTATGTTATATATTAAATGCTGTGCTATACTATGCTATGCTATGCTATATTACATAAATAGTATTAAGTATACACACTTCAACACGTCCATTCCTGACCGAGATACTTTTTCCAATATTGCCACAAATCACGGTCCTGAGCCACCGTCACAGTCACTACATCTTGTGTGGGCAGTAAATGCCCAAGGGGCGGCATTTGCTGCTGCTCGAATGGGCCGGCTCGACCGGATTGATACCACGGCTTCTCAAATATCTGAGAGGGTGTAGCAGTTGGGAGTGGCCCCCACCCTGCTCCATTGCGGGTTGGCGGGCTTCACATATCCTCGACATAATTTTTTTATTATTTCTCAGACATGCAGGTTTCCTCACGATGTTTTCCTTCATCGCCATGCACGTGGTAAATACACCACTTAAAATTGCTATTAACAATTTTCATCCAGGTCATTTGCGCTCTATGATACTAAAGTGAGCGGCCTGACCACTAGGCTCCGTATGATTCCTTTTCAGCAATTTGGTTCGGAGTAAGAAACGGAACTAGTGAAATTACTTAAATCTTTTATAATTAATTTCTATTATATGTGTGTAAAATTAAAGTCGTCAATTATAAACGTCCCTCTACCGGGAATAGCCTCTCAATGTATTTGATCTTGACTTTAATGATAAATCAAGGATTATTTGTGAGGCTATTGCGTATATGAATTATAAAAAAAATCCTCTTCCTGTGTAGATAAGCCCAGAAGTAATAATTAAAAAATTGACGCTAGCCGGTCTTAACTGTGACGTTAAACATCCAAGTCTCTCAGTCTCTTCTTGACCACGGATGCTGTAAAGCATCTGAATAAAGGAGAACCCAAAAGTGAAAATGAACGCGATAAATATGTAAATTTGAGAAACCATTAAGGACTTCCATAAGAGACTACTATATTTTTTTTTATCATGGTTTTAATGAAAATGTTATTTATAACAGTGGTACAAAGAGCAAAGTGTTACCATGTGGAAATCCATATTTGAGACAGGAAAAAGCGATTAAGCGGTTAGATCCGTTGTCATTGGTTATGCTCAACCATAAACACTTAAAAATAAAAGCATATTTTTCAATAATGTCATCGTTTCAAATAATAAATTTACGAACTCCGAGTTGAACAACGATATTAAGCAGAAATTACACGCAATGGACAAGTTCTAGATTCTCCACAAGCAAACAAACGATCTACTTCGGTCGACTACTTCTTGTTCAAACATTACTAGGAGATATCCAACATTATTAAGTAACTTTAGCAGTAGATTCCATAAGAATTTTTCATAAAAGGATGTTAGATATTACTATTAAATGTCGCTTGTTTTCAAAGTCCGCTTATTTAACGCTCTTACACTCACTAAACGTTACATTCAATGCCAACTCGTGTATGAAAATCTTCTAGATTAATCCTGAACTGGCCCCGGCTGCGTTTTGGCCGTATATTATATTGTCTTTGACTGAGATGTCAGTCACATTTTATTCACTGTTTTTTATTTTAATTGAAACTGACAAAATTAACCGCTTGACAGGGTCGACATGTAATGTTGTACTTTGGGAGGTGTTAAAGGAAAACGTCTTCTTTGCGTGTATTCCATGTTTAATTATCATCTTAATTCTAGTTTACAATTATGATGAAGCCTATGTTTCTGGGTGGTCCGCCTTATTAGGGGACATACCAGATTAGTTTTAGTTTTCTGCCACGCACTTCGACTTTGTGGAATCAGCTGCCAGCGGTATTTCCCAACAGTTACGACTTAGGGACCTTCAAGAAAAGAGCTTATTCCTTCCTTAAAGGCCGGCAGCGCATCTGTAGCTCCTCTGGTGTTGTGGATGTTCGTGGGCGTCGGTGATCACTTACCATCAGGTGAGCAGCACGCTCGTTTGCCCCTTTCTTCTATAAAAAAAAAAAGATTACGCCTCTTAATTATGTTATATATTAAATGCTGTGCTATACTATGCTATGCTATGCTATATTACATAAATAGTATTAAGTATACACACTTCAACACGTCCATTCCTGACCGAGATACTTTTTCCAATATTGCCACAAATCACGGTCCTGAGCCACCGTCACAGTCACTACACCTTGTGTGGGGCAGTAAATGCCCAAGGGGCGGCATTTGCTGCTGTTTGAATGGGGCGGCTCGACCGGATTGCTACCACGGCCTGGTGACACGGACATTCTCCCTCTCAACTCCCAAATATCCTTAAAGACCGGCAATCTGCAGCCACTCTGGTGTTGCAGATTTACGTGGACGATGGTAATCATTTACGATGACCTTTGCTCGTTTTCCCCCTATCCCATAAAAAAAAGTCATCAATGTCGAGAATAAATTGAACTTTAATTAAGCTACTCTAAGCAATAGCGCACTATACGTTGTTATATTCATCAAAATGTTTACAGAAATAAATGTGAAAGGTGATTTGATATTCCTTGATATATATTAGATAGACATTAAGGAAATCTCCTTAGTTTAATATTTGGTAAAACCGCCCACCGTGACCTTTTGGGCTTCCTTGGTGGGCGGAATTCACAAGTTAAACTCTTAAAAAACATTTCATCTTGTAACATTATAAATTAACGAAGTTTACGTACCAAATAAAAGTTAAAATAAAGCTTCTTCTGTTAGTTACATTAAATCACTAAAGCTTGCGTGAATTTTCTTCTAAAGCGCTTCCAATACTCACGCATATTAGTACCAGTTAAAAATCCGGAACTAGTTTTCGGGATTTGGGTTCGGCGTTGTCGGACGAACTTTCCGTCCGTTGGTTTGTCCCCAACGGACGGACATCTATAAAGTGAAAGGGTGTGCCGCGTGCAAGAGAAGTGGTAGGTAGATCGCCCACCAAACGGCTTCCCGTCTTGTACTGGCCGCGGGGTTAACTAAGAGGAATCTATAGGCTATAGCCTTGACTTAGCATGGAGTGCTGGCCTGAGGTGACCGCTGCGAGTGGGCAGAGCGAGCCCACTTTGGATGCAGGTTGGTGGACTCTGTGAGAGAAGCTTTTGCGTTGTTAGCTAGTAGGCAGGAACATCCGAGTTCATATCGAGCAACGCTGCTTGCCGCCTAGTTTGGCTGACTCTGGTGGAGTCGCGGTACAATGCTGAAGCGTTCCCGTGGCCCTACCGATATGCAGCGAAGGTGAAGGAACATCATAGGGTTTTTGTCGCTGCACGCCCAATATACTGGTGTACCTTAGTCAATTCTCCATGTACCAATCTCGACGATTTGAATGCTTCACAGAGGGGTGGACCGAGGTGTTTCTGGAGTGGTTCGCGGCAGTAGAATGAGGGGCTGGAAGCTGCGTCTTCGTGTGTCGCGCTCCATACCATAAAACTTTCTCAATAAACGTTAGAAAATATACTTGTGTCACGGATGCATTTAACAGACATAAATTGCACTTTATTCAAATGTAAACACTTACCAAGGAGCCGACGAATCCAATACTAATTAAATCAGCTACTAAGTTGAGAATGTAATTATTCATTCATAGAATAAGCGTCCACATAACAATCGCTAAGAACAATCAAGTCAGAGTTGCCTTAACATTCACCGCTGTTCTTAGTGACGCAGTTTGAGTTGTGACAAGTTTATTGAGCTAAACTGTTTCTATGTTACCAATATTAATACATCGCCGTGTACACAAGTATTTTGTTGTATATACCATAGAGGTTTATAACTTTCGTAGAACGGCTTCGTGTTGTTATTCTAATTAGTTTAAATTGGTGTATCTTTTTTTTTGTCTGTGTTATTTTATGTTCTGTGTTTACAGCATACATTGTCTCTTTGAGACTGTAGGATGCGAATAGATAATCTTATTCAGAAGAATTCGCTAATTTTAGTAAATAAGCGTCCACATTACCAGACACATCTCAACTTGTCTTTGCTACCAGATTTCTATTCTCCTTAGGAGTCTTCTTGGCACGTAACCATCTTTGCTGTCAAACAACAGTGCAACCACTGTTTTGTGTTCCGGTTTGAAAGATATAGAGAGTCAGCATAATTACAGGCTATGAGGGATTCTATCTTAATTCTCAGGGGTGACCAAGCATCTGTAACCACCTGCGATTGAAGTGGTTTGGGCTGCAGTTCGTTTAAGTAGTCGTGGTTCAACAACTACGTTCATATAATTTTATTAAAATAAAATAAGCAACATTAGTAATTGTAAACGCAAACCTTTTTTTAAAAATATCTTCCACCTATACAACAATATAAATTTATGAAAACTGTTTTTAATTAAATTTGCTACATGTTTTTGCGAATGGACCCGAGAGAAACCGAAAGACGCAGCTCGGACGCGCCTTCGTACTCAAGTACGGTCAACCTCCAAACCCACACCGCTATCAGACCCTCCCGAGACCACCACTCTGAGGCCATAGGGATCAGTGATCCTAAACACCAGCCCTCCCAGCAGTCCGCGACGGATCTGACCCTTTTCCGGACGGGACCCGACCATACATAGGTCGGGAGGGGAATGGGTTTGAAAGTGGAGCAAAATCAGCATATTAGTAACTATGAAATAGCTAAAGAGCTACACAAAACAATTCCGACTCATTTGAAAAACAATGGATAAAAACCTCGATATTTGGATGCCACACGAGCTCACTGAAAGAAACCTAATGAATCGTGTACTCATTTGCGATCCTCTATTGAAATGTAATAACACCGAAACGTTTTTGAAAAGATTGATCGCTGGTGATGAATCTTTTCAATTATTACTCACGACAATAACGTGCGAAAGAGATCATGGTTACAGGGCAGTCAAGCTCCACAGATTATAGTGAAATCCGGAATAACTCGCAATAAGGAGATGTTGTGTGTATGATGGGATTGGAAGGGCATCGTTCATTATGAGCATTTACCGCCGGGCAAAACCATCGATTCGGATCTCTACTGCCAATAGCGTATGAGACTCAAGCAAGAAATAAAAGAAAAAACGGTTGTTTTCATCATGATAACGCCAGACCGCACACATCTCAGCAAATAAAGAGACTTCTATTAGGAAGTGTTAATGCATATATCCCTGACCTTGCACCCACAGATATTCACCTGCATCGGTCGCTTCAGAATTATTTAGGTAGTGTTAGGTTAACATCGAGAGAGGACTGTTTTATTGATCAAAAGTCCCAAAACTTCTACAGCAATGATATTATCTCAGATATCTACAGCAATATATTCTCTGTACAAGCTGTCTGTCTATGGAATGCCCTACCGCTATCGTTGAGACGCGCCCAATCCTTACCAGTTTTTAAAAATCTCGTCAAGGTCTACTATCTATCTTTGTAACTTCGGTTATTTCGACAGTTCTTTTATATTTGTATTGATTTAGTCTATTTATGTATATGTTTATATATATATAATAGGTATTTATAAAACGGATGTATTTCTATGATATGTGTATATTTTTTTTTATGTACTTTTTTATTTGTATATCAATTGCTTTTATGCAACTTCCAAATTCATTTATAACAATCCTGTCCATCCAAAGGTTGTCTGGAAGAGATCGCTTTCAGCGATAAGACCGCCCATTGTTCCACCTCTCATGTCTCATTACGTTTTTGTACTATTATAATATTTTCCTGTTTTTGGTGTGCAATAAAGCGTATTCAATCTATTATCTCACTACCTATATATATTATAATCAAATTTAAATAAACTTTGATAACAAATTTCTCCGACTGCTATGAAATCCTAGTTCATTTCAGTATAACAGTAGAACTTAAATTGTTTCAAAATTATCTCACATTACACATTGATTGAATATTATAATTAGTCTCGTCAACTAATAACATAGTCTGTGTTGGGTGGTACTCGAACTACATTCGATGTGAGGTCTGTCATTTAGTTCGAATTTCAAACTAATAAAATTTCCTCTCATAATCTGATCAAAACACAATCTCACTAATAGAGTTGGATACTTTAATATTGTTGGTTAGGATCTTGACTTGGTAGGTTTATATGATAGCTGAGATTTAAGGGATCTACTCTTTTTTTTTTTTTTAATGGGATAGGGTAGACACGAGCTAGCGGCTCTGTTGTAGGAATGTGATTTCCGACGCCCACTTATATCTGCAAACGACAGAGGAGCTGCAGACGCATTGCCGGTCTTGTAGGATATTTGGGAGATGGAAGGGAGAGGATGATGCGTGGGTATGAGAAGAGAGAGTGGGCCTCCGGTCACCTCACTCACGGACCGAAGATAGAAGCATAAGTTACCTCACTTAAAGCCGGTATTTTGCGATGCCGTGGCACTACCTTGGTCGAACTGGTCCTTTCGAGCAGCAGCAAAAGCCGCCACTTGTCTCCATCTACCTTTATATTGTATTTACAGTTTGTAATAGTGTGTGTTTTGCATGCTTATATATTTATGTATATGCCATAAATGGATACATGTAAGTATATGTTGTTTATGTTATTGTATATATTAGGTTTAGTTGTAGATTATATATATTTTACAGCGTAATTATCTAAAAAGTGTGTTAGTTACAACAAGCGGACCGAATATATTAACAACAATACAGATATAAAAATGGCGGGGAGTAAAGTCAAAGGCGAGAGGTGTCTGATTTAGCGATAGACAACTCGCGTGCCAAGCGTGCCAGTTAAGGCAAATCCTTTCATTGAGTGAGGTCCGTGTTCACCAATGGATTTTGAATGGGCTGGTGAGGAGGAGGAAGGCACAAAGCGCGTAGTAAAGCTAATTAAAAAAAACTCTACGCGAATTCATTAAGTGGTATTAAGTTTATTTTTTTTTAATTTACCTGATGTTTGTTCTTTTATACGGGGTTTAATGGATATGTAGTCTGTGGTATGTCAAATTTGAACGCACCGATTGCTGCCAAGGATGAACCTCGAGGCTATTGTAATCAAAAACATTCTCATTTTAATAGAGAAGGAAAAAAATATCTATGGTTCCGACAGAATACCAGCGCTGTAGTTGTGGTTATTCATTTAGCATTACCGCTGAGTCGGACGCCGTTTCGTGGCTGCAACTCAATAAAATATTTTTTTTTGTTATGTTAATTATGTTTTCATTATGTGTTACTGGAGTTGTGGCAGTGAATAAAGTACTTTCTTCTTCTTCTTCAAACGTGCTAGCGGCTCACCTGATGGAAAGTGATAACCATCGCCACACATACATCTGGAATACTATAGGAGCTGCAGGTTTGTTGCCGGCCTTTAACGATATTTGGGTGTTGGGAGGGATAGGGTATTTAGGGAGGGAGGAGAGTGGGTCTCCGGTTACCTCACTCACCGAACGAAACGCAGAAGCACCAGATGCCTCCACTTCACGCCGGTATTCTTGAAGATCGTGGTACTAACACGGCCCATTCGAGCAGCAGCAAAGGTCGCCGATTGGCTCTACCAGATTAGGCGCTGGGCTTTTAACTAATTGTGTAATTGCTCGAAGGGTTGTTAAATAAAACCACAACTGTCTAAAGCTTATTACATTATACTTATGTTTATTTAACCATATAAGGTCATTATTATTAAAAATATAAAAGGCAAACAATACCGCGTGGTAATAAAGACAAACGCCATCTAGTGACTTTGTAGAAAGTTACTTAAAGAATTATCAGAGTAGTTTGAAGTGCACATCAACTATGTCTTGACTTGGAAAAAATGTGTTGTGATTGAAATATAATTTAAATTTGGAAAATAATTCAGATAGATAGTAAGGAAATTGCTGTTCTTCTCCTGTAGTAGATACTATTATTATTCTGTGGGTTTAGCGAGCAACTTCAACAAGTAGACTTTGAAGACTCTGCGTGCGCGCACCTTAACAATCATTATTTTTCTTTGTTATTTTTTTCACCTCTTAATAATTTTTCATAACGTTTCAATATTCTATCAGAAATTCATTCTTAGTCCGATCAGGTTCATGTTAATTTTTTTCACATCAAAGCCTTAGTTTCAGTGAAACTAGTGGAGAAGTAATTTGCATCCAGCAAGTTAACGGCCAACTTTGTAATTGAAACAGCATTTTAATAACAACCGACGGACGGAATTATGATATTTTCTTATGATAATATTGAACAGTTTTATAACGAACTTCGATTTCCAAGTTTTGGTTTTTATTATGGCGGCAATCGATCCGAATCTGCCGAACGAAAATGTCACATACTAGACAAGCGGAGCGGTATCGGTATACTAGGGTCCAGGCACCGCGCTGTCCAAAGCTTGCCGGTTTTTGTTGGAGCTTTCTTGAAGAGGAACGATTTCAGCAGTGGACTTGAAAATGTCGATGACGAAGAAGATGAAGATATTTTACGAATTAGTTAAAATTCCGTTTAATTAAATGTGTAAAACAGATTAATATTGGTGGAAGAATAGGGTGGTGGTGATATCTCTCCAAGTCCCTGGGTGGCTCTTCAGTCACCGAAGGAATGGCAGAAGCACAAGATGCTTCCACTTCACGCCGGTATTCATCGAGGTCGTGGCACTACCCCGGACGAGCGGGCCCAATCGAGCACCAGCTGGAGCTTCCGCTTGGCTTTACCACGTACAACAACATATAAACAGATATGACGCACGGAGGAGAAATCAGTCCGTGGTTGGCATTTGAGAACTGATTGAAATACTAGTATTAAAATATATATATATTTGTATGTATGTATGTATGTGTGTGAATGTATGTATATAAAAGGAACTTGTTGAACATTGTATAAAATTGATACCCGATTGTTCTATACTGCACTTTATTTTTATAAGCTCATGATTTTATTTCTTTTTTATTATTATATAGATGAGCTGTATCTATTGCAGACACTACCGGCTCAATAGTGGTATAAGGCTGCGCTGAAAATCAGTGTCGCGGAAATCCGTGAAGTAAACTGAGCGTAGACCCATTTGTTGCATCAGACTGTAGCGAAGAAAAAAAATGTAAAATCTTGATGTATTTTAGTTTTTATTATTTTTTTAATTGTTTTATTAATAACTTGTAAACTAATTGTGATGTAATGAATAAAGTTTCTTTCTGTCCTTCTTTTTAGTTACTTACTGTTCTATATAATGCTTAGCAGCGACACAACATTTGTTTTTTTAAATAAATAAAACAAACATAAAGTTTATTTTTAAAATAGTTAAAACCTATAAATTAAAAAAAAAAACGGTTGAAGTAGCTGTCTGTAAATGCCAACTGCTGGACATAGAGCTTCTTCTCAAATATCTGAGAGTATTTTGGAGCCGGAAAGGGTCCATCACGCCCTTGATTCACATGCAATAATATTTGTTTAATAATAGCTCATTGTCATCATTCCGGTTTCCTTTCGATGTTTTCCTTCACAACCTGGGACGTAGTTAATTCTACACTCAACTAATTAACAGTTCTAGTGTTGCCGGCACCGGGGATCGAACCCCGGCCACTCGCGCTCTACGACAACCAGAGCGAGCGCCCTGACCACTAGCCACTAGGCTACCACTGCTCATAAACTTTAGAGGTTATCTCTATAATATTTATGTCAACATTCTTAACATTGATGATGCACGTGGGCGACGTTTTTCACTTACCATCTGGTGAGCCGCGTGTTCGTTGGCCGGCTTCTACATAAAAAAAAAATACACATTCGACTTGCCACGCATGCACAGACATAACTTTTTTCCAGACAGCTTTGTTTGGTGCACATTTAACTGTAGTTAGTAACTTGCTGAGTCCGCTGTACGCCCCAACAAATACTACGTCATTGTTCTACTTACCTGACACACGGCTCTTTAAGTTGGTCAACTTATTTCGTTATTCAAATATCATTCAAACTTTTCTCTTTTTTATGTTTATATATATATGGGGTATCGGGCTCAAACGTGCAAGTGCCTCATCTGATGGTAAGTGATTACCGATGCTCGCGTACATCTGCAACACCAGAGGTGCTGCAAGTGCGTTGCCGGCCTTTAAGTATATTTGGAAGATGGGAAAGGGGGTTGGAGTAGGGGGACTGACCCTATAGCTCACTCACATAGGTTACCTCACTCACCGAGCGAAACGCAGAAGCACAAAGTGCCTCTGCTTTATGCAGGTATTCTGCGAGGTCGTGGTACTACTCCAGTCGAGCCGCTCCATTCGAGCAGTAGCAAAAGACGCCGTTTGGCTCTACCACGTTAATATTCACACTAACTGTTTCAAAAAGAAAGTAATAAAAAAACTTATGTGTGTAAATAATAAAATAACTAAAAAAATTTATCCGGTGTGCCAGTACTCTTTGTTTGTGAAAAAAAGACATTAAATGCAATTGATAACGGTTTAATTAAAAAATTATAATTAACTTTAAATAGCTTTAAAAAAATAACTTAATTTAACTTTGAAAAGCACAATTTAATCGAAATAACCTTTATTTACACACTGTTAATTTATTATTACACAGTTAAAAAAGTTAAAAAAAAGTAAAGTAACAGCCTGTAAGTGCCCACTGCTAGGCAAAGGCCTCCTTCTCAAATACTAGTAATCAGAGAGGGTTTAGGAGCCGGGAAGGACCCGCCACGCTGCTCCAGTGCGGGTTGGCGGGCTTCACATATCCTCCAAATTATTATTTCTCAGATATGCCGGTTTCCTCACGATTTTTTCCTTCACCGTCAAGCACGGGGTTAATACAGCACTTAAAATTGTTGCTAATAATTTTAGTGGTGCCGGCACCGGGGATCGAACCCAGGTCACTCACACTCTGTGACATTAAAGTGAGCGCTCTGTCCACTAGGCTACTACGGGTTCCACAGTTAAATAACTATGTCCATTACTTGATCCGCTTGCTCGTTTGCTCGCTTATCCTTAAAAAAAAAAGCTTCGCTTTCTACCAGACCGTGTGTCCCGATTTTAAATCCGCATCGAGTGGTTCATTATTGTTTAATGTCAACCAACTAAATCCGTGCATTATCTCTGAAAGAAGAAACATATATTGTCTATAGATGTTTACATATATAGATCCTAGCCTTGTAACATCTTCCTAATACTTTAATGTAAACGCTTGCGATCTCCCTTTGTTTCGAGTTGTATATTTGAACTTGTATATTTGTTATTAGCTGATAGTTCATTCCTTTTATTTTCCTTTCATGTTTAGGTGATCACTAAATATTTATCATTTTTTTTTATATATAGAAGAAGGGAAAGACCTGTAAGTGATCACCGACCCCCACGTACATCCGCAACACCAGAGGAGCTACAGATGCGCTGCCGGCCTTTCTTCACGTTTCGAACGTTTGTCGCCTTTCGCAAAAACAAAAAAGAACAGGCTGAACAATATTCTTTTGAAAATCTGTGCTGCTCCAAAGCTACCTTTCTCATACGCCTGCTGCAGCCTCTGGCGACCGTGTCTTTTCTACGTCTTATGCCCATTGGTCTACAAGAGTTTAAAGAAAACTATAAAGTCGGTATTCTATTCCTTAAAGATTTTATTTATTTCGTCTAGGTTGACGAAACAAATATATGAGGCGAGTGTAAATGGTAGAGACGGGAGAGGAAGACCTAGGCGAACGTTTCACGATCAAATCGGAGACGTTCTGAAAAAAGGCCAGGTCGAGAGTGCTCTAAACCAACGAGCATGCACGCGAAGATTGATGAAAGTGGATGAAGCGAAAGACGTATGTCAGGACCGTAGCAAGTGGAAGAAGATTGTCTCTGCCTACCCCGTTGGGAACTAGGCGTGAATATATACATACATACATACTATTCCTTAAAGAAACGTAGTGTTGTCAGAGTGACCGTGAGAATGACTCATTATTAAACGGAAAGTCCAAACGTGACAATTCTTTTAATCCCGCTCCGACGTCTGACGGCACGATGTTCCGTTGTTGTTTGTAACAACTGGACAGAGCCGTGGCGGCCTAGTGGGTCCGAGAGCACGCTTCTGTTTCATAGAGCGCGACTAGACCTGGATATTTTTAGGATATGTGAAGTCCGCCGACGGGCATCGAAGCAGCTGTGACGGATCCATCTCGGCTCCAAAACCCTCTCTGATATTTGAGAAGGAGACCTTTTGCTCAGCTGTGGGCATTTACAGGCTGCTATTTCCGCTTAAAACATGATGCCATCGTTTTAGCGACGTTGGGGTCGTAATCATCATGGAGCCACGGGAAACGCCTCTAGTCCACCATCTCCCGTCTGTAGAGGCATAGGCATTTTGCCGATTTCTGTATGCGGCAGCCGCTGTGTCTTGACTTAGGGAATCAGGTGGGCCGCAGCTGCCTAGGGCTCGGCAGCAGCTTAAAATTGCTGATAACAGCTCGCGCTTTATGAAACTAAAGTTAGCACCCCGACCACGAGGCTTGCACGGCTGTTTGAATATTTTCTGTTACGTTTCTGATGACGTTAAGAAATCGGCAAACAGGAGTTCATTTAACAGATCAGTAAGAGAGTAGTAGAGTTTAAAATTTAAATGTTAAGTTATTTTGACTATTCTTATTTTTTTAAGATAATAGGGGCAAACGAGCTTTCAGCTCACCTGATGGCAAGTGATCACCGTCGCCCTTGTACACCAGCAACCCCACAGGAGCTGCAGGTGTGTTGCCGACCGTAGGATATTTGGAAGGTGGGAAGGAAGATAAGGAGGGCCTCCGGATACATCACTCGCCGAACGAAGAGCAGCAACACAAACTCAGCCTCTACTTCGTTCTGGGAGGTATTCTGCGAGGTCGGGGTACTACCTTGGTCATGCCGGTCCATTCGGGGAGTAGCAAAGGACACCGATTGGCTCTACCACGTTGATATTCACACCAGCTGTTTTTAAAAAAAATATGAGAAAGTGATAAAACAAAAAGGTCAAGCTGGCTCTTCGGGGCAGCAGCAAAAGCTACTGCTTATCAACCATTTTTAATTTATCTCTGTAAGCCTTACATCGTTATATTAGTCTTGAATCTGTATCGCATTAATATTTATTTATCTATCTTAATACATAATACTGTATATTATAATATATTTATGTATATATACATTTTAATTTATTTTCTCTGTTCAATCTAATTGTAGACTGGTAGAGAATGCCTCTTGGAATTAAGTCCGCCTTTTTGTCATGTAATGTGCAAATAAAGTTTAAATAAATAAATACATTTAGTTGTTCTATAATTAGTTCTTACCGTTTGAAATGAAACTATTACTTACGGTTATTTTCGATTGCTTCACAGCAGCCGTGCCAAGAATGCCAACTGGCATTAAGTCCCCCTCGTGACCTTATACTTAAAGATGAATAATTGGTAAACAATTATTATTGTTCTAAAATAAAAGACTATTCTGAGGTTTGTAAATCGAGATGATTGAATAAATGTGTTTTCCCAATAATACCTATTTCTCTTAATAATTTACGTTTTGAATTTCTGTGAGCGGAATTGATAAGCCTTAGAAAGGGCTGTGATGAAATCTTAACTTCGGTAAATGATAGCTATAATATTACCAAATACTCGGAAATTTCGGTAATGATTTTTTTAGATATTAGCTTTTCATTAAAAGCTTAATTAAATTCTTCACCATGTTCTTTATCACCAGGGTGAGATCAGTGTAGTTGATAAAGTTAGATAACTTCAAAAGCTTCAAACAGATAACAAATCTACCACTTCGTTTTATTCATGAGCTTTCGATGGTAATATGATGTAAGGAATGTAGGTCTAAGACGTAAGGAACATTTTCTACGCGGTAGAGCCGAGCGGCGGCTTTGGCTGCTCCTCGAATGGGCTGGCTCTACCGGAATAGTACCACGACCTTGCTGAATACCGGCATGAAGTAGAATGTCTTGTGCTTCGGTGAGTGACGTAACCGGAGGGCCTCTTCCACATCCCCCGACGGTCTCCTCTCTTTCTCACCCATCCCCCAAATATCTTAAAAGGCCGGCAACGCACCTGCAGGTCCTCTGGTGCTGCAGATGTACGTAGGCGACGGTAAACGTTTACCATCAGGTGAGCTGCTTCCTTGTTTGCCCGCTTACCCATAAAAAAGAAAATCTTCAACTTGTTGATCCTAGCTACTATCTTGAATATCTTAGTTCTGCTGCGTATATCATTGTTGCAGACTCTATCGCGCAGAGAAACGCCGAGCATAGCCCTTTCCACATCCAGCTGAGCAACTCTGAGCTTCCTCATACTGTCATCACTGGCAACACGCGCTGAACTCATTATCAGTTTGGATTACCAGGATCATCAGTCTGTCTGTCAGGTTGTTCATCCAGATACCAATATGCCTTACTTGAAAGATACCCACACCATAGGCGAGTTGGTGAATGCAGCGTTTGTACTCCAGCACTGTCGCACTTGTATATTGTCTCTCTATATCTTGTCCGTGGGATTTACATTCGGAATATAGGACTTTCCGCAACGAACACCCATTCGGCACGCGACTATTTGCTCGCACAACGCGAAACACTGATCATCGAATGCCGCGGTGGGGATGAACCTTTAGTAAATTAGACGTTAATTATATGGAAACAAAAAAAACAACTATATTTGTAAGTACTAATATAGTAAGAATGATTTTAAAACACTTGACTCCAATTATACAAAATTTAGGAACACGTCAATTCCATTTGAGCACGTTTTGGGAATCGATTGTATTGTTCGTTATTATTTAAAGTTGCTCAACTCTTTGTAAGCTTTAATTGTATTTCCGTTAACAAAGGTTCGAGCACTTGTTTATAGACTGTTTTGTGTTTAAACGACCTTGTCATAGGCAAGCATTTTTAATCCATTATTACGTAACTAAAAACAATCATCTGGATAATAAATGGCGGTCAACGGGTTGGTTCCGACTGGGCGATTTCTTCACCACGAGTGATCGATACATGCTCGTACGTATTATACGTGCCATGATAATGCCACTGATGGTGATAAGCTCCTGGCTGATTTCAATCACGGCGGCACCTTTCAAACGTTAGCGGCGTCAATGCAGTTGGTATCGGCGTATGAATCTTGCACCCTCTTACCTACTGTGGGGGTCGTTAGAGGCAACTACGGCAAAAGCCGCTGAAAATCGAAAAGATGGCAGGATAACGATCTCGAACAATATCAGACCTAAGTGAAGCAGCCCCGTGACGGACAGCAGCGTCCAAGGTGCGAGGTGTCTGCTACTGCAACCGCCAATCCTCTTTCCATGCCGCCTCCTTAGGAGAAGCCTATGTCCTATTCTGGGCTATCATCAAACTATTAAGGTAAGGTTAGTTCTTCCCATATCCAATGTTACATTAATGTGATAAGATGTATGTATGTATATCACGCCTTGTTCCCAACGGGGTAGGCAGAGACAATCTTCTTTCGCTTCTTCCACTTTCATCAATCTACGCATGCATAGTCGCTGGTTTAGAGTACTCTTGACCTGGTCTTTTTTCAGAACGTCTCCGATTTGATCGTGAAATATTCGTCTAGGTCTTCCTCTCCCGACTCTATCATAAGATGATAAGATCAGATGAAGAATCGAGTGTCTGAGGCAACGGTAAACCAATTAATTTTGTTTTGCACAAATATGAATTAGGTCTGGGATTACAACCCACGGTGCACAGCGGAGGGGTCTGCTCACTACTAAACGAAACCAGGACTCTAGAACATCAACGCGCAGGTACATTGATTATAATATTTAAGACCTGTGTGATCTGAAATAACACAAAGTTAAATAAATCTGCTGTTGGTGATGCTTGAGTGTCATCAGGATTTATCATCTATTTTATTCTTGTGCAATCAACTTAAGACACATACATTTCAGTTTCCGAACGTAATTTTTATTAAGAATCTACCACCGTTTCGTAATGAGGCTCGTCTGACCGAGAAGAAACCGGCGAAAGAAAAATCCGTAAGTATGCTCTTTTTTTTGGAATTTCTTTCATAAATACAAATCGTTTTAATGATCTAATATTACAATATTTTTTTCTAGAAACGGCTTAGGTAGTAATTCTTTTATATTATAATAACCTTTTAATAAAGTATTTGTTTAACAATTTTTTTAAATATATTGATATGAAGGAAGTCTTAGCGCAGTTACTTGATATATTAATAGAAAAAACTTTTTTTTATTATATCTAATTGTTACCACACATAAAAAAAACTTGTCGAATCGACGCAGTCTTTCTCCTTATTGTTCACCCTCTTCATAAAATATTTATATTGTGCCACTAGATGGGGTTATTAACGAATTAAAACGTGGTGAAAAGGTGTTGTTATATAACCTCCGCACTCGACACTTACGCTGTTTAAAATTAAATAAATAGGTCCTAACTAGCTGACCTTCTGTTAGATTGTGGGCCTCCTGTTCGCGAGTCTCTACCGCTGAAGCTGTAAAGGCCACTAGGCGAATAGCATATCTGCCGTGGGGGTTTTAGTCGGTCCGGCATCTTCAAAGCTGTTCCCGACATAACCAGACACCGCCTACGGTGATTGGTAGATATTAACACCTTTCCCGCACGTAATAAAAGAAATGTTAAAGATTAAAGAAAAAGGGGGTATATATTAGGGTTTAATAGGGTTTTTCCCCATTATTATTGGTTCAAAACGTCGTCATAGTGGTGTTTTTTGAACCCTCATAACAAGTAGTTAATTTTAGAGCGAACACTTATTCATTTCGATATTTTCAGTGCCTCTCTATATACTAGAGAATTTTCACCCACATGAGATGCTCGCTGTTTATTGTTTTCTTATTGGATTCCGGTTCAACAACTGGAAAACTAGTTTAACGTAGCGCGGTAACTTTTTAAATTATGTCTCTCGATATTACTTTTCTGCGGGTACTTGTGGTTCGACGTAGGATACCAGTTAAAGCGGAAAAATCTTTGTAACTAGTTAGATGCTGCACAACACATGTCCGTAGCTTAATTTAACTTTTAATTCTTTATCACGTTGACTCGAGGCTGCTCGCATCTTAATATATTATTAGGATTATGTTTGAAAGACGCATGGCGTCGTGGTCAGCGGTGCGATCGGCTTCTTGGAAAACCTTCGACCTTTTTTTTTTGTAAACGGGATTAAAAAAAAACAAAAAATTTTATAAACCGGCCAAGTGTGAATTAGGATCCCGAACGGAACCGGCTCAAACGTATTTCTCAAACTTGCTGATTTCCTAGTGATATTTTCCTTCACCGCCGCGCACGAGGCGCGAACCAAATTTCAGAACTTAACATTTTAACTAACAATTTCTATGGTGCACCTACGTCTATCGGATATTTATGTATACTGCTGACCTAAAGTTATTGAACCTAGGACGCTATGCTATGGTATTTATTCCGTTAGTATGTTTCTAAGTATAAATTCTGCTTTATGTGTTATATAAATTTATATGTTTAGGACATAGAAAATCTTTAGGTTTTAGTTTAGTTAAGTTATTTATGTATTTTAGTTTATTGTGTTACATCTTTAATGTTTTGCA
Organism: Bhutanitis thaidina; assembly: GCA_029286595.1. NCBI lineage: Eukaryota > Metazoa > Arthropoda > Insecta > Lepidoptera > Papilionidae > Bhutanitis > Bhutanitis thaidina. Next base: position 999,057 of record JAGSMS010000020.1, on the reverse strand, counting down.
CATTTACAATATCTCTCCACGCCTCGGGTTGACTGGCAAAGAATGCCAAAAGGCATTAAGTCTGGCCTTTGTAATACTTTTATAAAGGTATTTAAATAATGTTTAAATAAATATGCCCTGATGCTGCCACTGCTCGTTATATTTAGTCATGAAATCAAGTTTTTAACGGGACGTCTAATTGGTCGTCTCAAACATTAGGGCCGTTATAATATCTTTTTTTTTTTTTTTATAGAAGAAGGGGGAAAACGAGCGTGCGGCTCACCTGATGGTAAGTGATCACCGACGCCCACGAACATCCACAACACCAGAGGAGCTACAGATGTGCTGCCGGCCTTTAAGGAAGGAATAAGCTCTTTTCTTGAAGGTCCCTAAGTCGTAACTGTTCGGAAATACTGCTGGCGACAGCTGATTCCACAAAATCGAAGTGCGTGGCAGAAAACTTCGATTAAAACGCACTGTGGTGGAATGCCAACCATCTAGGTGGTATCGATGGAACTTCGAATTCTGTCGCGATGTACGATGGTGAAACTCAGCAGCTGGGATCAATCCGAACAATTCCTCAGAACATTCCCCGTGGAAAATTTTGTAAAAAATGCAAAGAGAAGCAACATCTCTTCGCAAGGCCAAAGGATCAAGCCGATCAGAGAGAGCTTGGTCGCCGACAATTCGAGCCGCTCGACGTTGGATACGGTCAAATGGAAGGAGTTGGTACTGATATCTACTTGTTCAAACTTGTTTTGGAAATTAAAAATATTTATAGTGAATGTGTTTATAACGCTTAAAGGACTGAGCTGATCGAAAGGAAAATTGACAGACAGAAACATTATATAACGAATGAGACATCGCGAAATCTAAAACCACGCGGACGAAGTTAATGTAAACTCTTTGAAATAAACCACTTCGAATGGAAGAGGGAATTATTTAACTTCGGCCCACGCTTATTACGTATTTACGTAGTTGCCATTGAAATATGCTAAAATCAAAGATGGCGTCAAATGCAGGCTTAGTTAGTTTGTGCCTTTGTAAGTATAGTATAGTACAGGAATTGGGAAGTTTAAATACACGAGAGTTCGTTTCTATTGCAGTAAAGTTTCAGAAATTTTAGCCAATCTTGTAAAACGCTACCGCGTATGTAGATTTATATCCAAAGTTTTAGGGACGATGTTAGTTTTGTTTTGGTTTGACATGAAGTGACTGTACGTGGTAGAGCCAAGGGCTGCTGCTGCCGGAATGGGCCGGCTCAACCTGGCTGGTACCACGTTCTCGTAGAACACCGGCTTGAAGTTCTTCTTATTCTTCCTTTCGTCCGGCGAGAGAGGTAGTAGCAATTCTACTAGTAGAACTCTTCATTTTTGAGAGGACGTACTTCACTAGTTTTTCACATAATACCGTGTCCAGGATATCACCTAAGCCTTTTTGTTTTTACATTCTACATTTATATACACGTGGGAAGAGCCCTTCGAAGGCTTTTGCTGCCGCTCGATTCCGCCGGGTTGGTACCAGGGTCTCGCAGAATATCTGCGTGAAGAAGAGGCATCTTGTGCTTCTGCGTTTCGTTTGGTGAGTGAGATAGCCAGAGGCCCACTCCCCTCTCCCCCAACTTCCGTCCCCATAACCCGTCCCAGCCCCCAAATATTCTTAAAGGCCAGTAACACACCTGCTGCACCTGTGGTCACCATCAGGTGCGCTGCTTGCTCGTTTTCTGCCTTTCCTGTTAAAAGAACATTTTTTTTCATTCTGATTTTCTTTTGTGCCATATCTTTATCTTTATGTATAAAAATTCTGCCTTCATATATGGGAGAAGCATCTCTAGTGCGTACCTGCACACTGCGCTCACCAACCCACTTGCCTAGCGTGGTGAGTGTGAGCACACCTTCTATGAAATATGTGCTGGATTTTGCTGGGGCTTTCTTGCAGAGGCCTTTCTTCAGCTGTGGACTAAAATTGGCTGGCAACTGATGCTCTCGGTTTATTAGAGATTCAGATCTTTATTTTGCTCGTTTCAAGCCGGTTCTCAGCGGAGCTTATGTGGAACCACGTGACAGGTGGTGAGTCTGCCGCCATCTTAGTGTCCAGGCCAACGATACAAATCGTACAAAACTTATTGGTACGAGCTGTCCATATCGATCGAACTTGGGATCTCCTGATTCGCAAGCAGATTCCCCAAATTCTTGGCTGTAGTAACTTAAAATAAATAATGGCCACTACTAATTAATGTAAGTGCTCAAATTATGTAAAAAAAATACCTACAAGTATATTGTAATTTTTAAGTAGAACAAGTGATAGATTTCTTCTCTACCACTCTCTTCCCCTCCTCCTCCCCTTCCCTCTATCACAAATATCCTCAAAGGCCGGCAACGCACCTGCAGCTCCTCTGCTGTTGCAGATGTACTAAGGGTAGTCACTTACCATCAGGTGCGCCACTTGCTCGTTCGCTCTTCGACCAACTCTTGCCCATAAAAAAACCTTCTTCGATTGGAGTTGTTTGAAATTCTCTATAGGCTGCAGAAGCTAGTTACCATCCGGTAAACGGTTATTCCCAAAAAAAGAAAAAGCATATCGAATGAAGATTTGAAAATTGTAACGAGTATCAAACTTCGAACGTCACATCGCCACACTGCACTAAAATACTTTTCGCCTACGCTATCGAATCACTTGGGCGGTTTTCAACAATCGTAAGTAACTGCCCCCGCCCGCCCAACGCCTATGGGAGGCGCTAACTTATATAAGCCACGGCAGTGCCTGAAAACCCACAGTACGTCGGTTGGCGTGCATAGCATGCCACGTTGATTGCCGTCGGTCTGTTGTGTGTTTGTGAACAGTCCACAGTTCGAGTCAGGTAAGTTTATAAGAGTTATGATTCATTTATGAACTAAAATGTGTTTCAATAACTCGTCAACTTTTCAACTGATATCCCAACTATTTCACAACTGGAGAAACTTTCAGAATGCGCTTAAAGTTATGATTTTTTTATAACTATGAAATAAAAGTAAAAGTTTATTAAAGTGGCAACACTTTTAATGAAAAAAAAATTACACGTTATTGACCGACCTATTCAGGTTTTTCTTTTCCCCAATGATTAAATTTAAAATAAAGTTTCAGAGAATCAACTGACTTCAACCCTTATTTTCCCACGGTTAGGGGTGGAATATTCTCTTATCAAATTTAAATATGACCACCGTCGTGGTATATCAAATCCAGTTAAAAAATATACATCAAAAATGGTTCACAGTCGGCTAAGGTATCGCGTTATACTTACAAAAAGTATACTGACAAATTAATAACCTCCTCCTTTTTTGAAGTCATGTCATGTCATGTCATTCTTATGTCATTGTCATGACATAAGAATTAATTTTAAAGTAACACAACGTGTGTTATTGTCGCTTTAAAAAGTAATTAGAATAAGTACACTTGAAAGAACGGCTTGAACTGTTAAATAAATGGACAGTTAAGTGTTTTATGTTCAATAACGAAGTCCTTCCATTAAAATATAAAATTAATTAAAAAAGTAACCGTCACACTCCTTTCCATATTCATTTTTTTTTTGTTTACAATCTGTAAGATTGTGGCCAGGGTTCGATTCCCGGTGCCGACCATTAAAAAAGTTACTAGCCATATTAAGTGCTGAATTAACATGTTCTCGGTGATAATGGAAAACATCGTGAGGAAAGCTGCATGTCTCAGAAAATATAATTTTCGAAGTCGAACCAACACGCCTACAATCTCTCGCAAATCAAAAATTTACTTAAGAGGAGACCTTTGCCCAGCGGTGGGCATTTACAAGCAGCCACTCTACTTTACTATGTGAAAAATAAGAAGTTTGTTAAAGAGTTTGTAACCACATATTCTAAAGTACAAAACTTACAAGTTAATGACTTATCAACTAAATTAAATATAGGCTTCATCGCAATAATACACTTATAAGTTTTTTTTTAATAAAGCATCAATTAAATTTTAATATTTCGTAGCGTGCAAAGGTAGCAAATTAGCTAAAAAAAAAAGCTCACGTCGAAACATATCTCGTCAATTAACCTGTTATTAAGTAACGTTTATTTTCGTTCCATAACACGCGAGGCTTCAGCGGCACTAAAGTTAATTGTAACAGTCAAAGTTTCACAAGCTTTCAGTTTATAATCTTGAGAGATAAGAAGCTCTCATTGCGCGGTGCGAAGTAAAAGTTGTTAAGTTAGTTAGGAATCGATATCCAATCAAATTGTTTACGTACGTATCGTTTTGCCGTGGTGGCCTGGTAGTGGCTCTTAGTTTCATAGAGTGCGCGTGACCCGGGTTCGATCCCCGGTGGCACCGCGCATCGGCACCACTAAAATTCGTTCTGTGGATGATTCGTCTCTTAATGTACCTTTCTGCCACACCCGCTGCTTACACAATTCTTTTACCCATCGTGCTGTCAGACTCTGGAACGAGATGCCAAATAATATACGCACAACCGCCAGTAAAGGCACTTTCAAGCGTTTACTTTGGGATTATTACCTGGCGTATAGTATTGCAGTTGAAGAATATTTTATTCTTCTTTTATAACATAAGAAATCATCTAAGTTTACGTATGCATTGTATATATATATAGTATCCCTTTTTATGCCGCCTTAAAAATTAACTTTCAAAGTGTTACACTAATAGAATATTTTCAGAGATTTCATTTGTAAATTTTTATGCCTTTATGCATTACACAGAAAAAATAGACTCTATAGACAACCTAAATCTAGGTACCTCTAGCGTATCACGTCGTCAAGAGACAGTCCTATTTTAATTTTAACATATTTATATTTTTCCATACGTAATGTTTTTAGAACTAAACAACGACCGAACACAATTTTATACTCCTAGAAGAAAGTGTCATTGTATAATATTAGTCTCTTAGAAGACCATTCTCTATGGTGGCGAAACGCGAGACACCAAGCAATAGACAGCCCGTATCGCATGCTCGTTTACATGAGACCGGAATCGCATGAACGAATTAGAAACAACAATTGACTATTATGAATATTATGAAGCACGTTACAAGTAGTAGCGTACAAAGAGGGTTTTCTTTTTATGGGAGAGGCGGCAAACGAGCAAGGGGTAATCTGACGATCTGACAGTAAGGGATTACCGTCGCCCAATTACATCTGCAACACCCGAAGTGCTGCAGGTGCGTTGCCGGCCTTTTATGGTATGGAGGATGAGAAGGGGGTAGGGAGGCTGAGAGGGCCTCCAGTTACCTCATTCAGCGAACGATACGCAGAAGCACAAGATGCCTCTCCTTCACGCCGGTATCCTGCGAGGCCTTGGTACCAACACGGTCGAGCCGGCCCATTCGAACAGCAGCAAAGCCGCCGCTTGGCTCTACCGCGTGTCACATCTGATGGTAAGTGGTTACCGACCCCCTCATGCTTGTGCAACAACAGAGTTAACTGCTGGTGCGCTGTCGGTCTTTAAAGATATTTGTGAATCTTTAAAGAGGGAACTTGGGAGTGGGGGCATCCGGTTGCCTCGCTCACCGAACGAAACGCAGAAGCAACAAGATGCCTCTACCTCACGCCGGTATCCTGCGAGGCCGTGGTAGTAATTTAACTAATAACTTCCTAACAGGCTGTGGACATGGAGATTGTTATTACTGGGTGATTCCTTCACTGCCCAGAAACTGTCTGGGTACGTACCGCGAATATAATTACAGGTTGTGACTCATTCCATCTTAGTCCTCACTCACCAGGTGGTGGTAAATGGCTACTGCATCTTCAATCGATGTTCACAGATGCCAGATAAGATTGTTACCAGTACACTGTGGTGGTGGACTATCACCACCTTTCTCACCCTAATCCAATAAAAAAAAACGAACATAGGTTTCGAAGTTCGTAAATTATTTGTAAACTAAGCAATTAAATTCAAATCATCATCATTTCAGCCTATCACAAGTCTTTTGCTGAACATAGGCCTCCTCCGAAGTTTGCTACGAAGCTCGGTCCTGAGCCACCTGCATCCATCGACTTCCCGCAATACTGCGCAGATCGTCACTCCATCTTGTGTGGGGTCGTCCCGCACTGCGTTTGCCTGTTCGTGGCTGGCACTCGAAAAACTTTATTCCCTTTAAATATAATTTAAATTGAATGAAAAGCTTCGAAGTTCGTTATTTTGTATAAAAAACTTAAAATCATGACCAATCGTAGCATAGTAGTAAGGTCGCTTCAACATTTAACAGTACAAGGTTAAGCTGATCAGGGTTCGAATTGTAGTCCAGGCACCATTAAAAATGGTTAAATGAATAATTTTTAATTGCACCGAATTGACCACGTTTTCGGTGGTGGAAGAAAATATCTCTAAAAAAAACTGAATATCGGACAAAAACCACCAAACGGACCAAATTCGCACTGGAGTAGTGTGGCGGTTTACGTCTTTTTGACTCCGAAACCCTCACAGATATACCTTTGCACAGCAGTGGGACATTTACAGGCTGCTACTTTGGTACTTAAAACAATGTAAGATTTACATTCATCAGCAATTACATCTTTACTAGTTAAGTAATTTGAATTCTGATTGAAAATATTATTAAAGGTAATAAGACCTTTCTCTTAAACGTCAATTAATTTACTGTTAAGAAATTCCGAGTAATAAGTTTAATTACGTCTTACAAATGCTATGTTAATTTCAAATATTTTTGTTTATTTGGTAAAGTTTAAATAAAATTTAATTTGAAGATCTATAGAAGATTTTCTATGTTGTATAAGTTTATAATTAGTTTGTCGCGATGGCTTTCAATCACTTTTATTTTTTTTCAAATAATCGGCGACTGGCAATGACATGAACTGAGGTCTATTTTAAACCAAAATAGGTTTTACTGTCGCTTTGAAAGGTAATTAAAATTTAGTTACGAAAGAACGGCTTGGACCGTCAAGTAAATAGGCCGTTAACAATTTAGTTTTCTGCCACGCACTTCGACTTTGTGGAATCAGCTGTCGCCAGCAGTATTTCCGAACAGTTACGACTTAGGGACCTTCAAGAAAAGAGCTTATTCCTTCCTTAAAGGCCGGCAGCGCATCTGTAGCTCCTCTGGTGTTGTGGATGTTCGTGGGCGTCGGTGATCACTTACCATCAGGTGAGCCGCACGCTCGTTTGCCCCCTTCTTCTATAAAAAAAAAAACAATTTGACAATCAATAAAGTAGCCATTTTGATTAAATTATAAGATTGATTAAAAAACACGACCGGCTTCTTATGTTTTTTCGAGTATTCTAAGTTATATCCATACTTCATCATCATCTGTCCATACTTATTAAATGGGTAATATAATGTCTGTTACTAATTTTAAACCTGAAGAAGGTCATAGGTTACGTCTCATCCCGGAAAAAATATGGAAAAATTCGTTTCTCCACTAGCCTTATCTCGACCCTAAAACGAGATGGACACATGTAATTTTATAAATGTACTTCTGAACCCATGCGGTTGATGAGAAATATCTTATACGTATTTAAACATTTCTTTCTTGTTTGAAATCTTTTTTTTTATTTTAAAGTACTTGTCGTAAAATGTCATGAAATCTTTAACCGCATCTCTCAAATCAACAACCAGATAATGTAGAGATTTGAACTACGATAACTGACTATGCAGCTGATGACAAAAATCTGCGAAAATTACATGTTACGTTTTTTACAGCCCGACCACAGAACCGATTTTGGTTTCGGTTTCGAGGGACTTTGAATATTGAAAAATCACACATGTAGAACCGTGGGAAGGGCTCGGATTATTTTAAGCGGAAGAAGTCATTACCTAAGCTAGTTTAAAAAGAAACACGAACACGCTATACGTTAAGACACGCGTATCCCTTTGCCCTGTGTATTCTATTACACTGCACTGACAAACTGTGTTACGGCACTCTAACATCACCTGTTCAGCTGACAACCGCCGATAGGATCCAGAAGGTGTCGCTGTGGACGAACTCTGCCAGTCCGAACATGATATTCAAAATACATTACATTATAATTCGCTCTTCTTTTTCGCTTTAACCTTTAATGGTTTCCAATGGAGATTAGTTATTTTAAGTACAAAAGTTTTTAATATACTACTTTGTAAAGTACTCGAAATTATCTCGCGTCTCGGTAATTGCGTGATATGAAACATTCATGCGATGTAATTTTCGTTATAATTGCGTTATAATGTGCGTTATAATTTACCTAAACTCTTAAAGTATGATTCTGTACAGGCGGATTGGGGAGAGCCGTCCCGGTACCCACGGACTAGTGATGTGGTAGAGCCAAGCGGTAGCTTTTGCTGCTGCTCGAATGGGCCGGCTCGACTGGATTGGTACCAAGGCCTCGCAAAATACCGGCGTGAAGTAGAGACATATTGTGCTTCTGGGTTTCACTCGATGAGTGAGGTAATCAGAGGCCCACTTCCCCTCCCCATCCAAATACTATTAAAGACCGGCAACGCACCCGCAGCCTTACCATCAGGTGAACCGCTAGTTCGTTTGCCGCTTTTCTCATAGAGAAAACTGCCAAATCACACCTGATCACACCGCCAAAGATCGAGCTCAAAGAAGGCGAGAAAAATTCGTATTAATAACATAATATACACATTGTGAACTACCTCTTGTTTATCTAAATATAGCTTATCTAACTAACAGAAGACGAAACTGTTCCGAGGTGGCATAAAAGCTGATCATGGCAATAGCTTTCATCTCATACTACGGTCGAGACAAATCTGTTTCCTGTTAGCAAAGTAAACCCATTCGGAATGTTGAAATCGTTCAAATTACATTTCTTCTATCATATAGCTCTCCCCGCAAAATGTAACGTAACGTAACAAAGAATATAATTTCAGAGAACATGTATCACTCATGACGTTCCCTGAACAAGCTTCACTAGCGTGAGCTCGTGCGCTGTCAACGAACGAACGTTAGTATCAAGGGAGAACGAAACGCATCTCGTCTAGGGGTGAGGGTCGCGGCCAGGTGGGAGAGGAGTGTAGGGGGGGAGGGGGTGAGGCTGTTCCATGATATTGAAGCGACCGGCACGAAATCAACTAAGCAAGTGCGGCGGCCGAAGATCCTTTAAAAAACGGCATGCAGTGACACGTACATAGAAATGGTACTTATGTCATAACCCTTTCGTATTGTGTGGGATTAGGATACATCACCCCGTTCGTAACAAGAAAGGTGACACAATCCTTCTCAACTAACTGCAATTTAGTGTAAAAAGGGTTTTAGTTATTTCTTTTAAATACGTTGCAATTGTGAGCTATTTTCGGCCATGTCAAGATTCCGATATTTCGATAAATTGCCAACAAATGTGCCATAGATGAAAATATCAATCATGTATAAATACCGCTCGACTAGGTGATAAAAAATATAATTTAGATATTGGATAACGGATTCAAAGCCCGGGTCATTGTTTCGTGAACCAAACGAAATATTATTCTTCTTTTAACGCAGTGTGATTTAAAAAAAAAAGTAAAGTAACAGCCTGTAAGTGCCCACTGCTGGGCAAAGGCCTTCTTCTCAAATACTAGTATCAGAGAGGGTTTAGGAGCCGGGAAGGGCCCGCCACGCTGCTCCAGTGCGGGTTGGCGGGCTTCACATATCCTCGAAATAAGATTTTTTTTATTATTTCTCAGACATGCAGGTTTCCTCACGATGTTTTCCTTCACCGTTGAGCGCGTGGTAAATACAGCACTTAAAATTGTTAATAACAATTTTAGTGGTGCCGGCACCGGGGATCGAACCCAGGTCACTCGCGCTCTATGATACTAAAGTGAGCGCCCTGACCACTAGGCTACCACGGCTCGTTGGGCTACCACGGCTCGGCAGTGTGATTTAATGTAAACAATTTAGTTATTTTTTTATATTGAAATAAGGTTTATTATGTCTTCTAATATATATAACACAGGGTTGAGAAGTTCTATTAAATAAATAAGTGCCTTTAGTAGAAGGTCTCGCTCTTTCATAAGAATTATTATAATTTCTCCTTACAATAAACAATTGTGTAGCAAATTAAAAAAAAAAATTAAAATATTACAGTTGGTAAGACGCTCAGCTCAAAACTTAAAATAGGTTACAAAAAATGTATTACTTACACTGTAACTTTAAATATGCTACAAAGAGGTTATTTAAATAGAAGCCTGATATTGCCTAGTCACGAGGCAAAAAACGTTTTGCGGTGAAGACGTTGGATTTGTGTATTTTTGTGGTGTCAGCGTTTACGGCAATTCTTGGTGTGGTATCATTAGTGGAACTTCTAAAAAGAAGGGGAAAGAAATTAACTCTAGATTCACTTACAAAAAAAATATAATTGGCTTCCTATTCGTCAAAGGCGTAGCTCTAGAATTCTGTGTTTATTGTATTCTGTATTAACTGATCCTAATTCTGCTTCTTATCTTTAGAATAATTTCCAATATCTTTATTCACCTCATGACAGAGAGCCTAGTTCCACAAACCAACTTAAAATTCGGATTCCACAACATAATACAGGATACTATAACTCTTCTTTTACTGTTCAAGCTACACTCCTCTGGAACGCCCTGCCCGATAAAATTAAAGCAGCTCCTAACAGGAAATCATTTAAGAGTCTAGTTCGTGATTATCTAATAGATCATTGACAATATTTGGCTTATCTATTTTCGATTTTTATTATATATTTATTTATGTATCTTTTTATATATTTGTATACATATTTGTGTATTGTATGTTATAAATATTTATTTATTTACATAGTATGTTTATCTGTATTTATTAACTTGTTATTATTGGAGTCCACCTATAGTTTTCTTTTTTAATTTTATTCCTTGTTTTGTACCTGCCAACTACCTTAACAACAAGGGTTACCATACCATAACAAGGGTTGACTGGTAGAGAATGCCACTTGGCATTAAGTCTGCTCATTGTAACCTTAAGCTTAAGGCTAACAATAATGAATATATAAATAAAAATAAAGTGTCATGATTTACCTAGCTTAAAGAGTCGACGGGCGCTACGCACTTATGGACTGGTGTATGTATGTACTGATATTCCGGTACATGGTGCACACAACACCAACTTCGAAAAGGCGACACGTGTTTCGCCTCACAATAAGACCATATCAAGCGACTCGCTTTTAAATAAATATTCATTCATTGTGGAATTCGCCTCTGCGTTATCGTGGACTAATTTTTTTTTTTAACGGAAAAGGCGGCAAGCGGCCCACCTAATGGTAAGTGATTACCGTCGCCTATGTACATCTGCAACCAGAGGTGCTGCAGATGCGTTGCCGGTCTTTAAGAGTATTTGAGAGATGGGAGGGAGGATGAGGAAGGGGATGGAGAGGGGAGTGGACCTCCGGTTACCTCACTCACCGAACGAAACGATAAAGTACAATATGCCTCTACTTCACGTCGGTATTCTGCGAGGCCGTGATACCAATCCGGTCGAGCCGGCCCATTCGAGCATCAGCAAAAGCCGCTGCTTGGCTCTACTACGTCTAAAATACGGGTATATGATAACATAAGATTTTTTTTTTCTTAAAACGTTGCCTTCCGTTGTAGGAATTTCTCCTGTGTCGCGGAGGCAGTTTACATACATGAATTGCACATGGATAAACACCCAGACCGGGAACTATTATTTGTAGTCCATACGAATACTAGTCCCGTGCGGGAATCGAACCCGCGACCCACAACGCCGCAGCTAAGCGCTTAGCCACTACGCCACCGAGATTAAATAAATAAATCGTAATGGTTTCTGTGGGTTATTGAATGAAATTGGATGTACGAACTCATCGATTATTCATCTCCACGACTGTCCTGAGGGCCTATTTGAAAGTCTGTATTGGGTAATTCAATTTTTCGGGAACGCTTTTTTGTTTGCATTTGTAGTTTGTGTTAGATAATTTTAGTTGCATGTTTTCTTTTTATATTCAAGATATACCATGTGGAAAAGGTTATATGTCTATGTAATGTCTATATGTTATATGTCTTTTTTTATTATGGTTTAGGGGGCAACCGTGTGGAAGTATTTGCTGTCGGCTCCGAATCACTCACAGATCAAGTATTTTTATGTCCAACAAATAATTGTTACGGATCTGGAAGTTTATCGATGCGCAATTAATATGTCTGAGAAGCATCTACACCTCAGGAGTAAATCCTACAAATGGAGTAACGTCTTATTAGAAATCACGGTACAGGAAACAGATGAATGTATCTACAGTTTACACATTTTACATGAGAGATAAAATCTGTAAAAATTGCATCTCTTCAAACTTTAGAAGTTTCACATAAAAGATAATAGAAAAGACAAAGTTTATTTAAATACTCATACATTACGGAATAATTGAAAATAACAAATAATCCATGCTTATATAGTATATAGGAATGCCTCAGAGTCCGTACTCTATAGGCACTGTATAGGTTTGATACCGGAACACAACACTGGTTACAATGTTGATTGAGAATTCGATATGAGGTTAGTTATGAGTCTACTTACCCTGTTGACTCGTGGGTAGAGGGGGAGCCCAATAGCTAGATAAAATAAAATATAGTGCAAAAAAAAAAATAAGCCAAATGAGAGCAGACATTATAAGACACGCGCAACAATATAAGTATGGTAAGCAGCCGTTTCGCGTGGCTTCATCTGCGAGTAATTAAAAAAAAGAAAACTATTCTAAAGCATCTTTCAAATATCCCAGAAACCTTAAAATAGTTACAAAACGAAAGTCACGTCAAAATAGATTCAGCCGGTATCGGTATCTTGGTAGATTGCAGGATAAATAGAGACAAACGAAAAGTTTATGTGTGATTTTTTTATAAGTATCTTTCGAGCACTCGTAGATTTCAAGCGAGAGTTTCGTCCCGATTGCAAAGTAATTCCTTAGTCAAATACTACGTGCTTTATCTTTTTCATCTAACTCCTCAGTCGCTGTGTGGGTATGTGGGTTAATCTCTAATTGAAGCGCTCCCTGAATCAATTCACTTAAGTCATTAATGATTGAATTTTCTAATTCTCGCTTATTGTAAGCACCTGTTATATTGTTAAGGCGCGCAATCAATCAGGTTTGACAAACTCAAATCAATTAGGTTTATTATCGCGAACGTTATCAACATATTTCTTTTCGATTTGTAAATCGGAACATTATGTTTTACCATAGTCAAGAAATGGAAATGGTTTTTTTTTCAGTTTATTATAAATCGTTAATAATTACATAATATAATAAATCTAATAACAAATTAAACTTAAAAGTTAGTGTCAATATAACAGGGTTCATATTATCATTTCAATTTAATGTTAAAATAATTAAAAGTTCTACAATTCTTCTAGAAGTTTATCGTTATAATTTCCATGGAAACTTTAATTAATGCACTATATTTCCTGTTTAATTGCTAATTTAAATTTGTCGGTTTCCGAAATCAAAATGGAAAATTCTGTAATACTTTCTTGCAAATTTTCAGATTTTTTTTTATTATTTAAATAATTTTACGAACATTTTTTTTACACATAGCCGTAACTGACACACGTCATTCCCAAACTGGGATTTTTAATCCGTCATATACGTACAGATTAAAATTTTGTTTTATTTTTTAGTGCATCTCACTGCGTAGGCTTATTCGGATTTGCGAACAAACACTAAGCCATTTCTACACCAGAAAAATTAACACAAATCAAAAAATTAAAAAAGAATCAAAAAAACAAAACAAATATTTCTGCTGCAAAAACAATATCTGACAACACAGTATAGACAGATTAAAACATGTTTAGGCTAAGTTAGCTGTGATATAGTAAATGATTTTAAAATACATTAAAATAATACATATGTGCTGTATATAAGCTACTACATAAACGTGTAAAGAAATAAATAAATAATATATTTATTGTATGTGTTCAGGGCCTTAAATGTACAATCTTATTGATTTGCTGGTGGTAGGAGTCATGTCTGCTCTACTATGATACCCACACTAGACTAAGAATAATCTGTATCGCGGGTACCTATGCGATTAACGTTAAGTGTTAGAGCCTCGCCATGCTTGAAACGATATTACGAGGAATCACAATAGCAGTAAGGAACTTTAAATTAGAAATATATATATGGAATCTGTACAATACATAAAACAGATAGAATAAATCAAACTATACATATAATAAATAATTAAATAAATAGTACTGCCTTTAAGGATCATATAAGAGATTGAAGTAGATGTTCAGTGCAGTCATATGTAAGCGTTTTTAGTCATTTACTAAGGACATAGTTCGCTTGATTTACTGAGCAGCATTTAATGTTATAAGTTTTGACGACTTTGTGTTATTTGTCCCTATCTTTCAATCTCAGTTTACTCCATGAGGAACGTGTAACTCACATAACTAACACCCAACAAGTGTCAGTTGTTCACAATCTTAGAATCTTCCTCCATACATAGGTCCAGTGTTTTTTTTTCCTTCCTCGCGGAGTGAAGCCACTTGTCAAGACAGCCCTCGCGCAACAATACTATAATGGGTGCTTGTTGCCCCTTCTCGGTTTTATAGCTGTTAACTTTTCTTACTGTATTATTCAATAATATTGTCGGAGTTTTGTCTGTTTGTTCAGGCATCATGCCAACGGTACCGGGTCGATTTTTGTACAGCTTTCACTTTTTTAAAACGCTTATGATCAACTTATAAAGTAACATATTTTTGACACTGAAAAAATCTTAGATTGACTAGTAAGGGGATGTATGTATGTATGGATGTATTAAGTCACGCCTTGTTCCCAACGGGGTAAGCAGAGACAATCTTCTTCCATTTGCTACGGTCCTGACATACGTCTTTCGCTTCTTCCACTTTCATCAATCTTCGCATGCATGCCCGTTGGTTTAGAGTACTCTTGACCTGGCCTTTTTTCAGAGCGTCTCCGGTTTGATCTTGAAATGTTCGCCTAGGTCTTCCTCTCCCGACTCTACCATTTACACTCGCCTCATATATTATTTTCGTCAACCTGCTTTCATTCATCCATCATACGGGGATGATTACATCAAAAATACTGGATCAATTGGATAATGGTCTTACGCCGCACGAAAGCGTATTACTCATATAAAAAAAAATTAATAAAAAAATAATTCTGAAAAATTCCGGACTACTGTACAGAACATGATCGATGTCATAAGTTATGGCCAGAATGGGCTCATACACAAAAAACAGGGAATGGTTTAAAAGTTAAGTTCAGTTTAGTTCGGTACCACATGAATAATCTATATATACTCGTATAACGTAACAGCATTTAAAGTTAAACTGTACTATAATATAACTCCTCGCGCGAAAACATTAGAAAAGCCCCGTATAAATTTTTTTTTAAACGGTTGGTACGCGAACACTTTTTAAAACCGTCTGATACTTGTTAGTATTTATTCTGATTTATTATATATTTATGTATTAATGTGTTTGTATGTAAGTACATATCTGTGTTGGTATTTCTGTATATATTATAGTATGTGTTATAGTATGCACCACTACATAGCCTATAGAGCTGTCAACATGTTTTTTTGAACATCAAATTTTCACCCCATTTGTTCTATGAAATGTACACTTTTAGGTGCTTATGTATTTGATTAGTATGCCATAAGAGCGTGTAAGAATCTCTTTCTCCAAATGCCAACCTCTCCTGTAAGTGGTAGGCAAAGACTGATAGCTAATTCTTTTAACATGGTGGTACACCCCTTCTCTGCTTAGAATTCACCTGGTTAAGTACCTTACTTATATCCGTCGCCAAAATGTCCCACTGTCGGGTGAAAATTTTGGATCCCACGCTATCATCCCACATCGCCATGTCCGGCACCAAGATTCAAACCCAGATCACTCGGGTACTTTAAAATAAAAACAAGTATCCAACTGATGAGTTATAACGGTCTTCTGATTCCTGTAACGTTATGTAAAATATGTAATATAATGCTAATAAATTTCCCCCCGCATAACTTGACACCGACTCCCTACGGTGTATACAAGCAATAGCAAGAGATATTAAAATTCTTGGTAACATTTCGCAAGATTATCGTTGAGATAATTAATATCGGAGGATTTAAGGTTGCAAAAGAAATAAGCACACACCACCGTACACTAAAGTGGTGGTCAGAGATCAATACAATTAATTACAGACGTTTTAACCCCACTTTTAGACTTTTAGAGAGTATCAGGTAGCCCACGGCCTTCGTATTATTAGATACTAGCTTTGACAACTCTAGCGTAATCCGTTCGTTGGGCCAACTATGCTGAAATCAGCAACCAGTCTGACAAATTAAACCGTAAATGTGAAACTACATCGTTTGTCATCTCATCCCTAACAGATTTGATCTCTGATACTCCGAAATAAGATATTCGAGCCGTGAATATTCCACATCAACAATTATATAACTACCAATTTAGTAGGAATCGGTAATTTTGCGTGAGAGGGAATTTATTAGGGTGAAAGTAAAGGTTCGTGTCTAAGTTTTCATGCAATAGATCTGAGAACATTGTGTATATTTAGCAGTGTATGTTTGTCTGTATTGGGGTATTTTATGACACTGATGATGATTTTAATGATGTTTGAAAATATAATTCTGTATGAAATAAAACAATACAATTAGATGGTCCGAATAGAGAAAGAGCACCACCTCCTCCACTACAATTGTCACCAGTCAAGCAATTACCAATGCCTTGTAGCGAGGCGAAACACGTGACGCGTATTATATTTTGGTGGTGTATATAACCAGGTGTCGAGTGCATGTGATACCACTAGTCAAACGATTGCCAATGCCTTGTTGCGAGGCGAAACACGGGTCGCGTATTATATTTTGATAGTGTAGAGTGTAGTGCTCATGTGGGGGGAGGAGGCGATCTTTCTCTTCAGACTGTGCAACATATTTCATTTTATCGTATTTTTCATTCGATGTCAAGGAGGCGGGTTTGTGGTCACCAATAAGGGTGTAAATGGGTCGAATTATTAAAATAAAAAAACGACCTTACACCCGAGTATACATCATGTCCACGGCCTGGACCTCGCGATACGGGTGGGCTGTACGCGATATGCGATCTGTCATTGTATAGTGTACCGCATTATTTTTATAGGTTATGATGTTTTAGGTCACCTTTGGAAAAGTGGGTTATATAACAATAACATTTCAAGGGTCTTTGAAATCTCATGCGTGAAATCTTAAATACTCGTACTCTAGATTATAGCTATCTCTTTCATATTCCATAACTTCTTAAGCTTATTCGCTATGTATTATAATACTATATCAGTTTCCTCTGGGATTGCGCACCTTCATTATTTACGTTTTCCTTGACCATTGCTTTCTCTATTATTAATGTAATTTACCCGGGATTACTCAGCGGTAGTGTATTTGTTAATTTTGTATACATATTTACTTTAACTGGAATTTAGTTAACATAGTATATTATGTAAAACTAGCTTTTCCTCGCGATTTCGTCCGTGCATAATCTGCTAGTTCGGCTTAGTTTTATTTATAATGTGGTTTCTTAATAAATAGAAACGTCATTTTATACGCTTTTTAACTGCAAGTGTAATGTTAAATTCTTTAAGTGTTTTTTTTTGTTTTGTGGCTAAATAGTATTAGATTTTAAGATAGGTAGGTAGCTTTAGAAAAAGGAATACCACAACCAAATGTTTTGGATAAACATAATAGGCTGTTTCCCTACTAAAATTCCCAAAAAGTTTATTTTGATTAAAAGTAGCAGCCCTCTGCTGGACACGCCTCCTTCTCAAATACGAGTATCAGAGAGGGTTTAGGAGCCGAGAAAGGTCTCCCACGCTGCTTCAGTGCAGTTTGGCGAGCTTCACATATCCTCGAAATAATGTTTTTATTATTTCTCAGACACGCAGGTTTCCTCACATTGCTTTCCTTCACCGCTGAGCACTTGGTAAATACAGCACTTAAAATTGCTATTAACTAATTTTAGTGTTGCCGGGATCTAACCCAGGTCACTCGCGCTCCATGATACTATAGTGAGCGCCATGACCACTAGACTACCGCTGCTCCTTCGATTGTATGTTGAATCTTAAATAGGGTTGTCGATATGTAAAACTTATTAGTATGAAACAAAGTCTTACTATAAATTTAAGCGTGAATATCCTAATGGGTTAGGGTGCGGACTAAGAAACATGACGTCGTAAGTTCGAGCCCCGCCATTCGACCATTGTCGTGAACCACTTCTGATACAAGCTGTAAGCTTAGTTGGATGGTTAACAGGAATATTAGTAATATTACTTAATAAATAGCATTGCTAGTATTCCTTAAAAAAAAATCAAAGTTAGCTATCCGTTAACTGATTAATTTTCAATAACGAAATAAGAAATGAACTTTCAAATGCTGACACGTGACAAAGCAGCAGTCTAGTTGATCACAACCCTTATTAATAACTTACTGGTTAATTTAAACTCGGCGGGGTTAAGTACACTTGATTCCGGCCAGCTTACTGTCGTATTATAATAACTTGAACGCTTTAAAATTTATAGACCTCATGTACGTGTGTGTATATAAGGAAAAAAGCTCGATAGTTCACGTTCGTTCATTACTGTGTGTCCTTGGGTTCGAATTCCGTTAATCGTAAATTTAATAGCAGAGTCTCAATACAGTAAATATTTAAAAAAATTAGGAATATACGCTGTAGCTAGATTCGAACTCTGGCCGATCCCTGTTCGCCGACCAGCCTCTCGGTCGTCAGAGATGATGACGCTGTTAAATCTAGATTCTTCTTTAATACTATTACTGTGTTGTGCATTCATTCATCATCTTTTTTTTTTGAAACAAACAAACATTAACAAATTCTTTAGTATGAAGTTGTTACCTTTACTGTGAAGAGAAGAGTTGAGCACACCAGTGATGGCCTCCTTCACTTCCCTGGATTCGTCTGGGTGGGCACCAGCCCTTTACCCATTTCAGAGGTCAAACAGCATTGTACCTCTGTTAAGTTCCGGTTTGAAAGGTACAGAGAGCCGGTATAATTACAGACTGAGAGAAATTTCATCTTAGTAGTCAGGGGGTGACAATGCTTTTGTGACTTTTTTCGATTGAAGTTGTTGTCAGCCATGGGCTACAGTAGTCACTTACCATCAGGTGTACTGTTGCTTCGTTTATCACCACAGATTCAATAAAAAAAAATACAACCTTCTCCGAATGAATACTTTCACGACTCTTCAGACGAATCCTTAGATAATGCTTAAAACGTTGGCTATAAACTAGAGTCGTTAACATTTGTGTACTTAACGGGCGACCTGTTACTTAGTATCTGTTCCGTCAAGAGCGGATACTAAGTAACTGATCTCAGGTAGTGATCTCAGGGGATGAACTGAAACGTTAGTTTCATATTAATAATGTAACTATGACAGATGTAAACAGGATATATATGAACAAAGTAACATTGCTTGGAACTAGTATTTGAATAGACTATAAAAAATTGTTTCCGGTCTGGGTGTCTGTCCGTGTGCATTTCATGTATGTAAGCTGCTTCCGCGACACGGGAGAAATTCCTACAGTGGAATGTAACGTTTATTATTTAAAAAAAAAAAAAAAATCATAGATTGCGAGCAGCATTTTTTGGTGCACGACCGGCGTGAAATAGAGGTATCTTGTGCTGCTGAGTTGACTGAGGCTCTGTCCCTTCCTCTCTCCCCTCCTCATCCTCTTTCCTACCCCCTCCCTCTGCCCCCGAATATCCTTAAATGCCGGAACCGAGCACCGAGGCTGCCGTACAACCACACGGTATGTCTTTGTTATATATTTACCAAAACAATTGATTTTGAACATGTGCTCGAAATAATATTATTTTAATATTTCTCAGACATGTAGGTTCAATCAGCACTTAAAAATGCTCTTAACAATTTTAACGGGGTTCGAACTCGGGTCGCTCGTTCTCTACGCAACTGAAGCGAGCGCCCTGATGAATAGAGTACTATGGCTAGTATGTATATAATAAGGAACTTGTACTTTGTATAAAGTGATATCCGATTGTTATATACTGTACTTTATTATTACAAGCTCATGATTTTTTTTTTTTTATTCCATAGATGAGCTGTATCTATTGCAGACACTACCCGCTAAATAGTAGTAAAAGGCTGCGTTGAATATCAGTGTTGCGGTAATCCGCGACGTAAACTGTTCGTAGACCTTCTTGTTGGATCATATTGTTTTATTAATAACTCGTAAACTAATTGTGATGTAATGAATAAAGTTTCTTTCTTTCTTTCCGTAGCTAATTTTTAAATAATTAAAACACCGCTGTACTGTTCATTCGGCAAGCTCGTAAGAGTGACGGCATTTGATTATTCCGAGCTTTACATTGCCTATAGAACGCTGATTGCGCGGTGCACGAAGTGAACATCGTCCCCTGAACATGCCTCTTTGATGTGTTCACGAAAATACCTTTATTAGACCACTTTCAGGTGTCGGTTTAACTGAAGGTTTAGAGAATTTTGTTTGAGAATTCCCGTGTCTCTTCAGCCGTATGTTACAAATGTACATTACAATAAGTAAGGTGTGTTTTTTTTTTTTTATGGGAAAAGCGGCAAACGAGCAATAGGTTCACCTGATGGTGAGTGATTACCATCGCCCACATACATCTGCAACACCAGGGGAGCTACAGGTGCGTTGTCGGCCTTCAACGGTATTTGGGAGATGGGAGGGAGGATAAGCAGTGCAATGGGGTGAGGGACTGGGCCTCCGGTTACCTCGCTTGAGAGAGCATCTTGCGCTTCTGCGTTTCGTTCGGTTAGTGAGGTACCCGGAGCCTCCCTCCCGTCTCCCCTTCACATCGTTCCTCCGAAAGCCCAAATACACTCAATGGACGGCAACGTACCTGCAGCCCTTCTGGTGTTGCAACTTTAAGCGGGCGACGGCAATCGCTCACCATCAGGTGTGCCATTGGCTCGTTTGCCTCCCTACACCAAAAAAAATTTAAACACTTCATTTTGAAAATAATACTAATAAAAGTTGACTAGGTATCCAGGAGTTTCTTTCGCCTGTTTCTTCTCCGTCAGAGGAACCTCATTGCGACTGAAAGACGTTAGACAAGTGAAATGTATGATTATATTTGCTTCACATTATTTCTTCTGAGTTAGACTATCGCAGGCTCTGATAGTCCATGATCGTCACACTTTGACGGGCAGGGGATGGTGATTGTAATGGTTGGCTGGTAGAGATCCCTTCTAAGCGATAAAGCCCCGCCAACCCGCACTGGAGCAGCGTGGCGGGCCCTTCCCGGCTCCTAAACCCACTCTGATACTCGTATTTGAGAAGGAGGCCTATGCCCAGCAGTGGGCACTTACAGGCTGCTACTTTACTTTACTTATTTTTAAGTTTGAGAAAGTTGTCGTGCAATTACAGATAAAGTTTGTCGAATTAAAAAAAAATTCAAATTAGAATTGTCGATCGTTGTATGTGTAAACTTTGCAAAAAAAAAAACTAAATAGATGTTCTAAGAGGCATATAACTTTGAAAAGGTAGCATGCGTTGGGATGCTTACGTTTTTATTGGATTGTGGTGAAAGACGAGCTTCATGATCATCGTTCAGATTAGTAATATATACACACGGAGCCATTTCAATAATCTCTCCTAGGTGTATATTTTTTTTTTTGGTATTGGGAGCCAAAGAGCATGCAGCTTGGTATGGTAAGTGATCACCGACGCCCATGTATATCTGCAACACCCGTGGGACTGCAGGAGCGTTGCCGGCTTTTAGAGATATTTGGGAAAAATTAAGAGAGGAAGAAGGAGAAGAACAAGCACCGAACGAATCGCAGAAGCATAAGATGCCTCTTCTTCACGCCGGTATTCTGCATGCCGCAAGCTAGCCGCCGAAAGACGCCGCTTGGCTCCACTTAAACTTGGCTCAACTCTGGTTGATAGAGAAAATCCAATAGTAAGATTGAAAAAATATTAAAACGTATCTTGCCTCGAGAGCCGTGTTAGCCTACATCCGTGGTAGCCTAGTGGTCAATGTGAGCGCATTAGTTTCACAGAGCGCGGATGACCTGGGTTCGATCCCCGGAGCCGGCACCAAAAAAAAAATGTAAATAGCAATTTTAAGTGCTGTATTTACCACGTGCTCAGCTAGTAAAAAATGTCTGAGAAATAACCAAAAAAAATATTATTTCGAGGGAATGTGCGCCAACCCGCGCTGAAGCAGCGTGGCGGGCAGTTCCCGCCTCCAAAACCCTAACAGACATTTGAGAAGGAGGCCTTTGCCCAGCTGTAGGCCCTTTTAGGCAGATACTCTTGTTACATAAACCGCAAAACATTAATGACATTGTAACATATTAACACAAAAAAAAATACACCTCGTCTGATTTTTTAAAAATACCCCGTGTTATTCTATTATTCATCGAAAAGCAATTTAAAACGAATTTAATATAGCTTTACACTATTATCTTTTAACAAAGTCCTGCAAAAGCTCGCTGCATTGTGTTTGACATATCCGGGGTACAAAGCCGGCTTGCTCGGGGGACGGGGAAATTATATATTATAACAGCAACCTTAGCTCAAATTAATTGTGAACTTTAAGTTTTAAAGGTTTTAATTACGAGACTTTTTAGTTGACTTTTGTGTGTTAATACTGTTTCCTTATAATACGTCGGGGATTTTTTTTATCATAGTTTATTCACATTTGATTATAGTAAAATGTGCCAATTTGTAGGTAAGCGACCTAATCCCATTGGTGTGGATATTTTGGGTCTTCTGATCAAAGGTCGACCCCCCACAAGATGGAGAAACGACCTGCGCAGTTTCCAACCCTGAGGACTGAGATGGAATCCCTGTAATTATACTGGCTCTGTTCTGCCGTAAAGCTGAAGTGCCAGTGGGCCGGCCACAAAACTCGCAGAACTGACAACCGTTGAGGAAACCCCCTACCCCCCACAAGATGGAGTGACGACCTGCGCAGTGTTGCGGGAAGTCGATGGATGCAGGTGGCTCAGGACTGAGCTTCGTGGCAGTCTTTGGGGGAGGCCTACGTTCAGCAGTGGACTTGTGACAGGCTGAAATGATGATGATGATGATGATGAAATTAATAAAGGCGACAAGTAGTTTTGACAGACCACTGTTGATGTTAATCTAACACTACCTAAAGAATTCTGAAGAGACTGAAACTGGTGAACAGGCGAGGCAGCAGCGTGGCGGACTGTTCTTTCGAAACCACTCTCAAGAACCGATAAAGATCGAGTCGAACTAGCACAACGGGGGTTTATTTTTGAAAATTGTGTTTTCTTTCACACAATTCGGGATCCTTTGCGCGAGCCCGACTCACACTTGGCTCTTTAATATTTGCAGTTGTACTTTACGAGTTTGCCGTACAATCATATTAACTTTGACGCTTGCATGTATGGTTATTATTATTACCCTTTCATTTATCCGTTAAATATTCAATCGGCTTCCATTTCGTTCAAAAGATAGACTTAGTAATAGTAGTACGGAACCCTAAAACCGACAACTTTTGCACCGCATTGGAACTTTTGTAGGCTGCTACTTTGCTCTTTATTGATATTTAATGCTACTATGGCATACAGGGGTTTATTTCCAATTCTTCTTTCTTTGTATGGGTATGGGTATATGGGTATATATTGTGTATTTATTTAGATATATCAGTATATGTTAGTGTATATATATATGTTTGTGTATATGTCAATATATATTTATTACATTATATTTTCACTTCTGTGTAAGTTGCGTACACCCTTGACCCTTGCTCACTGGTCATTATTTCCTCTGCAAAATGGTTGCCTGGTAGAGATCGCTTCTAAGCGATAAGGCCGCCAATTGTACCTTTGTGTTTTTCTTTTATTTATTTATTTTTTCCTATTTTTGCTATTGGTGTACAATAAAGTGTATTTTCATTTCATTTCATTTCTTTATGCGGACGGCTAAGGAGTGGAACTCTCTGTCGAGGTCAGTTTTTCCGGAAGTCTATAACCTGGATATCATCAAGGCCAAAGTGAACAGACATCTAAGCAAGCGCGTACCATTCTAGGCCTCATCTTCGCTTTCCATCGGGCAAGATTGAGGTCAAACGCAAGCCTATTTTTCATAAAAAAAAAAAAGGTTACAGGCCATAACGAGCAGTAGTCGTTAGAACATGCAGTTAAATTTTTAATTGAACCTTAGTCGTTCGAATAAAAAGTAAAACTGTTAATTGGGTTCTCGCCGGGCTTTAAAGTAAATCAGTAGCCTGTAAGTGCCCACTGCTGGGCAAAGGCCTCCCTTCTCAAATATCTGAGAGGATTTCGGAGCCGGGAAGGGTCACACTCGAGTTCACATGCCCACGAAATATTTTTTTTATTTATTAATTCTTTATTGTGTCCTTAAAAAAAAAAAAAGAGAAAGGAATACAATGGGCGGACTTAATGCCTTTTGGCATTCTCTACCATTCAACCCTGGGTGAGAAAGAAAACATGTTGGCAGGTACAAAATAAATAATACATATAAATTAAATATAAATATTAAATATATAACCCTTATAATATACGTACATACTTATAATATAACATACATAATACACTATACATAAACATATAATACATACATAAACAAATTAAATGTGGAGAGAAAATTCTTAGATGGCATTTGCCTTCAGATAGATAGAAATAATATATCACGGACATGCAGGTTTCCTCACGATGTTTCCCTCACCGCCGAGCACGTAGTGAATTTAGCACATAAAAATGCTGTTAACAATTTTAATGCTGCCGGCCATCGGGGATCGAACCCAGGTAACACGCGCTCTATGAAAACAAAGCGAGCATCCCGACCGCTAGTTTTCTTTTAATTTCCTCCGCGTAATTGTTTTTTTTATGGTGCACAATAAAGTTATATTTGATACAATTTAAAAGAGGCTGTGTCCGAGATACGGATATATCAATAATTTTTTTTTTTATGGAACAGACGGCAAGCGCACAAGCGGTTCACCTGATGGTAAGTGATTACCATCGCCCACATACATCTGCAACACCATAGATGCTGCAGGTGCGTTGCCGGTCTTTAAGGACTGTGGGCCACCGGTTACCTCACTCACCGAACGAAACGCAGAAGCACAAGATGCCTGTACTTCACGCCGGTATTCTGCGAGGCCGTGGTATCAATCCGGTCGAGCCGGCCCATTCGAGCAGCAGCTAAAGCCGCCGCTTGGCTCTACCACGCTTAAAGATCTCATCTGTAATAACAGATGATTCAAAAGAGATTTTAATTTATCGACCTCGTTAACTCGCCCATTGTTCCGCTAACCAGTGAATTTAGGAAAATTGTTATTCATAAATGAAAATATTGACTGGATGCTGTTCAGCTAAATTTTAATTACAATGGAAATAATTTAAATATCATTAATTATTGGAAATTGAATATAACTCTGGGAAATTAATATATGATTTAATGAACTCAGTTCATTCGACTCGCTGACGTCAATGTTTACCCACCACATTAGTTGAACCAGAATAATCATTTTACCATTAATACGTTAATGAAATAGAACTGTCAGTCGGTGTAAAGTAGAAGCCTGTAAGTGGCCACTGCTGGGCAAAGGCCTCCTTGTCAAATACTAGTATCAGAAAGAGCTTAGGAGCCGAGATGGGCCCGCCACGCTGCTCCAGTGTGGGTTGGCGAGCGAGCAATAATAAAAAAATATATATTACTTCGAGGATACGTGAAGCCAATCCCGGTAAATTTAATTCTCTTTTGAATCATCTGTTATTACAGATGAGATCTTAACGTATTGATATATCCGTATCTCGGACACAGACTCTTTTAAATTGTATCAAATATAACTTTATTGTACACCATAAAAAAAACAAATACGCGGAGGAAATTAAAAGAAAACTGGCGGTCAGGATTCTCACTTTGTTTTCATAGAGCGCGTGTTACCTGGGTTCGATCCCCGATGGCCGGCACCATTGTTGTTGCACAAAATTGTTAACAGCATTTTTATGTGCTGAATTTACTACATGCTCGGCGGTGAAGGAAACATCGTGAGGAAACCTGCATGTCCGAGACATGTTATTTCTTGGACATGTGAACTCGAGTGTGACCCTTCCCGGCTCCGAAATCCTCTCAGATATTTGAGAAAGGAGGCCTTTTCCCAGCAGTGGGTACTTACAGGCTGCTGCTTTACTTTTATTGTTTCATTTCAAATTTATTATCATGTTTTGTTAATAGCTGCTACTTGCTTATTGGGTTTTTTTAATTAAATTGGATTGGGTTATCAAACGAGCCAACAGTATGACACGCTAATTCGTTTTCCACCTTTCCCATTAAAAAAAAACTACCCAGACGTATCCTGGCTGGAGAAGAAGCACCGATCTTTCTTTTTTACTCTAAACGCTTGCAGCTGAGTTTTGTCACTTGGAGATAAAATTGACATATTCAAACTTTTATTTATTTATTCAATCTAAATTGCTATTATTTCATCTTCTGCCATTTTTCATCCCATAAACTAGTATAATTTATTTATTTATTTATTAATTCTTTATTGCGTCCCTAAAAAAAGGATGGAATACAATGGGCGGACTTAATGCCTTTTGGCATTCTCTACCAGTCATCCCTGGGTGAGAAAGAAAACATGTTGGCAGTTTTAAAGTAAATAATAAATATAAATATTAAATATATAACCCTTATAATATTCTTACATACTTACAACATACATAATACACTATACACAAAAATATAATACATAAATAAACAAATTAAATATGGAGAGAAAAATCTCAGATGGCATTTGCCTTCAGATAGTCACGACAGAGCAGGGTTTTGAAGGAGTTTTTGTTATAATATATATATATATACAACGTTGTATAGTGGATGGTTTATAGATTTCGTGAAGTGAAGTTCGTATCGACTCGTGGTCAAGGTCGAATGCGAGTGCTACGTTTTCGTGCAACGTTTCGGTTAGCTATGTCGGTTTACGTAATGTATGTATTACAATAGTGAATAATATTTAATGTTAATTAACATTCATTGAATAATTGATAATTGTTTAGATAGAAAGAAAGAGCAGTTGTAGCCCAGTGGTCAGGGCGCTCACTTTAGTATCATAGAGTCGATTCCCGGTACCGGCACCACTAAAATTGTTAATAGCAATTTTATGTGCTGCATTTACCACGTACTCGGCGGTGAAGGAAAACATCGTGAGAAACCTACATATCTGAGAAATAATAAAATTTTTTTTTTTTTATGACTATTTGTCATAAAAAAACTTACGTTTGACCTCAATCTTGCCCGATGGAAGGCGAAGATGAGGCCTAGGATGGTACACGCTTGCCTAGGTGTCTGTTCACTTTGGCCTTAAAGATGTCTACTATTTCGAGAATATATGAAGCCCGCCAACCCGCAATGGAGCAGCGTGGCGGGCCATTCCTGGCTCCTACACCCTCTTAGATATTTGAGAAAGAGGCCTTTGTCCAACAGTGGGCACTTATAGGCTGCTACTTTACTTTTTACCTTTTAGATACAAAGCAGTTAATATCTTCTGAGTAAAATTTTCTACTACAAGCGCCCTTTTTTATTTCATTATTGTATTAAGTTTACACTTTAGTTATATAATTTTTATGTTTTTCTTATATTGTATATTAAAAAAAAAAAAACCATCCGATTAGATTATAGATAACATGAGAGGGAAAATAATTTGATCCGATACTTTGACGAAAAGATATAATAATGTACAAGTTTTATTGATTTCTAGGTTTTCTTTTTATTTATATCCAATAAACGACACTTTCATTATCTTATTAAATCTGTTTAGTACAGAACCGTCTTAATTAACGAGACGTAATTATTTCTGAGTAGAGCAGAAACTTTGTAGAGACAAGTCCCTTCTAAACTATGTTAGCGAATTAAACTGATAGAGTAGCTTGTACAAACAAAGAACGCGTAAAACACCTAAATAAACAAACATGTGATTGAAAACATACGGGCGTAGAATGATGTCGGGGAAGCGTATATTTAAACACGATAAGGTCCTTATCGCCGGAAGCCCAGGACTTTACAGGAATTGACTTGTGACGACAATCATAGTATTGCATAATTGTAAAAGTGAAGGTGTCACTAAATGCCTCACTGTTGGGCAAAGGTCTTTGATGTAAAGGGTCCTCTACGCTGTTTCAATGCATGCAGGCTCAGGAATCCTCAGGTATGCAGGCTCGCGATTATTCTCTTCACCGCAAAGCACGTGTTGAATTCAGCGCTTATAATAGCTATTGTCAATTTCAGAGGCACCGGCTTCGGGGATCGTACTCAGGTTACTCGCGTACTATGATATTAAAGCGTGCGCTCATACCACTAGACCACTACGGCTCTTAATACGTGGTAGAGCCCAGGGGTAGCTGTTCTTTCTGCTCGACTGTGAGTGGTGCTACCCCGCACCACGACCTCGCAGATTACCGGCGGATGAAGTAGAGACATCTGGTGTTTTTGCGTTTCGTTCGATAACCGGACCCTCCTCCTCGTTCCACCTCCTCATCCTCCCTCCCATTACCCAAAATTTTCTTAGAGGTCGACAACGCACCTGCAGCTCCTCTGGTGTTGCAAATGTACGTGGGCGACGACAATGTTTTTTTTTTATAAAAACGTTACATTCCGCTATAGGAATTTCTCCTGCGTCGCGGAGGCAGTTTACATACATGAATTGCACACGGACAAACACCCAGGGAATAATTATTTGTAGTCCATACAAATACTGGTCCCGTGGGCCAATCGAACCCGCGACCCAAAGCGCCGCAGCCAAACGGTTAGCCACTAAACCACCGGGCCGTCAAATCATTCACGATCATGAGAGCCGCTTGCTCTCTCGCCTTCTTTCCCAAATAAAAAAAACACACACACACACACACACACACAGACACGCATACATATTTTGAATCAACACACTGATCCCAGAGGGTGTAATAACCATATCAACCGGGCAAGATCTAAAATATTCAGCCTCCCTGCATCCGAAGCTTTGCAGTTCAGTATTAGGGAGGCCTTGTCCGCGATGTTACAAAACCTCCGTGTGATCACATACCTCGTAACAATCGTAATGTGCTTTTTTTTCACATCTAAGACGTGGTCAGTCGGTTCGAGCGCTTCATTCGCAACATGTTTCCTTTCTCGCCCAGGGTTGACTGGTAGAGAATGTCAAAAGGCATTAAGTCCGCCCATTGTACTCCTTTCTTTTTTTTAGGGACACAATAAAGAATTAATAAATAAATAAATAAATTTACTATTTACAATAGGATTTATTAATTTACACAACACAAAAGTTACAAGAGATACAATTATACAGAAAAAATAATAGATATGTAAAAACAAAGAGAAATCATTTAAGAGAAAGACTTTATAATTTATGACCCTTGTCGTGTCAAATATTGGCGTGAACCACTATCGAAAGTCTAATGCTAATACAAATATGTAGTGGTTAGCAGGATTATTAGTAATATTAACAGCATTGCCAGTATCCTTAAAAACCAATACATCTGATGGCAAGCGGCTCCTGGAACACATGT
This sequence comes from Bhutanitis thaidina, assembly GCA_029286595.1. Taxonomy (NCBI): domain Eukaryota; kingdom Metazoa; phylum Arthropoda; class Insecta; order Lepidoptera; family Papilionidae; genus Bhutanitis; species Bhutanitis thaidina. Next base: position 969,624 of record JAGSMS010000020.1, on the reverse strand, counting down.
CCCTAGGGGTGGGGTGGGTTGTCACCCGTGAAGACTAACATGGATTGCCTCACAGCCTGTAATTTTACGGCTCGGTATACTTTTCGAGCCGGAACTCCTTGGAAGGAGGAGCCCTTTTTTGTAGGTTCGCCCACCCTCACCACGCCGGGGAAAGAGTTGGTGAGCGCATTAATAATACAGCTTCCTGTCACTAGTGTGTGGGATTTGGGTTTTTGATGCAGGCCACTCCTCGCCACAGTCACATTTGTACCTGGAACATTTTTAATTTCTATGATATATGTTTGTCCGTTAGTCATGAATAATTTCCGTACTTTTAAAAAGGGATCTTCATTTGTTCATATTCTAACTGCTCCCGCTTCGGGCGAAAAGCGTCCGAGATCCGTGTTTAAAACTCATAAATCGACTGAAATTACCCGGGTTCAAGTCTGGCGCATAAAAATATTGTATGTAATAAATTTAAGTGATAAAATATACCAATTGTTTGTTCTTATCTTTTCGGAGAGCAGCACATGTATTTTTGAACCAACAATATCAAAGGAAAGGATTCGCGTCTGTCTGTGTTTATTGCAATGCCTCTTTCTTAGTGAATAGAAATTTCGCAAATCGCAGTTTTAGGCGTTTTTCAAAAGTCAAACGGAAAGTAAAGAAGGAATTGAGAATGTTTTGGAACAAGGAAGGGTCTGTCACGCTGATCTGGTGTGTGTTGGTGGAATTGACATGTCCACCGCTATATATGAGGAGGAGAGGAGGAATCTACCATCTCTTTCTTTAAATGCCAACCTGATGGCGAACAAACAACAGACGACCGAACAATGGAATCCGTCGAACCCACAGACTGCTGATGGGGAGCAGCATTACTACTGCGAGGTTACCGGTACTGCCCTCACCAACCCTCGCCCATCGGGGTAACATGTGCCGGCTTAGCTGACGACTTACTGGAGAGATCTTGGTTCAGCAGTAAGGTAAAAAAGGGCTAATGTAGTAGAAGTAGAAGGAGTGGAAGTTGGCTCTATGGTATATTATTAATATGATATAAAATCTGTGGTAGCCTAGTGGTCATAGCACGCGCGTTACCTGCGTTAGATTCCCGGTTCCGGCATACCTAAATTGGTTAATTACAATTACGTCGTAGGCCGTGGTACCATCCCATTCGTGCAGCAGCATAAACTGCCGCTCGACTCTACCACGTACAGAAACTTCTTTTATTACTTTTTCTTGTATGAAACGTAGCGTATTTAGGTTTTCTTTATATATAATTCATTAAATTTTAAAGACTTGAGTCCGCCAGCCATCTTTCTTGTCGGGCATGTACGCAGGAGACGATAGAAAGCTTCTTTAATTCTACACAAACACTACATTATTCTAATCGAACTATAGAAGAAGAAAAAAAACACATTTTTTTCTTTTTTCTTTGACTATTAGACGCTTGGAAATTGCTCGGAAGCTCCATTAGCTTATTTTAAAAGCTCTACAAAGTAACAAAGGTGAAAATGTGCATCCGACGTTGCTTCACTTTTAATATTACCCTTAGAGAACGATATATTACAAGTTCACACTAGTACTTTATGTTTAAAAGAAAGACGCGCAAACATAGAGGCACTCGCGGTGCAGTGTTTGAGACATTGATTATAGATTGGAGCAGTGGTAGCCCAGTGGTCAGAGCGCTCGCTTTAATTTAATAGTACGCGTGAGATCTGGGTTCGAAATGTTAAAGATCTTTTTAAGATAGAAAAAAATCACCGTGAGGAACGGCGACCGATCACCGAATGAAACTCTACTTCACGCCGGTATCCGGAGAGGCAGTAGTTCTACCCCGATGGAGCCGTCCCACACGCGAGCAGCGACAAAAGCCGCCGCTTGACTTCTTCCACTTACGAAACACAGCTATCATAATCGCAGGATATTACCATAGTGCCGTGTCAGTGCAATCAGGGATCACTCATACTATCTTTGTGATGACATGACACATCTGCGACTGAATAGAACGAGGCGACAGATTCGATGCGAGAGAATGTAATGATGTTTTCGGTGCCCGAAAACAAATACATATTGTGTTTCAAAACATTGGCTTTGTTTGGCAACCTAACCCGCGGTTAAGTCGGTAGGTAAAATACCAGTAAGATTATAGCAATATTTCATGTAACAATAGATGTGAAGGACCCTTTTCATAAGACTGAAATTCCATTATGATCGCATTTTACAACGTGTTTGTCAATAAATCTGGGTTCCATACCCTTTTAAAACTTTAGACAGCCCTGCGTGCCTTATCTACTATATTTTAAAAGAACATTAAGTTATGAAGGTAATAAAGGGTGGAAATTATGAAAGCCACTCAGGTAGGTGTCGGTATGTAAACTGTTGAGCAGGTATTACCCCTTCAAATAAAAGTTATGATGTTATGTTCTTTAGCATTCTTGTAATTTGCACGTGCTGGAGTCAAGCGACGGCTTTTGCTACTGCATGAATGGGCCGGCTCGACCGGGGTAGTAGCACGCCGAGGTAACCGGAGGCCCTATACCACCCTCTACTATAACCCTTCCCCGTCCTTAATATCCTGAACAGGGCGGCGTGCACTCCTCTGGTGTTGGTATGTTGGTACGTATAAGTCTTCTAAAACTAAATAATTACCAGTACAAAAATAATATTAACAAATTGTCATTATCTTCAAAAAACAGAGATATTAAAACTCTATACGTGGTAGAGTCAAGCAGCAGCTTTTGCTACTGCTCGAATGGCTTTTAAGTAGAGGTATCTTGTTCTTCTATATTTCATTTGGTGACCAAAGGCCCACTCTCCCCTCTCACAACCCTCTTACTCATCATTCCTCCTTTACCCTAAATATCAAGCAGACTTCTCAGATTTTGTAGGTTTACGCAGGCGACGGTAATCACCTACCACCAGCTGAGCCGCTTATTCGATTGCCTCTTGTCTCATAAAAAATATAACAAGTCTCTGTAATCAGCCTCAAAATTTCTACAACGTTCAGAACATTCTTAAACACTTTCAACACTACTAGACTATGCTCATGTTTGTACAGACTCATAATTTATCCAATATTGATTATGCCGATGTATGTCACCCTGATCTGAACCAAGATACTCTTAACAAAGCTAGAGCGTCCCCTCAATTCGTCTGTATTAGATTTATTTTTGGGCATTGGTATATATTTTTGATTATATATATATATTTATTAGTGGAGGTGTATATGATATACATTTGATTCACCTGCCACTGTTACTTCACCACCCAAAGGGTTCTCTGTTGACCCTTTGTTACCTTTATATTAAGTTAAAGTAAAAGGGGTTTTATACAAAAAAAATGCTTGACCTAGATTATACAAACCGATGACAGGTGTCGGGTATTCTCATAATTTATTATTAAAAAAAAATTTACAAATTACATCCTTAACTTATTTCATAACGCTTTATAGCTCAGGGCTAAGTCAGATTTACGACAACGTGGTAAGGAATTTAATAAGGATTTTGAAATTTTCACGTTGTACAAAAGTTTACTCTATCGAAATGAAATATAAGGGAATGTTATCCCTTCACGTGTCATAACAAAATCATTTACATTTTAGAATCACGTCATGTGTCAAAACAACTTTATGTTTTTCTTACTAATAGACGATGCTCTTGCAGCAAAACAAAATATAAACATAAGAGAGTGGAGGCCTTAGTTGCTAGCTTGATTCGTGGTAGAGCCATGCGGCGGTTTTCTGCTGCTGGAATTGGCCGCCTCGACCGGGTTGATACCACGGCCTCTCAGAATACCGGTGTGAGGTAGAGACATCTTGTACTTCTGCGTTTCGTTCGGTGAGTGAGGTAACTGGAGGCCCAGTCTCCCTTCCCATCCACTTCCTCATCCACCCTCCCTTTTCACGAATACACTTAAAGGCCGTCAACGCACCAGCAGCGCCTCTGGTGCTGCAGATGTACGTGGGTGACAGTAGACACTTACCATCAGGTGAAGTGAAATAAAAAAAAAAACACGCGTCATTTAGCGAAATAACTAAGGGTGAATAAAAAGTATGCGATGCGAAGCATTAATAGTTTTAAATTTAATAAAACGAAAGATTAAAAATTGTTTTAATCTTAAGACCCCTTTACTAGTTCCATTTGTTCTTTTCAACCTGACAGTCGCTGACGAGTACTTCGCTTGCAGATTTAACAGAAAATTTTAACTGTCCCTCACTTATAATGGGAAATCAAACGATGCTCTGTTAAAAAATTAATTAAGACTCCAACTTCTTTTAACTTGCGTAATTTAAAAAAATTGTTAAAGATGACTGAAATTAAAATGATTAAGTCGAATATCAAGTTGTTAAGAAATCATAGCAGTTCATAGCTTTTTTTTTTCAAAATTATAAAGTGAAAGGAATATTTTCGTTTAGGTACAACTACTGAATATAGCACCATGTGTTTCTTTAACATTTCTTAATAGTTTGTACATATATTCATTTGTATGTGGTAGAGCCAAGCAAAACAATTTTCAATACTGTATTTACCAAGTGCTCGGCGGTGAAGGAAAACATGTTGAGGAAACCTGTCACGTCGGAGAAATAACAAAAAATTATTATTTCGAGGATATGTGAAGCCCGCCAACCCGCATTGGAGCAGCGTGGCGGGCCGGCGGGCCAACGGGGCATTTAACCGGCCCGGCACTTGATACTGTAACCGAACTGAATCGGAAGATGAAATGTGATTTACTAATTGTGTGACCTATTGAGGTGGAAATCGACCGGAAGCATATCACCCCCAAATTTTAATATACAAATTATAATAATATATTTTCCTTTGCTGTGGCAAAAGCTTCCTCTCAACCTTTATAGAGTTATCAGGAGCGAGGAAGCGTTGCGCCATGCAACATCGTGCCCTTGAAATATCTTTACTATTTCACCGACATACATCTATTTATTTATTTATTCTTTATTGTGTCCCTAAAAAAAGCAACCCTGAGTGAGAAAGAAAATATGTTGGCAGGTTCAAAATAAATAATAAATATAAGTTAAATATTAATATTAAATAAATAACCCTTTTAATATACTTACATACATAATACACTATACATAAACATATAATACTTAAATAAACAAATTAAATATGGAGAGAAAAATCTCAGATGGCATTTGCCTTCAGATAGTGACGACGGAGCAGGGTTTTGAAACAGTTTTTATTCGGAGCTTTCTTGATATCATCGGGGAGAGCGTTCCAAAGAAGAGTCGCTTGAACCGTAAAAGAAGAAGGAAAGAAACCAATACTATGTTGTGGAACACTGACCTTCATACATGTCTTCTTTCGACGCCGTACATCGGCGATCGAACCCAGGGTCCCGAGCTACCACGACCCAAACATATACACTGTTATTAGAGAGCTTTATTTGTACTCTCGTGGTTAGTACACGCATTTATCTCCATTCCGGTCCATGCGGTCGCAATGAGATTTGTTATGGGGCGCCGGGAAGATGCTAGAGGCCCGTGTGGTTTAAAGCTTATTTATTACAAGGAAAGCTTAAACGAAATCAAAGTCGACAAAGCTACGGAGAAACTAAACGAAACGTTATAGCGATTTATATTGTGTTTAACGCGTGTATTTTTAAATTTCTCAATCAGCTATGTACGCAGCTATACGCGAAGCTCACTCCCATTTTTCAGAGCAAAGCCTGTGCACAAGAATATCGTTAAATACATGTCTGTCACTTACGTCTTTTTACACTTTTATAAATATTGTGTTGGTATTTGAAATTAAATTATTATTTCCGTATATATATATATGCGGAAATAATAAAGTAGTATTGGCCACAATAGACATGTTTGGAAAGTGCCAGGACCTTGTTAATCAGCTATGTTCATCATTTGAAAGTAAGATTGACTGCTGGAGAACTAGTTCATTAAAGATATTAAAGGTTTAATGTATTAGTTACTTTTGTTATGAACTTTTTTTTGTTCCATGTGTTGTATCTTAGACCGTGAATAAACGTGTTTCTTTCCTCTTTCTATACTCTCCATACCAGCCTGTTACCGGCGGGGTTTATGGAGCCTTAGTGCCTTGGTAGGTACTCGTATCTCCAAGAGAGCGCCAGTTAAAGCTGGCAAAAGTTTCCTGGAAGTTTTGCCCACACTGCGCTGGGCAAGTGGATTAGAGAGCGCAATTCTAATACCACATACCACTATTACAACTTAACTTAAACATTCTGATTAAAATTCATTGCTTTAGTTCAAAATTAATGAACTTTTCTCACATATTTCGACGAGTGAACAAACGTGTAATTTCATATTATTAAGTATGAAGATTAATTCTCAAATGAAGAGGGGTTTAAAAAGTTTCAATAGGGGTTGTTCGCTTAAAAGTTGATTTCCCTTGTGCGCCGGACATTTTTAATTCGACGTAAGTTCACTTTTTCGTTCGTTTAGATAAACCCGACAGTTTAATGATTTAATTACGAGGAACACCGCGGTGTGATCGCACCTTTAAAAGGGTAAAGTTGACTCATATCACCTTCACATATCGTACACTAAATACCAATAAATTATAGTTAGGTAAAAAGAAAGAGTACTATTATTTATTGACTTCGCTCTTCCCGTGACAGTAAGAGTCGATAAAGAAATAGCCCTAAAAATCGCAATGACTACCGATAGATGGCGGTATAACCACGAAAAATAGCAGTCGGAAAATAAGCAGACCGATGACGAGCAGAAGAGTGTGAGGAGCGAGGCGCCGGGTACTGCTCACACCAAACCGCTTGCGTGGTGAGCGTGGGTAAACCTTTGAAGAAATGCATTCTTGGTATCGCCGGCGCTATCTTGAGGGGCCCATGTACAGTAGTGGACTTAAATAGGCCGATGAATTATACCATGGGATTGATTGTAAATTTGCGAAAGTCAAACTTAAAGTCAAACCAAGGCGGCAGTGGACGGAGCTAGCGGCTCACCTGATGTTAAGTGATTGCCGTCGCCCACGTACATCTGCAATACCAGAAGTGCTGCAGGTGCGTTGCCAGCCTTTAAGGGTATTTGAGAGATAGGTAGGAGGATAAGGAGGGGAGGAAATAGCGACATAACTACCTCTAATATGCCCGTCCTAAATTATATATAAAGATAGACAGCTATCCCGCCAAGCCTGGCAAAACAACATATCATCTCATTGTTTGATCGTTGGTAATCCATTTTCTGATTGCTTTACAGCTTCACCTGTCGTTCGCTATTGCTCGTTTACGTGAATGGATTTTATACCTCTGTTAAGTTTAGTTTATCTACCACCATGTTTGATATCGCTTTTCCTCCGTCGCCCTGCTAGGCTTTGAAATAAAACTATTATTTACCGATATTATGGCGTTAAGTTTAGTTTTTATATTCCTGAAGTTTCGAGTGCTTCACAGCATCCGTGGTCGCGAAAGGACTGTATCGCCGGACGTCCCGGCTGCAGCTTTTAATTATTAATAATGATCCGATCTGAGCAGACTTTCTGTGTAGGCAGGACTATAGTTTGAGCTCGCGCAGAGTTAAGCTTGGTTTTAGATTCAGTTTTGTTTGTAACAAAATTACAAGCTAATGGTAGCACCCAGCCGTCTTCTCAATTGAAATTAGGATGTTTTTGATATTTCAATATCCTCGCGAATCATCCTTGGCAGGAATCACTGTCTTATACTTTACTACCGCCAACGTCCACCTATTCGTAGTATAAGTTACTTTAAAAAATACAGAATTAATCATTGGCCAAAATAACCGCAAAACAGATTTTATCTACGTTCACTTTGACTGTCGACATAAATAAACTGATCCATCGCGTATATACCCATGTTATCATATTTATAGGCATATAAAGTTTGTCTGTATATCATCCTAAAGTTAATCTCCTCCAGTTTGACTGAAGACTGGGACGAGGCCATTTGCATATTAATAGCAAGGAGACGTTGACGTCATATACGCTGTGATTACTACGGTTAGTGATGAAATCGATTCGCTTTGATGAATTATCATATCGAAATACATAGCATAGCATAACAGTGGTTCCAATGTTAGTGAACGATGTACCAAGTTTTCATCAAATAACAAACTCACAGACAGACGATTTCTTGGCTAGTAAAGATCCCATTGAAAATAAAGAACTCAAGTTCCACGGCGTTAATATGCACTAGCGTCTTAATAACATCTTCTTATGAACACAGTTTCTTATGAACAGAATTTTTTTTCTTTATTTTTTAACCTATGTATGTTTACTAATTTTGACTAATAGTATGATATTCACTGATATTCGTTCAACCAATGAACGCGGTACCATTGTAACATATACGCGGTAATATTGTAACATAGTTACGTGGGTATACTGCAAAAAAGAAATCGAACAAAAGAAAGAGGTACAGTGCCACAGTGATCTACAGATCTACCGATTCGAATACTTATTGTTCAGTAAATTATGACGTTGCATAGATCTACCAGCTGATTGGAGAATATTGATTTAAATTATGATAATAGGTTTATTACAGTAATATTAAATATATGAAACTCATTAAAATACTTTTTATGTACCTATATATTCTAATGAATATATATTAATTTTAATTATTAATATCGTTTAAATAGTGACTTTTTAGTTTATATTTAATATTATATGAGGTTAAATCATTTGTTAGTTTTTCGGGAAGATTGTTCAATATGTTTGCTAGTACGTTATTTGTTTGTCTGTCACCATAAAAGTTGTTGTGTGTTGTTGATGCTGGTTTCTCTCACTACCGAACATGTGCCAAATGGATGCCTTTATAATTAATTATAATTTTTACCTACCCCTCTCTAGGATACCCCCATATATCTTGAATGTACACCAATATCTGGACTCGGGACAATTATTTATTGGTCATACAAATATTTAGTTTCTAAGGGAATTGAATCCTCATCGGTTAAAACTAAAGACTATGGTGCTGTGCTAATGGAGAATACAATATATGTTTCTTACTATACTGTTAAGTAGCGGCTTGTAAGTGCCCACGGCTGGGCAAAGACCTCATTCTCAAATATGTGAGAGGGTTTCAGCAGCCGGGCAGGGCCCGCCACGTTGCTACAGTGCCGGTTTTCAAATGTCATCGAAACTATTTTGTTTTTTTTATTATCTATCAGACATGCAGGTTTTTTTTCACCGCCGAGCACGTGGTAAATACAACACCTAAAATTGCTATTAACAATTTTAGTGCTGCCGTCACCGGCGATCGAACCCAGGTCACTCAATGCAATTAAAGTGAGCGCCCTAACCACTAGGCTATCATGGCTCCCTACACCGCTACTTAAATAATTGTATTGGATTGTGTGGGGGAAAAAAAGAATCTCCATAAAGATGATTGATTTCACGATGACGCATTTTGAATATTTTCACCATCTCTGTATGTTTTTCTTTTTCAATTTATAGCTTCAATCAAAATGTTTATATCAATGGTAAAATGGCATTAGCAGACCCCGAGGTCGTTTGTGAAATAAGCGAGAATTATATATTATTCATTCACCATTCATAGTAATGAATGAATGTAGAGCTTACTCTACATTCACTCTCCTAGTTGTCGATGGTTTTTTATTATTATCGAAAATACATTCGGTCATTTGGGTATGATTGATTGATAATGATCTCTTAAGAGGCGAACTGAAAGACCGCGGCTCTATGCCACTGTTGTGTATTCAGAAAAGAAAAAGAAATATGTGTTTGTTTGTAATTCAGTGTGCCGTGTGATTGGAGAGACCTTCGAATCAGGGATCAACGTGTTTTTCAGATCGCTCGGTATATATAGTTGCACGCCAAGAAGGTGACGGTCACAGTCACAAGCTGTCATCTAAAGTAGCAGCATGTAAATGCTAACTGCTGGACAGAGGCTTCACTCTAAAATATCTGATGGGGTCTTTGGACCTGCAGACGTCACTAACAATTGCATATATATCTGAATTTACCGCCTGAATATCTGTGGCAGGTGACTTAAGACCGAGCTGTGGGGATGCCTATGTTCAGCAGTGGACTCATGATAAGTTGAAAAGATAATGATGATATTTGAGAAATAACTAAAAAAAATCAAGGATATTGTGAAGTCCGCCAATCCGCACTAGAGCAAGCTGGATTCTTCTCCGCTCCAAAATATTTGAGCGATTTTGGCCAGCTGTGGGCTTTTACATTTTTGATATTTACTTTGATGTCATCTTAGCAGACTGTGACGATACCAGCGGGATGAGAAAGGCTGACAGATTCCCTTACGCAACCACATAGCCTCATCATCATTTCAAGCTATCAAAAGTCCACTGCTCAACATAGGCCTCCCCCAAAGATTGCCACAAAGCTCGGTCCTGAGCCACCTGCATGTGCAGTTCTGCGAGCCATGTGGCCGGCCCATTGCCACTTCAGCTTGCTGATCCTTACGGCTATGCTGGTTACCTTAGTCCTGCTGCGGATAATGATCATCACAGACTCCATCACGCAGAGAAACACCGAGCGTAGCCCTTTCCATAGACGCGCTGAGGAACTTGGAGCTTCCTTTTTTTTTAAAAGAATAACTGGCAAACGAGCATGCGGCTCATCTGATGGTAAGTGATCACCGACGCCCACGAACATCCTCAACACTAGAGGAGCTATATATGCGCCGCCCGCCTTTAAGGCAGGATAGGCTCTCTTTTTTGAATGTCTCTAAGTCTAGGAGCCTGAGAATCCGACCTTCCCTGCAGGCCGTGAGGGACTCCTACGGCCTGCAGGGAAGTAAAGGTCCAAGTCTCAGTTCCGTATGTCAACACCGGAGATACGCACTGGTTGTATACTCAGCTCTTGATGTTTTGTGGTATACTGGATGAGAAGATATGACGTAGTTTCCCGAACGCAGCCCAGCCGAGTGAATACGGTCTATAAATTAGAATAATGCGAAGTTTTCGTTTTCAAAGAAAAATTTGTTAGTCCTGTTAACCCTCCAACTAAGCATTAAAGCTTGTATTTGGTGTGGTTCAGGACAATAGTCGAATCGTGGGCTCGAACCTGCGACGTCACGTTTCGCAGTCCGCAGCCTAACCCATTAGGCTATTGGCGTTTTATTACACAAATACCTATTACTATTACCTAAAAATACAATTGAGCACAAAATACAATATATAAATTACGTAATGCTCCAGATTGTATCGGAACAGCTCCTACGGCGGGCGAAGCGCGTTATCTACAATCCGATTCGTCCTTATCCGGTATGACATAGCGAGACATTGACTTTGAAGTGGCCTCGAAACAACCCTCTTCATACAAACTCTTCAATAAAAAAAACAACCCTGTACTCCCTATAACTATGAGTGGAGTATACCTAAAGAGCTGAACACCGCGTGTTCAAGTGGTTAGTGTAGCTGATGCAGTGATTAGTTCCATTTTTTTTTCGTCGGGAAAGGCGACAAACGGGCAAGCGATTCACCGAATGGTAAGTGATTACCGTCGATGCTTTGCCCACCTTTAAGGATGGATGGGGGATGAGGAGGGGAAGTGGGAAATGCTGAGCCACAAGATGCTTCCACTACACGCCGGTGTTCTCCGCGGTCGTGGTGCAACGCCAGTCGAGCAAGAGCAAGACCACGTGTAAGAATGTGTGTGTTCCAATTCCAATCCAGCCAATATATACGGAACACACAAATTATTGGTTATTCTAGTCTAGGGCCTTATCCGCTACGCTATAAATATATTTCACAACAATTCCGTGGATTTCTCTGTAATATCCATAACGTGTAATTTTCACATCCAAGGGATGGTTTCGTTTTTTTTTTATGGAAAAAGCGGCAAACGATCTGCACCTGATGGTAGTGCTGATGGCGATGGTAGGCGGTTCATCTGATGGTAAGTGATTACCGTCGCCCACATACATCTGCAACACTATAGATGCTGCAGGTGCGTTGCCGGTGTTTAAGGATATTTGGGAGAGGAGGGCAATAGGGAGGCGGAGTGGGCCTCCGGTTACATCACTCACCGAACGAAACGCAGAAGCACAAGACGACTCTACTTCACGCCGGTATTCTGAGAGGCCGTGGTACCAACCAAGCCTTGGATAAAACGAGTTCATGTTAAAAAATAACTGGTATTTTTTTCATAGGGGAATAAGCTCATACAGCCAAGGTACTGTTGTAGGGGCTGGTGTTGTGGTCAGGGCGTTCGTTTTTGTTTCATAGAGTGACAGTTAGAGTATTGTTAATAGCAATTTTAAGTGCAATATTTACCACGTGCTCGGCGGTGAAGGAAAACATCGCGAGGAAACCTGCATGGGTGAGGAAACGTCATAATTTAATTTTTATTTATTATTTATTTTGAACCTGCCAACATGGGTTGACTGGTAGAGAATGCCAAAAGGCATTAAGTCTGCCTATTGTATTCCTTTTTTTTAGGGACACAATAAAGAATAAATAAATAAATAAATGTCTGAGAAATTATAACAAATATTATATCGAGGATATTAGAGTTTCTTAGCAGCTGTTCTATCGGTGGCGGTGGTTTTTGTTGCTGCTGGCATGGGTCAGTATCCCGTCCTCTCAGAATACCGACGTCAAATAGATAAATCTTCTGCTGTCCCAAATATCCTTAAATTCCGGCAAAATTGCTATTCATTTACCACCAGATGACCCGTTAGCTCGATACGCCATATTTCACTTAAAAAAAAAACAAGTAGCAACTAACTACATACAAAGAAAAGCTATATTTAATTTTCGTTTAAAAAAAAGGTAAAATACGCAATAAGCGAAATGTGTTTTTTTTCGTGACATCCTTTGTTGCATATAATGTTGTCCTTGTTACGATGTCATAAAGCCCTTTGTGATGCAATGCATTAACTTTTTTTTGTCGTAAATTATTTTCGTATGCAAAGTCGTGACATTGTTCTTCGAGATAGAGCTTCGCTTCAAAATGGCGTCGGGGAAGTTTTAGCCATAACAAGGAAGCACGGACTTTCGTCAGAGCTTTTTAAAATCGTGATGACTTCGTTCAATAGACGCAATAATTAAATTCAAGTGTTATGTTCATGGCGTGTCTTAAAGTATTTCGGTTTGGGTTTGTTCCTATTGTACGTTTGTATTTTTATATGGCGACAAAGTTTATAGGAAAAGGTCTTAAAATTGACATAGTATGCAACTGAATAGTCACATAGGTACTATAAGTATGGCATAATACATTATGAAGTAATCAGCTGGGCAAATAATCTTAACAATAATATGAGAGGGTTTTGGAGCCGGGCAGATTCCGTCACGCTGCTCCCAGTGCGGTCTGGCGGACATCACATGTATTATTTCTCATATATCCAGGTTTCCTCACGATGTTTTCCTTCACCAACGAGCACGTGGTAAATTTAGCGCCTGAAATCGCTGTCAACAATTAAAGTTTATACAAAATATATTTATTAACTTAGAATTTACTGTTATTAAAATTCTCACGGAAGTTTTTTCTATTTAATAAATATATTGTCCAAAAGTTATTTTTACACCATAATAATTATTCTCATTTACCCATTTACACAATCTATTTTTAAACTGTCTATTTGTAAAGATTTTTTTTTATTACTAGCTTTAATTTCAATTGCGAACAATACTTAAAAGCTAAGCGTAAGCTGTAAGTAACTCCATCATCCCATTGCTCGTGACGTATGAAGTAAATGTAAAAATTATCAAAGCGTTTACTTAATTATGACGGACAGTAGGATCTGAATTGCATTATGCCTTGGACTACAGTATCACTTTCTTAAGGTCTTTAATCTTCCGACTAAAGTACTAAAGCAGAGTAAAAGTAGCAGCCTATAAGTGCTCACTGCTGGGCAAAGGCTTCCTTCTCAAATACGAGTATCAGAGAGGGAAGGGCCCGCCATCTGCGGTTTGGCAGGTTTCCGATATCCTCGAAATAGTATTTTGGGTATAAATATACACATTATCGTAACATATTTTACAGCAACGTCCAGTGTAATCTTAACGTGTAATCTGAAGAATACTGTAACATTAACTTTATTGTGTGTTAAGAAACTTTAACAGTTAACTTGTAACTTAAATACAGACTTGTTGTCACATAAAAGACGTAAGCACAAAGTATTAAAGGAAAACTTTTGCTATAAAATTTACTTATTGGATTGTGATGTAGCTATGAAAATGTATACATTAGTAAAGCTTCATCATCATCATTTCAGCCTATCACAAGTCCACTGCTGAACATAGGCCTCCCCCAAAGATTGCCAGGAAGCTCGGTCCTGAGCCACCTGCATTCATCGACTTCCCGCAATACTGCGCAGGTCGTCATTCCATCTTGTGGGGGGTCGTCCCACACTGCGTTTGCCTGTACGCGGCTACCACTCGAGAACCTTTTCTCCCCAACGGTTGTCAGTTCTGCGAGCTATGTGGCCGGCCCACTGCCACTTCAGCTTGCTGATCTTTACGGCTATGTCAGTTACCTTAGTTCTGCTGCGGATATCATCCTTGCAGACTCTATCACGCAGAGAACCAGCGGCATGATGAGCGCAATACGCGATACCAGTGATCCAGCTCCCCATCACTAGTGCGCGCGATTTGGGTTCGATAAATTTGAAAGGATAATCCAGATCCAGATCGTTCGGTCGTCAGAGCCTCGTTTATTCACTAGCAGGGGTAGAGCAAGTGCAGGTGAGATTGGGGTTTGAAGGAATAGATGTTATATTGTCTCTTTCACCGTAAGAGCATGCTTTAAATGTTCCTGTTTTGTTCCATTAAACCCGATTAATATTAAATAACATAATAGATTTTGAAAAACTGAAAAGACGTACGAGAACATTGGTTCACTTTATTAGTCTATGATTATCCCATAATCGAGTACGCCATCGGTAACAAATCATAAAACACAAGTGTCAATTAGCAGTAAATCTCGGCCATGAATCTCCCGAACGCTTCATCCAAACGACCTTCTGGCCATAAAACAGATCTCCGCCGAGCTGCGACTTGACTTGTTTACACTTCGTTAAGTTTCGAGGACTATACTTGTTGTAAGATAAGAAATAGTACCATTCAATATGGTGCTGCTTGTCGAGGCTGGTCTGCACGAGTTTGCACTGCACTTGTGCTTTTATTTTGTGGTTTACTGTATTCTGGTAGAATACCTTCAGTTGCATATTAATAAAAAAAACATACACAACATATTTACATTCTTACCGAGGCGTCCTTATATCTTTTATTTTTATACTTTTTTATGGAAAAGATGGCAAACGAGCAAGCGGTTCACCTGATGGTAAGTGCTTACCGTCGCCCACATACATCTGCAACACCATAGATGCTGCAGGTGCGTTGCCGGTCTTTAAGGATATTTGGAAGATGGAAGGGAAGAGGAGAGGAATAGGGAGGAGATGTGGGCCTCCGGTTACCTCACTCACCGAACGAAACGCAGAAGCACAAGATGCCTCTACTTCACGCCGGTATTCTGCGAGGCCGTGGTATCAATCCGGTCGAGCCGGCCCATTCGAGCAGCAGCTAAAGCCGCCGCTTGGCTCTACCACGCGTGAAATACTATTAATCTTTTCTCTCCCATCTTGTTATAATTTGAACCACTGTAATGATCTCTGTTTCTCTTAACACAATATATGCAATAATATATAAATTAATTGGCCCTTTGTACCTTAAGTTTAAATACCAGTACCACACTAATACTAAATAATGCTCTTGATTTTTTCCGTGGGGTGGGGACCTGGTGACCTGTAATACAGGCTTTTTATGCCTATCTCAGACACCAGCTCCTCACACATCCTAGACTGTGAACACACCTATATTTAAAAGAATATTAATTTTTCATTAGATAATCATGTATGGTAAGTTTTTGTGGGAAGAAAATAAACAATTATTAAATATAAAAAAGTGTAAAAGTAAAGTAACAGCCTGTAAGTGTCCACTGCTGGGCAAAGGGTGCTTTCTCAAGTATCTCAAATATCCAGGCTTTGTAGCCTGGAATGGCTCCAGTGCTGGTTGGGGGCTTCACATATCTTCGAAAAAATATTTTTTTATTATTTCTCAGACATGCAGGTTTCCTCGCGATGTTTGCCTTCACCGTCGATCACGTGATAAATACGACACTTGAAATTGCTATTAACAAATTTAGTGGTGGGTATCGAACCCAGGTCGCACGCGCTCTACGAATCAAAGCGAACCCCCTGACCATTAGGCTACCACGGCTCTTTAAAAAGAGTATATCTATAGAGTTTCTTCTCGACGAAAATAAATATTATAACATTACATCAATCATATTAGTTTTTTTCCCGTTTTACTTGTGTGTACATTAATAATTAAACACATAAATAAAAAATAAACATTTCTTACTTCAGAGAATAAACAATTTTCATTAATTTATATAAATAGAGGCTAAATTTCAAATCATCTAAATAGAATCAATGTAAATGAATCATAAAAGACTTTATAATTATACCAAAAGGAATAAATCTGGCCTTTGTCCTTGTTTATTTCTTAATTAAACTGTTTATTTCATCGTAAAGTAAAATATAGTATATTGCTTACTCAAAGACTGATACAATAAGGCACAATTGCCGAGTGGTTTTGGGCATATGCCTTCTAATAGGGAGTCGTGAGTTCGATGGGCTCGTATTAAGGTGTTATTCGAAACATACCATCACAGGCTCACCGCTTATCACGATTTCTTAAGTTCTGAAGAGCTGGTGAAAATTGGGATGAAACAACGATTCTATAGCACTGAGTAAGGATCGTGGTAGTCTGGTACTGGTCAGGGCGCTCGCTTTCGTTTCGAGTCACCTGGGTTCGATCCTCGGCGCCTGTAGTACATTCGTCTAATATAATTTAAATGTACATAATAATATGTCTCATTTGTTTTGTTCAATTATAATTACACCTTTATTTTGTTTACTTGTGTCTCATTAAGGATTGTAATGATAATCTCTGTCAAGGGTATTTCCGCTAACACAATGAAACAATATTAAATAGTTTCATAACAAGGTTCATAATTCACTACATAATATTTAAGATGATGGTAGAGTCGGGAGAGGAAGACCTAGGCGAACATTTCACGATCAAATCGGAGACGTTCTGAAAAAGGCCAGGTCAAGAGCACTCTAAAGCAACGAGCATGTATGCGAAGATTGATGAAAGTGGAAGAAGCGAAAGACGTATTTCAGGACCGTAGCAAGTGGAAGAAGATTGTCTCTGTCTACCCCGTTGGGAACAGATCGTGAATATATACACACATAATATTTAATCCACTTTCTTAACATTCGTTTATTTTGATTAAGCAATTTACACACCGGAAGCAGCCTATTTATTTTTTATTATATCTCTATGTAGGAAAGGAATCTTATTGCAAATCAATACATAAATATTTTATTGGTCGTAACAATTGTTTATAGAAATATCTTTCTATAAACAATTGTTAGCTCCTCTTACCACGTACTCGGCGCTGAAGAACAACGTGCGTGAGGAAACCGGCATGTCTGAGTAATAATAAAGATATCATTCCGTGAAGTCTGGTAACCAGCACTGGACCCCTGTGACGGATACCTCCCGTCTCCTAAACCCTCTCAGATATTTGAGAATGCTATGCCAGTTTACAATTATTTTTCTAGTTTCGAGAATGAAACCATCCCTCGGCAAGAAAAGGAGCCTCCCCTAGTGGCTCTGTTATCTCAATCTCTATCATCATAAATCATGTACACATTTTCGCCTGCATAATCGAGAATAGAAAAGTCCCAGAATATGTTTGATAATGAAACTAAGTGTTGTTCCATGTAACACGTCGCGATAGGGCTGTCACTCTAAAGCGAGCGGACTCGAATTAGCACTCGACTAGTCTAATATCGAGTGCCTTTTATAGATAACTGCTGTTTGCCAATTTAACTACACTATAACCTGTCGATAAAAATAAAATTAGGAAGTGTTTTTTTCTTTATTTTTCGCTATAATAACGGATAGATTATCTGTTGTCCCGATGGACTTTCGACGGGTAGAGTCACCGAGGTTCGTGGCCATCTTTGGGGGAAGCCTATGAGTTTCTAATCGTGGTAGTGTCAAGCGGGCGGCTTTTGCTGCTGCTCGAATGGGCCGGCTCGACCGGGTTGGTACCACGGCCTCGCAGAATACCGACGTGAAGTAGAGGCATCTAGTGCTTCTGCGTTTCGTGCGGTGAGTGAGGTAACTGGAGGCCCACAGAAACGCGACAGCACAAGATGTCTCTACTTTACGCCGGTATTCTGCGAGATCGTGATATTACCCCGGGTCGTGACGGCCCATTCGAGTAGCAGCAAAAGACGCCTCTTGACTCTACCACGTTTAAAGAACTGCAAACAACTTCAACCGAATAAGGTTACTAGAGGGGGTTTTATTATTATTATTATTATTATTACAATAGGCGGCCTTATCGCTAAGAAGTGATTTCTTCCAGGCAACCCAGAAAGAAAAAGGAAATATGAACATAAGTAGTGTACACTAAAGTGAACATATAATGCATACACATAATATGCAAATACAATAAATACAAAAAAATATACATAATTTGAATATATGAAATACATATACACGTACATACTATCACAGAGAAACAAGTCAACGACATTAAAGAACAGGAAACAAAGATTAAGGAGGATTAAAGTATTTTTTTAACACACGCTTGAAAGTAAGGACTGTGCTCGCTTAATATGAATGTTCTGAGGAGCTGTTCGGATCGATCCCAGCTGCTGAGTTTCACCATCGTACATCGCGACAGAATGCGAAGTTCCATCGATACCACCTAGACGGTTGGACATTCCACCACAGTGCGTTTCAATCGAAGTTTTCTGCCACGCACTTCGACTTTGTGGAATCAGCTGTCGCCAGCAGTATTTCCGAACGGTTACGAATTAGGGACTTTCACGAAAAGAGCATATTCCTTCCTTAAAGGCCGGCAGCGCATCTGTAGCTCCCCTGGTGTTGTTGATGTTCGTGGGCGTCGGTGATCACTTACCATCAGGTGAGCCGCACGCTCGTTTGCCACCTTCTTCTATAAAAAAAAAGTGGAAGAGTGTTCCAAAGCCGAACAGCTTCAATAGAAAAGGATTTGGAGTAAAAAGAAGTGCTGTGAGAAGGATTTCTGAGTATTAAATTGACATCAGAGCGAAGACAACGATCAGGATGAAAAACGCAGAGATACACAAGCCGCTATTTTAGATAAAAGGGAGTGGTTGGATTGAATAGAACAGAAAACAAAAAGATGAGCAATCTGTGATTATAAAGGATCTATACTTTTCAAACCCACAGCTTGAACAGCGGACGTACAGCTGATTAGCGTCGGAAACTGCTTCCAAGAAGATAAACATACCAACGCGTCAATAATTCCTAACGGGGGCAAAAGGCTTTGATTTTATATCAATAGCGGAAGGCTTTCGAAGCGGATTTTGTTGCCAACAACAAATAATTACTGCGCTGTCAAAAAGTCATGTATCGAACGTTAGCAAAATATTTCACAATTTCGTTTTTGCAGAACGTTAAAATAAAAGCTTTCCCACTGGTTATTAATATATATATATGTGTGTGTGTACAACATAGAGTTGGGGTGTTGGCGGTGTCCCAAAACGTCTGCTTGTACGTCTTGTTCGAGTGGGCCTTGTGATACCTAATAGCATCGATTGTCGATCGGCCCACTCGCGAGCCGAACTGTCGGCGCGACCGGTCGGGACCTCTCCGGAGTGCCCGGTGAGGCGACCAGAGACGACTCCTTCGAAGGTCTTGTCTACCTGGATCTGTATTCAGACTGAAAGCTACACTTTGTCATTTTTCGAATTATAAAATCCCCTGAACGTTCATTGCCTTCTTTACTAAAACTCATATTCTGACCGATCCCGATTGTTACGGGAATTAAAAGTATCTGAGTCTATTAAATTGAGTCATACGCTTTCGTACAGTGAAAAACCTAATCATAGTCAGTCCAATTACAGTTTTCGGTCTGAACCGGTCAATCCCGGTGTTCCAAATTGTGGGGAACACAATTTTTAAGCTTTCAGAAAGTGAAATTCGCATCAAAATCGGTTCAGTAGTTTTGCGTGATGCCTGAACAGCAGACAAGTACCAAACAGGACAAAAATTAAAAAGAAACAATTTTGAGTTCTATTCCAGGCTACGTCTTCCCACAAGAGGTTTTTTAGGGTTCAGTACAGAGCCAGTATTAACTAAGCCTACGCCGTCTATCCGACCGTCTTTCCAACCATCTGTCTGTCCTACTTCCCTTATACTGCTGTATATTTATAACCGTAATAGGCAGAATTAGTGTTATTGTGACGTATATACTAAAAAAAAAAAAAAGTAAAAATTAAGAGAAGTCCTCATACATAAATACCAGTTTTTTTATATGGTAATAACGGTATTAAATAAAAGTCAGGACAGGGTTGGCGCTATTCTTTACTTCCGACACCCACACGGAAAATTCCTAACGGGGCAAAAGGCTTTGATTTTATATCAATAGCGGAAGGCTTTCGAAGCGGATTTTGTTGCCAACAACAAATAATTACTGCGCTGTCAAAAGTCATGTATCGAACGTTAGCAAAATATTTCACAATTTCGTTTTTGCAGAACGTTAAAATAAAAGCTTTCCCACTGGTTATTAATATATATATATATATATATATATATATATATATATATATATATATATATATATATATATATATATATATATATATATATATATATATATATATATATATATATATATATATATATATATATATATATATATATATATATATATATATATATATATATATATATATATATATATATATATATATATATATATATATATATATATATATATATATATATATATATATATATATATATATATATATATATATATATATATATATATATATATATATATATATATATATATATATATATATATATATATATATATATATATATATATATATATATATATATATATATATATATATATATATATATATATATATATATATATATATATATATATATATATATATATATATATATATATATATATATATATATATATATATATATATATATATATATATATATATATATATATATATATATATATATATATATATATATATATATATATATATATATATATATATATATATATATATATATATATATATATATATATATATATATATATATATATATATATATATATATATATATATATATATATATATATATATATATATATATATATATATATATATATATATATATATATATATATATATATATATATATATATATATATATATATATATATATATATATATATATATATATATATATATATATATATATATATATATATATATATATATATATATATATATATATATATATATATATATATATATATATATATATATATATATATATATATATATATATATATATATATATATATATATATATATATATATATATATATATATATATATATATATATATATATATATATATATATATATATATATATATATATATATATATATATATATATATATATATATATATATATATATATATATATATATATATATATATATATATATATATATATATATATATATATATATATATATATATATATATATATATATATATATATATATATATATATATATATATATATATATATATATATATATATATATATATATATATATATATATATATATATATATATATATATATATATATATATATATATATATATATATATATATATATATATATATATATATATATATATATATATATATATATATATATATATATATATATATATATATATATATATATATATATATATATATATATATATATATATATATGTGTGTGTACAACATAGAGTTGGGTTTGAAGTTGGCGGTGTCCCAAAACGTCTGCGTGTACGTCTTGTTCGAGTGGGCCTTGTGATACCTAATAGCATCGATTGTCGATGGGCCCACTCGCGAGCCGAACTGTCGGCGCGACCGGTCGGGACCTCTCCGGAGTGCCCGGTGAGGCGACCAGAGACGACTCCTTCGAAGGTCTTGTTTACCTGGATCTGTATTCAGACTGAAAGCTACACTTTGTCATTTTTCGAATTATAAAATCCCCTGAACGTTCATTGCCTTCTTTACTAAAACTCTTATTCTGACCGATCCCGATTGTTACGGGAATTAAAAGTATCTGAGTTTATTAAATTGAGTCATACGCTTTCGTACAGTGAAAAACCTAATCATAGTCAGTCCAATTACAGTTTTCGGTCTGAACCGGTCAATCCCGGTGTTCCAAATTGTGGGGAACACAATTTTTAAGCTTTCAGAAAGTGAAATTCGCATCAAAATCGGTTCAGTAGTTTTGCGTGATGGCTGAACAGCACACAAGTACCAAACAGGACAAAAATTAAAAAGAAACAATTTTGAGTTCTATTCCAGGCTACGTCTTCCCACAAGAGGTTTTTTAGGGTTCAGTACAGAGCCAGTATTAACTAAGCCTACGCCGTCTGTCCGACCGTCTTTCCAACCATCTGTCTGTCCTACTTCCCTTATACTGCTGTATATTTATAACCGTAATAGGCAGAATTAATGTTATTGTGACGTATATACTAAAAAAAAAGAAAAAAAGTAAAAATTAAGAGAAGTCCTCATACATAAATACTAGTTTTTTTATATGGTAATAACGGTATTAAATAAAAGTCAGGACAGGGTTGGCGCTATTCTTTACTTCCGACACCCACACGGAAACTTCCGACAGCCACACATAGGAAAAGTGCAGGCTCTAGTAACATATTATTACTAAGAATCTCGAATAGATTTGACATCGTGCTGTTGTACGGAATTCTCGGTGCGCGTGTCCGACTCGCACTTGTCCGGTTCCATTTTGAATATATTTAAGGACAGACACAGCTTCTTTTAGAAGTTTATAATAGTATAAACATCTAGCTTCTATTTACACTGTTATAAGATTGTAAATAAAATTAGATAGACACCTAGTTCACGATCGATCTCTCACTGCGTATGACGTTAGATCTGGAAAATCAGTAAAATTAGATTTTAGTTTAAAATCAACCACGATCTCCCGCTTTAATTTCACATTCGTTTCTTTTAATTTAATGTTAAACTTATGAAATCTGTTAAAAAAAAACTATAAAAATGTAGTTTGTTTCTGTGGTTTTTATCGGTTAGAGGAACCTCTCTACGAAACGGTAGAGATCGAAGAAATTACTATTCGGAATCTGATTTTAAGAAATTCAAGACGTCAAATAAAGAAATGTAAAAAGAGGTTTTCTAAAAGGCAATCATATTTATGTAACAAAGAAACATATTGTGTCGTATATAGTAACACTAATATGTCCCTTGTCCATTAGTTGTAAAGATGGCTGGCGCACAATAAGCTTTACTATAATTCGGGTAATATTTGTGATGACCTAGCTGCTTTTAGGCTAATTGTTGGCTTTATAGTATGAGCTTTCTTTTTATTGGAAAGGCGGCAAACGAGCAATCGGTTCATCTGATAGTACGCGATTACCGTCGCCCACGTACATATGCTACACCAGATCTGTTGGAGGTACGTTGCCGACTTTTAAGAGTATTTGAGAGATGGGAGGGAGGATGAGGAGGAGGATGGGGAGGAGGAGTGGGCCTCCGGTTACCTCGCTCACCGAAGGAAACGCAGTAGCACAATATGCCTCTACTTCACGCCGCTATTCTGCGTGGCCGTGGTACCAACCCGGTCGAGAAGGCCCGTTCGTGTAGCAGCAAAAGCCGCCGCTTGGCTCTACCACGCTTAAAATTGTTGGTTTTTTTTAGGTTATTATTTTTACGTTAGGTTGTAAATGTAGAAATGTTATGCAGTAATTGTAGATTTGTTGCATAATTACTGCCGCATTTAAATAATTATTCGTGTCTACAACAGGCAAGTTTCCCGATTACCATAATATAGTTAGGAATGTTCGCGTTCGCTTGGGAGCAGCCTTTTGTCTAGAATGTAATTGGAGCCTATTTTAAATGATTTAGTTGACGGGATCTTGCCATGGCCTTTCAAGTCAGACTTAAAGACATTTATTCCGATACTTACATGTATAACACATAATGAATGATATGGTGTTACATAATAATT
The DNA here is from genome assembly GCA_029286595.1 of Bhutanitis thaidina. Taxonomy (NCBI): domain Eukaryota; kingdom Metazoa; phylum Arthropoda; class Insecta; order Lepidoptera; family Papilionidae; genus Bhutanitis; species Bhutanitis thaidina. The sequence continues at coordinate 945,518 of JAGSMS010000020.1, read as the reverse complement.
ATAAAGATAACAAAAACATAAAAGGAAAATTAATAAATAAGAAACTTTTTATTACAATGAACTGTTTGGTATCCAGAATATTTTTAAATTTCTCTATTCTTTGACAATGAATAATACTTTCTCATTAGTTTCCTTTTCAGTGCAACTTATTTTTTAAATCCTTATCCATTACCACAACTCAAAAGCTTCTAATTGTTCTCCAATTTTTTTTTTTATGTAAAGGCGGCAAACGAGCAATCGGTTCATCTGATAGTACGCGATTACCGTCGCCCACGTACATATGCTACACCAGATCTGTTGGAGGTACGTTGCCGACTTTTAAGAGTTTTTGGGAGATGGGAGGGAGGATGAGGAGGAGGATGGGGAGGAGGAGTGGGCCTCCGGTTACCTCGCTCACCGAAGGAAACGCAGTAGCACAATATGCCTCTACTTCACGCCGCTATTCTGCGTGGCCGTGGTACCAACCCGGTCGAGAAGGCCCGTTCGTGTAGCAGCAAAAGCCGATGCGCTATGCCTCGTGATCGTCTACTGGTCTTCTTGTTAGTAACTAATCCTCTGTCTCTTTTCTGTAAATCACCATGTCCTTGTCGTTTTCCTCCTTATCCTGGTCTACGACTGGCAATTTATAAAACATGATTTCTATTATGAGTTGACAAGACGTTATCGAGCATTCTTGACAGTTTTGTGTATATGTATGTGATCCGAGAAATAGTTCTTTGGCAGTGATAGCTTTTTGGCCATTGCGTTATTGATTGTTTTCAACTGTTCAATAGTTTTATTATTTAATGTTACCTGACTATTGACTATTGTTTTTCATACTGATAATGATTTTGTTTCGTTTCCAATTAATGCAAACATGCTATAAATATGGCCGAACTAGATGACAATTGTATCAATTTCCGTAATTAAATTACGAAACTCTCTTTATATCTTTGGATCTGCTGTTATATCGTTCACAAACGAATGAAATTAATGATCTTTCCCATTCATTTTAATCTCCACTCTATATCGATTAAGGTTTCATGTAGCACAATCCACGACCATACTAAATGAATATTAGCGGTGAAAGTCGACACCCTTGCCGCACTCCTTAGTTTATGCTAACCCTTTACCTTGTCCCACCTACTTCTATAATGTCACTCGTTCTTTGTATAAATACTACCTTCCGCCCGCGGTTGCGCTCGCGTGGCATATCTGCTCGCGAATTTCCTCGGGCAAACATTCAAACAAACATAATTTAATATTAGTAGAACAATCAATTTAAATGTTAACTTAGGTAACAAGTTACTTAAGTTTCGTTTACTGTTTGAAGTTCAAGGATTAATAAAAACATAGTCTATAGTATAACCTGATATGAACTTAGAAACCGTCTGCCTAAGAGAATCCACCACCCCATCTCGTCTCATATCTATCTACAATTACTCTATATAAAACTACAAAAACAATTTCTGTTCATAAATATATACCGGAACGTTGAAACTGTGATACATTTAATCAAGAAAAATATATGGATTGACCAGAGTCCTTTTCTGTATGCCACAAAAATATTTTTATGGCATATAATGCCAAAACACAGGATGATTTTATCGGGGAATGATGTCACACGAAGTTTAATGAAATATTTTTATGGCATAGCGAAACTAAATGCTAAAAACTTTCTTTCACTCTTAATATTCATTGAACACCATAAAATCACCGGTTAAAGTTCGTTTATGTCAGAAGTTATTTCTCCCAGCCGGATTCCAATTTGCAACTACCAAACAGACCATCACCTTAACGCTCAACATGACACGCTCATTCGTTTCATCACATTTGTCTAAATTAAAAAGTATTTAACAGAACACACGAGATGCATCTCGGCGTCGCGTCGGGCGATGTGTGAATTTCCACGATGCCATCAATAATTCAATTCGCAACCGACCTTTCCGTTTGCCGTATCGACGAGATATTTCACTTGCAAACTGTTTATTCTGCTAACATCGAACATTTCCCCTTCTGTAAATCAAAGGGCGGTTTAATTTTATTAAGTGTACACAAGCCTGTACGAGCCACATCATTATGTATATTGGAAATAAACGGTGGGCGTAATTTCAGTAGTAGTTATTGGAATTTACGGTTTTTTCTTATTCTGTATATGTATCGTGTTTGTCGTAACCATTATCTTATAATGAAATGTACATATATTTCACATGTTATACCATTTTTGATATATCTATCAAGCGCCGATAGCCGAATGGGTCAGGGTGCGTACTACGAAACATGACGTCGTAGGTTCGAGCCCCGCCATTCGACTATTGTCGTGACACCACTCCTGATACGAGCTGTTATGCTTAGTTGGAAGGTTAACGGGAATATTGGTAATCATCATCATCATCATCATTTCAGCCTATCAGAAGTCCACTGCTGAACATAGGCCTCCCCCAAAGATTGCCACGAAGCTCGGTCCTGAGCCACCTGCATCCATCGACTTCCCGCAACACTGCGCAGGTCGTCACTCCATCTTGTGGGGGGTCGCCCTACACTGCGTTTGCCTGTACGTGGCCGCCACTCGAGAACCTTTGTAATGTTACTTAATAAATAACGTTGCTAGTATTCTTTTCATAAGTCGAGTAGCTGAAATTAGTGTCGTTTATTCTCATCCTTTGTAATATTCTTGTTGTATACTGAATTCTAAATAAATTTCAGTTATTAAAATATATAGATATATTTATAAAAGCTCTTTAAAACACCTCAACACGATACCTTAAGCTACTTATCACACGTACGTAATAGGTATGCTAACACAGCCGTATATTCATTACAACATTGAATAGGTTCACTGGAACGTATTTCAAATTACAGGAACCTGTATTAAAGGAGCATACGTTGATAGAATTTATTTGATATTTAATATATAAAATCGTATGTATTTTAATATGATGCTAAGATGATAAGACAGGTAATACAGAAGCCCGCCAACCCGCAATGGAGCAGCGTGGCGGGCCCTTCCCGGCTTCTACACGCTGTCAGATATTTGACAAGTTTTTTTCCCGAGCAAGCTGCTCTCCTGACGGTAAGTGATTATCGTCACGCAAGTACATCTGCAAGAGGTGCTGCAGATGCGTTGCCGGCCTTTAAGGGTATTTGGGAGATGGGAGAGAGGATGAGGAAGGGGATAAAAATTTATGCTAAAAAATAATAATAACAATTATTTCCTTGTTAGGTTACTGAAGCCCATGAAATTCGTTGTAATATCCCTGCGGAATCATCCAGTGATTTAGCAATTAACAGATACCTTGAAAGAAACGCCCGAGATGATTAAAATCTTATGAATCCCGACGTATGTTCGTACGATGACGTAAACTATACTATAACAACGGATAAAATATCATGTGAGCATCATCATCATCATCATCATCACTTCAGCCTATCAGAAGTCCACTGCAGAACATAGGCCTCCCCGAAAGATTGCCACGAGCTCGGTCCTGAGCCACCTGCATCCATCGACTTCCCGCAACACTGCGCAGGTCGTCACTCCATCTTGTGGGGGGTCGTCCTAAACTGCGTTGAGAGCATAGGTTTATAAAATTGATATAGCCGCCCTGTTAACATACTGTTCATAGATAGAAATAAATCTATATATAGAAGACGTATATATAGATATATATCTATCTACGAGCGATACAAGCTAGAGCGCCTTGTTAATAACTGTATCAGGTATATTTTCAATCTTCGAAAGTATCACCATATCTCACAATACCCTTCTCGCCTTAAATGGCTCTCTGTCCAACAAAGGCGTAACTCTAGAATCCTGCTTATTCTCTTTTCTATCTTAAATGATGCTACCTCTCCTTCTTACCTAAAGGATAAATTTCAGTTTGTGTTTTCAACTCATGCCCGGGTCCTTCGCTCTTCATCTAATCATAAGATTAGCATTCCGCAACACTTCACCGATATTGTTGGTAACTCCTTCACTGTTCAGGCTGCACTCCTCTGGAATTCCTTGCCTGAAGACATTAGGAAAGTGTGCATCAAGTTATCGTTCAAGAGACTGGTACGTGAACACCTCTTCAAGACATCCGTTCCCACTTAGTGGAATTGATATCATCGGTCATTGTAATTATAATAATATTTTGTATGCTGTATGTATGTGTATATATGTATATTATTTATTTATGTATGTATTTTAGGTTTTTTTTTACATATTTATTGTTTGGCACCCTTACTATTTCTCTCCACGCCCCAGGTTGACTGGCAGAGAATGCTAAGAGGCATTAAGTCCGCCCTTTATAATACTTTTGTTTAAAGGTATTTAAATAAAGCTTAAATAAATAAATAAATATTTATCATGAACAGAGAATTAACTATTATTAAAACTTACATGTCGATTTCTAACTCAACTATTTAGCTCTATGCAGACCATAAATTAAACTGTACCATTCGCTGACTGATTTACTGCAACTGGACGTAGCGTATACGTAGCGAGATGATTTACTGCGTCTCATAGATCATTCTGGAATTAATTCAATGTTCGATTTTCGATTTAATTATATGGCACACGATGGTCAGCCGGGGGTCGTTGGATACCGCAAAAGAGAGAGTCAAGCGGTGGCTTTTCTGCCGTACGAATGGGCTGGCTCGACCGGAAATCATATGGTACCACGAGAATACCGGCATGAAGTAGAGGCATCTTGGGCATCTGCGTTTCGTTCGGTGTATGGTTCACCCATACAGTTAACCGAAGGCCCGCTCTCCCTTCCCCAACCCCTCTCCCTATAATCCCACCCCAATATCCTTATTGGCCGGCACTGGTGTTGCCGATGTTTGTGGGCGACGGTAATCACTTACCATCAGGTGATCCGCTCGCTCGTTCGTCCTCTGTACTTAAAAATGTTTAATTCTCTATGAGACTGTTTGTTTTATTTCATATTGTACGTATTGAAATGTGTTGGAAAAAAAGGAAAAACCAGCGGCAAATTTCTTTCACCTATTTATTCTCCATCAGACGAACCTCACTAAGTAACGGTGGTGGATTTTAAAAACAAACGACTGACAGTCGAAATTTGAAAATCTTACGTCAAATAACTCTTGACGTTATGATGACGTATTGTAAATTCGAGTGTTACGATGTGCAAGTGTTAATAAATCATTCATTCATTCATTCATTTATGTCACAACTGTCCGCCTGATGGTAAGTGACTAAGGATCGAAATAGAGATGCGTTGCCAGCCCTGAAGACTGAGATGGAGTGTCTTATTACCAGCAAATGCCATTCAATCGTTATAAGAAAAGCAGCGGTATTATGCTGCTATTTTATGCATGTCTTCTGTGAGAGTGCCGTTCTTCCCCGGTCGGGTCAACCCACACATATGTAGCTGTAACGTGCCACAGTAAAGAAAGACTTAATTCTACGCTACGCTGAAATCGTGGAAAATTAAAATCCATTATCACTGCCTACCCCTCTTATAGTCCGGCCTGCTAATAACATATAAATTAATATATGAGAGATGGGTAATTTTCGCAATTATTGGGCATTAATCAAAAGCTATATAGGAATCCCAGAAGCAAGGTCCTTTCCAAATAATTTGTAGCAATTCCATTTGCTCTCTCTTACTAATTAGTATAAACAACCGCGTGTATCAGAGATTAGACTGGCTGGTTGTAGACGAACAGTGCTGAGTTCGAATTCAATCCCATGGCAGTAGGTTTTTTTTTAAGTGATGGTAAATGATTACCAACGCTCGTGTACATAGAGAAAGCATAGCTCAAGGAAATATATGGCGGCGTCCTAGCGCTTTTATAGAGAAACCTGTGTTCAGCTCTGGAACTGCTAATAACTCTTGATGGAGAAGTGGATAGTTACACTGGTATAATTAGTGGATAGAAAGGTATTATGGCCTTTATGGGCTTGTTTTTGAGTTCCTTAAGTTTCTATTTAAGACATCTGCAACAATTTACCTTCTCTAGTTATTTTTAAATATTTATAGCTGTGAAAGCTAGCAGCACCTATTTTTAACCTTTGGCATCAGTGTTACCGATTCGTGGCCGGTTTAGGTAGACATACTACTTTCTTGAAGACCTCATTGTCATACCTACGTCATATCACGTTTCTGTGTGCTTTCATTTGCGTTGGAAGTATGAAGTCTTTCCACGAAACATATTAAAACTCTTAAATGGGCGAACAAGAAACCGTCTACACTCTATTTTAGTAACAACTCGTTACACTGTGAAGGTTTTCACAACTCCGCGATTGAATTTTAAATTAAGCTCGCGTTCGTTTTTGAGCTTACATTCATATGAAGATATTATTTTTTTTCGAAGGAAATTGGACGTTGCTGTTTGTGTAATAAGGTTTAACTTAGGTCTAGTGTATAAAGAATCACCGACAGACGTAAGCAGAACTAAAAAAATGAGCATTTGGGGTAAGTTTTCTTTTCCAGCGTCTGAATGAAGGAGCTTTTTTCCACCTTCAATAAGTGAACAACATCGCAGCTACTGTTAGTTTAAAGCTTTTAGAACGTTTCCACGCCGCGGTTTGCAATGTCTTCAACCCGAAGGGTACCGAGTTCGATTCCCGCTCATAACAAATATTTACATGTTCTATAGATATTTGTTTTTGGTTGTTGGTACATTTACATCCTCGCATTCGCGGTGAATGTGTTTGAATGGACTAATATATAATAGAACACTGGTAGCCGAGGAGACAGGGCTGTTTTTTTTTAATAGTACAGGAATTAAATGGGTTCGAATCCCGTTGCCGGCACAACAAAATTTTGTTATAACAATTTTAAGTACTTAATAAGCACGTCTTTGGGGGGTGAAGGGAGAAATCTTGAATTAATCTGCATGTCTGAGAGATAATAAAAAATATTTTTCTTTCTATTTCTCCTTAACCTACTCCATTATTCAGAGGCCTTCACCCACCAGTTGGGCTTCCTTTTTTTTCCTTTACGTAACGTGCTGAAAAGATTTACATGTGTAAATCATAGGACTAGCCTAGTGTATGTTTCAGATACAGAAGTTACTGGATGAGGTCATAGTTATGAATGTCGTACTGTTGCGAGCTTGGAGTAAAAGGAGAGCCGGTTTCTTAAACTTCTATTTATTTTTACTCTTACAAAAAGAGTAAGCAGAGTTTCTTCTTGATGCGCTGTCTCTCGCGCGTGATATTGCACGTGTCTTGCTGGTAGTGACCAATGTCGTTTGTTCCTTTTCTTGTTCTTTTCTTTGTGATCTTCCACTTACTTCAGAATTCACCACTGAACTGCCTTTAATGCGCTCCAGTGCTCCCTATATAGTTTCGAATTTCAAACCGACTTTCGATTATTCCAGAATATTCCCGAAACAGCATTTAATTATAATTGAAGAAAATAAGCTTGTATTTCAACTTACTTACCTGTCAAACAGTTTCGTTAACATCGACTGATAATTTATAGAAATCGTTATTTACTTTGGACTTGTTATACGAAGAGGTACGAGATGACGAGACGTTATCGGACATTCGCTACAAATATTCTCTCGTGGTGAAGATCTGACCTCGTCTGTTTACGAAGCACGATTGGTAACTTTACAGCAGCGTTTACTGCTAATAAGCTTTTGAGTATAGAAGTCATTTTTAACATACACTTCGTTTTTGTAGACACTTCCGATTGGATCATATTGTAAAAAAAATTGTTACAGGCTATAAACAGTAAGACCGCTCAGCCTATACCGAGGGAGTAATAAAACCATACTCAAAAATGGCAGGCTTCATGTGTTTATATATATATATATTTTTAATTTTTTTTTTTTTTATAGATTAAGAAACTCAATTAAGAAATAATAAGCCACGATTGCTCAGAGGTCTATCTATGTAAAGGGCGCGTACGAATTAAATTTTCGTAACTTATATTCGATGTAAAGCTTATGCGATAAGTTCGGAGGAAGGGTCAGATGCAGTGTGAGAGACACGTGATGAGCACAATACAAATCTGTAGGTGGTGGAGCTGTGGCTTTTGCTGCTGCTCGAATGGGACGGCTCGACCGGGGTATTACCACGACCTCGCAGAGTACCGGCGTGAAGTAGAGACATCTGGTGCTTCTGCGTTTCGTTCGGTGAATGTGTTAAGCCATGGGCCCAGTCTCTCTCTCCATCCTCCCACCCGACTTCCAAATATCCTAAAGTGCCGCCAACGCACCAGCAGCCTTTCTGGTGTTGTAGATGTACGCGGGCGATGGTAAGTGATTACCTTCAAGTCATTGTATAAACGCTGAAACATATAAAGAGTGTCTTCCTCGCAATGACACGGAGAATAACTTAATTTTTCATAGCATTCAATTCAATATTATTCGGTTTCAATATTTGATATGTAACTTAAGCATTTCACATCAAATTTTAATGTGGCAATTAAAAAACAAAGCGTCAATATCAAAGCGATAATAACCCTTTGTTTAAACACCTGTTTTAACTTAACCAATATTAAAGATGAATCAACATGACAGTGAGTTGTTTCGACGATAATTTAATTATTTACATCGTACAGACAAATGGAAAAGATGAATTTAAAATGCATTCATATACATTTTATTTCCGAAATCGCAAAATCATTAAAGTATATAGTAACATATACTTACGACTGTTGTCACTCGGTGTTCTCTCAGCATATTGACAATTGTTATTATCTCTTGTACTAGTTTCATAATGGCGGAAATAGAGAGCGCAGAGATCGTGAAAACCTTTTTTTTTTTATATCTGCGGCAAACGCGCAAACGCCTCGCATGATGGCGAGTGATCACCGTCGCCCACGTACACCTGCAACACCAGAGGGGTGCACTGCAGATGCGTTGGTGGCCTTTAAGGATATTTGGGTGATTGGGAGAGGGAGTGGGCCTCATCGATCGAAACTTAACGCATAAAATGCCTCTACTTCAGGCAGGTATTCTGCGAGGCCCATTCGAACAGCAGCATAAGTCGCCGTTTGACTCTATGGTATATTAATATGATTTATAAAATCGGTGGCAGCCTAGCGGTCTCCAGTGGAACCCAGGTCACGCGCGTGACCTGGGTTCGATCTCCGGTTCCGGCATAGCTAAGTTGGTTAATTTCAATTTTAAATGCCTAATTCGCGATGTGCTCCACGTTGAAGGAAAACATCTCGTGTAAAGCTACGGGTTAAATTATTATTTCGAGAACATACAAAGTTCGCTTGTATGTCTGTCTATAGTCTCTCTCCCGTCCAAACCGGTATCAAAACCCCTTTCAAATGTTCACAGGATGCCTTTACCCAGCATTGAGACATTTTGAAAAAAAAATATTTGGGTCTTTGTGACTCAGTGGGTCTTACGTATAATATACACGAACATAATTTATTTATCATCTATTGTAAGTCGTGTCCTTTTAACTTTATATCATACATTCAAATGTCAAAAGGGATAAGCCTGCGAAAGAACGCACGAAATTGAGCTTATTGCTTATTATTAAAGAGTATTGCTTACATCGAAGTGGATGTAAGCAATACCCTAATCTGTATTATTTAGAACGCTTTTGTATTCCGGAGTACGTTATGGTTATAACATATTAAATTCTATTCCAATGTTATATCTCCATTAGCGATATAAATAAAGAACGAAACATTTGTTTGTTTATTTTTTGTTGCCATTACTTTATGCAGAAGGACTCGAGGACTCACCACATACAACTTTATACAAGGACTCATCACACCATAGGTCGACTGCCAGAGAATTCCTTTAGGCATTAATATACGCTATATGTACCGCTTTGTGCCTAAAGTTTAAATAAATAAATAAAAAATATATATATATATGTATATATATGCAGTATTAAAGATAATACCATTCATGGTTGGTTTTACACTTGGTAGAGCCAAGCGGCGGCTTTTGCTGCTGCTCGAATGGGAAGCACGGCCTCTCAGAATACCGGCGTGAAGTAGAGGCATCTTGTGCTTCTGCGTTTTGTTCGGTGAGTGATGTAACCGCAGCCCCCCCCCCCCTTCCCATCTCCCAAATAGCCTAAAAGACCGGCAACCCACCTCTGGTGTTGCAGTTGTACCTGGGCGACGGTAATCACTTACCATAAGGTGAACCGCTTGCTCGTTTGCCGCCTTTGCTATAAAAAAAAATTGAAATGATGACAGGGGAGACCCTGCACACAATGTGCACTGCTAGCTAATCGAGAAGCCGATTTGCTGAATCTACATGTCACAGATTGGGAGATTGGGGAGTAACAGCTCTGTCTCGAAGCTTCTGGTGCTGCGCTCAGCGACACGTCTCCCTATCGTGGTGAGTAATGATGAACTCTCCAAGATATGAACGCTGGTGTACGTGATTGTTCTTCGAGAGATCTGTCTCCAACAGTGAATCAAAGACCGAAGAACAACTAGAAGAATAACTAGAAAAAAATTGCCTAAGCTTAAGTATTGCGAAGGGTTATTAGAAAACCACATAACGCCTTTCTCCACATACTCTCTTCCTAAGTAAACAAAAGTGAAGCATCAGCCGGTAAAGTCCTGCCAAAAGCCTCCTCTCAAACATGTTGTGAGAGAGATTGGAGCCGGGAAGGGACCTCCGTCGTTGCTCTAGAGCTCGGCGGACTTCGCACGTCCACGAGATTTTGTGTTATTGTGTTTTCATAATTTCTCCGAGACGCAGACTTCCTCACGATGTTCTCCATCACCGCCGAGCACATGGTAAATGCAGCGCTTAAAATTGCTAATGACACTTTGGCACTCGCGTTGTTGAAGCGAACGCTGGGTCCAAATAAATAAATAAATGTCAGAAATAGAGGTGCAAGTAATACAGTATATAAGCTTTACTGTATACCCAACAAAAGTGGTTCGGATTCCGCAACATGTCGGCTTATTAGACAATGCGATTGAATTTTAAACTAGGCTTGCATTCCTGCAACAAACAAGAAAGGTATTGGAATGGTAAAGAAAAACAGCTCTTTCGCCTCTCAATTCAAGAGTCACTAGGGATCTATTTAAAGTGGCTGTAGTATGAGGTCGCGGTCGGTAGAAAACTCTGCTTATAATAAACCGACGTGGTAAATTCTAAACTATTTTCCAACGGACTAACTATAGGATGTTTTCCGAGTTGAAATGAATGCGACAGCAAAACCGGAGGCGGGATTTATTTTTTATTTTCAAAGTTTCAACGCTGACAATTGACAGTATTGCGTTTTATTTTTATTTATTTTTTTGTGCCAGAGTGCGTGGCGCCGGTTAATATTTAGTTGGTTTTATCATGAATATGTAAATATCTATTACGTTCATCATCATCATTCGTCATTTCATCCTATCACAAGTCCACTGCTGAACTAAGGCCTCCCCCAAGGATTGCCACGAAGCTCGGTCCTGAGCCACCTGCATCCATCGACTTCCCGCAACACTGCGCAGATCGTCACTCCAACTTGTGGGGGGTCGTCCTACACTGCGTTTGCCTGTACGCGGCTGCCACACGAGAACCTTTTTTCCCCAACGATTGTCAGTTCTGCGAGCTATGTGGCCGGCCCGTTGCCACTTCAGCTTGCCGATCCTTACGGCTATGTCGGTTACCTTAGTTCTGTTGCGGATATCATCGTTGGAGACTCTATCATGCAGAGAAACACCGAGCATAGCCCTTTTAAGCGCGCTGAACAACTCTGAGCTTCCTCATACGGCCTGCAGTGAAGGACCAAGTCTCAGTTCCGTATGTCATCACCTATATCGTGCAGTAGATCATTTTTTTTTATCGGATTCTAATGACAATAGATCTAACAGTCCACCTGGCGGTAAGTGGATACTGTCCATGTACACCTGCAAACAACTTCAATTGAATCCCTCACTTCTTGGATTTTTTTTCTGTTTTATGGGAAATGTGGTAAACGAGCAAGCGGTTCACCCGATGGTAAGTAATTACCGTCGCCCACGTGCACCTGTAACACCAGAGGTGCTGCCAGTGCGGTGCCGACCTTTTAGGATATTTGGGAGATGGAAAGGGGGAGTGGGCCTCCGGTTACCTCACTCATCGATCGGAACGCAGAAGCATAAAATGCTTCTACTTCAGGCCGGTGATCTGCGAGACCCATTTGGACTGGAACACAACAGTTATGGCACTGATGCTTAGGGAAATAGGTACGAGGGTAGCATCCAGACGGCGCTTAGGCAAAGAAGGAGTCCATCGTCTAGTTAATAGCGCGGGTAGTTTAAACGACTCCATGAAGTCCAACAGACAATCTCGCAAAGTCAAGCAAATCAAAACGATCGCTGTGCCAGATGGCTGCGCCTGACGAAGTATTGAAATATTAAAAACTAGAATTAAAACAAAAATACAATAAAAGATTGAAGATTTATGTACGAAAATATATTAATATTTGTAATACTTAAATTAATAAAAAAAACTTGGACGATATTCAGAATCGTGTACATATAATTAAAATATATAAAAAAAAATAAAACAATCTTTATTTACGTAAACACAGAGAATACATGTAACTATTATCTGGAGACTCCATTTAAGCAAATAAATGCTCCTGGAACAGGCATTTATTTCTTTAATTGGACATCGCCCTTCCATATCTTAAATTAACGAAATATACTATCTATATTTACCAAAATATTAACTATCAAGTAACACGCGTGCAGAGTTAGTTTGCATGTGTATATGTGAGAGTGTCTCACTCTCTCTCTCTCTGGGTGTGTGTGTATGCGTGGGTTTGTGCTCGTATGTATCATAGCTTCGGTCTGCCTGTCACTGTTTTGCAACACCTTAAGTGCCAACGTATCTAACCATTATTTAATGAATATCATCTATCAGAACTAAACCATGTGAATGCAATAAACGTATTGAGTATTGAGTAATCAATTGTAATCAACGGGGTAGGCGGAGACAATCTTCTTCCAGTTGCTACGGTCCTGACATACGTCTTTCGCTTCTTCCACTTTCATCAATCTTCGCATGCAAGTTTAGAGTGCTCTTGACCTGGCCTTTTTTCAGAACGTCTCCGATTTTATCGTGAAATGTTCACCTGGGTCTTCCTCTCCCGACTCTACCATTTACCATGGTCTTTGGTTGTGTATATGAAACATTAAAATGTATCGCATGGGGGGATATTTAATGATAATTGATAGATTGTTAAATAATAATAATAATAATAATAAGATTTGACATTTGACAAACGAAATTATCGTTCTTACGTCGAAGAATAAAGATTGTTCATTCATTTCAACCTATGCACCAGTAGAGAGCACTAACTCTTCTGTAAAAGGTCATAAAAGCTATTGTTACCTCTCTACTAACTATGTAATATTTTCTTTTTAGATTGTCAAGTGCGAAATACTCGACTAATGCAATAACTCAATGACAGTTCATTCACCACTAAGGAAACAAATCATTGTTCCAGTATGATGTACACCGCGGTCCTCGTCGGCCTACTGTTCTGCGGGGTTGCATTCTGCGCCCCTGAAAGCGTTCAGAACGACGACACGCACAGCTTCCGAGACGTCCACGACCCCCGCGGACCGCAAGACGCGCACACCGCGCCGCTCGAGAAAAGGTCACCGCGTTACGACTTCGGTTTAGGAAAGAGGGCCTACAGTTACGTTTCTGAATACAAGAGGCTGCCCGTCTATAACTTCGGATTGGGAAAAAGGTAAGATCGAACGAGCTATGTGACCTACTGTTGCGCCATGGGAGCCGGGTACTGCTATGGTCTACCACTGTTTTTTTATTTTGAAAGATTCAACGCTGACAATTGTAAGTTTTGGGTTTTTTTATTATTTATTTTAGATCAAAGTGCGTCTCGCCGGTCAATATTTAGTTGGTGTTATCATGAATATATAAATACCTTTATCGTGCAGTTGACATTGTCCCCCCCCCCCCTGTCGATTGAGATGGAATCCCTCATAGCTTGGAATTGTACTGGAACACAACAGCTATGGCACTGATGCTTAGCATGTGCTATTACTGTATTTATAAGTTGTCGATCTTCGGGTCTACCGCGGATAAGGCTTTTGCTAATAATCCACAGCTGAACATAATCCTTATCCAATGAGATGATTTGCCGTATAATCACGCTCGTCAGACGATCGCAGTGCCAGAGTCGCTGCCGCTATGCTCTGTCTGGGATGTTTAATCCACCATCTGTCGGATGCTGTGAGATTTTGAAGGCATTTTTCCTTAGTTGGCTCATACGTTGGAAAGAAACAAAGGAAGGCGTTGGCGAATTTTCTTACGACGGGGTAATAAATCGTAAGTCAGACCCACACACACCGATTGTTGAGTCGTTAACAGGTGTCACAATAATTTAAATAGCAATTTTAACTCCTGTATTAACCACGTGCTCGGCGGTGAAGGAAGCCATCGTGAGGAAACCTGCACGTCTGAGTGATAATGAAAAATATTATTTCGCGGATATATGAAGCCCGCCGACCCGCACTGGAGCAGCGTGGCGTGGCTCCAAACCCCTTTCAAATATTTGAGAAGGCCTTTGCTCAGCAGTGGGCACTTTCGGGCCGCTACTTTACTTACTTTGCACAAGTCCACTGCTGAAGATAAGTCTCCCCCATAGTTTGCCACATTTAAGATAACTTAGTTTATTATTTTCTTTATATTTCTCTTTTCTTATTTATCTGTATCTTTGTACTGTGATCCATGAATAAACGTGTTTCTTTCTTTTTTCCTTTTTCGGGGAATATAATTAATATCATTGTGCTACTGCATAGACTTTACTATCTCTCATTTTTAAGAGACCTCCACGGTCTCATATTCGTGCCCTTTTTTTAATCTAGTGCGATTCAGTTGCATTCTCCGCATTAAAATAATCAAATTAGCTATAATACTCGTAACATTTAAATCGATAACATTGTTCACAGATCTCGACTCTATTCCTTCGGTCTTGGCAAGCGATCTGTCGATGAAGACCAGTCCAGCGACGAGATAATGGCCGATGGCGATCAGTCTCACGTGCCCGAACTTTTCGACGCCTACGATGATGCTGCAGGTACATGTGTATCCTCTCTAGATACTATAGCAATACTGTCAGACACTGACCTTTCTCAAGTTGGGTTTTGTCTTGTTATTACTATGGCTAAAGGATATTTTTTTTAATGGGAAAGGCGGCAAACGAGCAATCGGTTCACCTGATGGTAAGTGATTAAAGTCGCCCACGTACATCTGCAAAACCAGAGGTGGTGCAGGTGCGTTGCCAGCCTTTAAGGATATTCGGAAGATGAGAGGGAGGATGAGGAGGGGGATGGCGAGGGAGAGTAGGCTCCGGTTACCTCACTCACCGAACGAAACGCAGAAGCACAAGATGCCTCTACTTCACGTCGGTATTCTGCGAGGCCGTGGTACTAATCCGGTCGAGCCGGCCCATTTGAGCAGCAGTAAAAGCCGCCGCTTGGCTCTACCACGTTTAAAAGGTATTACGATCTGTGGAAAAGTGATAATCATCGTCATCATTTCAGCCCATCACAATTCCACTGTTGAACATAGGCCTCCCCCAGAGATTGCCACAAAGCTCGGTCCTGAGCCATCAGCAGCCATCGACTTCCCGCAACTGATGATCAATTACTATAATTAGATATTATATATTTTCTGGTGTTTTTATTAAGCTATGCATAACGTTGAAGTTTTATTTTAAGAAATACAATGTTATCCATGCAGGCTTTGGGAGAGTCTTACTCGGTAGTTTTGAATTATATACTGCCAGAGTAATTCCTATACAGACGTTTAACTGTCACTTTTGTAAAGTTCGTGCTGTAGATAATACCAAGTACAAAATGAAGAGATGATCTGTCACTGATTGTTATTTAATTTTATCAGACATTTCAACAAATGGACATATCAATCAGAATAACCCTTCGCTATACCTAAGCTTAGTCAATACAACAAGAATTTTTTTTTAGTTTCTTCTTCTAGTTGTTCTTCGGTCTTTGATCCACTGTTGAAGAAAGATCTCTCCAAGAAAAATACGTACACCAGCGTTCATATCTTGGAGAGTTCATCATTACTCACCACGATAGGTATACGTGTCGCTGAGCGCAGCATCAGAAGCTTCGAGACAGAGGTGCTACTCCCCAATCTGTGAAATCTAGATTCAGCAAATCTGCTTCTAGCTAAGCTTAGCTAGCAGTGTGCATTGGGTGCAGGGTCTCCCCTGTCATAATTTCTAGTTTTTTTTATGGGAAAGACGGAAAACGAGTAAGCGGTTCACCTTATGGCTGCTCCAGGAGCTGCAGGTGCGTTATCGGCCATTAAGGGTATTTGGGAGATGGGGAGGGGGAGTGGGCACCCGGTTACCTCACTCACCGAACGAAACGCAGAAGCACAAGACGCCTCTACTTCACGCCGGTATTCTGCCAGGCCGCGGTACTAATCCGGTTTCAGCCATCCCAATCGAGCAGCAGGAAAAGCCGCCGATTGTTTCTACCACGTATTAAATTAAAGAAATCAACGAGGAAATGTTACGAATAAGTTCGCCAAGCCAAGGGACTACAGCAGCAAGGACAGATCCGAGAAATAAAAGGTGCGAAAGGGTAAAGTAAAGTAACAGCCTGTAAGTGCCCACTGCTGGGCAAAGGCCTCCTTCTCAAATACTAGTATCAGAGAGGGTTTAGGAGCCGGGAAGGGCCCGCCACGCTGCTCCAGTGCGGGTTGGCGGGCTTCACATATCCTCGAAATAATATTTTTTTATTATTTCTCAGACATGCAGGTTTCCTCACGATGTTTTCCTTCACCGTTGAGCGCGTGGTAAATACAGCACTTAAAATTGTTAATAACAATTTTAGTGGTGCCGGCACCGGGGATCGAACCCAGGTCACTCGCGCTCTATGATACTAAAGTGAGCGCCCTGACCACTAGGCTACCACGGCTCGGGTATTCTTTAATAATAATTAATTTTTTTGATATTGCAGTTTACGAGATCAAACGCGCACGACCATACAGTTTCGGTCTCGGCAAACGTCTCGCCGACGAAACGGAGGATAACGACGAGAAGCGTGCCAGGGCGTACGACTTCGGATTGGGCAAGAGGCCGCAGCTCTACAACTTCGGTCTCGGCAAGCGCGCAAGGAGCTACAGCTTCGGTCTCGGCAAGCGCCTGAGCAAATTCAACTTCGGTCTCGGCAAGAGAGAACGCGACATGCACCGTTTCAGCTTCGGTCTCGGCAAACGATCGGGCGACGCGACCGACGACAGCGACAACTATATGGACGTGTAAATTGGTCATCGTGCTTATTTCCGAATGGAACTCACGTGACGTCACTGTTAATAAAAGTAAAATTAGAACCATGACCCATTTTAAGCTCACGAATGTGTCCAATTATTTCCAAAGCTGACAATGACTTACTTACTTACTTACTTACTTACTTACTTACTTTAGATAAGCAATAGATCCGCTTATTATAAATATTCATTTAACTTTACTAGACTGTGTCTACTGGCTTTCCGTGGTTGCCTTTAAGTAAGGTGGCACATGCCTTTTTTTTTTTATAAACATTTTGATATAAAAAAGAATTTGTTATGTGTTAACCTTGTTGGTAATCCTTATTAAATAAATAAATAAAATAAATGACTGGCTAGAAAATTTAAAACTATTTACTTTATAAAAAAAATTTAAACCATGACTCATTTTAAGATCACGAATGTGTCCAATTATTTCCAAAGCTGACAATGACTGGCTAGAGAATTTAAAACTGTGTACTTTAAAAAAAAATCTAATACTAATTCAAATTTGTTCTGTATAATCGTTACAGGCGCTCCATTAGTATGTTTTCCTCTTCATATGACCGATTTTCTTGTGAAACAACCAGCCACATTTCACAACAAAATCATTAAATGTGTACAATTTAATAATAAAAAGGGTAATTTTTATCATTATTGAGGATACATCTTCTGGTTGAACAAACAATTTTGTACTGTTCTGATCAATATGAAATATGAGCAGTCTTCACGTGAGCGTCCATTCCTATTTTTATATACCTATAATAATTATTAATAATTGAATTTAAGCTACTTGACTGGTTTCCACCTAACGTATGCCAAATGTTAAACCTTGCAAAGAATTAAATATTGTATAGAATGGACAAAATAAAATTTTATGATCTTTTTTTTTTATATAGAAGAAGGGGGCAAACGAGCGTGCGGCTCACCTGATGGTAAGTGATCACCGACGCCCACGAACATCCACAACACCAGAGGAGCTACAGATGCGCTGCCGGCCTTTAAAAATCTAATTCGATTATTCTATCGTCATATTAGGTTCTTTTGATAATGTTTTAATTACAGGTCTTGGTATTTCTGCCTAAATGGCATTGTATTCATCATTGTTACTTTTGTATATTACTGTTAATGTGTTGTAGTTTTTTTTTTTTCGTATAGTTGATAAAAGATATAGTAAGTTGGTACAACTAGTCAACTTTACTTCATGGAGTTACGAATTTGAAGTTCGAATACAAAAAACCTGAACTTTTTATTGAAAAAATAGAACATTTGTTTTTAACTTGCACAAGAGTTAATTTCAGTATTCGTAGACAGTAAAGACTGAGATAATTTCTGGTTCGTAAACCTGAAATTATCTGACAGGGGAAAAATCGCGTCCAAGTCTGTTGCCTAGGACCCAGTTTTCTTTTCAACTCTTGGTTTGGTTTTTCAACAGACGAACTGGCGGATTTCTCATAAAGATTGTTCAAAGTGTTACGCCGTGTTATCTTAGCAAAGATTGAATATGCGTAAAGTTATGGGTTTTATTTTGAAAAGAAAAACTTGATCTCATCTAGGTTTTTG
Source organism: Bhutanitis thaidina (assembly GCA_029286595.1). Lineage (NCBI taxonomy): Eukaryota > Metazoa > Arthropoda > Insecta > Lepidoptera > Papilionidae > Bhutanitis > Bhutanitis thaidina. Next base: position 926,777 of record JAGSMS010000020.1, on the reverse strand, counting down.
TTTTAGAATAAAGTAAGTTATAAAATAATTTCTTGTGACACTTCTAGTCATTATTAATCTCATTGAACACTTCTAAAAATTCGTAGCTTTATGAAATTAATTTAAGAATCTGTAAGTTTCTTGAAGACTTAAAACGATGTGCTGTTTAATATAATCATGATTATACAAGATGTAAGTAAATTATACCAATCATAGAACGTCGCATCATACTTTGTTTTTTTTTAATATCCTTCTACATATTTATTAAAAAAAGGGAAGATCTTCTACATATTCATGTCCACGGCTGGACTATCCTTCTCCGAGTCATTTCTTGACAGGTTTGCCCATATTTACCACGATGGGAAAGCGGAATGAAAGTAAAGATAATTTCTCCTCACATACAGCCATTCCTTTTACTTTACTTCAACTACAATGAAAAGTTAGTTTTCATCATTGCTGCTTATTTTTAGTATCTCTACTTAAAGCAACATTCAATAGTTACTAAAATACATTTCAAGCACAAGTCACTACTTAAAATCAATCTATTTGTTTTGTTATTGTTATTGAGTGACAAACGTGCTAACAGTTCACCTGGTGCTGGTAGACACCTGGAAACAACCTCAATCAGAAAAAGGTTACAGATGCTTTGTCACCCTGAGGATCTGAGATGGATTGCCTGTAATTATACTGGCTCTCTATACCTTTGAAACTGAAACGAACTCAACAGTTGTTACACCAGTAATTTGTGGCAGAATTGGGTAAGAGTAGGAACCTAATACCTAGAAGATATCTCCCTACTAATTAAACATAATATATCTATGGAAATACTAGACTGGCGTTTCAAAAAAAGAAGTACTGAATGGTTACGGTGCATATGCTAGTACAAATATCAGTGCTATTCAGTATATGTCTATTATGATTTAATTTTTTTTTTTAAAAAACTATTGATCTCCCCGTAAATTATAAGGTAACAAAGTACGAACTTAATGCCTGTTGGCATTCTCTGCCAGTCAACCCATGGGGTTGTGTGATAATATATATATATAGATAGCGGGGGCATCAAATAATTGGTTAGGTCCAAATGCCTTAGGACTAATTATAAAACAAAAACTAAATAAAATATGAACATTTATAAATGCAAAATAATATACTAAAACAAAGAAAGTAGCAGCCTGTAAGTGCCCACTCCTGGGCGAAAGCCTCTTTCTCAAATATTTTTGAGAGGGTTTTGGAACCGGGAAGGGCCCTCCACGCTGCTCCAGTACAGGTTCGCAGGCTTCATGTAGCCTCGAAATAATATTTTTTTTTATCATTTCTCAGACATGCATGTTTCCTCACGATGTTTTACTTCATCGCCGAGGACGTGGTAAATGCAGCACTTAAAATCGCCATTAACCTTTTTAGTGGCGCTGGCACCGGGGATCGAACCAACGTCACTCGCGCTCTATGAAACTAAAGTGAGCGCCTCGACCGCTAGGCTGCCGTGGCTCTTAAATAACATGTACGAATACATAATTATATTTATAATTATATATTATGGCTATCTTGCGATGGTCATGCTTATATGAAATGTTATTACGACGGCCCGTGATGCAAATGAATCTGTCACTACAGAGTAAATTTGTATCAGACGAGTTATTTATGTCAATCCAATCTCACGAATCCTTAATAGATACAACGACAAATGACACAAACTAGAAGATAATACACCGGCTAATCATTCTCTTTACATGGACCATTTAAAAGTTTACGCCAACAACTAAAACATTATTCGAGTTCTAATTGACAGTGCAGAAATAATCACAGAAGACAATTGGACATGAGTTTTGAATGTAACATTTATACACACAGACATACATATACACTCCTGAGCGGAGAAGAATTCCAACATCCAATTCCAAATTCCAATACATATTTACAATTCAACGAAAATGCAATATTAATTGCAGAATGTTCTAACGCGTTGTTGTTATATATTATCTGTAATATGCAATTAGTGTCGTGTACATAAATAGTTAACCGTTATTATTATAACATTACCGGTTAACGTATACGACTACTCAATTAATATTCCCGCTAACCGGTTGCATATAAATGAAGATTATTATCAATATGACCGCTCTGTGGCGAAGTGATCTGCTCACGGACCGACAGACCGAACCAGTTTCGGTTAACACTACTCAAGAACACGCTGTACACACAGTTAGGAGTAGAGACACTTACACAATCCTCCGCCGACGCGTAAGAGCGTATCGTGCAAACCGAACATCCGCGTACACAGCGTACACCCGGGATTCAGGGCGGTCCTTACCGCCCAATACTACCGAAACACCACGACCGTCCGAGACGAGGCCCGAACCTCCCTCGGACGGTCCTTAGATTGCTTACCATAAAGAGGTATGCAGTAGATGTACTCTTGCACATCTACTTAAAGCATAAACGCCCGCGGCCTCAAGGACGCAGGCGCAAACCTATGAAGCTGTAAAAGCCAAAACGGCTAACAGCAATAACTTCATCGAATACATACTGATCTGCTCTAAACTGCTCCGTAGCGAAGTGACTAAGCCTGTTAGCTGCGTCGCTGTGGGTTGCGGGTTCTATTCCCGCACAAGTCTAATATTTGTATGTATTACAAACGATTGTTGCGGGTCTGGGTGTTTGTCCATGTGCAATTTATGTATGTAAAACTACTTCCGCGACTTTCACATAGACAGAGAAATTTCTAGAGTGGAATAACGTTTAAAAAAACTTGTATAGATTTTGATTTCCACCACACGCCTTGTTTAAGAACTGTATGTTGTTATTTAAACAAGATATATCATAGTGCGCTTGTCAACACACGACGAGGCTTAACCTTCATCATCTTCTCGTATTGGAAGAAAAGAAGGGAACACGTTTATTTGCGATCTAAATAAATACAATACCAAATGCAGAAACTGAAATAATAAAAATAAATTAAATATATTGTAGCAGCCTGTATAAATGTCCACTGCTAAGTTAAGGTCACCCTCTCAACTGTCTGAGAGGGTATTTGGGTTAGGGTTAGGCCCGCCACGCTGCTCCAGTGCCGGTTTGAGGACTTCCTCGAAATAATAATGATGCCAGCAGCAAAAACCGGACCCAGATCACTCGCGCTCTATGAAACGAAAGCGAAAGTCCCGATCACTACCCTACCACGGCTCAAAAAAACTTTCAAATAAAAGACTAAAGTTGTACTGCTGTATAAAACCTCGTAATGATCGGAACTCTGTTCTGAGTCTAAATCCCGACACTGATTTCAGACCGGACCCGCACTTTGAGTCTTCTAATTAAAAAATAAATTATTTCCTCATGATTAAATTTATATGTATATATACCTTAATATTCGATTATTAAAACGTATTGTATATTTGAAAATAAAAATACCTGCAAAAAAGGATACCTACGGAGTTTCTTTCTCCGTCATTTATTACATTTATAGTTTGATTTATTCTATCTGTTTTATGTATTGTACAAATTCCATAAATATATTTTTAATTTAAAGTTCCTTACTGCTATTGTGATTCCTCGTAATATTGTTTCAACCATGGCGAGGCTCTAAAACTTAACGTTAATCGCATAGGTACCCACGATACAGATTATTATCTAGTGTGGGTATCATAGTACAGTAGACATGACTCCTACCACCAGCAAATCAATGCAATCGTGAATTTAAGGCCCTGAACACATAAATCCCTTAGATATAAATATATTATTTATTTATTTATTTATTACACGTTTATGTAGTAGCTTATATACAACACATACGTATTATTTATATATTTATTTAATAATTTATGCACACAGAAGTAAAACCGAACAAAAAAAGATATGATAGGAAGAAATGGTCTGTACAAAGGTACTGCTTATTTCTTAAGAAATTTCTTCCAGCAGAGCTGCGACAGGAGAACAGCTGGTTACTGGTAGATTGCGCGCGTACAATACAAAAAAAAGAACAATATATGCGAAACGATCTAAATAAATATAATACTAATACTACTACATACATAAATAAATATTGTATTTTATGTATTATTTTAATGTATTTTAAAATCTTTTACTATATCACAGCTAACTTAGCCTAAACATGTTTTAATCTGTCTATACTGTGTTGTCAGATATTGTTTTTGCCGCAGAAATAATTTTTTTTAATTTTTTTTCGAATTTGAATTACGAAACGGTGGTGGATTTTAAACCCAACCTAACCTAACCCAACCCAACCCAACCCAACCCAACCCAACCTAACCTAACCCAACCTAACCTAACCTAACCCAACCTAACCTAACTCCAACCTAACCTAACCCAACCTAACCTAACCCAACCTAACCCAACCTAACCCAACCTAACCTAACCTAACCTAACCTAACCTAACCTAACCTAACTCCAACCTAACCTAACCTAACCTAACCCAACCCAACCTAACCTAACTCCAACCTAACCTAACTCCAACCTAACCTAACCTAACCTAACCTAACCTTACCTAAAAAAATTACGTTCTACAAGTGTAATGTATGTTTCTTACGTTGAATAAATGATTTGATTTGATTTGATTTGATTTGTTATCTATAATCCGCCACCCACACCACTAGCAGGGTTGTAAACACACATAGTGATCATGGCACACTTAATATAATCCTTTATATTTCGGATCACGAACTCATGGTCCAATAAACAATTCCCCGGGGTGAGCAGAACCGAGCGATTATACAAATCAAACGTCCTTTTTTTTTTTTCAACAAATTACACTGAAATCTTCCACCGTTCCGATATTATCTTCTACAACCTTCAATCTGTTATTCTTATATCAAAATGTTTTTTTTTTTTATTCCTCCGAAAAAAATATTCACGACACACTACGCCGCGGGGAACGCGTAAGGCTGAACCGGATCATCTTTATGGAATCGTATGCAATGAACCGGTAAAACGTATAGACATTCCTGTTCTCATTGCTGGAAGCCAATATTTGTGGTGAATACTTGCGTTGAAAAACCATTTGTCGGAACGATATCGTAGGTTTTATTTCCACGATAAATAAAACAGACAGAAACCTTTTATTTCTCTATATATTTTTAGAACGCATTACGTGTATATTATTGTGTTATTAATCTTTGGGGGACGCTGATGCTCAGTTGTGGACTTGTGATAGGCTGAAAGGATCATGATGATGATGATTGTGTTATTCAGTAGCCGTGGTAACCTGGTGGTCAGGGCGTTCACTTTAGTTTCAAAGAGCGCGAGTGACCTGGGTTCGATCCCCGGTGCCGGCATCACTAAAATTGTTAATCGCAATTTTAAGTGTTGTATTTACCACGTGCTCGGCGGTGAAAGAAAACGTCGTGAGGATAAATAATAAATATCTTTTTTTGGAAAATATATGTGAAGTTTTCTGACTGTGGTAGAGACATGGTGCGGCTTTTGTTGCTGCTTGAATGGGCAGCTCGACCGGGTCGGTATCACGGCCTCGCAGAATACCGGCGTGAAGTAGAGGCATCGTGTGCTTCTTCGTTTCGTTCGCTGAGTGAGGTAATCCGAGGCCCACTCACTCTGCCCATTCCCGTTCCCATCCTCCCTTCCGTCTCCCGAATACCCTTAAACGCCGGCAATGCACCTGCAGCACTTCTGGTGTTGCCGATGTACGCGGGCGATGGTAATCACTTACCATCAGATGAACCGCTTGCTCGTTTGTCGCCTTTCTATAAAAATTTAAAAAGCCCGCTAACCCGCCTGGAGCAACACAAGCCATTCTCGGCTCGCGTACGACTTCGGATTGGGCAAGAGGCCGCAGCTCTACAACTTCGGTCTCGGCAAGCGCCTGAGCAAATTCAACTTCGGTCTCGGCAAGCGCCTGAGCAAATTCAACTTCGGTCTCGGCAAGAGAGAACGCGACATGCACCGTTTCAGCTTCGGTCTCGGCAAACGATCGGGCGACGCGACCGACGACAGCGACAACTATATGGACGTGTAAATTGGTCATCGTGCTTATTTCCGAATGGAACTCACGTGACGTCACTGTTAATAAAAGTAAAATTAGAACCATGACCCATTTTAAGCTCACGAATGTGTCCAATTATTTCCAAAGCTGACAATGACTTACTTACTTACTTACTTACTTACTTACTTACTTTAGATAAGCAATAGATCCGCTTATTATAAATATTCATTTAACTTTACTAGACTGTGTCTACTGGCTTTCCGTGGTTGCCTTTAAGTAAGGTGGCACATGCCTTTTTTTTATAAACATTTTGATATAAAAAGAATTTGTTATGTGTTAACCTTGTTGGTAATCCTTATTAAATAAATAAATAAAATAAATGACTGGCTAGAAAATTTAAAACTATTTACTTTATAAAAAAAATTTAAACCATGACTCATTTTAAGATCACGAATGTGTCCAATTATTTCCAAAGCTGACAATGACTGGCTAGAGAATTTAAAACTGTGTACTTTAAAAAAAAATCTAATACTAATTCAAATTTGTTCTGTATAATCGTTACAGGCGCTCCATTAGTATGTTTTCCTCTTCATATGACCGATTTTCTTGTGAAACAACCAGCCACATTTCACAACAAAATCATTAAATGTGTACAATTTAATAATAAAAAGGGTAATTTTTATCATTATTGAGGATACATCTTCTGGTTGAACAAACAATTTTGTACTGTTCTGATCAATATGAAATATGAGCAGTCTTCACGTGAGCGTCCATTCCTATTTTTATATACCTATAATAATTATTAATAATTGAATTTAAGCTACTTGACTGGTTTCCACCTAACGTATGCCAAATGTTAAACCTTGCAAAGAATTAAATATTGTATAGAATGGACAAAATAAAATTTTATGATCTTTTTTTTTTATATAGAAGAAGGGGGCAAACGAGCGTGCGGCTCACCTGATGGTAAGTGATCACCGACGCCCACGAACATCCACAACACCAGAGGAGCTACAGATGCGCTGCCGGCCTTTAAAAATCTAATTCGATTATTCTATCGTCATATTAGGTTCTTTTGATAATGTTTTAATTACAGGTCTTGGTATTTCTGCCTAAATGGCATTGTATTCATCATTGTTACTTTTGTATATTACTGTTAATGTGTTGTAGTTTTTTTTTCGTATAGTTGATAAAAGATATAGTAAGTTGGTACAACTAGTCAACTTTACTTCATGGAGTTACGAATTTGAAGTTCGAATACAAAAAAAACCTGAACTTTTTTATTGAAAAAAATAGAACATTTGTTTTTAACTTGCACAAGAGTTAATTTCAGTATTCGTAGACAGTAAAGACTGAGATAATTTCTGGTTCGTAAACCTGAAATTATCTGACAGGGGAAAAATCGCGTCCAAGTCTGTTGCCTAGGACCCAGTTTTCTTTTCAACTCTTGGTTTGGTTTTTCAACAGACGAACTGGCGGATTTCTCATAAAGATTGTTCAAAGTGTTACGCCGTGTTATCTTAGCAAAGATTGAATATGCGTAAAGTTATGGGTTTTATTTTGAAAAGAAAAACTTGATCTCATCTAGGTTTTTGTTTTAGAATAAAGTAAGTTATAAAATAATTTCTTGTGACACTTCTAGTCATTATTAATCTCATTGAACACTTCTAAAAATTCGTAGCTTTATGAAATTAATTTAAGAATCTGTAAGTTTCTTGAAGACTTAAAACGATGTGCTGTTTAATATAATCATGATTATACAAGATGTAAGTAAATTATACCAATCATAGAACGTCGCATCATACTTTGTTTTTTTTTAATATCCTTCTACATATTTATTAAAAAAAGGGAAGATCTTCTACATATTCATGTCCACGGCTGGACTATCCTTCTCCGAGTCATTTCTTGACAGGTTTGCCCATATTTACCACGATGGGAAAGCGGAATGAAAGTAAAGATAATTTCTCCTCACATACAGCCATTCCTTTTACTTTACTTCAACTACAATGAAAAAGTTAGTTTTCATCATTGCTGCTTATTTTTAGTATCTCTACTTAAAGCAACATTCAATAGTTACTAAAATACATTTCAAGCACAAGTCACTACTTAAAATCAATCTATTTGTTTTGTTATTGTTATTGAGTGACAAACGTGCTAACAGTTCACCTGGTGCTGGTAGACACCTGGAAACAACCTCAATCAGAAAAAGGTTACAGATGCTTTGTCACCCCTGAGGATCTGAGATGGATTGCCTGTAATTATACTGGCTCTCTATACCTTTGAAACTGAAACGAACTCAACAGTTGTTACACCAGTAATTTGTGGCAGAATTGGGTAAGAGTAGGAACCTAATACCTAGAAGATATCTCCCTACTAATTAAACATAATATATCTATGGAAATACTAGACTGGCGTTTCAAAAAAAGAAGTACTGAATGGTTACGGTGCATATGCTAGTACAAATATCAGTGCTATTCAGTATATGTCTATTATGATTTAATTTTTTTTTTTTAATATCCTTCTACATATTTATTAAAAAAAGGGAAGATCTTCTACATATTCATGTCCACGGCTGGACTATCCTTCTCCGAGTCATTTCTTGACAGGTTTGCCCATATTTACCACGATGGGAAAGCGGAATGAAAGTAAAGATAATTTCTCCTCACATACAGCCATTCCTTTTACTTTACTTCAACTACAATGAAAAAGTTAGTTTTCATCATTGCTGCTTATTTTTAGTATCTCTACTTAAAGCAACATTCAATAGTTACTAAAATACATTTCAAGCACAAGTCACTACTTAAAATCAATCTATTTGTTTTGTTATTGTTATTGAGTGACAAACGTGCTAACAGTTCACCTGGTGCTGGTAGACACCTGGAAACAACCTCAATCAGAAAAAGGTTACAGATGCTTTGTCACCCCTGAGGATCTGAGATGGATTGCCTGTAATTATACTGGCTCTCTATACCTTTGAAACTGAAACGAACTCAACAGTTGTTACACCAGTAATTTGTGGCAGAATTGGGTAAGAGTAGGAACCTAATACCTAGAAGATATCTCCCTACTAATTAAACATAATATATCTATGGAAATACTAGACTGGCGTTTCAAAAAAAGAAGTACTGAATGGTTACGGTGCATATGCTAGTACAAATATCAGTGCTATTCAGTATATGTCTATTATGATTTAATTTTTTTTTTTTAATATCCTTCTACATATTTATTAAAAAAGGGAAGATCTTCTACATATTCATGTCCACGGCTGGACTATCCTTCTCCGAGTCATTTCTTGACAGGTTTGCCCATATTTACCACGATGGGAAAGCGGAATGAAAGTAAAGATAATTTCTCCTCACATACAGCCATTCCTTTTACTTTACTTCAACTACAATGAAAAAGTTAGTTTTCATCATTGCTGCTTATTTTTAGTATCTCTACTTAAAGCATAAACGCCCGCGGCCTCAAAGACGCAGGCACAAACCTATGAAGCTGTAAAAGCCAAAACGGCTAACAGCAATAACTTCATCGAATACATACTGATCTGCTCTAAACTGCTCCGTAGCAAAGTGACTAAGCCTGTTAGCTGCGTCGCTGTGGGTTGCGGGTTCTATTCCCGCACATGTCTAATATTTGTATGTATTACAAACGATTGTTGCGGGTCTGGGTGTTTATTGGAAGAAAAGAAGGAACACGTTTATTTGCGATCTAAATAAATACAATACCAAATGCAGAAACTGAAATAATAAAAATAAATTAAATATATTGTAGCAGCCTGTATAAATGTCCACTGTTGTTAAGGTCACCCTCTCAACTGTCTGAGAGGGTATTTGGGTTAGGCCCGCCACGCTGCTCCAGTGCCGGTTTGAGGACTTCCTCGAAATAATAATGATGCCAGCAGCAAAAACCGGACCCAGATCACTCGCGCTCTATGAAACGAAAGCGAAAGTCCCGATCACTACCCTACCACGGCTCAAAAAAACTTTCAAATAAAAGACTAAAGTTGTACTGCTGTATAAAACCTCGTAATGATCGGAACTCTGTTCTGAGTCTAAATCCCGACACTGATTTCAGACCGGACCCGCACTTTGAGTCTTCTAATTAAAAAATAAATTATTTCCTCATGATTAAATTTATATGTATATATACCTTAATATTCGATTATTAAAACGTATTGTATATTTGAAAATAAAAATACCTGCAAAAAAGGATACCTACGGAGTTTCTTTCTCCGTCATTTATTACATTTATAGTTTGATTTATTCTATCTGTTTTATGTATTGTACAAATTCCATAAATATATTTTTAATTTAAAGTTCCTTACTGCTATTGTGATTCCTCGTAATATTGTTTCAACCATGGCGAGGCTCTAAAACTTAACGTTAATCGCATAGGTACCCACGATACAGATTATTATCTAGTGTGGGTATCATAGTACAGTAGACATGACTCCTACCACCAGCAAATCAATGCAATCGTGAATTTAAGGCCCTGAACACATAAATCCCTTAGATATAAATATATTATTTATTTATTTATTTATTACACGTTTATGTAGTAGCTTATATACAACACATACGTATTATTTATATATTTATTTAATAATTTATGCACACAGAAGTAAAACCGAACAAAAAAAGATATGATAGGAAGAAATGGTCTGTACAAAGGTACTGCTTATTTCTTAAGAAATTTCTTCCAGCAGAGCTGCGACAGGAGAACAGCTGGTTACTGGTAGATTGCGCGCGTACAATACAAAAAAAGAACAATATATGCGAAACGATCTAAATAAATATAATACTAATACTACTACATACATAAATAAATATTGTATTTTATGTATTATTTTAATGTATTTTAAAATCTTTTACTATATCACAGCTAACTTAGCCTAAACATGTTTTAATCTGTCTATACTGTGTTGTCAGATATTGTTTTTGCCGCAGAAATAATTTTTTTTAATTTTTTTTCGAATTTGAATTACGAAACGGTGGTGGATTTTAAACCTAACCTAACCTAACCTAACCTAACCTAACCTAACCTAACCTAACCTAACCTAACCTAACCTAACCTAACCTAACCTAACCTAACCTAACCTAACCTAACCTAACCTAACCTAACCTAACCTAACCTAACCTAACCTAACCTAACCTAACCTAACCTAACCTAACCTAACCTAACCCTAACCTAACCTAACCTAACCTAACCTAACCTAACCTAACCTAACCTAACCTAACCTAACCTAACCTAACCTAACCTAACCTAACCTTACCTAAAAAAATTACGTTCTACAAGTGTAATGTATGTTTCTTACGTTGAATAAATGATTTGATTTGATTTGATTTGATTTGTTATCTATAATCCGCCACCCACACCACTAGCAGGGTTGTAAACACACATAGTGATCATGGCACACTTAATATAATCCTTTATATTTCGGATCACGAACTCATGGTCCAATAAACAATTCCCCGGGGTGAGCAGAACCGAGCGATTATACAAATCAAACGTCCTTTTTTTTTTTTTCAACAAATTACACTGAAATCTTCCACCGTTCCGATATTATCTTCTACAACCTTCAATCTGTTATTCTTATATCAAAATGTTTTTTTTTTTTTATTCCTCCGAAAAAAATATTCACGACACACTACGCCGCGGGGAACGCGTAAGGCTGAACCGGATCATCTTTATGGAATCGTATGCAATGAACCGGTAAAACGTATAGACATTCCTGTTCTCATTGCTGGAAGCCAATATTTGTGGTGAATACTTGCGTTGAAAAACCATTTGTCGGAACGATATCGTAGGTTTTATTTCCACGATAAATAAAACAGACAGAAACCTTTTATTTCTCTATATATTTTTAGAACGCATTACGTGTATATTATTGTGTTATTAATCTTTGGGGGACGCTGATGCTCAGTTGTGGACTTGTGATAGGCTGAAAGGATCATGATGATGATGATTGTGTTATTCAGTAGCCGTGGTAACCTGGTGGTCAGGGCGTTCACTTTAGTTTCAAAGAGCGCGAGTGACCTGGGTTCGATCCCCGGTGCCGGCATCACTAAAATTGTTAATCGCAATTTTAAGTGTTGTATTTACCACGTGCTCGGCGGTGAAAGAAAACGTCGTGAGGATAAATAATAAATATCTTTTTTTGGAAAATATATGTGAAGTTTTCTGACTGTGGTAGAGACATGGTGCGGCTTTTGTTGCTGCTTGAATGGGCAGCTCGACCGGGTCGGTATCACGGCCTCGCAGAATACCGGCGTGAAGTAGAGGCATCGTGTGCTTCTTCGTTTCGTTCGCTGAGTGAGGTAATCCGAGGCCCACTCACTCTGCCCATTCCCGTTCCCATCCTCCCTTCCGTCTCCCGAATACCCTTAAACGCCGGCAATGCACCTGCAGCACTTCTGGTGTTGCCGATGTACGCGGGCGATGGTAATCACTTACCATCAGATGAACCGCTTGCTCGTTTGTCGCCTTTCTATAAAAAATTAAAAAAAAGCCCGCTAACCCGCCTGGAGCAACACAAGCCATTCTCGGCTCCAAAACTCCCTCGAAAATATTTGACAAGGAGACCTTTGCCCAGCAGAGGGCACTAATAGGCTGCTACATATAATTGTGTTAGTTAAAGAGATAAAATAAGCTCTCACGGCCGTATATCTAAATGCCGTACATTCAGCTTCTGCTTCAGGCATGAGGCTGCAAGCATTGGTAAAAGATACTCATGTCTCCTTTGCCCAAAACTTCGCTGTATTTAGTTGTAAAGTGGCCAAACGAGCGTATGATCGTAGGTGATTACCGTCACCCACGTACATCAGCAACACCGAGGCAGCTGCAGGTGCATTGCCAGCTTTTGAGGATATTTGGGCGATGGGAGGAATATCGGTTACCTAACTCACCGAAGCACAAGATGCCTCTACTTCGCGTCGATGTTCTGCGAGGCCGGAGTACTGCCCCGCTGGCCCCTTTCGCGCAGCAGCCACTTGACTCTACCAAGTAGCTATTCTAGAATAAAGTGTGATCGTGATGATGATTATGATCATGATACCTAACCTTTGCCATCGGTATCTGTATCATCGGTATCATCGGTATCTATAACATCGGTATCATCGGTATCTGTATCATCGGTATCATCGGTATCTGTAACATCGGTATCTGTATCATCGGCATCATCGGTATCTGTATCATCGGTATCATCGGTATCTGTATCATCGGTATCTGTATCATCGGTATCATCGGTATCTGCATTAAAATACGCGAAATGAGCAGTAGCTGATTTTCGCCTGTTGAAATTTAAAGTCGTCTATATACAGCCTGCCGGATACTAAATAATTTTATAACTCGCCGGCTAAATATGATAACGTAAACAGAAAGTTACGACCCGCGGGTCCGTAAAAAACTGAACGTGATATTTTGTTTCACCTATTTTTTTTTCCTGTAATGAAATAAATTCTTCTCAAAACATTGAAACGATATGATTTTTTTTTATCGACGTGTCAAAATTAAATTGTTTTAGTCGAACGTCAATGCTTATTTTTTCTCTGGTGGAGATGAAACAGGAGAAAGAAACCAAGGCATCTTTTTCAGTATTGATCTCATTAAACGGATCAAAAACTTAAAAGAACGGCTACAGTTGGAACTTTAAGTATTTGATTCATGAACGAACAGATAGCTGACGTGAAACAGCGACGATCTAGGAAGTCTGCAGTCTGTGATCATATCCTTGGCCGCCCCAACCATTAGATCAGATATGATAGACCACAAATCCTTACAATAGGACACCGATTCCTGCCAAGGATGATTCGCGAGGCTATTGAAATCAAGAAAACATTCCAAATTTCAATAGATAAGATGGCTGGGTGCTAGCTGGGTGGGATCCAGTAATAAGCAATATTAAATCTAACACTAAGCATATCACAGCACGACCTCAAGATACTGTGAGCACATTCTGATCTGATCGAACCAAAAATTTATAAATAAAAGCTGAAGGTAGCTCGAGTTAACTATTACATCTGAACGTCCAATACCCCTCCCCCTCCTCGCCCCCCCCCCCCCGTGTCCACGGCTGCTGTAAATTAAACGAAATGCCGAGAATACAAAAACAAAATTAAACGTGATAAAATCCTTAAATAATAGTTGCATTTAAAATGTGTAGTGTTCGCGTAAATACAATGTATTGATTATGAATGGAAGACATAATGAACAATTCTGTGTAGTATCATAATAGAATTGAAATACACGTTCAAAATAACACAGTTAACTCAGTAAGCCACTAAAAGCATTAGCGGCATTTCAAACTTAACTGTACGGTGTTTGTTTCCACGGTGGTGTTGTAATACGTTTAGTTTGGCTACCGTGTTTATTTATTTATTTATTAAGGATTACTAAGGTTAACACATAACAATTTTTTTTTATATATTTTTTTTTTAAAAAAAAGGTATGTGCCACCTTACTTAAAGGCAACCACGGAAAGCCAGTGGACACAGTGTAGTAAAGTTTAATTAATATTAATATTAATCAGATCTATTGCTTATCTAAAGTAACACTATAACAAAGAAAGGTAATAACAAAAATTGAAGTGTTGAATTGAAATTGAATGTACTTTTATTTTTTTTAATATAGTGATATTGGTTATGAAGTTAATTTTGTAATTAACAACTCTGTAGATAGAAATAAACCATGTTCGTGTACAAGTATTAAACTTACGTCCACTGGGGAGAGTGAGTCCTGGCTCCTGTCAGTATATAATAGTCTATAGAGACTGACCACTACTCGGACTACTATGGAAGAGAGAAATGGTAGGCGGAATCAATGGACTAAAATAGACTGGATTTTAGTCCATTGGTTTATTTATCCATTTCTCTGAGTAATCAGAATCGGTGCAATCCTTTGGAATTTGGGTTAGGCAAATGAGAAAGGATAGATAGGCTTCAGTTGCAGTAGATACTGCAGGTTGACAGACTTCACAGGTCCTCGAAATAATATTATGTTGTATTATTTCTCAGACATGCATATTACTTGACCGCCGTATACGTGGTAAATTCAAATTTGAATGTATATATTCAGGTCTTGTTCCCAACTGGGTAGGCAGAGACAGTCCTCTTCCACTTGCTACGGTCCTGACATACGTCTTTCGCTTCTTCCACTTTCATCAATCTTCGCATGCATGCTCTTTGGTTTAGAGCACTCTTGACCTTGCCTTTTATCAGAAAGTCTCTGATTTGATCGTGAAATGTTCGCCTAGGTCTTCCTCTCCCGACTCTACCATTATACCATATCAAATTTGAATACTTAAAATTGCTATTAACTATTTCAATGGTACCGGCGCTGACGATCCCTGTCGAACCCTGGTCACTCGCGTACCATGAGCTCTCTGACCCATCTCCGCTACGACAGCTTTCTTTATTCAGGGTGTAAGTGTGACGTTCGCTCTGTAATAAACCCAGGTAATATTTAGGGAATAATTGGCATGTGCACCACGCTAGCAAACAGGCTGGCGACAGAATGATGGCCCACAGACTTGTGATGGGGAGGTGCATCACTAGTGCGACGGTCCGGCTCTACTCTTACCAACCCTCGCCCGACACGGTGACAAACTATCCAAGATATGCATGCCGGCTTTCCGTGGCGATCTCTCGGAGATAATGTTCAGCATTAGACTGAATAAGTTAACGACGTGTCTTTTTATCCAACCTTTGAATAGAAATTTGTAGATCGCGAAAAAGTCATTGCAATATACGTTAAAAACACACGTTTAATTTTGTTCCCGTCTCCGTAATCAACTCGAAACCTGTTCGCTTTAGAAAGACGACTTAGATCGAACAAAATGTTTTGATGCTAAACAAGCAGCGGGACAATTTCGGAGTCCAGCTCAGCACGTGTACAATACAATTACGCTTGATTTGACTAATAGAGTTGTCAGGGACGCGTCGCGCATGGCGGCCTGATTTTATCACCTCTATTATTTCCAAAAGTCACAAGCGGAATAACAACTAAATATTAATGGAGTTGTTTTTTTTTTTTGATGCGCACGTAACTTAAGCAAAAACAGTGTCTAGATTTATTGGAGTGGATCGACATACGAGGTAACAGTCCACCTGGTGGTAAGCAACAGCAGAGGAGGCGCGTTGCCAGCCCTTAAGGATATTTAGGAGATGGGAGGAGTGCGGAGGCGGAAGGTTGAGGCAGGGAGGGATAATATACCTCTACCTTTTTTATCAAATCCGTTTGATTTCAAAGCCTTGTTAAAGCATACCTGACGTGTTATATTTTATACCCAAGACACGGTCACATTTATTGGTAACTCTTGGATATATGTAACTGTACGTGGTAGAACCAAGCGGTAGCTGTTGTTACTGCTCCAATGGGCCGGTTCAACCGTGGTAGTCCCACACCCTCGTAGAATACCGGCGTGAATTAGAGGCATCTTACTCTTCTGCGTTAGGATCAGTGAGTGAGGTGACCGGAGGCTCACTTCTCGTAGGAATTTTGAATTAACCTTACAGCGGCATTTCATCTCATCTGTAAAACTCTCTTCTCTGTCTAGAAGCCGTATGGATATGTAAAAAGTAAAGTAACAGCCTGTAAGTGCCCACTGCTGAGCAAAGGCCTCCTTCTCAAATACTAGTGATCAGAGAGGGTTTAGGAGCCGGGAAGGGCCCGCGACCCTGCTCCAGTACGGGTTGGCGGGCTTCACATATCCTCGAAATAATATTTTTATTATTTAATAGACATGCAGGTTTCCTCGCGTTGTTTTCCTTCACCGTTAAGCACGTGTTAAAATAGCACTTATATTTGTTATTAACAATTTTAGTGGTGCCGTCACCGGGGATCGAAACCTGGTCACTCACGCTCTATGACAGTGACAGTGAGCGCCCTGACCACTAGGCTACCACGGTGTGGATATTTAGTACCCTCTTACTCATTTTAACCATCAGCAGTGCAACCGCTGTTGTGTTCCGGCTTGAAGAATATAAAGAGCCAGGATAATTACGGGCCGTAAGGCAGTCCAACTTAGTCCTCAGGGGTTTTTTGCAGATGTCGATGGTCGTCAATGGCAACCATCAGAGCTAGTAATTTTTTTTTTTTTTTTATATAGAAGAAGGGGGCAAACGAGCGTGCGGCTCACCTGATGGTAAGTGATCACCGACGCCCACGAATATCCACAACACCAGAGGAGCTACAGATGCGCTGCCGGCCTTTAAGATAATTCGTAGCAATACCCCTAAAAAAACCCCTAACATTCGACTCGTACGTCACTCACGGGTAGCAGGGTGATGGCAGATTCCCTACGCCACCAATACCTTGAGTTGATGGTGTAGGGAATCAGACAAGGTATTACACATTTGAATAAAAATTTAAGTGCAGATGAAATATTACAACGGGAAGCTACTCCACCTGCAATCTGAAGAAAACTGCGATAGTTACTCGCAACTTTAACTTCATTATGTTATCTGATGAGACTCTAACGGGAAAGTTGTGACTTTAAGACTTACTAGTACTCAGATGAAAGACATAAGTACACGACTAAAGTCATTAAAATTATACATTCGCACGTGAAGTTTCAATGAAAATGAAAACTTTCAATATCAAGATGACTCCCACGACCGTAGTCTCGTTCTGCGAAAGGATAATCCATCTCTTAATGTACCTTTCTGCCGTACCGGATTCTTACACAATTCTTTTACCCATCGTGCTGTCTGACTCTGGAACGAGCTGCCAAATAATATACGTACAGCCACCAGTAAAAGCACTTTCAAGCGTTTACTTTGGGATTATTACCTAGCGATGCAATAGTAGTGCAGTTGAAGAATATTTTTTTTTCTTTTATAAAGTAAATCATCTCAGTTTACGTATGCAATTAGTTTATATATATATATATATATATATATATATATATATATATGTATGTATAGTGTGTAATGTGTTTTATATAATGAACAACTATAATTACATGTATGTCTAAGTACCGTCATATATAAGTATTGTATAGTAGTATAATATTGGAGTATGTATATATGAACATAATATTTTTGTGCACCCTTTTACATTTTCTCTGTTCAATCTAATGGTAGACTGGTAGAGAATGCCTCTTGGCATTAAGTCCGCCTTTTTGTTGTGTAATGTGCAAATAAAGTTTAAATAAAGTTTAAATAAATAAAACTCTATCTATCATCTACCAGCGTATCGGAACAGAAAGCGATTTGATCGATTCACTCTGTTAAGCTGGAAGACCTAATTTAGGCCAAGTCCTGTACACCGACAGTAAGCACCTTTTCTTTTATTTGAGCACACTCCCCTCTCACTCCGTCCTGGCTGGACGCGCCGGATCACAGACGACCCACGGGGGCAACTGACTCACCCCCAGCCATGGAGATCAGGAAGGCTGGCGCTCTTAAGGTTACTCTTGCCCCCCGAATGGGTTCCCGCCTTGTCGTGGCGGGGGGCTTGTTAACCGTTGTTTGGTCTCCCACGGTGAACCAAGAGGAACCTACATGGTCGGCCTGCCCACTTGGGATGCGTGTTGGTGGACTGTGGGGGCAGTGTTAGCTTAGCGCTCTCCTGGCCCCCCACAGCCGAGGTGTAGTCGCGGGGGAAGAAGAGTTTTGGTACAGCGTTTCGCCATTCTCCCTATCCTCGGTGACTCTGGCGGGGGCCGCACCGCTGATACGGCCGTGGTGGGGCCGCGGGGGGAGAGGAGTGTCGGTATTACGTTCTCCCTACCCTCCGCAGCCGAAATGTGGTCGACGGCGGATCCATACACCAGATCCGCCGCGGGATGCCGGGAAGGCTGTTGGTTAAGAGCACCAGCCTTCCTGATCCTCATGGCCTCCGGGTGGCGGACTCGGGAGGTCCGTTACCCTCGTGGGTTTAGAGGCCGAGAAGGTAGGCGCG
The DNA here is from genome assembly GCA_029286595.1 of Bhutanitis thaidina. Classification (NCBI taxonomy): domain Eukaryota; kingdom Metazoa; phylum Arthropoda; class Insecta; order Lepidoptera; family Papilionidae; genus Bhutanitis; species Bhutanitis thaidina. The sequence goes on along the minus strand of JAGSMS010000020.1, from coordinate 907,948 downwards.
TCTGTGTTCCAGCGCGTCTAGCCAGGACGGTGTGGGAGAGGATACGTTCTCTCCCGAGAAGGGGCCGCCGAGAGCGGCCGGCGCTGGTGGGGTCGCGGATGTGTGCGAAAGCGTTGCTGTGACCCTGCCCGACATGGGGCGAAAGTGGAACACCATGGGGTTTTAGTCGGTGCAAGCCCGTCATAATCTGTCTTTGCTCCCGAGAGGGCGGTTATGCGTTAGGCATTTCCCCATGTAAATAAAAAAAAATGGTTCCTCTTGGTTAACCGTAGGAGACCATGCTACGGCATTCCATCCTAGTCCTCGGGGGGCGACAATGCATCAGCAACTTTTCTAACAGAAATTGTTTGCAGGTGTGCCTTCCATTAGATGGCAGTAGCCTTTTACCGCCAAGTCGACTAAACGCACTTGTTTCATCGCAAATAAATGAAAAAAAGCATAGAGTACAGAGCATCTGGGACGAGCACTGTTCTCACCAACCCACTTGCCCAGGGTGGTGAGTATGAGCAAACCTTCCGTGAAATATGTCCTGGCTTTTTCCGGCGCTTTCTTAGAGAGCTGTGTGTTCAGCTGTGGACCGCACTGGACATCTGTATTGAACGATTATTATTATTAATGAGATAAGGCCTTAATTAGGGTTGTCTACAGAAACAAAGCAATTAAACAATTATTAATTAATCAATAAATATGAATGGCTGTTGAAATGCGTACACTGCACAAACAAATTTTACTTATCCAATTCAAAATGCAAGACACTAACAGCTAACGTTGCACTCTAATTCAACCTTGAAGTTTCACTTTTTGAAGCACTATTTTGCAGCGAAACGTAAATAATTGTAAAATGTTTACTTTCAAATAATAATTTCACCGGAAGCCCACACCCCCTCCCTATTCCCCTCCTCTTCCCTCCCATCTCCCAAATATCCTTAAAGACCGGCAACGCACCTGCAGCATCTATGATGTTGCAGATGTATGGGGGCGAAGGTAATCACTTACCATCAGGTGAACCACTTGTTCGTTGGCCGTCTCTTTCCATAAAAAAAAATTAAAAAATAATGGTAATGGTGTAATCGTAGACGAAACAGCATAATATTAATGTCATAATAATACATCAATCCCCCTTGGGACACAAGTAAGCACGCTTAAATATTTCAATTAATTAATTAAATTCAAACTTGTTGAAGCAAATTTCGTGCACGATGCGAGGGGGAGGGGAAATATTCCATAACTTTCTTCAAACGCCAACCTCTCCTGGACTTGGTGCACATCGCCAGCTAACAAACGGGGTTCTGGTGTAACCCGGACGATGATGGAATATCCATCCCAATATGCCGAATCGACAAATCGCCTGACATACATCGGCATCTCCACGAAAACTGTGCTCGAAATGTTCGCCCATGTTTCCCACGCTGGGGAAGCGGGTCGGTGAGTAAATCGCCGACACTCTCGCGCGAGTGTTACAGCCACACATCTCTTGTCTGAGAGATATGTGTTCGGCAAATCCTGATGGGTTTTCCACCGAATCGTTAGTTTTGTTACCCAGATAACCACCGTAATAACAACTAAGTCGTAAGTCTGGGAAAAGCATTGAAAATCTCAAGGCAATCTCAGGGACCCGACCCGATAGAGACTGTTGTATGAAGGCGGCTGATAGAAGGCTGCTCCCGTCTGCCTCTTAGAGGTATGAAACATGGTTTGGAAACTACTCTGTAGTAGCCAATTAAGTTTAATTAAGTTTACTGTTTGCCAGCCCTAAGGGGTGACCGACTAGAGTTCTTTGTATATGAATTAAGTCACAAGACCTAGAAGCCTCGTATGCCATTATCGGATATAGGATCTGCCTCCGAATATGGACACTCGGGTTCGATCATATATGGAGGGCTCTTACCAATTACCTCAAATAAGCATTGGTGGTGCGTGGGTTCAAAGACTGAAACGTCTTACTTAACTGACCTTAATTCTGGGTGTAAAGGATAGGTACATATTTCAACGAATGCTCGATAATGTCTTGGCAACTCTTACGTCTTCAAATGACATGCCAAAGGAAATAATGATTTATAAATTACCAGTCGATGTTAGGAAAATTCTTTGATAGGAAAATAAGGGTGGCTGTACACTGGTTGGGATATTCTTGAATTAAAATTAAATACCCTTTCCATAATATTCTGGAATAATCGAAAGTAAAAAGACGTTAGATCATTCTTTCGGAAATATATAAGGAGCACTGGAGCGCGTTAAGGGGAGTTCAGTGGTGAATTCTAAAGTAAGCGGAAGAGGAAGACCACGATGAAAAAGGAAGAAAAGAAGAGGAAAGGGAAGAAACGATATCAGTTTATTATGAGCCACATTCAGTTCTTTCTTAAGTTATGAAAAGATAAAAATATACCCGTCTTCAAACATAACCTCTCCTGGACTTGGTGCACATCGCCAGCTAACAAACGGGGTTCTGGTGTAACCCGGACGATGATGGAATATCCATCCCAATATGCCGAATCGACAAATCGCCTGACATACATCGGCATCTCCACGAAAACTGTGCTCGAAATGTTCGCCCATGTTTCCCACGCTGGGGAAGCGGGTCGGTGAGTAAATCGCCGACACTCTCGCGCGAGTGTTACAGCCACACATCTCTTGTCTGAGAGATATGTGTTCGGCAAATCCTGATGGGTTTTCCACCGAATCGTTAGTTTTGTTACCCAGATAACCACCGTAATAACAACTAAGTCGTAAGTCTGGGAAAAGCATTGAAAATCTCAAGGCAATCTCAGGGACCCGACCCGATAGAGACTGTTGTATGAAGGCGGCTGATAGAAGGCTGCTCCCGTCTGCCTCTTAGAGGTATGAAACATGGTTTGGAAACTACTCTGTAGTAGCCAATTAAGTTTAATTAAGTTTACTGTTTGCCAGCCCTAAGGGGTGACCGACTAGAGTTCTTTGTATATGAATTAAGTCACAAGACCTAGAAGCCTCGTATGCCATTATCGGATATAGGATCTGCCTCCGAATATGGACACTCGGGTTCGATCATATATGGAGGGCTCTTACCAATTACCTCAAATAAGCATTGGTGGTGCGTGGGTTCAAAGACTGAAACGTCTTACTTAACTGACCTTAATTCTGGGTGTAAAGGATAGGTACATATTTCAACGAATGCTCGATAATGTCTTGGCAACTCTTACGTCTTCAAATGACATGCCAAAGGAAATAATGATTTATAAATTACCAGTCGATGTTAGGAAAATTCTTTGATAGGAAAATAAGGGTGGCTGTACACTGGTTGGGATATTCTTGAATTAAAATTAAATACCCTTTCCATAATATTCTGGAATAATCGAAAGTAAAAAGACGTTAGATCATTCTTTCGGAAATATATAAGGAGCACTGGAGCGCGTTAAGGGGAGTTCAGTGGTGAATTCTAAAGTAAGCGGAAGAGGAAGACCACGATGAAAAAGGAAGAAAAGAAGAGGAAAGGGAAGAAACGACAGAGGATTGGTTACTATCAGGAATACCCGTGAAAGATCATATGCGAATGACAGCGTATCAAGAAGAAACTTTGCCTTCCTTTTTTATTTATAGGTAAGGCGAGCAAACGAGCAAGCGGTTCACCTGATGGTAACGGATTACCGTCGCCCACGTACATATACAAGACCAGCGGTGCTGCAGGTGCGTTGCCGGCCATTAGGGTTTTAGGAGATGCTCCCTACCATCTCCTAAATTCACATCAGAAGAGGGATTGGGAGGGGTGATGAGCATTAGATACCTACTTCACGCCGGTATTCTGCGAGGCCGTGGTACCGACCCGCTCGAGCCGGCCCGTTGCAGCAGCAGAAAAAGCCGCTGTTCACCTTTAAAATTAGTCTCAGTAAACGAACACCGAAATGTTTAAACACCCAGGACTACCTCAACATATTATGGAACGTTGTGTGCGACTGGGGACTCGCATGGGGCATCATTTACATAATGAATTCGCAGTTGGCAACCGTTTAATTGGATTAAAGAAATAAATTAAATTCGCGCGTTAAAAAAAAAAAAACGTCAATTGTTACTGGAGCGATGTAACTTTGACTCTTTTGCAAAAAGAGACAAAGAGTGTTTTCTTTTGTTTGAAACAGTAGCAAGGTAAAACAATACTATCCCCGCTCCTCAGGTGATATTAAAAGTTCAGCGAGGAGTTTTAATCTTGTAAAAGGTTGTTCCCGACCGAACGAATAGGAACAAGAGATGAACATGCTGTGAATTCTTCGCTTGATCTTCTCCATTATTATCGAACGTTGTGTGCGACTGGGGACTCGCATGGGGCATCATTTACATAATGAATTCGAGTTGGCAACCGTTTAATTGGATTAAAGAAATAAATTAAATTCGCACGTTAAAAAAAAAAAAAAAAAAAAAAAAAAAAAAAAAAAAAAAAAAAAAAAAAAAAAAAAAAAAAAAAAAAAAAACGTCAATTGTTACTGGAGCGATGTAACTTTGACTCTTTTCCAAAAGAGACAAAGAGTGTTTTCTTTTGTTTGAAACAGTAGCAAGGTAAAACAATACTATCCCCGCTCCTCAGGTGATATTAAAAGTTCAGCGAGGAGTTTTAATCTTGTAAAAGGTTGTTCCCGACCGAACGAATAGGAACAAGAGATGAACATGCTGTGAATTCTTCGCTTGATCTTCTCCATTATTATCGAACGTTGTGTGCGACTGGGGACTCGCATGGGGCATCATTTACATAATGAATTCGGAGTTGGCAACCGTTTAATTGGATTAAAGAAATAAATTAAATTCGCACGTTAAAAAAAAAAATACCTCAATTGTTACTGGAGCGATGTAACTTTTGACTCTTTCCTTAAATCTCACTCTCTAATGTTTAGAGGAAGCCTTTACCCAGCATTGGGTCATTTATGAGCTGCTTGTTTACTTTACTCTTTCCAAAAAGAGACAAAGAGTGTTTTCTCTTTTGTTTAAAACAGTAGCAAGGTAAAACAATACTATCCCCGCTCCTCAGGTGATATTAAAAGTTCAGCGAGGAGTTTTAATCTTGTAAAAGGTTGTCCCGACCGAACGAATAGGAACAAGAGATGAACATGCTGTGAATTCTTCGCTTGATCTTCTCCATTATTATCGAACGTTGTGTGCGACTGGGGACTCGCATGGGGCATCATTTACATAATGAATTCGAGTTGGCAACCGTTTAATTGGATTAAAGAAATAAATTAAATTCGCACGTTAAAAAAAAAAAAAAAAAAAAAAACGTCAATTGTTACTGGAGCGATGTAACTTTGACTCTTTTGCAAAAAGAGACAAAGAGTGTTTTCTTTTGTTTGAAACAGTAGCAAGGTAAAACAATACTATCCCCGCTCCTCAGGTGATATTAAAAGTTCAGCGAGGAGTTTTAATCTTGTAAAAGGTTGTTCCCGACCGAACGAATAGGAACAAGAGATGAACATGCTGTGAATTCTTCGCTTGATCTTCTCCATTATTATCGAACGTTGTGTGCGACTGGGGACTCGCATGGGGCATCATTTACATAATGAATTCGAGTTGGCAACCGTTTAATTGGATTAAAGAAATAAATTAAATTCGCACGTTAAAAAAAAAAAAAAAAAAAAAAAAAAAAAAAAAAAAAAAAAAAAAAAAAAAAAAAAAAAAAAAAAAAAAAAAACGTCAATTGTTACTGGAGCGATGTAACTTTGACTCTTTTCCAAAAGAGACAAAGAGTGTTTTCTTTTGTTTGAAACAGTAGCAAGGTAAAACAATACTATCCCCGCTCCTCAGGTGATATTAAAAGTTCAGCGAGGAGTTTTAATCTTGTAAAAGGTTGTTCCCGACCGAACGAATAGGAACAAGAGATGAACATGCTGTGAATTCTTCGCTTGATCTTCTCCATTATTATCGAACGTTGTGTGCGACTGGGGACTCGCATGGGGCATCATTTACATAATGAATTCGGAGTTGGCAACCGTTTAATTGGATTAAAGAAATAAATTAAATTCGCACGTTAAAAAAAAAAAAAAAAAAAAAAAAAAAAAAAAAAAAAAAAAAAAAAAAAAAAAAAAACGTCAATTGTTACTGGAGCGATGTAACTTTGACTCTTTTCCAAAAGAGACAAAGAGTGTTTTCTCTTTTGTTTAAAACAGTAGCAAGGTAAAACAATACTATCCCCGCTCCTCAGGTGATATTAAAAGTTCAGCGAGGAGTTTTAATCTTGTAAAAGGTTGTCCCGACCGAACGAATAGGAACAAGAGATGAACATGCTGTGAATTCTTCGCTTGATCTTCTCCATTATTATCGAACGTGTACTACGTTTGCGAAACTATTTTTAGCCGGCGTTTGATGTTATTTAATTAAAACTGTTTTATGAAATTAAATTAAAGACGCGCGTCTAGAGTATCCCAACCGACCTTCACAACCTTTCGTTTCTCCGGGAGACAGATCGTGAGGGGTCATCAGTTCGCTCCCCGGGATTTAGTTGCCTCTTACTACACCCACGGGGTAGCCGTAGTGGCCTGGCTGGCCTGGCGTGAGTGACCTGGATTCGATCCCCGGTGCCGACACCACTAAAATTGTTAATAACAATTTTAAGTGCTGTATATACCACGTTCTCAACGGTGAAGGAAAACATCGTGAGGAAACCTGCATGTCTGAGAAATAATAATTAATATTTCGAGGATATGTGAAGCCCGCCAACCCGCACTGGAGCAGCGTGCCGGGTCCTTCCCGTCTGGTAAACCCTCTCTGATACTAGTATTTAAGAAGGAGGCCTTTGCCCGGCAGTGGGCACTTACAGGCTGTTAATTTTACACCCACGGGAAGAAACGATATCAGTTTATTATGAGCCACATTCAGTTCTTTCTTAAGTTATGAAAAGATAAAAATATACCCGTCTTCAAACATAACTTACGATTTATTCAGGCTCTAATTCTGGGCTAAATTTACGTGGGCTCGATCTATATTGAAGGGTTTCCTTTAATTACTAATATACTTATTCAGTAATTAATGTGTGTCTGTCTGTTGGGAAATATTAATGTTTATTTCTGGCTTCTGTAGTCTTAGAAAGCGTTTTAAAAATGTATTTCAGAAATCCCACATGCAGAAACCCTCTCAAAATTATATTAATAATTATTTTGTAGATAATTATAAAACCGGTACAATTTTACATGCTGGCATTATATCAAGTCGTATGCCCTTATTTATATCTGTTCCTATGTAAGCACAAAATAATTAACACTGTAAATCTATTCATAGAGTACTAAAGGAAGAACTATTTATTACATCAGCACCATGATGATATTTCATATTTTTCGCATTACTCAAAACTGCATTAACATAAAAGCAAAAGTGTCTGTCGTAAATAGGAAAACATTGCTGAAAATAGAGTGGTCTATTCTTTATGCTCCGCGTTATGTCTGTACACACGATACGTCATTTTATGTATGCGTATTTTATATAATTTTTGCAGCAATTTTTCTCCAAATACCAAACTTTTTTTTTAATGTGAAATAGGGGCAAACCAGGTAGCGGGAAAAGAAGCTACAGATGCGTCGCCGGGCTTGCCGGTTTTCACCACGACCTCGCAGAATACCGGCGTGAAGTAGATTCCTGTTGTGCTTCTGCGTTTCGTTCGGTGAGTGAGGTAACCGGAGGCCCTCTCCCAAATACCCTTAAAGGCAACGCACCTGCAGCATCTCTGGTGTTGGAGATGTACGTGGGCGACGGCAATCACTTACCATAAAGTGAACCGCTTGCTCGTTTGTCGCCTTTCTATAAAAAATAAAAATAAAGCCTGCCTGAGCAGCATGGCAAGCCCTTCCCGGCTCCAAAACCCCTCGAAAATATTTGAGAAGGAGGCCTTTGCCCGGCAGTGGGCACTTACAGGGTGTTAATTTTACACCCACGGAAGAAACGGTATCAGTTTATTATGAGCCACATTCAGTTCTTTCTTAAGTTATGAAAAGATAAAAATATACCCGTCTTCAAACATAACTTACGATTTATTCAGGCTCTAATTCTGGGCTAAATTTACGTGGGCTCGATCTATATTGAAGGGTTTCCTTTAATTACTAATATACTTATTCAGTAATTAATGTGTGTCTGTCTGTTGGGAAATATTAATGTTTATTTCTGGCTTCTGTAGTCTTAGAAAGCGTTTTAAAAATGTATTTCAGAAATCCCACATGCAGAAACCCTCTCAAAATTATATTAATAATTATTTTGTAGATAATTATAAAACCGGTACAATTTTACATGCTGGCATTATATCAAGTCGTATGCCCTTATTTATATCTGTTCCTATGTAAGCACAAAATAATTAACACTGTAAATCTATTCATAGAGTACTAAAGGAAGAACTATTTATTACATCAGCACCATGATGATATTTCATATTTTTCGCATTACTCAAAACTGCATTAACATAAAAGCAAAAGTGTCTGTCGTAAATAGGAAAACATTGCTGAAAATAGAGTGGTCTATTCTTTATGCTCCGCGTTATGTCTGTACACACGATACGTCATTTTATGTATGCGTATTTTATATAATTTTTGCAGCAATTTTTCTCCAAATACCAAACTTTTTTTTTAATGTGAAATAGGGGCAAACCAGGTAGCGGGAAAAGAAGCTACAGATGCGTCGCCGGGCTTGCCGGTTTTCACCACGACCTCGCAGAATACCGGCGTGAAGTAGATTCCTGTTGTGCTTCTGCGTTTCGTTCGGTGAGTGAGGTAACCGGAGGCCCTCTCCCAAATACCCTTAAAGGCAACGCACCTGCAGCATCTCTGGTGTTGGAGATGTACGTGGGCGACGGCAATCACTTACCATAAAGTGAACCGCTTGCTCGTTTGTCGCCTTTCTATAAAAAATAAAAATAAAGCCCGCCTGGAGCAGCGTGGCAAGCCCTTCCCGGCTCCAAAACCCCCTCGAAAATATTTGAGAAGGAGGCCTTTGCCCAGCAGTGGGCACTAACAGGCTGCTACTTTTAATTGTGTTAGTTAAAGAGATACAATAAGCTCTCACGACCGTATATCTAAATGCCGTAAATTCAGCTTAGCGGTAATCACTTACCATAAAGTGAACCGCTTGCTCGTTTGTCGCCTTTCTATAAAAAATAAAAATAAAGCCCGCCTGGAGCAGCATGGCAAGCCCTTCCCGGCTCCAAAACCCCTCGAAAATATTTGAGAAGGAGGCCTTTGCCCGGCAGTGGGCACTTACAGGGTGTTAATTTTACACCCACGGGTAGCCGTGGTAGCCTGGCTGGTGAGTGACCTGGATTCGATCCCCGGTGCCGGCACCACTAAAATTGTTAATAACAATTTTAAGTGCTGTATATACCACGTTCTCAACGGTGAAGGAAAACATCGTGAGGAAACCTGCATGTCTGAGAAATAATAATTAATATTTCGAGGATATGTGAAGCCCGCCAACCCGCACTGGAGCAGCGTGGCAAGCCCTTCCCGGCTCCAAAACCCCTCGAAAATATTTAAGAAGGAGGCCTTTGCCCGGCAGTGGGCACTTACAGGCTGTTAATTTTACACCCACGGGAAGAAACGATATCAGTTTATTATGAGCCACATTCAGTTCTTTCTTAAGTTATGAAAAGATAAAAATATACCCGTCTTCAAACATAACTTACGATTTATTCAGGCTCTAATTCTGGGCTAAATTTACGTGGGCTCGATCTATATTGAAGGGTTTCCTTTAATTACTAATATACTTATTCAGTAATTAATGTGTGTCTGTCTGTTGGGAAATATTAATGTTTATTTCTGGCTTCTGTAGTCTTAGAAAGCGTTTTAAAAATGTATTTCAGAAATCCCACATGCAGAAACCCTCTCAAAATTATATTAATAATTATTTTGTAGATAATTATAAAACCGGTACAATTTTACATGCTGGCATTATATCAAGTCGTATGCCCTTATTTATATCTGTTCCTATGTAAGCACAAAATAATTAACACTGTAAATCTATTCATAGAGTACTAAAGGAAGAACTATTTATTACATCAGCACCATGATGATATTTCATATTTTTCGCATTACTCAAAACTGCATTAACATAAAAGCAAAAGTGTCTGTCGTAAATAGGAAAACATTGCTGAAAATAGAGTGGTCTATTCTTTATGCTCCGCGTTATGTCTGTACACACGATACGTCATTTTATGTATGCGTATTTTATATAATTTTTTGCAGCAATTTTTCTCCAAATACCAAACTTTTTTTTTAATGTGAAATAGGGGCAAACCAGGTAGCGGGAAAAGAAGCTACAGATGCGTCGCCGGGCTTGCCGGTTTTCACCACGACCTCGCAGAATACCGGCGTGAAGTAGATTCCTGTTGTGCTTCTGCGTTTCGTTCGGTGAGTGAGGTAACCGGAGGCCCTCTCCCAAATACCCTTAAAGGCAACGCACCTGCAGCATCTCTGGTGTTGGAGATGTACGTGGGCGACGGCAATCACTTACCATAAAGTGAACCGCTTGCTCGTTTGTCGCCTTTCTATAAAAAATAAAAATAAAGCCCGCCTGGAGCAGCGTGGCAAGCCCTTCCCGGCTCCAAAACCCCCTCGAAAATATTTGAGAAGGAGGCCTTTGCCCAGCAGTGGGCACTAACAGGCTGCTACTTTTAATTGTGTTAGTTAAAGAGATACAATAAGCTCTCACGACCGTATATCTAAATGCCGTAAATTCAGCTTAGCGGTAATCACTTGCCATCAGGTGAATCTATAGCTCGTTTGCCGCTTTTCTCATAAAAAAAAGAAGACGGGATGGCTGAGCGTACCTGTATAAATATTATTATAGGATAGATTTTCCAGCCAATATTCGTCTTCGCCTTAAGACGTGTGAATAATCCCTTATTATATTTAGACATTTACTTAAAAATAACAGCGGTAGCTCAGTGAGATATCTTTTCGCACAATAATTTATACAGAAAGTTATTCATAACGCGGTTCTGAATCCGAAAGTGTTTCAAATTGTTAAATTGGGGCCGAATGACAGGTAGATTAAGTTAATTTAATTATGTATCCATAAGACGTAAAATGTATGTATGGCTGATCCGAAGAGTGCATGCAACAATGAGGGTGACATGTTCGGTACATACGAACAAACCCTCCATTAAATAAAGATAAAAAAAAAGCGGTTATTCTATGTTGTTCTTCCTCTTAACGTTTACATTACGTTTATAGTGCAAGAATAAGCTCCCGTGATATTACATCCGTGTACTGGGGTGGTGTGAGAGTCATGCTAGCCTGGTGCTCAAGGCGCACGCTTCAGCTTCAGAGAGCGCGTGTGACCTGGGTTCGATCCCCGGTGCCGGTACCGATAATTTTCTAAATAGCAACTTTAAATGCTGAATTAAACTCTACTAAACTAAACCTTCCACCAGTCTTATCGCGTATCTCGGCTATGGTAAGGTACAGACGAATGAGTGCCTCTGTGTTTACGCGTAAACTTCCGGCACTATAATATCTCCGACCCAGTTGACAACTGCCAATAGCATTCGGACCCTAGGAACCAGGAGGACATCGTCATCGTCTATGTGAATACGAAAATTTGCCATGCCCCGACTAAACCCATTTGCGAGCTGATGATGAGAAAGATGAGATCAAACAAACAGGTGTAATGCGTCCTGCATAAGGCATGCATGATAACCTTTTATCCCGATCAGATGTCCTTTCGGAATAAAAAATTAAGCGTGGTAGAGCCAAGCGGCGGCTTTAGCTGCTGCTCGAATGGGCCGGCTCGTCCGTATTGATACCACGGCCTCGAAGAATACCGGCGTGAAGTTGAGGTATCTTGTGCTTCTGCGTTTCGTTCGGTGAGTGAGGCAACCTGAGGGGAATGGGCCTCCCCCCTCCTCATTCCATTCCTTATTCTCCCTACCATCTCCCAAATATCCTTAAAGACTGGCAACGCACCTGCAGCATGGTGTTTCAGATATATGTGGGCGACGGTAATAATCTTACCATCAGGTGAACCGCTTGCTCGTTTGTCGCCTTTCTATAAAAATAAAAATAAAGCCCGCCTGAGCAGCGTGGCAAGCCCTTCCCGGCTCCAAACCCTCGAAAATATTTGAGAAGGAGGCCTTGCCCAGCAGTGGGCACTAACAGGCTGCTACTTTTAATTGTGTTAGTTAAAGAGATACAATAAGCTCTCACGACCGTATATCTAAATGCCGTAAATTCAGCTTAGCGGTAATCACTTGCCATCAGGTGAATCTATAGCTCGTTTGCCGCTTTTCTCATAAAAAAAAGAAGACGGGATGGCTGAGCGTACCTGTATAAATATTATTATAGGATAGATTTTCCAGCCAATATTCGTCTTCGCCTTAAGACGTGTGAATAATCCCTTATTATATTTAGACATTTACTTAAAAATAACAGCGGTAGCTCAGTGAGATATCTTTTCGCACAATAATTTATACAGAAAGTTATTCATAACGCGGTTCTGAATCCGAAAGTGTTTCAAATTGTTAAATTGGGGCCGAATGACAGGTAGATTAAGTTAATTTAATTATGTATCCATAAGACGTAAAATGTATGTATGGCTGATCCGAAGAGTGCATGCAACAATGAGGGTGACATGTTCGGTACATACGAACAAACCCTCCATTAAATAAAGATAAAAAAAAAGCGGTTATTCTATGTTGTTCTTCCTCTTAACGTTTACATTACGTTTATAGTGCAAGAATAAGCTCCCGTGATATTACATCCGTGTACTGGGGTGGTGTGAGAGTCATGCTAGCCTGGTGCTCAAGGCGCACGCTTCAGCTTCAGAGAGCGCGTGTGACCTGGGTTCGATCCCCGGTGCCGGTACCGATAATTTTCTAAATAGCAACTTTAAATGCTGAATTAAACTCTACTAAACTAAACCTTCCACCAGTCTTATCGCGTATCTCGGCTATGGTAAGGTACAGACGAATGAGTGCCTCTGTGTTTACGCGTAAACTTCCGGCACTATAATATCTCCGACCCAGTTGACAACTGCCAATAGCATTCGGACCCTAGGAACCAGGAGGACATCGTCATCGTCTATGTGAATACGAAAATTTGCCATGCCCCGACTAAACCCATTTGCGAGCTGATGATGAGAAAGATGAGATCAAACAAACAGGTGTAATGCGTCCTGCATAAGGCATGCATGATAACCTTTTATCCCGATCAGATGTCCTTTCGGAATAAAAAATTAAGCGTGGTAGAGCCAAGCGGCGGCTTTAGCTGCTGCTCGAATGGGCCGGCTCGTCCGTATTGATACCACGACCTCGCAGAATACCGGCGTGAAGTTGAGGCATCTTGTGCTTCTGCGTTTCGTTCGGTGAGTGAGGTAAGCGGAGGCCCACTCCTCCCTATTCCCTCCTCTTCCTCCCATCTCCCAAATATCCTTAAAGACCGGCAACGCACTTGCAGCATCACTTACCATCACGTGAACCACTTGCTCATTTGCCGTCTGTTCCATAAAACAAAAATAAAACAAGCACACACCTAATTTTCAAATCGAGTGATCGGACATGACGGTGGTTGGGACTGGGGTGGTCGCCCAGGTGCTTCCGAAGAATGCTGCTGTATAATGCTGCAAGGCTTTTGCCTTAGTCGTCACTATCGACACCTACGTTAAAAAGTGTGGACAGATTATTATGTAACTGTCAATTCGAAATGGAACGATGAAAATATTTAGTTTTCAATATATTCAACAAAATATTAAATAATAACTACGAACAAATGAAGAACTTTACGTCAGGCTTTTGTAACTAGAAAGAAAGAAAGAAAGAAAGAAATTTTAGACGACTTTATTCATTACACCACAATTAGGTGTAATGAATAGAGACAAGAATAAAGAAAAAGTTATAAATAAAACAATAAAAAATATATAAAAACTAAAAAACATCTAGATTTTAGATTTTTTTTTTTTAATTCTGGCGATAGACCAGCTTACCGTCCACTTGATAAACGACTACTGCATGCTCATGGACAGCTGCAATGGCCTGCAATTGTACTGGCTCTGTGTCCCTTTCTAATCGGAACACACCAGTGTTTACCCAGCTGGCAGCAGAAATGATTCAGTGGGCGGTACCAGCCCAGACGACTCCTAGGCAGAGAAGGAGTACACTATCTAGGAAAGTCGATGATCAGTCGTAATGACCTGCACTGTATTGCATGCGGTCTACGGACGCACATGGTTCTGGACCATACTTAGGGAGGGGTCAGAGCCAAGCGGTGGCTTAAGCTGCTGCTCGAATGGGCCGGCTCCACCGGATTGGTACCACGGCCTCGCAGAATACCGGCGTGAAGTAGGTGCTTCTACGTTTCGTTCGGTGAGTGAGGTAACCGGAGGCCCACTCCCCCTCCCTATTCCCCTCCTCTTCCCTCCCATCTCCCAAATATCCTTAAAGACCGGCAACGCACTTGCAGCATCACTTACCATCACGTGAACCACTTGCTCATTTGCCGTCTGTTCCATAAAACAAAAATAAAACAAGCACACACCTAATTTTCACATCGAGTGATCGGACATGACGGGTGGTTGGGACTGGGGGTGGTCGCCCAGGTGCTTCCGAAGAATGCTGCTGTATAATGCTGCAAGGCTTTTGACTTAGTCGTCACTATCGACACCTACGTTAAAAAGTGTGGACAGATTATTATGTAACTGTCAATTCGAAATGGAACGATGAAAATATTTAGTTTTCAATATATTCAACAAAATATTAAATAATAACTACGAACAAATGAAGAACTTTACGTCAGGCTTTTGTAACTAGAAAGAAAGAAAGAAATTTTAGACGACTTTATTCATTACACCACAATTAGGTGTAATGAATAGAGACATGAATAAAGAAAAAGTTATAAATAAAACAATAAAAAAAAATATATAAAAAAACTAAAAAAACATCTAGATTTTAGATTTTTTTTTCTGCGCTTCAGTGCGATGCAACAAAGGGGTCTACGCTCAGTTTATGCCACGGATTCCCGCAACACCGATTTTCAGCGCTGCCTTATACAGCTTAAGTGATGGCACTTAAGGTACTCATTCAACTCGAAAAATATTATATTTAACGATTCGAAATTCGCTTTCCGTCGGACCTTTCCGGAACGAACGTGACTCGAAATACAACGTCACGTCACGTTTCATTTTCTACACAGAATTCTGTTCGCGAAGATATTATGATTCACTAATAATCTTGCAGTGGTTAGTATGCTCACACATTTTCTTGAGCCCTGGTTGCCTGGCGGCCCGCGCTTTAATTTCATAGAGGGCGAGTTACCACTTAAATTATTAATAGCAGTTTTAAGCGCTGCACTTACCATGTGCTCGGCGGTGAAGGAAAACGCGAGGTACCTGCATCTCTGTGAAATAATATAACATATCATTTGAAGTCCACCAAACCGCACTGGAACCAACAACAACGCCAACTCTTCACGGTTAAAAAACCCTCTCAGATATTTGAGAAGGAGGCGTTTGTCCAGCAGTGGCCACTTCACTTTACCCTGCTGGCTAACGAACGAGACTATGAGGTTGACAAAAGTCCACTAAAATATACCGCACCTAAATCTAACGGGCTTGTGACGGGAAGCAGCGCCTTAAGTACGTGGGTACCAGTACTGCGCTGGCCAACCTACCAGCACTGCCAAGTTTGCCAAACTTGTTTTATTGGATTGGTGTGAGATACGAACTAACAACTCATCCGATGATAAGTGTCTAATGCCCCTGGACAGCTACAAAGAACTTCAATCGGAGACGGAATGCAGATGTGTATGATATGGCCTTACCATGATGAAAAACCACACCTTTTCTGTTGATCAGTTCCGGCCGGTATTTCTCTATATCTTACTCGAGTCCCGTCAGCTGTTGGCAGTGGTAGTGAAAGCTCATAATCAACGATGGCCATCCAATCCCACCGTACACACAGCATCACCTTAATGCGAGTTAATCCAGGTTTCGCTGAAGTCTGCGGTGCTTGACTGCCTCTTGACCATGAGCTTTCTAGTACCTTCTTGTCGTAGGTAATCCACTTCTCATCAATATTTTCAAAAGCTCGGTTGAGTTTCAATAGGGAATTGAGCACACGATTCATTAAGCTCCTTTCAGTGAGCTCGTGTGGCACCCTATTATCGAGCTTTTTTGGATATCCAGACCTTTTCAACCCCTTGCTTTCCGGCTATGTCGTAACTACTGATATGCCGATCTTGCTCCATCTTTTCAAAAATGGCATCGACTTTATACGTTACAGGTCGACCAGAGCGAGCTTCATCTTTGACATCAAAATTGCCGGACAACGCTGTAACCAATTTTGTGCTGCTCTTACTGGCACACTGTAATAAAACTTCGAAAAGTATCGGACTTCTTCGTTAGATTCATTCATTTTGGAGGATAGAAAAACAAACGATAAATGGCGGGAAAAATGTTTTAATTTTTCCTAATTTTTATATGTCATCTATGTACCAGCCAGATACAAACAATACAACCGAAGAGATTTTTCTGCAACCTGACCTAATATTGTTATAACGACTAATGTTTTGTACATTTCCGTTATAAAAAAGACGATTCCAACGGTCTTTCTTTCGCCTGTTTCTCCGTCTGAGGAATATCATCACGAAACGGTGGTATATTATAAACAAAACTGACAATTGACAAACGAAATCTGAATTACTTACGTCAAATAAAGATTTTTCATTTTCATTTACATTACGTGGTATAATTAATCATTACAATAAATCATTTGCATTTGATCCAGCTTCTCGAAAACGCATCCTAGAGGCGAAGGTCACTCAGCATCGAGCCTCGCAGATTTGAATTCACAGGATTTTGGGTCATACGCAGGAATATGATATGGTCATTTGCCATACCAATACCATATGTCTATTAATTATATCGTTTTTCGTACGTCCGTTACAGTGACTGCAAACGTATGGCTAAGAGGTCGGTGTACTCGTCGACTGTGCCAAGGGGCCGTGGCTTCGAATCACAATGCCAATGCCAATTCTGCATACTTTCCGGGTCACGGTGTGTTCTTTCATCTCGGGTCAATGACATCTGATCCCTACTTTGATCTTATTGCATCAGATTAAATTAAACTATTATTTATGGATTTTATCGCGTTTAGTTTTGTTTTGATATTGCCGACGTTTCGATTGCTTTTCAGCATCCGAGGGTCACGGGGGGACAGATCAGCTGATTGATTGAACAGTGTGTAGTGTTCGCGTAAATACAAGAAAACATTATTGCATCAGCGTCATATTGGATTCGCGTATAAAGCATTATCGTCAAATATTTAACCAAAAAAAGCATAAAGAATATAAGAATGGAAGTTTTTTTTTTTAAAGTTACCTTCAGCTGTAGGAATTTCTCCTGTGTCGCGGAGGCAGTTTACATACATGAATTGAAAGAAAGAAAGAAAGAAAGAAAGAAAGTACTTTATTCATAGCCATAACTCAAGTACCACATAAGTAAACTTAATGTAAAAAAATAATAATAATAATAACAATAATATTTTATTGGGTTGCAGCAACAAAACGGTGTCCGACTCAGCATAATGCTGTAGCAATGGTAAACCACAACTACAGCGCTGGTATTCTGTCGAAAACCTTTTTTTTTTTTTTGATTTTTTTTTCTTTTCTTCGCGAGCAGTCGTCAGGCTTTATGTACTACATGATGAATATATAAATAACAACAAAAGACGTAATAATAATAATAATAATAAATATAGAAATACCCCATACAACAATAATAATAATAATATAATTCCGCAACGAGGACTAACAAATTTTAACCACTATTAACCTAATTGCCATGTAAAAGAAGTGACCTATACCTAATTTTAAAACTAGCCTTAGATTGGTACCCACGAAGAGGTGATGGTAGGTTGTTCCAACACTTGGTGGCTAAGTAACGAAAACTACCTCGAAAAGCGGCAGCGACGTGTCCTGGAACAGTTAGCAAATATTTCGAGCCACGCGTATTATGATGGTTATATTCACTAGACCAAGTAAGTTTTTATATAAATAATCTGGTGCATTGTTTTTATAACACCAAACAATAAGCAAGCGAATTGTAACTCTATTCGCTGTGACATATTAAGTAGCTTGCCTTTGTTTAGATATGTGGAAATATGTGTTCTAGGAGGAATATTAAAGCAAAAGCGAGCACATGCATTTTGGACTCGCTGAAGAAGTTTTAATGATTTGGCTAGAAGACATGGACCATAGACAGTGATGCAGTAATTTAATTTTGATAATACTAGACTTTCACAGAGGGTGACTCTAAGGTTAATATTAAGGAAACTACGAATTTTATATAATATCTTCAATCGATAAAACAAACACGTGCAACATCTATGACATAGCTCTCAAAGCGAAGTAAGCCATCCATTTTAAGCCCAAGATTGCGAGCTTCATCAACCCGCTGAACCGCTTCACCTTGCAGATATATGCTGATATTACTCTCCGTTATTTTAGTTATTTGGTTTATTGTTCCTAAAACAATGTATTTAGTTTTAGATGGGTTAAGATTGAGTGAATTAATCCTCGACCATTCAGCAATGCGCTCCATGTCCATATTTATTTTATTTATGCCCTCTGTTATATCTTTGGATTGAAAGGACAAGTATAATTGAACATCATCAGCATACATATGATACTGGCAGTCTTTTATGACGCCAGTCAAGTCAGCACAGTAAAGTATGAACAATAGAGGCCCTAGTATAGAACCCTGAGGAACGCCCATAGTAACAGGTAGAGAGTTCGACCTAATTACGCCCGACCCATCTCGCTTACGCAGTTCAACAAGCTGATGTCGACCACTGAGGTAACTTTCAAACCACCTGATCGTACTATATTCAAATCCATAAAAAGCCATTTTTGACAGAAGCATGCTTATGCTGATACTATCAAATGCCCGGGAATAATCAAGGAGTACGAGAACGGTCCCCCCTGCCTTGATCCTTAGAGAAAAGTATGTTGTCTACAACATCCACTAGAGCTGTGCAAGTGCTACGACCTCTTCGAAAACCAGACTGATACTGTGGTAAAATGTTTTGTTTTTCTAGATACGTAAACTTCTTCAAATACTACTTTCTCCAAAATCTTAGATAGATAAGGCAAGAGGCTTATTGGTCTCAAATCCTTGACACTATCAGGGTTGCTTTTCTTAGGAATAGGCCGCACTAATGCTGTCTTCCATTGACTGGGAAAAGTGGAGCTTATGATAGATTCATTAATTAAGTTAGTGATGGTATTAAGAGTGTGAGGTAATGACAGGATTATCATGTCTCTGCTCACACCATTAATACCCTGCGCATTAGATTTTATTGCCAGAATGATCCTACCTACCCTGTCGCTGCTCACTGGCGACAGTACAAAGGTACCATCACCATGTCTATGGAATACATAGTACGTAAGTTGCGACATTGATGAATGGCAGACTTCAGGAATATTTAGAAAGTGAGAGTTAATGGCGTTAGGGTCATCAAAGGAAGATGGGAGCTCACCCACGTCCTTAAAATTCGGAAGTACTGAGTTTTTAAGATTCTTCCATAGAATCTTCGGAGATGATACATGATTGTTAATATTATGTTCAAAAAAAGCCTTTTTTTCATGGAATATGGCTGAGGTAACCATCTTTTCAACAACTTATAGTATTCCTTGCGAGAATCAGTGCTATTGGTTTTATAGAAGCTATGAGCATCATTCCTAAGTTTTATCATATAGCGCACGTTACTAGTCAGCCAGGGTAATGTTTTGTCTTTATTTTAAACTTTTCAATGGTGCATGCAAGTCGAAAAGTGTGTGTATATAACAATTAAAAGTCTCAACCATTCCGTCAATTGATGGCGCCATGTCTTCCCAATTCAATGAGAGCAGATCTTTATTAAAATTGTCCATAATAATGCTCTTAAGTTGTCTACAAAAGATCCATCTCGATATACTTCTTTCTTTTGAATTTTCATCAGAATTGCAGATGGACAAACACCCAGACCGGGAACTATTATTTGTAGTCCATACAAATACTAGTCCCGTTCGGGAATCGAACCCGCGACCCACAGCGCCGCAGCTAAACGCTTAGCCACTACGCCACTGAGCCGTCAAATTATTTGAAAGAATGTGTGTTACAGGGCACACCCGGGTTTGAACCGGGGACCTCTCGATCTGCAGTCGAATGCTCTACCACTGAGCTATACCCCTTATGCACAGTTGACAACAGACGAACTATAATTTGTAAGTTGTCATTCATGATGACAACATAACAATATTACGTACTTTTCTTTCATCCATCTGTTGCTTGGACTTAACTTACAGAAAAAAAAGATATAATTGTAACTATCCAATATCAACAAAAGTTTCAAGTCAAATGTTCAACCAAAAAAAAGCATAAAGAATATAAGAAAGGATAAAAAAGAATGTCTGTTACAGGGGACACCTGGGTTTGAACCGGGGACCTCTCGATCTGCAGTCGAATGCTCTACCACTGAGCTATATCCCTTATGCACAGTTGACAACAGACGAACTATAATTTGTAAGTTGTCATTCATGATGACAACATAACAATATTACGTACTTTTCTTTCATCCATCTGTTGCTTGGACTTAACTTACAGAAAAAAAAGATATAATTGTAACTATCCAATATCAACAAAAGTTTCAAGTCAAATGTTCAACCAAAAAAAAGCATAAAGAATATAAGAAAGGATAAAAAAGAATGTCTGTTACAGGGGACACCCGGGTTTGAACCGGGGACCTCTCGATCTGCAGTCGAATGCTCTACCACTGAGCTATATCCCCTTGATAGTCAGTGATTAAATTAAATAATCTTATGCATAGTAATTGAAAATAAAACCTATAATTATTTCTATCTCTCTCTCTCTCTCTCTCTCTCTCTCTCTCTCTCTAATAGACGGACTGACCTCAATGAGTCAATAAACAAAGTTTTCAAAAAGATGGCCTCAACTACTGAACTATTGGTTAACGTGGGTGAAAAGCTCTAACCAGTACCAGTCGCAGTGGGCAGTGACCTGCTGGAACCCCCAACGGTTGAGATACGCTGTGGGCGCGGTGGCCTTGAAAGCTTCGGCGGAGGAGACCCGCCAGCAGGAGGTTCGCATGTGATGTAGTTGAAAGAGCAACGCCGCTGCTGTCTGCAGCTGTGTCGCCCTCCGATCCCCGTTAGCTAAGGAAAGACTTCTGACAGCAACCCGACCGGGCTCGCTGCTGCGACCCAAGGAGGGGTTGCGTGCGGTTGTTCACAGACCCCAGCCTCCCTTAAGGAGGTAACGGGAGCTGCGCTTGTGCTACCGTCGATTGGGGATGGACCAATGAACTATCCATTGTACACATTATCACATTGGCATGGCTAATATACGCGCTAAATGTCTACGGTTTTTTGTTTTTAATTAGGAAAGGGGAAGAAAAAAAAATTCCCGACCGACGTTTATTTATTTATTTATTTAATCTTTATGCACTAGTTCGTACATATGGCGGACTTAATGCCTAGAGAGGCATTCACTCCCAGTCAACCATTAGGCTAAGCAAAGATATATACATAATAGAGGCGATACTGCTAAGAGAAAAAAAACAGTAAAAGGATATAAATATAAATACTTACAATAGATACATACATACATACATACTTAGATAGATATATAAATTACATATATACAAATATACCATATATACATAGAATAATATACATGTCAGGACAAACAACTGAAGCGGCACAATAACAAACAGCAGCACTAGTACAGTAGACGTTAACCCGATGTTAAGAGAAGTGGCATAACTTTAACCTTAGCAGCCCGTAAGTGGCCAGGCCAGCCCTCGCCCATGAGGCATATCCCGCCGCAACGGACACCGCGCACCTTAGACGCTGATCTACGAGATAATTGTCGCGCCATCTGTCGGTAGCCACGGCGATTTTCAAGGCTTTCCCTTTAGTCGTAAGAATGTGGAGTGGCAGATTCTAGCGCCGATATCACATGGCGAGCGTTGGAGACTCTTTGAATATCTCGGAACGCATCAGTAGCCTAGTGGCCAGGGCGCTCACTTTAGTTTCAAATAGCGTGGGTGACATAGGTTCTATCCCCGGTGCCCGCACCGTTGAAATTGTTAAGCGCAATTTTAAAGGCTGTATTTGCCAGGTGCTCGGCGGTGAAGGAAATGTCGTTAGGAAACCTACATGTCAAAGGAATAATAAATAGGAACAATAATAATATATGCGAAGCCCGCCTACTGGAGCAGCGGGGCGGGTCCTTCCCGGCTCCAAAACCCTCTCAGATACTCGTATTTGAGAAGGAGGCCTTTGCCCAGGAGTGAACACATACAGGCTCCTACTTTACTTTTATATTATACTATGTCCTATTTGCATTTTAGTGCGCACGTGTCGTCAGGCATAATTTTGTGACTCATGGCCGGTAAAGCCTGCAATGGTTACAGCTCATCTAAATATTAATATAAAAAATAAAAAAAGAAAAGACAAAGACATCTTAAACAATCTGAAATTAAATCACGAAGCTCTGTGGTCGTTGAGCCTTATGTGTTATAATCGTGAACACTTCTATAACTTGATGTGTTATAAAAAATTAGTGATGAATCATTATTATAAGGGTAATAATTGCCCTGCCGTATTTATTTATTTATTTATGTAGAAGGACACTTAAGACGGACTTAATGCCTATATGCATTCTCTACCTCTCTATGGTGATAGTCTATGGTAGGCGCAACAAAAAACTAAATTACTAATAAATACTTGTACATATATTAAATAAATCCAATTAAATGCATATACATCATATACATACATACCTTCATATATACATACACATATACCGAATTCTAATTGTAATGTTCTAAGTTAGTTTAGGCTTTTTCTCATTCATTTATTATATGTATTTATTATGTTTAAATTTTTTCTTATGCTGCTACAACATCATTGTATTTAAATGTACTTTCCCGGTATTATCGTGTAATGATGTGTAACCTACAATGGCGCATACATCCTACATTACTGTACGAATCTTTTCATATGAAAATTTATTTGCTGCCGGTGTCCTATATAAATAAATAAAGGATATAACTAGTATTTTTATTCATTTAATAACGATGAGGTCTCTCAACAGTTCCTCTTTGTGAGCTCATGGATATATAGGAAATTGGTACTATAGTAACACATGCTACGGTGAATCTGCTGGAGAAACGAGCTGGTTACCCAGAAAGCGCTGGGCGTAGTAAGAAGTACATCTCGTTACTGTATCGATATTTTACCGGCCGATTTCGATCGCGACAGTTATTACTTCCGCATGTTATCGGCAGTTGTCAACTGCGTGAGAGATTTATTCTAGTGGCACAAGTGTAGACACTGAGGCACTCTCTTTTTTTTTATAGTAAAGGAGGAAAACTTGCAAGCGGCTCACCTCATGGTAAGTGATTGCCGTCTCCCACGTACATCTGCAACACCTGAGGAGCTGCAGGTGTGTTGGCGGCCTTTCAGCATATTTGAGAGATGGGAGGGAGACTGGGGACGGGGAATTGGGATAGGCAGTGGGCCTCAGGTTACCTCACTCACATAATGCCTCTACTTCGCGCCGGTACTCTGCGAGGTCGCAGTACTACACCGGTCGAGCCGGCCCATTCGAGCAGCAGCTAAAGCCGCTGCACGGCTCTACCTCGTCGTAAAAGTCAAATTTCAAAGTGAAAGTCAAAACTTTTCTATCCAATTTAGGCTTGTTTAAAGCTCTTATGAACGTTAAAATCTACACCGATTCGCAAAACAAGACCTTCTCATAGAAGAACCGGCAAGAAACTCTGATGTCTTTTTTTAAATGGCATGTTACAGGTATTTCCAATTTATATATAAATCAATCCGAAGGCAGGGGGGAACTTGGAATTGCAGACTAACAATTATTTCCAAACGCCATTGTCCTCATTGATCTATTTTACAGCAGTTCATTTTTAACAGTTTTATGTCAGATTCATCCAACATTACTAAAGCAAGTAAATTAAAATGTTTTTGGGAGTGTTTAATAGCCGGCGAGATTACGCCATGTTGCTCCATTGCGGCTTGGCATGCAGATTTCCTTACAATATTTTCTTTCACCGGTCAAATTGCAAATGTTTGCGGTGCTGGCATCGGGGATCGAACCCTGACCGTTCGTGCACTACGAAATTTAAAGCGAGACGCTTGCCTCTGTGTCACAGAGCAACACGTGATATTAAAATAATATCGTATGCACAATGTGGGTATTGCGTAAATTCTTTGTCAGCAGTGTGCGAACAGAAATATAAAGGTGCAACATTGCGACATTAAATAAATGCGCCATGAGTCACAAAATTATGCCAGACGACACGTGCGCACTAAAATGCAAATAGGACATAGTATAATATAAAAGTAAAGTAGGAGCCTGTAAGTGTTCACTCCTGGGCAAAGGCCTCCTTCTCAAATACGAGTATCTGAGAGGGTTTTGGAGCCGGAGTAAACTGATTCATTTGTTGCTTCATACTATAGTGTGAAGCAACAAATGGATCGCTGGAAAAAAATTATTCCAAAATTTTTTTTTTACTTTTCATTATTCTTATAATTTATTAATAACGTAAAGTCTATTTCTTTCATAATTCTATATTAGTCTCTAGTTCTAATAATACCCTAAGTTCGTTAGTCGAAGCTACAGACCCACGATCTCCAAATAGGGAGTTTACCGTTAGAAACTTTGTAGCATCCAATTAATTTAGTAATGACAACGAAGGGGATATAGCTCAGTGGTAGAGCATTCGACTGCAGATCGAGAGGTCCCCGGTTCAAACCCGGGTGTCCCCTGATGTGAAATATTTTTTGTTTTACCTTCAGTTAAAATTTTTTTGGTCACATCTGGACACGCTATGAAGGATAGATACTAACTTGGGATTAGTTTTAAAATTAAAAACACATTGTATAAATTTACTTTCCATTAAAAACGCAATATTTTAATTATTCTTTTATGTAAACCATTATTAAACGTTTGTTCTACGTACGTAATAAAACAGTACAAAACAAATATAATAAATCAGTGAAATTTTACCGTCGTAAGGGACACCCCGATTAGAACCGAGGACCTATCGATTTATTTGACTTACTATATCTAATATTGCCATAAGTTATGTTACGCATTAAAATGCATTTTATGTTGTTTAAAGAAACAGTAAAGTAGCAGCCTATAAGTGCCCACTACTGGGAAAAGGCCTCCTTCTCAAATACGAGTATCAGAGAGGGTTTAGGAGCCGGGAAGGGCCCGCCACGCTGCTCCAGTGCGGTTTGGGGGCTTCACATATCCTCGAAATAATATTTTTATTATTTCTCAGACATGCAGGTTTCCTCGCGATGTTTTCCTTCGCCGCTGAGCACGTGGTAAATATAGCACATAAAATTGGTATTAACAATTTTAGTGGTGCCGGCACCGTGGATCGAACCCAGGTCAATCGCGCTCTGTGAAACTAAAGTGAGCGTCCTGACCACTAGGCTACCACGGGAAAGAAACAGTGATTAATTAAAAACATTTATTATTTCAAAGAGGCCGCCTTTGACTTTGGATTTACGCAGTCTCCATGGGTTGTTCCCCGTCGAACTCGTGGACACAGATTCACGCCTTACACGAGGATCACTCGTGTGCGAAGGCGTTGCTGACATCAAAGTTATCCCAAATTGGATTGCACCCTAAGCCGAGGTTTTACCTCCCTAAGAGGAGCCCTTGGGTTGTCATCAGCCCCCTCCCCCCTCCCGTAGTTTTTGTTGAGAGTCTTTCTTTCGTTGACAGGGGTCCGAGCGCGACACAGCATCAGCAGCGTCGTCGTTCCTTTTTACTTAATTAACTTGCGGGCCTCCTGCTCGCGAGTCTCTATCGATGTAGCTGTAAATGCCAAAATGCCACTGGGCCAACAGCAGATCTACCGCGCGGGGGGTTTCAGTCGGTCCGGCATCCTCAATGCTGATCCCGACATAACCAGTCACCGGAGACGGTGACGTGTAGGTGCGAACACCTTTCCCCCGCGTTAAACTAAAATCTTTACTTTCTCTTTTTATTTTTTTAAAAAAATACATTATCTTCCACTGTAGGAGTTTCTCCTGAGTCGCGGTGGCAGTTTACATACATAAATTTCACAGGTACAAACGCCCAGACGCCCGTAATTATATAATATTATTATTTCTAGTCCATACAAATACTAGTCACGTGCGGGAATCGAATCGCAATGAATCGCACAGCGCTGCAGTTAAACGCTTTGCCACTACGCCACCGAGCCTTGCTCATCTTCGTACCGTGTGATAATTTTTTGGGTTTCCATACAGAGTTTCGTCGAGATCGGCCTTCACGTACGTTCACAGCTCCCACAGTTCCATAATATAAGATTATGGGACAACGTGACAGGCATTTTGTATGTGAAAGGGGGTAAAAGGCTAACCTTGAGATGAAGACGGAACGGGGGAGGGGGGAGAAGGCCTCCGGTTACCTCGCTCACCGAACGAAACGTAGAAGCGCATGATGCCTCTAAATCACTCCGGTATTCTGCGTGGTCGCAAAAGCCGCCAACTTGCGGTTTACCTGATGATTACAGTGGCCCACATACATCTGCAGCCGGCCCTGAGGGGTATTTAGGAGATGAGAGGGAGGATGAGGATGGGGATGGGGAATGACAAAACGTAGAAGCACAAGATGTATCTACTTCAAGCCGGTATTCTTCGAAGCGGTGGTACCGACCCTGTCGAGTCGGCCCATTCGTGCAGCAGCAAAGGCCGCCGCTTGGCTCTACCACTTGCAACCCGTGGCAGGAACCTCTGGTCAGAAACGGGCTACACTACCAAAATATATGTCTTAACCGCTGTCCGACTTTTATAAATATTTCTACTTGTTCTGTGACGACTTGCTTTTTTGTAAGTAAATGAATTTGTACTCTTTGTACCATCCCCCCTTAGCATCATTGTTTTGTTGTGGAAATTAATTAAAGTCAACTGCAAACGGACAGACGCTCCGGCATTTAATTTGAATATTGCTTGCTCCATTAACGTGTTACGAGGAGATATAAAAGTGACGTATAATTTACATCATAACGTCGGGACATTGCGTATAACACAAACATATATATGTGTAAATATATGTATGTATCATATATCATATCATATATATGTGTATATATATATGTGTATATATATATGTGTATGTATATATGTATCATCATCATTTCAGCCTATCAGAAGTCCACTGCTGATTCTCCCCCAAAGATTGCCACGGAGCTCGGTCCTGAGCCACCTGCATCCATCGACTTCCCGCAACACTGCGCAGGTCGTCATTCCATCTTGTGGGGGGTCGTCCCACACTGCGTTTGCCTGTACGTGGCTGCCACTCGAGAACCTTTATTCCCAAACGGTTGTCAGTTCTGCGAGCTATGTGGCCGGCCCATAACATAACATGGTAACATATATATGTTTCTTTGTCTTCTCCGCGGTCCTATACTAATTATCGAATTGAACTCTTTCTTAATGGAAATATATGGTTGTTTTTTAAAACTAACCAATGCAAAGCATGGCACAGTATCTTTTATTATGAACTTCGAATATAAAGACACGCGATTAAGCCAAGCGGCGGCTTTCGTTGCTGTTCGAATGGGACGACTCGACCTGGTTAGTACCACGGCCTCGCAGAATATCGGCGGAAAGTAATGGAATCTTGCGCTTCTGCGTTTCGTTCGGTGAGGTAACCGGAGACCCACTCTCTCCTCACCCAACCTACCTTCCACATGTGGGGTAAGTGCTAACCGAAGGCGGTGACTGGTTATGTCGAGATCAACGTTCAAGATGCCGGACCGACTAACCCTCCCCCCCCCACACCTGCAGCTCGTCTGGTGTTGCAGATGTAAGTGGGCGGCGGTAAGGATTTAGCATCATGTGAGCCGCTTGCACGTTTACCCCCTTTCTCACGTCAAAAAGGTAATTTGTAATGCAATATACATTGAAATTGAAAAAAGGTTTTTCAAAAAGTAACATAGGGGACACCCGGGTTTGAACCGGGGACCTCTCGATCTGCAGTCGAATGCTCTACCACTGAGCTATATCCCCTGTTACCTTAGTGATTAAATTAAATAACCTTATGCATGATACTTGAAATAACCTCATTACTATCTATGTACTGGAATTACTTTAATTGCGGTGTTAAAGAGCGACAGAGAACTATTATTTAAAAGAATAAATAAAACTTATTTTCTAAATTAAAACTTTTTCGACGTCAAACAATTAGACAAGTAAAAACTCCAATATAGTTTATTTTTCAGTCAACGAACCATGGCTTCGATGTGTGAAAATAACACGGTATGGTTTTATAATGGGATTACGTCACGTGGAATTTTTGTGAAATGAAATATCATCTGGTCGTTGCCATATGAGTAGTTACATTGTATGACATACAGTTAAAATTAATAAAATTGTGTATTTAACGCCTGGTACTCACAAGAGCCTTGTGATCGGTGTGCTCACTTTAGTTTCAGAGAACTCGTGTGACCTGGGTTCGATCCCTGGGTGCCGGCACCACTACAATTGTTAGTAGCAATTTTAAGTGCTGTATTTACCACGTCCTCAGCGGTGAAGGATAACGATATTATTTGGAGGATATGTGAAGCCCGCCAAGCCGCACTGGAGCAGCGTGGCGGGCCCTTCCCGGCTCCTAAACCCTCTCTGATACTCGTATTTGAGAAGGAGGCCTTTGCCCAGCAGTGAGCACTTAGAGGTAGGCAGGTATCTTAAGGTCGTGGAGTGGTAGGCTTGGCACAGTGGTGGTTATTGTAAACGTTACCCCTTGTTCAACCCGCTGCTCAGCGACCAATCAAGTAGAGCGGCTTAACCGTCGAAGCCTGTAAATGTACATAATAGTGATGTAAATTCTGTTAAAAGTTATTAAATTACTTAAAACAGACAGAATTTCGAAATCAGTATTAGCACAATGGGTCACCGCGTTGGCTTTTACTTTCATACTACACGATTGACTTGGGTTCGATTCGGGAGGATGAGTTATCAAGATGTAAGTGTTTTATTAGAATTAGGATGAAATGCCACGCTTTCGGTAATAAGCAACGTTGTAGTATATATATGTAACTTTGATATGCATATCCATTTACATGCCAACAACCAGATCCGGCTTGTGCAACGTGGGAGGAAAGCTAACGAAACAGATTGCGTCACCAACATGTTTTGTCTCGTTCTTTAATAGCGTAGATTTAACCTTCGAAAAAGGTTTTGTATTTTTGTTTTGTTTGTTAGAAACTGATATTTTCTATTCAGGATTTTTCTTTACATTTATTTCTCGGTTTGTGCTTTGTTACATTATTTTTATCGTTAAAGTTTTTGTGTGTTGTTAAACAAATGATTTCTTCACGCGCGGTAGAGCCAAGCGGCGGCTTTAGCTGCTCGTCGAATGGGCCGGCTCCACCGGATTGATACCACGGCCTCGCAGAATACCGGCGTGAAGTAGAGGCATCTTGTGCTTCATCGGCGTTTCGTTCGGTGAGTGAGGTAACCGGAGGCCCACATCCTCTCCCTATTCCTCCTCTTCCCTCCCATCTCCCAAATATCCTTAAAAACCGGCAACGCACCTGCAGCATCTATGGTGTTGCAGATGTATGTGGACGACGGTAAGCACTTACCATCAGGTGAACCGCTTGCTCGTTTACCGTCTTTTCTAAAAAAAAAAAAATAATGAGTTCTTTTCTATTAATTAATCCAACACTACACACACACACAGTAAAATGACCTAATCCTATTTTGGCTTTGCGCGATGTTGGTTAAAATATTTAACCATTATCAACTTCAATTGCTTTCAAAGTTGTGACATACTTACTGCACCGTTTTTATTTTTTCTCTATCCTACTGAAATCTTATCTGGGACTTTCTTTCATCCAAAAAAAAAAAAGCATTAGTCATTAAAAAAAAAAACCGCCAAATTTAATTAAAGAGCTATTTAACATAAACATCGTTTGGGCGTTGCCGTAACAATTACGTATTTATTAAAAAGGCAAATGAAGTGGTCCGATCTCAGCCACTTACGTCTCTGACAAACAAAATGTTTGATGCCAATTTATTTAGTCAGAGCTTAAGGATGTGTCCACTGCAGAAATCTCTTATTTCGATAAATCAAAATCTAAAAAGTTTATATCGATTTTCTTCGATCTACCAACATAAATTTAACTATATGTATGTATAAAATTTTTATTTTATTGTATGTATTGATTTTAGTTGTACACCTGCCCCGTATCTATAGCTTTGTTACTCTACGCCTTTGCTCGCCTGGAAGAGATCGATATGGAGAGATAAGGCCGCGAATTCGTACCTCCTACTATACTTCCATTTTTCAAAGTTTTCTGTATTTTTTTTTTTGTTTGTTGTACAATAAAGTATTCATTCGTTTATTCATTCATCAACCTACCCCTTATGTAAAATATCAATTATACCGTTTCGTAGCAAGGCTCCTCTGATGAAGAAGAAACAGGCGATAGAAACACCGTAGGTATTCTCTTTTGCAACAAGGTTTTTTGGAGAAACAAGGTAACCAGATAGGGCCGCAGCGTCTCAGGTGCTCTGTATCCGGTTCAGCGGTCGCCAGTCCCGAGGGTGGCAAAATGGCCTATGTCCTGCAGTGGTCTATTTACAGGATGTCATTTATTCGGCAGAAATAATTAACATTACATAGGAATATCAAAATATTTAACATAATGTAAATAAATAAAACTGGTGCAAATATATCGTAAATCATTTATTTTGTACGTACGAGTTATTAAAAACGAATGAAACTAAACAATCAGCTGACTAGATATTAATTACCTGACGCCATAAGATGAATATGTTAACATTTTTATATCATTTCATTAGTGACGTTTCTGTCTCAAACACAATATTAAGCACAAAAAATTATTGTACAGCCGCGTGGTCAGGCTCCGAACTATATGTGAAATGATCTAATAGTCCAAAGCGCAAAACAGTGCGACCCCACGTTTTATCCAGTGCGCCTGCGGCTTGTGCGTCGCCAGCTCGATGGTCATCACGTAGTTGGTGGAGTGGCCCGTGGTGGACAGGGTCCCGGCGCGGAGCAGAGTCTTGTATGTTGGACACTCGTACAGGCCCGGTTGAAGCTTGTGCCCCTGCTCCGGCTTCATGTATATAATGGCCATTTCTGTGAACGCGAAACTTTATTGAAAAAAATAGTGATGGACGAGAAATTCACGCTTCCTCCGCTGAACGAAAGCCTTCCCGTGAAACCACCAACAGAAAAACCAATGCATTTCATGAGCAAAAACTCAAAACTCAAGCTAAAAGCCGGCATGCACATCTTGAAATGTTCGCACACACTCTTCGCGCCGGGCGAGCTGGTCTGTGAGAGCAGAGCCGATGCCCGCGCACCAGTGATGCTGCATCCTGATCTGTGGGATTTGGGTTCACGAGTTCGAATAGATTTCTCGACATCATTCTATCGCCAGAGACACGTTCGCAAGTTAGCTGGGTGCACCACGCGCAGATGAAGTTGGCATTTGGAGATGAGAAAAAGAGGTGTGGGTGGTAGGAGGTAGACTCCTTTTTCACCTAGACTCTCTCTCTCTCTCCCGTCCGGGTAGAGGTACCAACCCCCTAATTCATTTCTGCCGCCAAACAGTACTGCCGCTGGGTAGTATAATTACACGCTGAGAGGCATTCCATCATAGTCCTCAGAGGTGATAACGCACCTGTGACCTTCTTCGATCGAAGTGGTTTGCAGGTGCATGTGGTGCAGTAGCCACTTACCATCGGGTGAGCTGATAGCTCGTTTTTCACCCCACTCCTAGATTTATATTTTAATCTAAGACTCAATTCTACGTCCTCCACCCACTTCACATGCGTCTTTTATATGTTATTTCCTTAGTTGTGTTTCCTATCTCTATAAGATAATCCTTATTCTGAAGAGAGGAGTGTGTTGCAGTGTTGACTCAACGCATATGCGACGTTCAGATCGCGTCAGTTCACCGATGCTTTAGACCAAATTATCTGACAATCTCTTCACTACCGAACACATCCACCGACGAAACTGTGGGCGATACCTGTGTACAACTCCTTGGGGCGGCTCTCCTCGAGCGACATATCGCCGATGTTCCACCGCACGCCCTCCAGGAACAGACCGCGCACGCAGCACCCGTCCTCCGGCTTCTTGGCGGGAGTACTGGCCAGTGGCTAAATTTAACACAAACTCACTTCTATGGATCATTTTGTAACAAAGAAGCTCAGCGTCCAAGGACGAGTGATTATTGTACCGATCTTCGTCAATTGAATTACGAATATAGCACATTGACCACATGGTCTATATTGCTATGGTCTATATTGGCGGTGAAGGAAAACACGGTGAGTGTAAAATATATTTCGAGGACATGTGACTCCTTTTAAAAAGAAGAGCTTTTTCCCAGTGGTGTGACATTTATGATTTGCAAGTTTACTTTTTTATATCCATGTCCTCATTATAACGACAATATTAGCATTAATTAAACATTTAAAGGGGAACAAAAACACTCATAATTATAGAAGTAATATTCTAGGAAAAATAAAGCGTGATGGAGTAGCTAATATTGAACTTAATCATAAACTAAAAAAAGCCGGAGGAACGACTGACCTCAAACGCGTAGGCCACAGTATCTATGGCGATGACGTGCTTCCTCGCGTAGTTCTGCAGGGCGCCGGTGAGGAACGCCTGGGGGAAGTAGAAACCGGAGATCCAAAACACCTTGGGTATCCCATCGTCAACCCACTGCTGCATGAACTGCACGCGTAGACACAGATCCTTCACCCAAGCTCCTTTAAAAAGATAACCAACGTAAGCATTCACTTCGCTCTATTAAGGTGGAAGTTACAGAAGCTATCAATATATTTAAGCCCTCACGGTCTGCTTCTGATTGAGCCAGTATTGGATCCAATCCATTTTTCAACAGAGCTTATTTGAACCAACGAGATTTGTCGACAAGCCTAACGCCTTCTTAGGTGAGTGGGCCTCCAGTCACCTCACTCACAGAACGAAACGCAGAAACACAAAATGCTTTTAATCCACGCCGGTATTCTGCGAGATTCTCTCACTCGGACAAGCCGGTCTTTTGACGTAGTTAATCTGCCGCCAGGCGGGTGCGTTGATGTTTTCGAGCCTTAGTAGATTTTTACAACAGCCTCGGTAAGAACGGTGACAGATTTCAATGGTCACCATCTCAAGTAACATACACAAGGGTGGTTTTCAATACCACTGGACAAAAGTCTCTCGTAATAAGACCTGCCATAACCCCCACGGTTGGGTAGCCGGTCGGCATTTCGTACATTAGACGTTAAACCATTACTGGTTTGGATAATTAGATCTGGTTTTTATAGGTTTTTCCGCATCTGTCGAAGGCCATACATTTTTAGTTACAGAATCATAGATTGGAAATAAATAGAGTCACGAATTTATATATATTTATAATGTAACAATTTACTTGTGTCGATACTCTAGACTAACAATAGTATAAAGTTTACCTAAAGGCTTAAGCGATGGATAAGCTTTAGAGCTCCACAGGGTGGGTACATCTTGCCGCGTTAGACTCTCTGCCATGCTCTCTAAAGCCTCCGACATTACAACAAGACCCTTCAAGGCTTTCAGCAAATCCCTGTTACAAAATAAATTAAAACCGTGTCTAAAATTATCATTCTGTATAACTTAAACGACATTATATTCTCTAGTACCCCTACAAATAGAACTTTTTGTTTTTATAGTAAATGGGGAAAATTATCAAGCGGCTGACCCGATGGCAAGTGATTACAGTCGCCCCTACGTACATCTGCAATACAAGAGGAGATGCAGGTGCGTTGCCGGCCTTTAAGAATTGGAACCCAAAATCACAAGACACTTCGCGCGGGTGCCATGCGATGACTGCCCCGATGGAGCCGATCCATTCGAACGGCAGCCAAAGCCGCCGCTTGGCACTGCCACGTATAAAAATATACCAGGTTTTTTTTTTTTTTTTGGGAAAGGCGGCAAACAAGGTCCATCAAGCAAGGTTCACCTGATGGTAAATGATTACCGTCGCTCACATACATCTGCAGGAATTAAGGAATGGGCTCTTTTCCTGAAGGTCCCTAAGTCGTAACTGTTCGGTAATGATTTACCTGGTGATCTGTAATACAGGCTTTTTATGCCTATCTCAGACACCAGCTCCTCACACATCCTAGACTAGACACACCGATATCTAAATATATATATTAATTTTTCATTAGATAATAATGTATGGTCTGTTTTTGTGGGGAGAAAATAAACAAATTATATATATATATATTATTATTATTATTATTATTATTATATTATTATAATGACGTCCACGACAGCTGATTCCACAAAGTCGAAGTCCGTGGTAGAAAAATTCGTGTAAAGCGCACTGTGGTAGAATGCCAACCATATAAGTGGTACTGATGGAACTTGGAATTCCGTCGCGATGTACGATGATGAAACTCTACGGCTGTGATCAATCCGAACTGTTCCTCAGTACATTCGCCGTGGTAAATTTTGTAAAAATGCAAAGAGAAGCGACATCTCTTCGCAAGGCCAAAGTATCAAGGTTATTATAATCTGCATGCTCTAAACAAATATTCGTATAATCTAATTCGCCACGGATAGCATTTCAGAGCTTTTTATCAAAGCTCTTTTACTTTTCGGTTCGCGCGTCACCACAGACGAATGCTTGGTGCTGCTGTGTTCCAGACGCACCTTAAGGTTTGCTCGATGGCGGTCAACAACTTGTTGTATCGTATCGCTTCTTGTATCAGCACTGTGTTCAAGGACTCCTTGTACGACACGGGATAACTGAGAACATTACAATAACAACCGATAAGACATCTATTAGTTGAAATTATGCCTTTACGCAGTGTAGGACGACCCCCCCCCCCAACCCCCCGTAAAGATCAGCAAGCTGAAGTGGCAATGGGCCGGCCACATAGCTCGCAGAACTGACAACCGTTGGGGAAAAAAGGTTCTAGAGTGGCAGCCACGTACAGGCAAACACAGTGTAGGACGACCCCCCATAAGATGAAGTGACGACCTGCGCAGTGTTGCGGGAAGTCGATGGGTGCAGGTGGCTCAGGACCGAGCTTCGTGGCAATCTTTTGGGGGAGGGCTATGTTCAGCAGTGGACTTCTGATAGGCATGAAATGATGATGATGATGATGATGATGCCTTTACTTATATGGCACAGGGCAAACAGCAATTTCTTGTTGTTTAACATACTACATCTGGAATTTTTTTTTAAGTCTATTAACTAATTTCCTATTAAAAGTAACCAAATAATCAGTAGTCATTCCTAAACGCCTTAACTTTTTAAACCTCGGTCATTGTATTAAGTTTATGCAAGATAGTGACGTTATTTCTTATTTTTTAATATATTCATACATAAGATACAGCCGGGCTGCTGCTCGCAGGACTATTGTCAAGGGTGCCGGCAGAGTATAAGCGCTGCAGCATGTCGGCTGCAGCAATATCCCGAGTCGCTCGCCTTTTTGTGGCTGCAGTTCAATACTGATATTAATATTATTCATTTACTGTTTTTGTATTTTGCACCAAATGTATTGGGTTAATCCCAATCGGTCTCAGGGGACCACTGAGGCGGCTCAACGTATGGAGGTACCTCTACCTTCCATACTTCGGCGTAAGAACCGTTATTTCGTTTTTTAAATGTCAGATATTAGTATCCCTTTTTTTTACAATCTACATACAACCGTTTTGTAAATAGATTCCTTTGACGGAGAAGAAACAAGACGAAAGAAACTCCGTGATTCCTCCACTTCATTATTTTTTTAATACTTATCATGTATATCATACAATCATAAAATAAAAGGTAACATTAAAATTAATTTCTAGACATCTGACCACCCCAGCGGGTATGCGGATCGTGAGAGCTTACTTTCGTATATAATGAATTTTTTTTTTTACTAAGATATTAAAAAGACCTTACTTCTCGGAGATAAACTGCAGATCGAGTCGCGCGGGCAACACGTACAAAATATCTTTAGCAGCTCTTTCGGTTAAGTCTTCGGTGGACATCCCTCCACCGCTGCTCACCTCTTTAGGTTGCAGGTCACGTAAGATGTCTAAAAATGAAGAAACCATGTGTTACTTGATGGATTGGCACGGTGGCGCCGCGGGTCCCGAAAAAGACTACAAAAACAAGTAACTGCTCCGTGTCCGGGTGTTTGTTCATGTGTTACGTGGTACGTGGTACGTAGTAAGCGGCGGATTTTGTTGCTGCTCGAATGGGCCGGATCGACCGTGGAAGTGGAAGTGGAGGCATCTTGCGCTTCTGCGTTTGCGTTCCGTGAGAGTGGTAAGCGGTGGGCCCACTCCCCCTCTCCCTGCCTTCTCCCCAAATATCTTTAAAAGCTTGCAACGCACCTGCAGCTCCTCTGGTGTTGCAGATATACGTGGGCCACGGTAATCACTCACCGTGAGATGAGCCGCTTGTTTAATGTATGTACGTTAACTGACTCCATGACACAGATTACTATTATCTTAACAACTTTTTTTGTTTAATGGAGTATCAATCAATCTCTATGGATTATCTACCAGTCGAGATTAAAAAACAAAAACTTGAGGCCGGAGGAACTCACTGAGGCAGGAGTTGGTCTCGGAGACCGCGTAGCTGATGTTGGCGTTGGCGTGCAGACCGAACAGGGCTGGGTCGTCGTTGAGCGGCAGCGTACGGATGTACCTTGTGTAGTCATCGAGAGTCGCCGCCGGCGGTAGCTGAGTGATCAGGAGATGAGATGTTTTTAAACAGAGATGTGGGTAAAATCAAAATAAAAAAAAAAAAAAATTTTTTTGTTGATCAGCAAAAACAATATCTAACAACACATGGTACAGACAGATTGACACATGTTTAAGTTTACTTAAACGTATATTAAATAAGTTAATAATATTTATATACATCGGTTTAAAAAAAATGTTAAACAAAGACTTTATTGAAAGGGTTATTTAAATATAAAGGAATACATGAATGACAACAACCCCTGGAAATGAGTTGATCGCTGCCAAGACGTTTCTAGAAAAAAACCTTGTAAAAAAAAAGTAAAGTAACAGCCTGTAAGTGCCCACAGCTGGGCAAAGGCCTCCTTCTCAAATAAGAGTATCAGAGAGGGTTTAGGAGCCGGGAAGGGCCCGCCACGCTGCTCCAGTGCGGGTTGGCGAGCTTCACATGTCCTCGAAATAATATTTTGATTATTTCTCAGACATGCAGGTTTCCTCACGATGTTTTCCTTCACCGTTGAGTACGTGGTAAATACGGCACTTAAAATTGTTAATAACAATTTTAGTGGTGCCGGCACCGGGGATCGAACCCAGGTCACTCGCGCTCTATGACACTAAAGTGAGCGCCCTGACCACTAGGCTACCACGGCTCTTAAGAGAAAAACCTTGTAATATTAGATAATTAAAACGTATTGTATTGTGTATTCTGAGTTGGTGCCTACCCTCTTACCCGTTTCTGCCACAAAGCAGCAGTGTCCAGTGACCACTGTCGTGTTCCGCTTTGAATGGTATAGAGAGGTATATATCGAACGAGGTAGAAGTAGCTGCTCGAATGTACCGGTTCGACCGGGTTGGTACCACGGTCTCGCCGAATACCGACGTGAAGTACCGATCTTGTGCTTCTCCCTTTCGTTCGGTGAATGAGGTAGGTAACCGGAGGCCCACTCCCCCTCCCCATCCCTCCTCATCCTCTCTCCCATCTCCCAAATACCCCTAGAAGGCCGGCAACGCACCTGCAGCACCTCGGGTGTTGCAGAAGTACGCGGGCGACGGTAATCGCTAACCATCAGGTGAACCGATTGCTCGTTTGTCGCCTTTCCCTTTAAAAAAAAAGGGGAAGTGTAATTGTAATGCATTGCAGGCATTCAATCTTTGACCACCGGGGCGGGAACAACGAATCTCTAACCATATTCGATCGAAGTTGTTTTCAGGTGTCCATAGCCTTCAGGTGGACTGTTGGCTTCTTTGCCACCCTAATCCAATAAAAAAAAAATTGGTGAACAAAATCAATCAAATCGTAAAATAGTTACAATTATTTACCGCCAAAGGCGCTGACTGCACTGACTGACATTTTTACATCATGGCGGCGGTAAATTACATTTTTAAAAGCGAATAGTACTTCACTACTGCCATAATTTTGCCTATTTTAGTCCACGGCTGAACATAGGCCCCTGAAACGCCAGCATATATTTCATGAAGCTCTCGCCCATACTCATCACGCTCGGTACAATGGTACCAAAATTGTAAGCGAATTATAAGATGATAATCAAAGAATTATTAACGAGCCCAAAATAGCGTTACATTTCGAATCTATGCAACATTTCAAATATATTTACATGTTAGTAGCTAACTCTTAAATCGTAATACAATACGAAATCATTTTTTTTAGGTTATAGAACAAACAAAGGAAAGGGCAACGAACGTCGATGGCGTCGGTTTCAAAGTATGACATAATGGAAAATGTGCGGCTGAGGTGCTTTTAATATTCAGGAAGAAATGCATCGACGAACCTACAATACGTATAAAAAAAAAAATATTTTTACATTTATAGAGAATGCTCATTGGTTTATGCAGCTCAGTTTTTTTCTTTCACACTTATCTAAATTAAAACAGAAACTAAGATACGAGTAAATAAAATGAATTATGGTTAGGTTAGGTTAGAACAGTGCATCTACAGTGAATCCTCGCGAACGGTTTTTGTCTAGCCGAGAATTGGGGCAGCAGTACTGGGTCGGGAATAGGGTCGGTGGACTGTGAGGGGGAGTGTTGGTGTGTGCGTCTCTTTCGGTTCAGCCATCCGAAGAGTAATTCCTTAAAATGT
This sequence comes from Bhutanitis thaidina, assembly GCA_029286595.1. Lineage (NCBI taxonomy): Eukaryota > Metazoa > Arthropoda > Insecta > Lepidoptera > Papilionidae > Bhutanitis > Bhutanitis thaidina. The sequence continues at coordinate 869,109 of JAGSMS010000020.1, read as the reverse complement.
CATTATTTTAATGAATTACTCTTCGATTACGAGCCGTGGTAGCCTAGTGGTCAGGGCGCTCACTTTAGTTTCATAGAGCGCGTGTGACCTGGGTTCGATCCCCGGTGCCGGCACTACTAAAATTAACCCTTCCCGGCTCCTAAACCCTCTCTGATACTAGTATTTGAGAAGGAGGCCTTTGGCCAGAGCAGTGGGCACTTACAGGCTGCTAGTTTACTTTAACCTTTTACTCTTCGGATGAAACATAGTTCGACGGACAGATGTCGCGAGTAGAGGTTCACATTCGTCGAAGAACGACGGACGAACATTGTTCTATTCACCTGCTTGTAAGCCCCGCTCTCGTCGAAACAGCAGCGCTCGCTGAGCACGGCCGTGCTGTAGTAATCCGCCAGCAGGTGCAGCAGGCAGCGCCGGTCCCAGTCGTCGGTCACGCGACCGCCGTAGTTGATATGGCCCGCGGTGTACGTCAGCATCTACCGTACGTCGCACATTTCACCGCGACGTCATAGCGTACGTACTTAGTCGCAAACGTCACGTCACGATACAAGTAGACCGTAACGTCAATTGACATCAACCGATGATATGAACATTTGTACATGCAACATCCATTCATATAATCTTAAATACATTTCACCATAGACAACGCTCACATCAGTCATGGGCTCTTGTTTATGGTAACCTAACTAAAGTACGTCGAGTTTGTGGAATCAGCTGTCTTTCCAGCGATATTTCCGAACAGTTACTTAGGACTCAGGGACGTTGAAGAGAAGAGCCTATACCTTCCTTAAAGGCCGGTAGCTCCTCTGGCGTTGCGAATGTTCGTGGGCGTCGGTGATCACTTACCATCAGGGGAGCCGCATGCTTGTTTACCCCCCTTTTCTATAAAAAAAAACCCGGTGGTGTCTAACAGACGAGGCTCTGGCTACTGGATATATCGATCCCAATATGCCAAACCAAATTTCACTGGTAAGTAATTCAAAGCAGCATCTCTAATGCCCTCGCATTACCCCCCAGGTACCCCCTATGTACATAGGACCTGCTAGGGGAGGGTAGGACACTGAGCTCACCAACCCGTTAGTTAGGGCACATTTTACTAGGCGATAGCACCATTATCTGGGTACGTAACACCTTCTTACTCATCTCTGCCCCAATAAAGCAGTGCAATAAATGTTTTGAAAGGTATAGAGAGCCACTATGGATACGCGCTGTGAAGCATTCCATCTTAGTTCTCAGGGCTGACCTAATCTGTGAACTTGTTCGATCGGAGTTATTTGCAGGTGTCCATGGACAGCATCAGCCACTTAACATTAGTCGCACTGCTAGCGCGTCTGACGTCCCAAATCCATTAAAACAAAAAAACCATAGGCGAGCCGAGCAACGTAAACCGATGACGCTTTAACACATACCCTCAACGGAACCTCGTTGTATTCGGCGAGGAACATGTGAAGCTGGGAGATGCAAATGCGCAGATCTCCGTCGGTGAACTCGTAAGGTATGTTGAAACCGAGCGGACCGAACTTGCGACGCTCCAACACCACGCCGTGGAACAGACACAGCGAGAACAGCAACCACTGTTAATTAAAGCAGCAGCATGTGAGTGCCCACTACTGGGCATAGGTGATGCCGATGAAGTTAAATAGGTTCGTGTTCGATACCTTGAAATTTTGTACTTTGCCATCGCTGGAGTTGAAATAATCGACAAAATCCGGTACTTGATTCATGTACGCTTTCAGTAAGTTGGCTTTTATACCGCGCGGCGGCTCCACGGTCATTTTGTAACCTGGAACGAAGAACAATCTCGTTGGGTTTGAATTAGTTAGTTATACGTGGTGGAGCCAAGCGGCGGCTTTTGCTGCGGCTCGAATGGCCGGCCCGTCCGGGTTGGTACCACAGACTCGCAAAATACCGGCTTGAAGTAGAGGCAGCAGAGTGTGCTTCTTATGTCTTCTCGTATGTCATTTAATAGTATTAGTAATCCGCGTTTAACTGTGTATTCCCTCATACCTGCGAAATTTCTGAGTGTGTTCCAATGCGCGGTTGCGCAATATATATTGTATATATGTTTATATATTACAGATATGTCGTGTCAGTGTGTTTATAAAGAAAGGAGAATCGCATTATTTTACCATTTTGTAGCAACGCAACGGGGAAGAACGGCGAAGGCGTGGACGTAAGCCAGAGCCTAAAATCTTTGTGCACATTCTCCGGTTGGATATTCTCCACGTTGAGCTCCAGAACCGGCATCCACGACGGTGACAAGTGGCAGTTCTGATCACAAAATAAAAATCAATGTCCACGTAGTTACTTTTATTACAGAAAACGTACCCTTGATTACATGTATATTTATTTATTTTATTTATTTAAATACCTTTAAACATAGTATTACAAAGGGCGGACTTAATGCCTCTTGGCATTCTCTGCCAGTCAACCCGGGGCGTGGAGAGATATAGTAAAGGTGCCAAACAATAAATTTGTTAAAAAAAAAAAAGATACATAAATAAATATATAAAATACACATACAATTATATACATAAAGACAGAATAAATACATATAAACAAATATGAATACATATAAATATATATATATATTTATGTCCTAATTAAAATTTTCCGCGATGTAAATGAATCTTATATGCAAATGCACCTTAACAATATCTCTTCACGACTCGGGAGTTTTCTTAAGGTATATAAGAAACTAAAAAAAAAAATTATCAAACCACTCTCCCCATCCCTCATCCTCATCCTCCCTCTCCCAAATATCCTTACCAATCTGTCTGTGACGCACCTGCAGCTCTTTTGGTGATGCAGATATACATGCACGACGGTGATCACTTGCCGCCAGATGAGCCGCTTGCTCGTTGGCTCACTTCCCATTAAAAACTAAAAGTTATGCAAGTAATGGTTAGTAATAATTATACCTGAAAGAACACCCAGTTCCCAATTTCGCAGCCAACTTTCATCATGCTCTCAGCAAGCGGCCCCTGACCTTGACCAAGGGAAATGCTTCCGAAACGTTTGCCCATCTTCATTTTCTCCGCGAATTTCAGAAGATCTACGGAACAGTAAATCAAATAAAAATCCGGTTATCGTAACTCCTTTCTGAGAAATGACAGACTCATACAATGTTCTAAGCTTTTGAAACGTCTGGCTCAAATGACCAATTTATCCTGTTTGGACTGTAGTTGGAATTTGATTAGTCATTGTGCATTATACGTAACACCAATAAAATAGAAACATTGGTGAATTATCTGTGAGATTTTTTAATTTTTCACAAAAAATAGAAACATGAAAAAACAAATTCTGACCGTCTGTCCGAAACGATTTAACGTCCTAAGCTATCGGATCTGTATAGACGAATTCTCATACTCGAAATCGATACAGCCGTTTGTTTTATCATAATATAAATTAGGAATATAAACACAAAGGCGGTTCAGTACAATATAAAGAAATAAACAAACCGGCAGCGGGGTCAGTGCCAGTCGACAGGACGAATATGATCGGAGCCAACGCATCCGATTCCGCGTAGAGAGCGGCCAGGTCCGCGGGCTGCGGCTCCACGAACCGTGCGCCCAGCCCGCCGACCACGTAGTCCTAAGTCACAACAACATATTTAGTCCAATAACATTGCCGTGCTAAATCATTTCAATCCAAGTGGGTGTCTGAAGAGTGAACTAGAGAAATACCACAGAATCTCACGGTCTGCAACAAATAGCGGAACGAAGACGAACTGTACCATACCTTGATGAATTATGTTTCACCAACGTATCATACACCTCAACCTTACCGTAACATACTGTAAAATAGTCCATTGCTGGACATAGGTGTCTCTGTTAAAAATAATTTCGCAGTACCAGACACCCCGCACCTGAAACGCTGCAGCCCGTCATCGGTCTACTCGAATTTTGTCTGGTATTTTTCCAAACGATTATCCTGCCATCTGTTTTCAATGCTTTTCTATTAGCCTGCGGATGGCAAATTATTTCGCCGTTAACCATATAGGTTTCCTATGCCTACGCCACAGGGCGGAAGAATACATCGAATAGAAATATATTAACCAATACCTGAAGTCCGGGAATAACTTTATCTGGTCGAATACATTTCAGCACGAGAAGCTTCTGGAACGGATCCAGTTGAGTATCGAGCGGCTTCGGAAAAGGTAACCTGCAATGAAATATTAGCATCGCAAACATGTTTCATACACTAAGCTATACCTAAGGGCTTAATACTCCGTAAGTCAACCTCCCCTGCTTACTAACCTGTCTCCGGTGAACGACTTGATTTGACTAACCCAAATCTCGCAGGCTAATAATATAGAGCAGCATCTCTAGTGAGAGGGTTCTGGTAATTCGCTCGAAGACATGCGTTCCCGGTGCGATGAGCCTTGCCAAATTTAAGACATACATACTTTTGTTCGTGCATTCGAGGAAAGACATATCCCTGGCACTAAACTTAAAGAAGATGTACTAGCATCATATAATCATGAAGAAGATGCAGAAGGTGTACTAATTCAGAATGATAACCTAACACACCATTTACTGACTGACTCTCGGACTTATTATTACCCTAGACAGAATGAGAGCTTCAACTTTAGATTCACATTCCAATTGACACGCATGTGTTCATTTTTTTTGTATGAAATTATAATTTTATTTTATTTATAGTCAGCCATCTTCTCTTTTGAAATTAGTATGTTTTTTTTTTAATTTCAATAGCCTCGCGAATAAATAACGTCTAACACTTTAATCCCCCCGTGACCACGGCTGCTGTAAAGCAATCGAAACTATGGGAATACATAAACAAAATTAAACGCAACAAAATCCGTAAATAATAGTTTCATTTCAAATGTGTAGTGTTCGCGTAAATACAATAAATCGTGATGTACATACTTGTGTGGGTTCCAGGCTTCGTAGTAAGTGCGGAAGAACTTGAGATATTCCGAAAAGACTTGCACAAACTCGTGCATGCTGGGCACGGAGGCGAGCTGCTGTAGATCCATCCAGATACGTTCGGAAATCCATTTGGGATCAGGATTTTCTATTTCCTAAAACGAGTTAAAAATCGGTCAAGAAATGTGCCGGTGAACGAGATTTTAAGTAAGATAGAGATAGTATAATCTAATCTGTGTACAAATATAATCTGTTAGAAACATTTTCTAATTCTTATTCGATTCTAATATATATTGATGCACTTTTACTTTTCAAATAAACATAGCACTGCGCCGATGCACATGGCTAAATCTTCCATACCGAGAAAAGCCAATTGAAAGCCAGCAGTGGATAAAAGCTGATATATTCCGATACAAAAATAAAAAAGAAATGGTCAGTGAAATAACTTCGTTCGTAACTACCTCTTCAATCTTCGCACCATTAAGGAGAAAATTAAACTCCTTCGTTTTAATTATTCCTTTGTCCAGATTAATCCTCGCACAGAGTAGGAAAGCGAACAGTAGTTTATGTCTCTCGAATAGGCTTCGGCAGACGTTCTGGTACAGCAGGAACGTGAAATGCTCTATGATGATCTCCACTCTCTCAATTATATCATCTGTCGAAATCGATTCAAAACTATTAAAAAAGGCTATCAAATTAGCACTAGTAGAACCATCGTATAACTTATTAGGAAATTTAAAATAAAAATCAGTCATATCAAATCATATCATATCCAGTCAAATTATTAATTGTAAAGGTTGACTGGTAGAGAATGCTTCTGGCATTAAGTCTGCCTATATACATTCTCATGTATGTGAAGTTCAATAAATAAATAAATAAATTTCTCTACTAACGGAGAAGGAACAGACTAAAGAAACTCCGCACTTATCCCCTACATCCAGCAGCTATTCCCTTTATTCGTGAGGCCGATTGATATTCCGAACTCTTACACCAATAGCAAACAGCTACGATGTAGTCCGGACTGATTTTCAGCGAAATATGAAAATGATAAAAGTGGTAACACAAAAAGCAGACAAGCAGAAAAGCAGACAAGCAGAAAAACGATCGTACGTGTCCTATACAAACGATATAATAATGTAAAACTATACAATTAATCAGTGAACACTCGCCATTTTGTTCAGTTTCAGCCATGCTCCGCACGAAAAGCTTCACGAACCACTCCAGCGAGTATTGGTACATGGGATCCACGTTCGCCATTCCGGATAGGCAGAAGAACAAAATCTGTCCCCTGTTGGCCACGGGCACGTATCCTTGTCGGGCCTCGTCTATTTCCTTCGTTGTGCGCTCTATATCCTCCACTTTGATCTACGTTTCGTATAACAATTTGAAAATTAGGCAAATATTATAAACGAGAGGTTGTTCAAAGAATGTTTATGCGTCGGGCGATTAATTTTTTAAATTACAGAACCGTTAAAAGCATGTAGTGGTTAAGAGATTACGCCTGTGCTCAGTTAATTATTATTATTAGACACCAAGACAGACGACTGGTTAGAGGATATGCTTCCGAATCAGTAGACACTATTTTATAAAGATCGCTGAGAACATCTGATAAATAACTGCTTGCTGAATAAAACAAATAGACATCGAAAACGACGACTAATAGCATATCTATCGTTATTAATATTTATAATACTAAAAAGCGTTGCCATCCAAATTACTATTTTTAAGAAATAGTTATTTTATGAATTTATAGCGTAATGCAGTTATTAGAAATGATGTGACTACTCCCACTACATTTAAACCTCCCACCGGTTTCTATAGAAGTTTTTCAGTAGTTTTTGATCTATTTTGAATTGAGATCATTAAATAGTACAATTAAATCATACGAAATCCGATAAATAAATAATTTGTGTTTTGTGCTAAGTGAATTCTAGAATGTGCTTCCATTAAACTGTGTAGAAACAAGGATTAAGCTAAGATGCTTACAATAATCTCAGCGCTCTTGATTTTGATCGCTTCCAATGTTAAAATGAGCGGCAGGTCATCGACCGGCGAGCCCTCGCTGTTCGAAAGACCGTAAAGTATATCAGACTGCATCTCCGCCAGCTGCATGGCCATCTGAGCTCGCGTCACTATCAGCTGGCCGCGCAGCTCCTCCAGGTCTGGTCGTTCCTGTGCCACCACTGTGGACAGGAGCTGTTCCGCTAAACCGCTGTTGAACAGGAACTTGGTTAGAATCGAATTATTTCTTCGATTTACGTGTATAGATCATGGATTTAGTTTCATTGAAATGAAACGAATATTACGGAATTTATCGCGTTTGATTTTAGTTATTAAAATATAAAATATTTTAAATTAAACGCGACCGACGCGATGACAGTGGACTTGAATAGGCTGTCGTGGAAGATAACAAACCTGGGCACAAGCGCGAAGTTAACAATTTGCACCTTCACGGAGGTCTCGGGAGTGTACTTAGGATTGGGCAGCTTGGTGGTGATATAAAGACGAAACCCAGCATTGAAGGGGATCAAAGAATCACCAAGCTTGAGTACCAGTTGACCAGCTTGACGAAAATATTGACGCTGAAAGCAAATTATTCAATGGTGAATACGTTTTTATGTAAAGGTTATCTTTTTATTTAGTCAGCTCAAGGTCTTCACGTTAGTTAGACCACTAAACTGTTTTACCACTGAAATGGTAAATTGAAATTTTAAATGCCGAAGTTAAGGTCTTCGGCGGGAAAGAAAAACATCGTCAGGAAACATCCATGATAAATAATAAAAAAATGTCATATGAAATCCGCCAGCCTACACTAAAAGTAATAACAGACCCTTCCCGGATTCCAGTCGATATAGAGGATAATAAGAGGAGGGCTTCATCCATCAGTCGGATATTTGCAGGCGGATGTTACGTGATAAGCTTCTGTAACGTCTATTGACATCAGTATTCCACTTTTGTATTACATTGAGATAACAAAACACCTGATATTAAGTTTGACGCCTGCAAAAACTTCAATCGAAGAAGTAATGTCAACGCCTGAGTACCAAGATGGAATGCATGAATTACAGCCCGTAATTATACTGGCTCTCTATATCTTCCAAACCAGAACACAACAGTGGTTGCAATACTTACCGACAGAAATAGGTAAGGGGATGGTGGTCCTATCCAAACAGGTGCTAGACAGAGAAGCCTACTGTTGACAATTGTTATAAGATACACAACTGTATCTTATAACAATTGTCATGATGTTAAATGAGAAAATGAGTAAGTTTTATGGCTAAAGTAAAGTAAAGTGAGCTTGAATGGACAATTTTTTTTAATGAAAAAGACGGTAAACGAGCTAGCGGTTCACCTGATGGTAAGTGATTACCGTAGCCCACATACATCTGCAACACCATAGAAGCTGCAGGTGCGTTGCCGATCTTTAAGGATATTTGGGAGATGGGAGGGAAGAGGAGGTGTATGGGTAGGGGGTGTGGGCCTCCGGTTACCTCACACACCGAACGAAACGCAGAAGCACAAGATGCCTCTACTTCATGCCGGTATTCTGCGCGGCCGTGGTATCAACTTAATTTCTCGACTCACCGCATGAGACGCGACAAAATCATGCGGCTTCTTTTTACTAGGTTACTGTGAAAGTTGGTCCTTCCCCTATGACATATTATAAGATGCTCAATACCGTAGCAATGAGTAGTTTTTTTCACATATAATTCGTCACCACAGTGACTTATATTTATCGTAATAGTATCGACGTTAGCTTAGACCTATGTCACCTTTAGCACCGGATCTAATGCTGGATCCAGTTCCTGTCCCACGTTCTCCAGGAGAATCGGTTTTCCAAATCTCAAGGCCGACTCGAAGTTCCTTAGCAGTTCGCCGTCGTTCGGTTTGCATACGGTTAGACCTTCAATTTTACCCTGCAAACGTTATTAACTGTTTAAGTAAAAAAAATCCTGTAAAAATGAAATATTAATGGAATGCGTTTCAGTGTAGTCGGTAACCCAGGGGGGCGCTCGCTTTAATTATGAGTACTATATGAGTGAACGAACTCTGATATGGTACGAGATTAGATGGACCTCAGAGCGACGGTCATAAAAAGGAGTTCACGAAAAAATTGTGAACGTCGGTCATGGTACCAATCTTCCATAAATTAATCTAAGCGCGTAAAGCATCTTTGACCACTCCTAACTCGGAAGCATCCTCTATGAGTTGCATGAGTTTTATTGTCTGGTTACCGCAGGACTGGGCTGGTCTGAACCTACCTTGTGTTTGAATTTAATTTAGGTATATAAGGGTCTGCAGCCTGTTTAGTAGCAAGCTCTCAAACAACTTTGTTTATATGGAACAACAAAGATATTGGCCGAAATCAGTGGGGATTTACACAATTCAGTAACCTAGTTTACAATCCTATTAATTACATTATTTGTGCTCTATCATCATCATTATATCAGTGTGAGCTAAGGGATCGTTGTGTCAGTTCCTAGATTATTCTTACAACTCACGATTTAATGAAATTTAAAACTAAAAAAAATAGTCTTCGGGTATATTTCAGAAAAAGCTCAATTATCGAGATTTCTTTCTTCCGTGTATATAACAGAGTTTTGCTTTATTTATGTAATGCAAAAAAAAAAGTTGGCAGGCTGAATAGAGGCTGCCGTTAGATCCGCCACTTGCCGAAATATTTTTAATATTTGCTACTTCAACGGACTTCTATTCAATGCAATTCTAATTATCTATAGTGTTTACCATTTTGTATCATCGTATAATTTATACGAGAAGTAATTATTTCGCTTTCTGATAAAATCACACACAAAAGGATTGCAGATGTCAAGATAATAAACGTATTTATATATTTATCTATGTATATCTCTTTATCTATTTTATATTATAAATATTTATTTGTATATATTAATTTATTGTTTGTAGACTATCTATTGTTATTGCACTTGCCAACTAATTTTCATCATGACAAGGGTTGACAGGTAGAGAATGCCATTCTGCATTAAGTCCGCCCATTGTAACCTTTAGCTTAATGTCAACAACATAAAATAAAAAAATAAACAATAGAATACCCTTACCATGGCACGGATCCATTTGTTGGCCTGCGACTGGGGGTCTATGATGAGAGGCCAACGTCGCGAATTGCTCATTAGAACTGCAGACTCCACGGAGAGTGGGTCACGCGGTAGACCGTACATCTGCCATGTCCTGGCGCAAATAATCTCCGATGAGGAAACCGGTGTATCCACAACCGTGCTTCAAGATCTCTTCATCAGTACTATCATTAGCAAGTGGCTAATCAATAGTCCAGTTATAAACGACGTAGGCTTTCACTAAAGATTTCCGTGACAGCCTAGCAGAGCCGTGGTAGCCTAGTGGCCAGGGCGCAAACTTTAATTTCATAGAGCGCAAGTGACCTATGATCGATCCCCGGTAGCCGGCATATACCACGTGCTCAGGGGTGAAGGATAACGTTGTGAGGAAACCTGCATGTCTGAGAAATAATAAAAAATATTATTTAGAGGATATATGAAGCCCGCCAACCCGCACTGGAGCAGCGTGGCGGGCACTTCCCGGCTCCTAAACCCTCTCTGATACTCGTATTTAAGAAGGAGGCCTTTGCCCTGCTGTAGGCACTTAAGAACCTGAATTACTTGTGTCGATTAACTTCTTGTTCAAGTAGATACCTAGTCGCTCCATCTAGTAGACAGCCATCTTTAATTTGTGTTTTACCTCATGAACATTTCTTGACTTGATGGATTCTATGATATATGTGACTGACCCATTGCCACTTCAGCTAAATGCTCCATTAGGTTATGTTTTTTTTTTTTTTGGTAATGAGCAAGCGGCTCACCGCGGGTAAGTGATTACCATCGCCCGCGTACGTCTGCAACACCCTATGAGCTTCAGGTGGAGCGCCGGCCGATATTTGATAAGGAAAAGGGGGAGGTGGGATAGGGAATGAGCCCCGGTTGCTGAGTAGCAGCAAAAGACGCCGTTTGGCTCTACCATGTGTCTTTAGTCGTGAAAGTTGTTAGTTGGCGTAAAAGATAATGGATTCAAATTTTTTAAGGCTCTAATATAAATATATATTTTATTGATACAACATAATATGTAATGATGTATTTATAAACAAACCCAATTATTATGAATGACCTAACTAACACACTGAAAACAACTCGATAATTTAAAGTATCATTGCTTGCCTTATCTGAACAGCATCACCCAGTACAGAAAGGGGTGTAGCGTCTTCCGTATGTGGAACAGCAACTTCCTGATTAAAAATCTTGTCTCGTATACAGTGTGACGGTGTTGTAAAATAATCTACTTCCCTAGTAAAGTAGCCGCCCACAAATTCCCAGTGCTGGGAAAAGGCCTGATTATACCATGGATAAATGGATAATAACATGAAATAATACCACCAGCACTGGAGCAGCGCGGCGGTCCCTTCTCGGCTCCTAAGCACTCTCTGATACTCGTATTTGAGAAGGAGGCCTTTTGCGTAACAGCGGGCCCTTACAAGCTTTTTGCATTGCTACTTTTATACCATGGATAATCCACTGGGTTGTGGGTCTTTTTTATCTCTTTCTCTACGAGGCTCTGGTTACCGAATGGTGACGGGATATCTATATAACAGCAACACTCATCCGATGATGCCGTTACTGGACTCATGAACCCATTTGCCCGGCGTAGTGGATATGGGCAGACCCTCCGAGTAAAATGTGCTGGCTTTTACACCATCCAATTAGCCAGTTGCCAGTCGAAATGAACGACACCCACCTAGTAGTTCAGGGCGCACACTTTTATTTTATGGTACGCGAATGACCTAAGTTCGATCCCCGGTACCGAACCCATTAAAATTGTAATAGCAACTGTGAGTGCTGAATTTACCGCTAGATCAGTGGTGAAAGAACACATCTTGAATAAACCTTCATGTCTAAGAAATAATTTAAAAAAAATATATGTTTCAAGTGAACAAGCTTCAAAACCCTCTCAAATATTGATAGGAGGCCTTTTCCCAGCAGCGGGACATTTATAGGCCGTTCATTTTTTCCAGAGGCCAGGAACAAAACATTCCATCTCCGTCCAAATGTACAACGTAAATGTCATTAAAATCGGTTTAGCATTTTAGACGTGACATGATAACAGACACACTTTACTTTCGTGCGTTTTACATTACTATGGATTACTGATTTGACCTACCTTCATATGCTTAATCCATTCACTGAGCAGTTCTCGTCGAAACTCTTCCGTGAATGGTGTTATGTAACCTACAGCACCTGGGAAAGTAATAACGTGGCAAACATTTATTATTCCAGTATTATTAATTGACTGCTCGGTGGCGTAGTGGCGCAAGCGGGTTCGATTCCCGCACGGGACTAGTATATGTATGGACTACAAATAATAGTTCCCGGTCTGGGTGTTTGTCCGTGTGCAACTCATGTGTGTAAACTGCCTCCGCGACACAGGAGAAATTCCTACAGCGGTAGGTAACGTTTTTCTTCAATAAAAAAAAAATATTCTTTAGTATTATTACAGTGTCTAAATAGTGGTAAATGCGTTTAATAATGATTATGTCATATTCTGGCTGGACTTCCTTAGGTAGTAGAGCCAAGCGGCGGCGTCAGCTTCTGCTCGACCGGGTTGCTACAACGGCCACGCAGAATATCCGGCGTGTATTATAGGCATCTTGTGCCTCTGCGTTTCGTTTGGTGACTGAGGCCTCCCCCCCCCCCATCTCCTCATCCTCCCTCCCATCACCCGAATACTCTAAAAGGCCGGCACCTCACCTGCAGCAGCTCGGGTCCGACGTATGCGGGCGACGGTAATCACATAGTGCGAAGAGCATCCGATATCCGATCTTGACGTTTATGGCAAATACTCCGTATTATAGCCAATGTCCAGCAGTGGACTATTTTTGTTAAGATGGCAAGGTTGCAATGATATTGTCTGATGTATTCGCTCAATCATACTTACAGGCACTAACTAGAATGTCACCAATTAAGCTGACTTTACCGACTTCCAGGTCTTTGATGGTTCGTATCCAGCGGACTCGCTCGCTGGACAATCCGTTTAGCAGTCTATAAAGATTAAACAAAAGAATGTACTGGACAAACCTGAAAGTAGCTCATTTGTATCAACAATTTTATAAATAGAAAGCACGTAAGAATAAAAGAAAAAGAAAAACACATTTATTTGGCAATCGCACAAAAAAATAGAGAACAAAGTGGTCAAAAAGATAATAGAAAACTAATTCGTTGTGCGATGTCAAAAAGGTTACCGTCTCAGTGATACCACAGCACTGTTTTTCAACCGGGCCCTTCATTGTTTTCACGAACAACCCGACAAGAAGCTAATTGTATATAGTACAACGATGTAACATATATAATACAAATATACAAACGATTAAAATTGTGTGTATAAATAATCCACAAGAAAAAAGAAGAAAAAATACATTAATAGTAATAATAAAAGATACACAATTGTTAAATTACTGTACAGTTGAGCAGAATACCCATCTCGATAAAGAGAAACTAACCAAAAAATAGAATCAAAAACAAAAAAAAATCAAAACCGTTCGAAAAAAAAAACTTAATTAGTAATTGCATTTATCTACAAGTGTTCACTTTATCACTTGTACGGTGTGAACGAAAACGTGAAGGAGAATTATTAAAAAAAAGTATTTCGAGGACCACTGTAATGTACAGAGGCCCTGTTATTTTGTTGAGAGGCTAGTAATGTACTTTTCATCGTGGTAGAGTCAAGCCCCAGCTTTTGCAGCTGCTCGAGTGTGCCGACTCTACCGATGCAATAACCACGGCCACAGAGAATACCGGAGTGATGTACAGACAGCTTATGCATCTACTTTTCGTTCGGCGAGTGATGTGACCGGAAACTCCTAGCTCCAAATATCCAATCGGGACCGATAATGCACCTGCAGAGCCTCTAGTGTTACAGAAGTACGTGGGCTTCGGTAATGAGTTACCATCGTGTGAGCACATCTCCTTTAGAAGCTCAAACAGTAGCTCCTTTTTTTAATCTAATCCAAAATAAAAAAAAACCCTTCGGATATTATCTATTCTCCTAAGCGTAGGTTCACACGGCATTGTCCTGCGCACGTTTTTTTCAGTGTACGATTTTAAACGTACAATCAGCCGGATGCTCATAGGGTAGGTTAATTGACATTTTAATATCAATATATTTATTTCTTGACATGTTTAATATTAATGATTAAATAATGTGACAATCTTTTAGTGAACATTTAAATATTTGCACACTCCGTTGTATAGAATAGAATATAGCGAAGCGATGTATAATTCACATCAGTAACATACCTGTATTCTGCAAATAAATGATTATGATTATGTCTATGTATATATATATATGTATTCATATTTGTTTATATGTATTTATTCCGTCAGTATGTTGTAAGTGTAAGTTATTCAGCTTAGTTCTTTTTTTAATAAATTTAATGTTTGGCACCCTTACAATATCTTTAAACGCCCCGGGTTAACTGGCAGAGAATTCCAAGAGGCATTAAGTCCGCCCTTTGTTATACTTTTATTTAAAGGTATTAAAATAAATAAAATAAATATACAAATAACCGCAGTTTTCACAGTTGTCTCAGTGGACGTCTGTAATGGATCACCGCTTGGTTTTACTTTCATATTGGTATCGAAGGCGTCAACGGTCAGAACGCCGACAAAACAGAGTGTTATCCCACAAAACGGGCTTTTGTTCCACTAAAGAATTGAAAAGAATAATTGTTATCTATAGACGATTCGTCGACCATTTTAAAGTAACAAATTTAAAAATCATTTAAAATACGCGCGATCTCTTCAAAAACCGCTCGCTATTCGATAAAACAAAACGCACAGTATCGTGGCGTGTGACAGGGACATCACTTTACTATGTGCCACTGGAAACAAAACACGTTAAAGTTCATTCGATTTGCTCGACAAGTACGTTCAGTATTCATTTAAACGTATAAACGATGTACGTTTTTTTTGTAGTTTTATATGGCTCTATTTATTCGTTCAGACTTATACTATTAAAAAGAACGTGCAGGACAATACCGTGTGAACCTACGCTAAGACTCATAATGACCTGTTCGCACGGTCCATTCTCGCCAGGCACTGGTTGATGTCCTCCTCCATCCTTTTCTTCTCTTCCTCCTTCTCCAGTAGATACGCATTCAGCTTCGCGATGCCCATCAATAGAGCTTGCATTTTAGCCTTTGCGTTAGAGAGCATGGCTACAATACATGCAAAATAAATGGATAGCCAGAGCTTTATTAAGTGGATTACTTATCAGGACGTGGTAGAGCCAAGTGGCGGCTTTTGGTGCTACTCGAATGTGCTTCTGCCTTTCGTTCGGCGAGAGAGGTAACCGGAGGCCCACTCCCTCTGCCCCATCCCCCTTCTAATCCTCCCACCCATTCTCTTTGCCGCCTTTCCCATAAAAAAAAAGTTAATCTACAGCCTTTTTTCATACGTACGGAGTGGGCCTCCGGTTACCTCACTCACCGAACGAAACGCAGAAGCACAAGATGCCTCTACTTCACGCCGCTGCTTGGCTCTACCACGTTTACTGACATCACAACTGTACAAATGTGGAGGTATATTACCCTCGACAGCCGCCAACTCTTTAGTAGCACGGTTGAGTGCCTCTTTCTTTGGAGCGACAGCTTTGTTCACATGATAGTACTTGTACATGGCGTGAACCCACATGCACAATGACATGCAAGCCTTCGAAACCTGTGAAGTGATCACTCGTATATACGAGGGAGGGGTGTTGAAAAAGTTGATGACGAAATTGACGAAACAAATGAATTTTCATATTTCTAACATCGATGAATAAAAATATTTCATTTTTATTTCTTCAGTAGAAGAATCGCAGAATGCCAAGCGCCAGAGGCATAGACAAATACCAATTTAGATAGCTGCTAGGCAGCAAAGAAGCTCTACGGACAGAGAGGAGAGTTCACTAGGAGCTATCTAGATTGTCTATGTCTCTACCGAGAGACATCATTGAAGAGTATAAAGAGTAATACGGAATACATCGCAGCCTGTATACTACATTAGTATTAGGTACTCCATATTAGTCGTCAGTCGTGAAAACACATTAAAAACCCTGTCACACTGGCTTGGTTTTAGAAGCCAAACGCATTCCGTTGTTTGGTAAGTGGAGTAACACTGAGATATTTCTTTAAACAGTATAAAAAAAACGATTCAATGCGTTTTTCACTATCATTGAAAACATCTCATGATTAAATACTTAATATAATATGTATAATACATTCACATTTAAAATGAAACAAAATTGTCGTGTTAAATTTTGTTTTTATATGCCTGATGTTTCCAGTCCTTAGCACTAAGGTTGTTAATTTTGGTTCGTCTGCGTAGATGGTAACAAGAAATCATCACATTCACATTTAGTTTAACACATTAGATTATCTGTCTATGTGAATCCGATGCGGTATTGTAATAATTCTATATTACATTACGAAATAATGGGTAATTGACAATGTGTAACAATATACCTTTTGTATTTTCGTCGGCTCGTAATTTGGATTATCCACAAAGCGTTTGAGTTTCTTTACCATGTCCTCTGTGATGGTCTCCTTATCATATTTCATGAGGGAATCTAGAAAACCGGTTGGGTCGGAGAACATTTGCGATCCCGGTTTCCAGTAGTTTAGGATTTTTTCTCCGAATTTCGCTCCCGGCTCCTTGAAGATATTAGATATTACACTGATGCATATTCATCTACTTCTATATCAGGCATAGATAATTTTTACACATCGGTATATTTACAGTTTATTGAATTGGGGAATTAAATTAGAAAAAAAAATTAAGAAAACATCTTCACGTTCCTCGAGAGCCACCTCATACGACAGCAAAAATAGAAACCAGAACTACGCTATACGCAGTTAGAAATCTTTGTTGCTAAAACCCTTCTCACTGCTTTTAAGTAAGTGACTAATGTAAGAAGCGACAACTTACTTTGATCGGTTTAATATCGAATACGACACAAAGCGACTCGACTACGAGAATGACACCGGCCGGAGGTTTCTTCAACGCTTTCACTTCGACAATGTCGTTTCTGTTCAATTCTTGTAGAGCTTTCTCTGCTGCGAGCAGTGCAGGCATCGCCTCGTCTATATCAACATCAGCGGTATTACACGTGAGTCCATCAAAAATAAATGAAAAAAAAAATATTCAAATGTCAAAGAATAAATAAGTATTCGAAAAGGCAACGCAGAGTATAAGTACGTCTGTGTTTTAATTATCTTTAGCATCACTGCCTTAGTAAGATAAAAAAAAAGTTATTGCGTATCGTGGAACACTCGGTTGGATCGAAGTTCCTATCGTAGTATATTATTATTGATAAACGTATTATATTATTGATTAACAAATACGACTAAATGAATTACAGTTACATGAATTCACGCATTGTTGCACTTTAACTCTGACACTTACCTAGCGTCATTGTTATTATCTCCTAAGCCTCTATCACAATGCACTATAATAATATAATAATAATAATCTTTATTGTCATAAGAATATGGACCACAAAGTATGAATTCCCTGACATCCGTGCTAGGTTAAGAATCTGTATTACAGAGGTCAGTGTCTTCTCCCAAGTTGATTAACAATAATAATTTCTCAAAACAACAGCTAAAATAGTCGAGATATTAGTACAAAATTACAGGAAAATAATAAAAAATAAAAAAAGAAGTAATTAAAAAGTAACTTAACGAATGCTTTGAACATATATATGTACATGTATAAATATATGTACTGAGATCGTGCGTGTCGATGCGTGTGTGTGTGTGTGTGTGTGTGTGTATTATTGATGTATATTAACCAATAACAAGGGTTATTTCGAATTGCTTGAACCAATAAGCGCGCACCTATGACCGGGCACAGCCAATAGCATACGCGCTATGAATAACCGTCTACACTATAGAAAGGGTTTTCCAGTTTTTATTCCTATTCCTTTGTAGTCCATGCAGTTAGGTCGTGGAACTCACTACCGCCTACCATAAGACATTCCGGAACTATAGTTTTACTTAAGAAACGTGTAAAGGACCACTACTTAGCTTCGTGTTAATCGAATATATATTGTATATTTACGACTGTGTATGAATGTATATATGTATATATATATATATATTTATTTTAATATATCTATGTATATTATTTAATTATATGTAATCTTATTTATTCAATTGTTTACATATTATTTATTAGAAATGTACGCACTAAGTTTGCCATTTCGATTAAATTTCCCGATAGGGTCTGCTGGAAGAAATTTCAATATATGGAATAAGTAGTACCCTTGTACTAATACTATGTTTTAATGTTTTCATGCCTTTTTGTGTGTACATAAATAAATAAATAAAAAAAAAAAGGTTCGTGACGGAAAAATCTTACACTTTTATTCCTCCATTCGTACCGTGTGATAAGGAACTACGTTCCAAAAAAAAATATTAATTCCTTTACCTAAATCTTTTTGTGCATCTTCGGCCATCGCCGATGTTTCAGCGGCCATTTTTTCAGCCACTGCCTGCTCCTTTTCCACTTTGATTCTGGCTTCCTCCGCTATCGCCTAAACCAACAACAATTATAAACTAAATTACAGTTTTCTACTTCGATCTGTTTCGATGCGACTACTCCATTGTGGTGCTTTGTATAGAAAAGCAGCAAGAACAAGAAAATAGGATTGTTTTTTTTTTAACAACCAAATTTTGCATTACTGACCGTATCAGTTGCGATCTGCTCTATGACCTTCTTGGTCTCCTCTGCCGCTTTCTCCATCATGGGCTTCAGTTCGGCCAGCTCTATCTGCAACTGTTTTACTTCAACCTCGGTCTGGTTCAGCTTGTTTAAGCCTAAAAATTTAAGCCGAATTTATTAGTTATCAATGTTAGTTTAACAGTTATCAGTTCATGCTAAACTCTCTGTAGCATGTAACTAAAATTTGAAATCCGATTATTATAAAGAGTGCCAAGAAACAAACATTTTAAGTACACGTTTCAAATAATAATATTGTCACATTTCATTTTGTACACATTAAAACACTCACACTCACTATACGACAAATACGCCCATACATACATACATCCTTCAAGGATCAGACGGAGGTGCCAACACTTTCTAAATATGTCTCATGTAAAAGCATAGACCTCTCTTTACTAAGCAGACATTTTAAAGAACCACGCTTGGTTGGAAAAAGGCCAGGTCAAGAGTGCTCTAAATCAACGAGCATGCCAAGATTGATGAAAGTGGAACAAGCGAAAGACTTATGTTAGAACCGTAGCAAGTGGAATAAGATTTTCTCTGCCTACCCCGTTGGGACCAAGCCGTGAATATATACATACACACGCTTGTCAAGCGGATTGGCGGTCACTGCAGTAAGCGCATTGCACTTGAAGGATGTATGTATGTATGGGGTATTTGTTAGTCAACGCAAAGAATACCAGTCTTGAGCGCGTTCGACTCCTTGAGGATGGAGGCCTGCTTCTTCCTAAACATCTCGGCGTAAGCGGCGAGCATCTCCATATAGGACATCGGGGTGACGTAGTTCAAGCGATTCAATTGCGCTAAGAACTGCGCACTCGTATCAACGACGCTTCGATGCGCGAAACAGCATACCGACTAAAAGAAGTGTTAATCATAGAGATAAAGAACGTCATTAGATAATAATTGAGTTACGATCTGTTGTGTCGTCCGGGTTAGTTAGATTTCTAAATTTCGATCAGGGCACTTCTAAAAATCCAGGTCCTCCTGGACACTCTCCCATTCTTGATATTCCCTTTCGGTTTCGCCTAAACAACTTATAAAAGTTAGTGAAGAAAATTGTTTCGATGCAATAGAAGTGTTTAAACTCATAAGTTGAAGCGCAGTAATTACCAGTTTCGAGTGTCACATAAATATTATTTAGACATCGTTTATGTGAGACACTTTATCTTGAGATTTATTTATTTATTTTTACTTTATTGTCTACACCATTACAGGATTACAAAGGGCGGACTTAATGCCTTTTGGCATTCTCTAACAGTCAACCCAGGGCGTGAAGAAATGTGGTGATAGGTGCATCAAATTTAAAATAATATAAATATGAAAGGCTAATCGAGAAATATACTACATAATTAAAACACATATAAATGTATAAGCATACATATCTACACATACACATAGATATACAAATACATACTATAATGAAAACAGAAATACCAACAAATTTAGTGTTCCCTGAAGAAATACTTTTGAAGCATAGCCTGGAATTTCAAAAATAGTGCTGAGAATCCGTTTGAAATTCTAGAGACTATTTAGTCACTGTACATTAAAGCAAAGTAGCAGCAGGTAGTAAAATTAAATTCATTAGAGTCACAACTTCGTACAGTTTCGTCAAACTTTATTAATTCATATAAATGTTTTATATAATACGATCTTGATGTTATGATAAATATATGAAAGTCATCAAGCCTGTCAGTGCCCACTGCTGGCTAAAGGTTTCCTTCCTTCTCAAATATTTTGATAGGGTTTTGGAGCCGGGAAGGGACTGCCGCGCTGCTAAAGTGCGGGTTGGCGGGCTTCACATGTCCTCGAAATAATATTTTTTTTATTATTTCTCAGACATGCAGGTTTCCTCACGATTGTTCCCTTCACCGCCGAGCACTTGGTAAATGCAGCACTTAAAATTGCTACCAACAACTCTGGTGGTGCCGGTCACTCGCGCTCTTTAAAACTAAATTGAGCACTCTGACTTACCACTAGGCTAGCAATAGTTACTGCAGACAAGAATAAAATTTCCTTCAGGAATTTTGTATGTTCGTGAAAACATAATTGTGCACTTACGACCATAGCGTCCAAGACCGTGTCGCTGGTTTCCAGCTCGCCCATGTTAGCGAAGAAATGCTTTGCAACTGACTGCAGCGCCGTATTGGGCCATTCGCTGAACCAGTCTATGGTGCAACAGTTCACCAACGATGGAAACTGACGCAGCCTGGCGCGGAATATCTGTTTTAAAAATTGACTAAAGTGAATATTCTTGAAAGTTTGACGTGTGACTGTTGAAAGATGTACGATATGATTATATTTTTTTATTGATATTTAATGAAACTCCATTCAGTTTACTGTGCGATTCCATCATCATCAACATCATTTCAGCCTATTACAAGTCCACTGCTGAACATAGGCCCCTAAGATTGGCACGAAGCTTCGTCCTGAGCCACCTGCATCCATCGACTTTCTGCAACGCTGCGCAGGTCGTCACTCCATCTTGTGGGGGGTCGTCCTACACTGCGTTTGCCAGTACGTGGCTACCACTCGAGAATCTTTTGTGCTATTCCATAGATAAGTCTAAAGATAGCAAAGTATAAGAAACTCTTTTATTTTTAATTCATTCTTTATTGCTGACCTTCCACTTTTTCGGGTTATTTATTAATTCTAACACTGAACCAACTGTTCGTACACGGTCAGCAATAAAGCCGTGGTACCGACCGGGGTTGGTACCACGGCGTCACAGAATACCGGCGTGAAGTAGAGGCATATTGTGCTTCTGCGTTGCGTTCGGTGAGTGAGGTAACCGGAAACCTACTCCCCTTCCCCGTGCCCTCCTCTTCCTCCCTCCCATCTCCCGAATACCCTTAAAGACCGGTAACGCACCTGCAGCACCTCTGGTGTTGCAGATGTACGTGGGCGACGGTACTCACTTACCATCAGGTGAACCGCTGGCTCGTTTGCCGTCTCTTCCATAAAAAAAAAATTAGGAGTATAATATCGTCCACTATAAATCTGAATATAAATCAGTGTTTATTTTTAAATATCATTATATTGTTTAATATGCTAGACGTTAAATTATAGAAACGGATAAGTATGATTCAAGACGTCAAGCGACCAATGTAACATGGTCTTCTCAATCTTTAAGGCTGAAAGTGAAATCGAAAGACTTGTATATATCTTATATTATATCTTACCCGCAAACGCAACGTGAGAGCATTTTTTCTGGTTCAGTAGATCAATATCGACAAATAAAGAATACGCGAACACTACACATTTGAAATGAAACTATTATTTACGGATTTCCGACGTTTCGATTGCTTTACAGCAACCGTGGTCACGGGGGTACTGAGGTCTTTCACCCTCACATCGGGTTCTCTGTCACACAAACTGACCTCGCCGACGGGGCTCATCACGATGACTGTGTGCAGATTGTTGCGCACGCGGCGCTGGTAGCAGGAGAACAGGTTGGCCTTCGTGGCCGGCAGGCCCTGCTCCATGGCGGCGTGTCGCACCAGCTGGTAGATGCGATCCATGTCCTCCGCCTCGTATATGTTCGGCACGTCGCCGGAGCTCAGGACGCTGTTTAGGTCTTCGAGGAATGATTCCATTTTTATCTTTAATTAAATAAACAGCATTATTTCGTTAAAATTATTTTGGTACAGGCGACGGGAGTCCTTTTCTACCCTGGGAGTATTTTGGATAGATTGCGTCTTGCTTATGTTTGCCATTAAGCAGCAGTGCAATCACTGCCGTATCCCGGTCTGAAGCGTATCAGAAGCCAGTTAAATTACAGACCCTGCAGGATTTCATTTTAGTATTCAAAGGTCACATAACGTCCGTATTTTTTTAAAAGTTGCCTTTTGAAATAACCTCTTACCATCAATTCCACAATAACCTCCTGTGTTACATCAACGTAAAAAATATATAAAACGTTAAAATTATAAAGGTCTAAGAAAATTTGTATATTGTTAAACCTGAGCATCAGAGAAGAGAAACACGATCCCTTTGTTGTCACCGCCAGCTTTTATCATGGTCTGCTTGATATCATCGCGCCACTCCGTCTGTCCGTATGACTTCGTGATCTCAATTTGTATGCACATTAACTCTGCAATGTGTGCCGCCAGGCGAGAGAGGCTCTGTCGACCTAAATTAGTAATAATGTGAAATGAGATTACCACTACTGAACACAGGGTCTTTACTTAGCAGTGAGAGTATTTTTTCCATTTCTTTCGCATAAATCCAAACCATCTGATACTTGTAAGTATTTATTTTGATTTATTATACATGTATGTATTAATGTGTTTGTATGTATATATCTGTGTAGGTATTTATGTATATATTATAGTATGTATTTGTATATGTATGTGTTTGTGTAGATATGTATGCTTATACATTTAAAAATGTGTTAATTGTGTCGTATATTTCTCAATTAGCCTTTTGATATTTATATTATTTTAAATTTGATGTGTCACCACATTTCTTCGCGCCCTGGGTTGACTGTTAGAGAATACCAAAAGGCGTTAAGTCCGCCTTTTGTAATCCTTTTAGTGTAGACAATAAAGTATAAATAAATAAATAAATAAATGCAGGCTTGAAATTATGAATTTTTGAAGTGTCTCAATATAACCTAGAAGGAACCTGAAACGACAAATCCATTCGATAATTTTTTTTCTGAAAGGATTCTGGGAATGCCATTTATTAACTAACATTACTAATATTCCTGTTAACCCTCCAACTAAACATTACAGCTTGTATCTGGAGTGGTTCACGACAATAGTCGAATGGCAGGTCTCGTTACTTACGACGTCATGTTACGTAGTCCGCAACCTAACCCATTTGGCTATTGGTGCTTCTAAAGTGTATTGTTAAGTTTTACTGGTGGTTGACTCCTCCTATGCCTAGGAGTCGTCTGGTTAAATACCACACACTTGTCCAATCCTACCTTCTATGGTTACCATTGTTGTGTTCCTGTTCGAAAAGTATAGATTGCCTGTATAATTGCCAAGTCTTAGGCAGTTCTAGACTTGTAAACAATTTAGATTTTGCTACCTTGCCGTCGGTTACTTTTGATAACAACATAATTCCTTTCTGTTCCCATATCAGAAACCTGGGTCTATATGTTGATAGCTGTTTTACATGGAATAAACAGATTCAGATTCACTTTGATCAGATCACACCTTGCGTTTACTTTATCGTCTCAAAAATTTCCTTCCAACCACTACTAAGATTTTACTTGTCAATTATTGACTATGCTGATGTGTGTCGCACAGACCTATCTCAACAACATCTTAACACACTGGATCGTCTCCTTAACAATTGCATCAGATACATTTATGGTCTCCGCAAGTACGACCACGTGTCTTCCTTTCGTGCACAGCTCAATTGGCTGCCAATCAGCGCAGAGATGTTAGAACACTTTGCACCCTTTTGTTCCACAATTCTTAACGATCCTTGTGTTCCTGAGTACTTCAAATCTAAGTTTCAATACCGTGGTGATTCTCATAACTGTTTTCTCCGCTCTTCGGGTAGTCTCAAGTTGCTGACGCCTTTATACCGTACTGGGTACTTATCTAAGTCATTCGCTTTTACGGCTATAAGGCTCTGGAACGAAATCCCTCTTGACATTAAAAAAGCTCCTAATAAGTTTGCCTTTAAAAATAACATCCGCAAACATTACAGAAATGTTGCAAGTTGTTTGTCCTGACATGTATTTTATTCTATGTATATATGGTATATTTGTATATATGTTATTCATGTATCTATGTATGTATGTATGTATCTATCTATCTGTGTAAGTATATATTTTGATATTTATATCCTTTTACTGGTTTTATTCTCTTAGCTGTATCGCCTCTATTACGTATATATCTCTGCTTAGCCTAATGGTTAACTG
The DNA here is from genome assembly GCA_029286595.1 of Bhutanitis thaidina. NCBI lineage: Eukaryota > Metazoa > Arthropoda > Insecta > Lepidoptera > Papilionidae > Bhutanitis > Bhutanitis thaidina. Next base: position 844,537 of record JAGSMS010000020.1, on the reverse strand, counting down.
GGAGAGAATGCCTCTAGGCATTAAGCCCGCCGTATGTACGAATTAGTGCATAAAGATTAAATAAATAAATAAATGCAGGCTTGAAATTATGAATTTTTGAAGTGTCTCAATATAACCTAGTAGGAACCTGAAACGACACTCATACAAATCCATTCGATAATTATTTTTTTCTGAAAGGATTCTGGGAATGCCATTTATTAACTAACATTACTAATATTCCTGTTAACCCTCCAACTAAACATTACAGCTTGTATCTGGAGTGGTTCACGACAATAGTCGAATGGCAGGTCTCGTTACTTACAACGTCATGTTACGTAGTCCGCAACCTAACCCATTTGGCTATTGGTGCTTCTAAAGTGTATGGTTAAGTTTTACTGGTGGTTGACTCCTCCTATGCCTAGGAGTCGTCTGGTTAAATACCACACACTTGTCCAATCCTACCTTCTATGGTTACCATTGTTGTGTTCCTGTTCGAAAAGTATAGATTGCCTGTATAATTGCCAAGTCTTAGGCAGTTCTAGACTTGTAAACAATTTAGATTTTGCTACCTTGCCGTCGGTTACTTTTGATAACAACTTAATTCCTTTCTGTTCCCATATCAGAAACCTGGGTCTATATGTTGATAGCTGTTTTACATGGAATAAACAGATTCAGATTCACTTTGATCAGATCACACCTTGCGTTTACTTTATCGTCTCAAAATTTCCTTCCAACCACTACTAAGATTTTACTTGTCAATTATTGACTATGCTGATGTGTGTCGCACAGACCTATCTCAACAACATCTTAACACACTGGATCGTCTCCTTAACAATTGCATCAGATACATTTATGGTCTCCGCAAGTACGACCACGTGTCTTCCTTTCGTGCACAGCTCAATTGGCTGCCAATTCGTCAGCGCAGAGATGTTAGAACACTTTGCACCCTTTTGTTCCACAATTCTAAACGATCCTTGTGTTCCTGAGTACTTCAAATCTAAGTTTCAATACCGTGGTGATTCTCATAACTGTTTTCTCCGCTCTTCGGGTAGTCTCAAGTTGCTGACGCCTTTATACCGTACTGGGTACTTATCTAAGTCATTCGCTTTTACGGCTATAAGGCTCTGGAACGAAATCCCTCTTGACATTAAAAAAGCTCCTAATAAGTTTGCCTTTAAAAATAACATCCGCAAACATTACAGAAATGTTGCAAGTTGTTTGTCCTGACATGTATTTTATTCTATGTATATATGGTATATTTGTATATATGTTATTCATGTATCTATGTATGTATGTATCTATCTATCTATCTGTGTAAGTATATATTTTGATATTTATATCCTTTTACTGGTTTTATTCTCTTAGCTGTATTGCCTCTATTACGTATATATCTCTGCTTAGCCTAATGGTTAACTGGGAGAGAATGCCTCTAGGCATTAAGCCCGCCGTATGTACGAATTAGTGCATAAAGATTAAATAAATAAATAAATATAATTATGAGCTGTGAGGCATTCCATCTTAATCGTTCGCTGGTGTAGTTTCACAACGCGCTTGTCAAAGTTTCCTCGCCCCCTCCCCTTCCCGCCCTTCTTCTCGTTCTTCGCCGTAGCTTACCTGAACCGCCCATTCCCAAAAGCAGAGCATTGGCCATCGGTTGTCGTACAATGCGAGCGATCCGGCACAGATGAGCGACGGCATCCTCGAACAGCACCAGATCTATAGGCACAGTCGACGACACGTTGTAATCGTCCATGTAGTGCTTCAACACGTAAGCGAGCTGTCGGACATATTTAAAATTTTAACTTCGGCGAAAGTTAAGTTCATGCGAACTGTGATAACTTAGGTATGAGGGCGCTCGGTTCAATTTCATAGTACGCGAGTGACCACGAGTGTTGATTCTGGCGCCGCCTAAACTAAACTGAATTTATCACGTGCTCAGCGGTGAAGGACAGATCACGTGGAAACTTGCATGTCTAAAAAATGGATATGAAATATATGTGAAATCAGCCAATCCGCACCATGCAATTCTTCAGCTCCATAAACCCTCTCAAATGTAGAGAAGAGGATTTTGCTAAAAAGTGTGATATTCATAGGGTACTTGTTTAAAGAAAGACAAACGCATCTGTACCAACGTTAGACACGAATCATCTTAACTTTACAACACGGCGTAAGAGATCTTGTTACTTGCACAGTGAAAATTCACAATCTCCGGGAGGCGATAGGCGACGATAAAAAAAAAGGATTGCGGAAGTCCGTTCGGCGAAGACGTTGAGTCATACCAAATGATTATCTATCGTACCTGCCTACTCCTATGGGAGACATACGTGAGCATCTTTCGAAATCTAAGAAATCGATATTAGTTTAGATTACTATCTACAACCATCACTATCGAAATCTATTTTATGACATGTGGCAGCGGCGTAAAATCCATCTTACTCTTGAGTGTAGTAAAATTGAGATATACTGCAATTACACTAGGTGGTAGGTTCCTTCTTTACGTAGGAACCGTCTGGGTATGAACGACCCTATTTTCTATTTCTACCGCTATGCAGCAGTGCATCAAATGCTTTGGACCGGTTTGAAGGGTAAAAGCCAGAAAAATTCCAGGTTTCTACAGTGGTAGAGCAAAGCGGCGGCATTAGCTGCTGCTCGAATGGGCCGGCTCGACCGGGTTGGTACCACGGTCTCGCAGAATACAGGTCTGAAATAGAGGCATCTTATGCTTCTGCGTTTCATTCGGTGAGTGAGGTATCCGGAGGCCCACTCCCTCTCCCCATTCCCCTTCTCTGTAGTCTAGTACCCGTCTAAGGCCGTCAACGCACCTGCAGCACCTCGGCTGTTGCAAAAGTACGTGGGGGACGGTAATCACTTAGCATCAGGCGAACCGCTCGTTTGATGCCTTTCACTTTAAAAAAAAAAAGAATGTGTAAGTGCATGCTATGAGGCATTCAATCTTTGACCACCTGGGGGTAGCAACGAATCTCTAACCATATTCGATAGAAGTTGTTTTCAGGTGACCATAGCCTTCAAGTGGACTGTTGGCTTCTTTGTCACCCCAATCCAATAAAATAGATATACGTGGGCGACGGTAATCACTTACCATCAGCCGAACCGCTTGCTCGTTTCCCGCCTTTGCCATAATCAAAAAAAAAAGGTCGTGAGACGTTTCAGCTTAGTTAACATGGCTGACTACCCGTCTGTAACCTCCTTCGATTGAATCCGCTTCCACGTGTACATGGACTGCAGTTGTCACTCTTAACATCAGACAGTTCGTTTATCACCTTAATTCGACTAAAGACACTAAAACGAGAAGGCCGGTGTTATGTTATGCACTGTTATACGGGATTATTCAATTAGGTTTTTAAAAAAGTAATTAGAGTAAAACAGTTTATTGTTTCAATAAAAGACAAGTTTCGAATTAGTTATTCGGCAAGCGTGTAACGTGTTGGGAGGATGGAATCAGACTAATGTCTCTCATGCGAGGCTCTAGTGAGTTCAGAATGTTGAGTAGGCAAGTTAGGGATGCTGGCTTTGCAAGATAATCAATTGTCAGCATTAGCCCTTACAGTTTAGGGATGTAACATTACTAACAGGCTGCCGTGTTGAAAAATGGAAACATTCACACCAGGTACTACTTAAGCGAACACTCTGTAATAGTATGTATGTATTTCATATATTCATGTTATGTATATTTTTTGTATTAATTTTATTTGCATATTATGTGTATGTATTATATCTTCACTTTAGTTTATATTATGTGTACACCCGAACCCGATACTTATCATATTTCCTTTTTCTTTCTGGGTTGCCTGGAAGAAATCGCTTCTTAGCGATAAGGCCGCCTATTGTACTTTTTGTTTTTTGTTTCCTTATAATCTTTGTATGTTAAATCCGTGTGTGTACAATTAAAGTATATTTCATTCATTCATTCATTCATTCATTCATTCATTCATTCAATGATTATCAAGATTTGACACAAATTATCAATAAAGACATTTCCAAATTTGTCATGTTCTCGTTACCTCCTCCCGATCGTCAATCTCCACGTATTTCCGGTCGTCGTTGCCTATATCCATGAAATCACCGAAAAGCATGAGTCTACCGCCCGTGATGTCGGCGGGCTTTTTACCAAATTCCGTCTGAATCTTCTTGTTTAGCAAACTAAATAGAGACACGGTAGAAGGAAGGTTAAAATATTGTTCAAAAAAAGATCCTATGCGTAAATAGGTTCTCTTAACAGATATAATTATAAAATTTCGTTTCGTAAATCGTATCGTAAATTAAACCCATTAGTAATGACGTGAAGCTTGACTATAGTTATACAGTTTTATAATAAGGAAAAAAAGTGTCAGTAAAGTGTTTTAGTGTGTAAATCGTAGGCTGGCAATACAAGTCCGTCTAGTGTGAAGACCATAGATTATCATGTAAGTTAAAATTTTCCACAATCATAGACATAAAGGATTGCCTTAAGATATTATAATGATATATGTATTATGGTCGCAAATAAAAATATTTTTTCTTTACTTTTTCTTATATTTATAAACAGAGATACAGACAAATAGACATGTAGTTAAAAAATACTGTTTCGGTATCAGCCTCGTTACTAATTCGCGTAGCATCGAAATGTTCAGTGTTTGCATCGTTACAATTTTCTAGGTTTATTTATTTTACGTCTGTCAACTGTAGATTCAACCATACTATAGTATAGTTTGAGAAATTAATAAAACCATCAGTAATATCGAGGCATACAGTGGTGGGGCGCTCAATTTAGTTTCAAAGTGCGTGAGTGACCTGGTTTCTGGGTGTTTACCACGTGCTCAGCGGTGAGGGAAAACATCGTGAGGCAACCGGCATGTCTGAGAAATTATAAAAAAATATTATTTCGATTATATGAGAAGTCCGCCAACCGGCACTGGAGTAGCGTGGCGGGCCCTTCCCGGCTCCAAAACCCTCTCGAAATATTTGAGAAGGAAGGAAGCCTTTACCCAGCAGTGGGTACTGACAGGCTTGATGACATTTATACATTTATCATATTATACAAAACATATATATGAAAGAATAAAGTTCAACGAGACTGAACGAAATGTCTGATCGAATGATCGAAATCTAATGAATTAAATTTTACTATAATAACATTAACAGAGTTTGGTTTTAAATGATGAATTCAATCAGACAAGATTAAATCTGAAACGGACCCTGATCAAACACGAGTCGCTGAAGATGGGCTCGCTTTCCAACAATCAAACGCTCATTCCTTTCTAGTATACACAAAATAAATACACAATTTTTTAGCGATTATGAACTTACTTAATAAACCATTGGTGATCTTCGCTATTCACCAAACGATCCTGGTAGACGCGCTGGTGCTCATGATACCACAACCGTATCACTTGATCCTCGTCCTGAATGTCCGCGTGGGTTATGTTTAATTAAAGAACAGATCAATGAAGGCAATCTAGGCACGTAGCCGAGGGCTATATTTATTTAAAAAAAAAAACATCTTACCCTACGACCGGGGTAGCACCACGGCCTCGCAGAATACCGGCGTGATGTAGAGGCATCTTGTGCTTCAGCGTTTCGTTCGGCGATTTAGGTAACCGGAGCCCCACACCCCCTCCCTATTCCCCAGCCTCGTCCTCTATCCCATCTCCCAAATACCCCGCAACGAACAGTACATGCGCGTCGGTAATCACTTGCAATCAGGTGAACCGATTGCTTGTTTGCTGCCTTTTTCATAAAAAAAAAACCTTACAGTATCAGGTGACAAGGGGCGGATTTGATGCCTGTTGACATTCTCTGCCAGTCAGCCCAAGGGTTGTCAACTCAAGTCAATTTAAACAATTAAGAAAGCCTCTAGTTAAAGTTAAAGCATACGGAAAACCTCTGGTAGCAAATTAGAGAGCATTTTTACATTTATAACTCGAGAACCTCCGAAACTATTGAATGGATCCGAATGGCGTTTCCACTTGTACGCATAACATTGTTTACAATCAGTAAAGTTTTAGGCTTCGTTCACCGGTAAGGTTACTGCCTAATAACGAATACAGAACCAGGATAACTCACATAGCCGGTTAGGATCAGCAAGCTTAAATGGCATTGGCCGGCAACATAGCTCGCAGAACTGACAACCGGCAAGATAAGTTCGCGAGTACCAACCTCGTACAGACAAACGCAGTGTTTGGCTGACGAAATGATACAGAATGTTGCAGCAAGTCGATGGATGCTGGTGTCTCACGCCGTCTTTCACCTTTTTTAGTTACTAGTGGAAGCCATCAACTGCATGGGTTTGCATCCAAGCCGGAGTCAATTTTGCGCAAACATAAATTATTAGTTACGGGTCATGTTTTCTGTTCTGGTTGTTTTATTGTGCATCCCTTGCCTCTGACACTAAATCTGATAATTTCTACAATTATATCGTATAAACATCAAATATCGGATACGAAAAAATGTCTCTTCATTTGTACTTATACTTCCAATATAAGAAGAAATACTCCTGCACGATTAACCTAATCAAAGTATTGAAAATTTACATATTAACAAAAGTTAAACAGAACCTGTGACATTACCTTTATAGCGAGTGGGTCCATCATGAGAATCCCCTGGAAGACCTTGCTCAAATCGCGCAAGTTGAAAGTGTAGTGAGATTTAGTTGGCGTTGGCAACAGTTCCTCCACTAAGGCGCTGAAAATCTCAATCGAACTTTTGAGGAATGGATCTATCCGAATTGTAACTTTATCGAAGTTCTTCGTCCAAGAGCGAAGAATCACACTAAAAATTGCGTACTGAAAGGATTAAGTAAATGGATAAGAATAAAGTCTGTATTTATGTTTTTGTAATGTATCTATGTTTTACTTAAAGTGTTTTTATTACATCATTAGAGTTTGTACTTTAGGTATAGAATGTGGTGTATTTAGTTTTAACGTGGTAGAGCCAAGCGGCGGCTTTTGCTACTGCTCGAAAGGGCCGGCTTGACCGGGTCGGTACTACGGCCTCGCAGAATACCGGCGTGAAGTAGAGGAATATTATGCTTCTGCGTTTCGTTCGGTGAGTGAGGTATCCAACTCCTCGTCCTCATCCTCCCTTCCATCTCCCAAATACCCTTAAAGGCAGGCAACGAACCTATGGTGTTACAGATGTACGTGGGCGACGGTAATCACTTGCCACCAGACGAACCACTTTCTCGTTTGCCACCTTTCCCTTAAAAAAAAAAGTTGTAGAAGATCTGTGTCGCCCCGAGGCTTTCAATGTCTAAGGGCTATCTACATCCAGAGAACGCTATGTTGTCCCTTACGAACGTAACTTTATGAACTCAAAAACCTCCCTGCTGACTGAAAAAAGAGACTCTTGGTGATCATCTAATGGCGGAATAACGATACAATTGATAAAGCCAGTATGACTAATGGGGAAACATTTCCAAGGAAGAGCATCCTAACAGAGATGATGTTCGATTATAACCAAGATAACCTACCTTGCTGCTATACTCCATTTCAGTAAAAGAGATATAGTGGAAGTGCCTCATGAGGCGCATAGTGACAGGGTTACGACCACCGCCAGGCGGGCCCATGGCGGCCACTATGCCCACGTCCACCAACATCTTGAACTCGCCGATGTTGATGCGGTCGTACCAACCTTCAAACAATGCGATAATATTTTTGAAACTCGCAAGGGATGGTGGTCTTTTAGCCGGACTAATTTTCGTTTATCTACGTATAATTTTAAATCTGAGTACATTTTTAGATTTCATAGACATATATATTATGTAACGCCACTGATGGACACGTCGCATAATATATATGTCTATGATATCTAAATCACGTCAAGGTGTTTTTTGTCCGAAGTACATTTGGTTCATGTGAACTTTTGATCATAGGACGAGAGACCTTGAAATAATCATCCCATTAGATGTATCCAGAAGTCCAGATCCAGGAGACGTCGAGTTCTGCGATTACCAATCCATCTGGCCAGCGTACCTTATGTATAAACCATCAATTACCCGAAAAGTCCATAAACTGTCTCAGCAGCTCGATCGGAGGCTGCGCGCCGTAGACCTCGAGCGCGGGCATGTTGAGGTCGTCGATGAAGAACACCTGCCGTTTGGTCGGCGGTGGACCGAACACGCCGCGGCGTCGCCGATCCAACTTGCTGTCTATCAAGTCCTGATACGAAGAACGAAAGAAAAATTTTAAATATGGTCCCGATGGTGAATCACTTAATTTTTTGAAGTTAACGTGAAGTGGTTAACAAGAATATTGGTAATGTTATGTCTAAGTAAGTCTACAGGTGGGAGCTGTCCAACTGTAAGGCTAGAGCAGGGGCTCCCTCGTCACGGCAACATAGAAAACCTAGTCACAACCTACGATGAAGGGGGACGTGGGTGAGCATTATTCGATGGCCCCGGTAAACGAACCCCGACCTAGACAAGAACCAAAGCCACCTACAAGAAGAGGTGGAGGGAAGGTAAAAACAAAAATAAAACAGGCGACGTAAAATCTCAACCCCAAGAAAATCCAGCTGAAATAGATCCGTCTGATTACGCTAGGAACGGCGACACCCGGAAAAACCAGGAGTTACTTATAAAAAAAAACCCAAGAGGTTGTTTTTTATAAGAAAAGCAGTACGAGCAGACGGCTTGCCTGCTGTGAGGCGGCAAGTGATTACCGTCTCCCATGTACATGTGCAACACCAGAGGCTGCAGGTGTGTTGCAGGCCTTTACGGGTATTTGGAAGATGAGAGGAAAGATGAAGAGGGGGATGGAGAGGGAGAGTGGGCCTCCGGTTACCTAACTCACCGAACGAAACGCATAAGCACAAGTTGCCTCTACTTCACGCCGGTATTCTGCGAGGCCGTGGTACCAGCCCGATCGAGCCGGCCTTGCATATTTATCATTCAAAATGGCGCATGCGTTTCGCTCTGATTCGTAAGCTCTTTAAGTAACTTAAAAAAAAAACTATATTTTTATTTCTTTTGAAAGAAATTTACAATTGCTAAGTAACTATAAGCACTAACCCTGTCGTCCATTCTGTGGCAACTAGTATTAACCAAGTCTGCATTAAAAGTCATTGATGTCACATCCATCCTGTATAATCCATACTTTACTGATGCGGAATTATATTATTATTATTATTGTATGGGGTATTTCTATATTTATTATTATTATGTTTTTTGTTGTTATTTATATTTTGATTCCTCATGTAGTACAAAAAGCCTGACGACTGCTCGCGAAAAAAATACACAGGGTTCCGACAGAACACCAGCGCTGTAGTTGTGGTTTAGCATTGCTACAGCATTACGCTGAGTCGGACGCCGTTTTGTTGCTGCAACTCAACAAAATATTATTATAAATTTTTTTGTTATGTTAATTAAGTTTTCCTTATGTGTTACTTGAGTTGTGGCAATGAACAAAGTACTTTCTTTCTTTCTTTTCTTTCTATAAATGACCAATTACTTTTACCTCCCCCCTTTATAGTGTTTCGGAGCTAGATAAGACCCCGGCACGGTGTTCCGTTGTACGCTGGCGGACTGACTCTAAACATTTACTCTATACATTCACCTGAGTCTGATTGGCCGACGTTCTCGCGGAGAAGACAATGAATTCGCAGATGAACTTCTTGTGCAGGCCTCGCGTCAGCTTACTGGTGACGGTGATAGTCTTGCCCGTGCCCGTGGGCCCGGCGCACAGCGCGTGGTTGTAGTTAGACACCTTGTAGCCGAGCAGCGCTGCGCTGCGCACGTTGTCCATTGTAGGGACCTCGATATCTGGATACAACGAATAGTGCTTACCCGTTGGGTTTAGTTTAAATGCAGGCTAATAAAAAAATATATCGTTTTCAAGCCGTGTCGCGACGGAGTGTCATTTTTTTTTATGGGCAAGGCGGCAAACGAGCAATCGGGTCACCTGATGGTAAATGATTACCGCCACACATGTACATCTGCAACACCATAGGTTTTGCAGGCGCGTTGCCGGCCTTTATTTGTAAGATGGGATTAAGGATGAGGAAGGGGAAAGGGAGAGGGAGTAGGCCTCCGGTTACCTCACTCACCGAACGAAACGCAGAAGCACAACATGCCTCTATTTCACGCCGGTATTCTGCACCTGTCATATTCTGGCACCACCCTTCTTCCCGTGGATGTAGTGAGATTCGATTAAGGAAAAGATCATGAAAATCTCATGGCATCCGATAAATGGCGGACTAAACATTCCAAAAAATGCCTGTTACCTAATGTGCGAGGAGTCTGGTATCTACTGTGATTGACCTGCCTACCAAGGCTATGCCATAGCCTCCCATTATAATAGGGCTATATCCATTAGAGAAGTTGAGACTGTCTTTAAGAAAACGCTTCCGAGTCGTAAACATTATTTTGGAATCATGTTTGTTTTTTGTATACGCTCAATCAGTTGCTGAGTCTATTTAACCAGATCTTGTATGTTCTTAACAATTCCTAAACCCATCTTACCTTGACAGTTACTAAATCTAGATAATTCATGGATGTGTTTTCTCAGAAATATTCATCGGAGAACCAGCTGATCTACCCATAATTCGCTTCTGTATTCCACATTGCATACGGTTAAAGCCACTTTAAGACCAGTCAGATGAAATCTTTTTTTTTTTGTAAAATTTTTTAAAGTACACCTCGAGCACAAGGTAAACATCATTTGAAAAAATAATGCAACTCCTTTGGTTTTTTTAGAGCTACAAACTTCTGGTCAATCATCGATGCCTTAGGCTTTTGTATGTTTCTACATCCCTTATTCAGCAAGCTGGTTAAGCGGACCGGCTGATCCAAGTGTCAGTAGTCCCGTAGTGGAAACGCTGCAGATCATAACATTCCATATATGGCGATATTGAGGCAGATGCCATGAGACTTTCTTGATCCATAGTCGGCTCCGACAATACAGACCATATTTATAACATATTTTGATTATTATATTGCTCTCGACCGTCGCCTAATAGCTATATGAAACTAAGTGGAAATATGATACTACTAAGATGATGACAATGACCTTCGGGCCGATTTCAACATCTTCGATATCTTCCAAACACCATCGGCAGTTGTCAACTGCACAGGAGTTATTATAGTGCTTTAAGTGTAAAACAAACACAGAAGCACTCACTCGCCTTTACGTTCCAATGTCCAATGTAACGGTTATAAGATCAATGGAGGAAGGGTCTGATGCTGTGTAAGGGTGTGAAGACACGGGTCTCCCTGGATTCCCCAGCATCAGTTTTGATTGTGTTCATTCAATCCCAGGAACCATAGCTCAGCGGTCAGGTACGGCATCTCATGGATCTATCTTTCTCATCATTACCTGCGTAAGGGCGTTCAGGATCCACTTCGTACTCCTCTACATTGGCCATCCAGCTGTACCAATATGGGTTAGCAGGTTCTCCATCATCCGTTGGATCCGTAAAGCCTCCATCGTGCAGTCTGAAAACGAATTTGTGTACAAGCTCACCGTACTGCACACTAAGAGTATTATAAATGGTAGAATCCTTCTCGGCTTATGAGTCGTCTGGGTGAGTACTTAAAGCAGTGCTATTACTGCTGTGTTCCGGTTTCAACCTAACTTTCGCGAATATCTTCCGCTGGGCCAACGGTGTACCTAACGCGGGGTAACCAGTCACCGCCTTCGTGAAAACCAAAACTAAAAACCATTTTAGTCCACAGGGGTGCCAACCAAAAAAAATAAAAAATAGAACCTATGATGAAGAAGAAATGATTGTACTTACGTTTTCTTCCGTGAAACTTTATCTAGATAATTATTGCGTTGTTAAACAATCAAACATAAGTGATCAAAGCGTGGGTTCCGTATTCTATAATAACTTACAACGAGAAGTAACTCACGTATAGTCATACACGCGCCCCTCCTTGGGAAACAGTGGTCTCATGCCCGCCTCCTCCATCAGACCCCGCATGAACTTCGAGAATTTAGCGCGGCCATTGTGGTCGCACGTGGCCCCGACCGACCAGATCACCGACCACACCACCCAGCATGGCGCCAACTTAGCTGTAATCGACATAATGTTAGATTAAGAGAACATCCGTGTAATGCGAGAAACAAAGCTCACTTGGCTGATATTCGCATTCAAATGATGTAGATGGAGAGATGCTTAGTTTTAGAAGAAAAGCAAGCCCTACCCTCCTCCCTTCGTGCGTGAGTACAGCTTCCTCTATCACACAAAGCGTCTCCGCTGTACCAATCATCACGACCACTAAACCAACCGACACAATGAAATGCATATGCGTCCACTTCGAATAAACAACACGTGTTAGGCCTTACGCATAAGAGCAAGGAAAGGCGCCGTGGGCGGCGGACGGTCATCTTTCCCCGTGAGGGGTCTGAGCCTGTAGTCCAGCAGCTCCAAACACTTGAGGACGAGCGCCGAATCGATGGACGACACGATCTCGGTGAGACTGGAACGCAGCAGGTGCAGCGCCGGGTACACGTAAGTGTTGATCAGACCGGGAAGCAGTTTGCGAATGTTGTCGGCTAACTGGTTATTAAGAATATTATAAATTATTTAAGATTAGAATCATTTCTAATGAGCAAAACGTATAATGTAAATTAGAAGGCTGTTGATTTTGAAGTTCATGTAAGTTATACTTACCGATGGCAAATTGCTCTTCATCCATGCGTTCACTAGCGGTGGTAGGCCCACCACCTTCGTATCCAAGTATACCATGCCGCAGCGAGACACAGTGGCCGGTGAGGCCACTGCCAAGTCTGCCACCTCAAAAATCATCCTCTGACGATCTGTCAGTTTCATGATTTCACCACTGGAAAGACAGAGCTTCTTGTTGTCGTCCAGTACCTATGGTAGAATGAAATACAGGTCTTACAATAGAAGATAGATTGATTTATTTAAATGGTTTTGTAAGCCGTAGTAGCTCCGGTAAAATTTTACCGTAAATAAGAGGTACTCCGACAACCTGCACCGGAGCAGCGTGACGGACCCTCCCCGGTTCCAATATCCTCTCAGATATTTGAGGATTTTTTTTATTAGGGTTTAAATCTTAGTGCCAAGAAAATGCTAACAAAAACTGTTAATTGCAATTTTAAGTGCTGAATCTTTCATACCACTTTCTGTAGAGGCTTTCTTGGAAAGACCAGCCCAGAGAGAGAGCAGAGAGAGAATCGCTGAAGAATAATTCACTAATGCAACATCACTATTTTCATCTCGAATGTAATCTAGCTTAATAATTACTTACTGTGTTCATATTTTCAATCCAAACCGCATCGACGGGTCCGTCGAAGATGTACCAGCGCTTGTCCATATCCTCGACAGCGATTCCAGCGCGTACCAGACTCGATAAAATCCCATCTGTCCTGATTATCAATAATTGTAACCATGAGTAAATATGTATGTTTTCCAAACGAGTAGCAAATTTTAAAATTCAATTATTTAAGAAAAACAAAAACCCGTCTGTCACATCATGTGACACAGACGGGTTTTTGTTTTTTCTGGGACAGTCAGGTAATGAGACTTAATATACAGTGGATCTACACTGCTATGTGGTAGGGACATATAAGAATCTGCCATTGTTTCTAATCCGGGAGGTGACGTAAAAGTCGATTAAAGGAAACAGAAGTTTATGATATAACAATCTCGATTTAACCAGGTCTGATATTTTTTTTTATGGGAAAGGCACGAGCAAGCGGTTCATTTGATGGTAAGTGATTACCGCCCATGTGCAACACCAGAGGAGCTGCAGGCGCGTTGCCGGCCTTTAAGGGTATTTGGGAGGTGGGAATGAGGATGGGGAGGGGAGCTGGCCTCCGGTTACCTCACTCACCGAACGAAACGCAGAACCACAAGATGACTTCACGCCGGTATTCTGCGAGGCCGTGGTCGAGCCGGTCCATTCGAGCAGCAGCAAAAGCCGCCTCTTGGCTCTACCAAGTAAAAAACTAGTAACTTTAGACAGATGACATTTAACATTGTCTAATATGCGATGTGTCTGGTGCTCCGATCGCCAATCAGCCTGGCAAGCGTGGCAATCAAATCAAATCAAAATCCTCCCCATGGGAGACGCGACGGGCTATCTAGACTGTAGAAAAAACTGAAGACTTATTACAATGTGGTAGACTCCTTCTCTGCGAAGGTGTCGCCTGGGGTAGTAACACCGTCTTACCCATTCCTGACGCCAATCAGCAATACCAACTACTGTAGTGTTACGGTTTGAAAGATATAAGTATAGAGAGAAAGTATAATTACGGGCTGTGTGTCAATCGATCTTATTCCCCAGGGGAGACAACACATCTGTAACCTCTTCTTCGATTGAAATTTTAAGTAGGTGTCCATGTGCTGCAGCACTGTGGCCACTTATCGTCAGGTGAATGTTAGCTATAATATCAGCAGCAATGACTAAGGGTAAAATTTACCATAATCCATCCATGGCGGTCGCAGTACCAGACACCTCCCAACCCAGACACAGCCGCATCGGTATACGAATTTTAGGTTATTTGTCCGCCATAATATTATGATGGCTTAACCTTAAGACGATTCTTACGTCAACCACGCGGAGAGAGTGGTAGATGTTCTTATTCTCCACCACCACACGGTGGATACGAATACGATTGGTGCTAAGTATTACATAACAGTTACACCGGTTACCATTCATGTGTCTGCAGATCAAACTCTCCGTACAGCTGACCCATGGTGATCGATTTGGGATTCACCACGAAAGTGTGAACCGGTGTAAATGCAAATCCGTCGGGAGCCAGCTTCCCCTTTATAGCTGTCAATGCATCGCGAAGTATTTCGTAACACTGTGAATGTAAACAGCACATTATTTTATTTTAATATAAAGATGACCTGTCCTGTGCAGTGTGAACACCTCTTCAAGACATCCGTTCCCACTTATATAATAATATTGTGTATCCTGTATATATATATTTATATGTATTCATATTTGTTTATATGTATTTATTCAGTTAGTATGCATCTAATTGTAAATACAGCAGGATGTGTTATATAAATTCATATGCTAAGGACATAGAATACCTTGAGTTTTTAGTTTAATTAAGTTATACGTGTATTATAGTTCTTTTTTTTACAAATTTAATGTTATGCAGGCTTACAATATCTCACCACGCCCCGGGTTGACAGGCAGAGAATGCCAAGAGACATTAAGTCCGCCCTTTGTAATACTTTTATAAAGGTATTTAAATAAAGTTTAAATAAATTTTTCACGCACTGCAGGGCAACCTTTCATGGAGAGACCTATGTCCAACAGTGGGCTTAGACAGGCTGATAGAGAAAAAGAACCTCTTCACCTCTGTACAGGATATTATGCGTGATATAAGGACACCTAAAAATTCAAGTAGTTTTTTTGGATTTTTAATTGGGGTGATATAGGAACTAACAGTCCACCTGATGGTGGAAGTGGCTCCTGCAGCCCATGGGCACCTGCGAACCATCTTCAATCGGATGAGGTTGCAGAAGCGTTTACACCCCAGAGAACTAAGATCTAATGCCTCAAAGCCTGTGATTATACTGGAGCAGTATACATGTCAAACTGGAACTCAACACAGTGGTGTGCAGAGCTGATTGACGCCAGAAATGAGTAAGAGCGTGGGTCTACTTACTCTTACTTACTCTTACTTACTCATCTGCAACCTTCTTCGATTGAAATTGTTTGCAGGTTTCCATGGACTGTGGTGGCCACTTATCATCACCTGGACTGTTAGTTTGTAAAGACCAAAACAATTAAGAAAAAAAGGAACCTAAACTCAAAATCCGCAGACCTTAGTTTTACCCGCTCCCGCCGGCCCGACCAACATCAAACCGTGCCGCACCACCGTCGTCTCGTACAATTGTATGACTTTAAAAATAAACGCTGAAATATAAAGAAAACATTATTGAAAAAAAAAAACTCCTCGTTTTACTTTTGTTCAAAAAAAAAACGATGTTTGGTTAAACAAACAGGTCTTGCAGTGCAACATGCAAGTCGCATGTCTCTCCCGGACTCCACATGTATTGAATAAACGGTGAATGAATGAAATTGAAGGCAGCCACGTACAGGCAAACGCAGTGTAGGACGACCCCTCACAAGATGGAGTGACGACCTGCGCAGTGTTGCGGGAAGTTGATGGATGCAGGTGGCTCTGGACCGAGCTTCGTGGCAATCTTTGGGGGAGGCCTATGTTCAGCAGTGGACTTCTGATAGGCTGAAATGATGATGATGATGATGATGATGATGATGATGATGATGATGATGATGATGATGATGATGATGATGATGATGATGATGATGATGATGATGATGATGATGATGATGATGATGATGATGATGATGATGATGATGATGATGATGATGATGATGATGATGATGATGATGATGATGATGATGATGATGATGATGATGATGATGATGATGATGATGATGATGATGATGATGATGATGATGATGATGATGATGATGATGATGATGATGATGATGATGATGATGATGATGATGATGATGATGATGATGATGATGATGATGATGATGATGATGATGATGATGATGATGATGATGATGATGATGATGATGATGATGATGATGATGATGATGATGATGATGATGATGATGATGATGATGATGATGATGATGATGATGATGATGATGATGATGATGATGATGATGATGATGATGATGATGATGATGATGATGATGATGATGATGATGATGATGATGATGATGATGATGATGATGATGATGATGATGATGATGATGATGATGATGATGATGATGATGATGATGATGATGATGATGATGATGATGATGATGAATTAAATTGAAATGAATCAATACATTATTGACAGTATAAAAATTTATTAATATTAATAAGGATTTCAATTATGAGCCGTGGTAGTAGGTAGGCTAGTGATCAGGCCGCTCGCTTTAACTACATAGAGCGCGAATGACCTGAGTTCGATCCCAGATACCAAGCCACTAAAATTGTTAATAGCAATTTTAAGTGCTGTATTTACCACGTGCTCTGTGGTGATGGATTTTCCCCCTAATCGACTGCTCTATCACCCAACCGAGGAGATTTATTATTGAGATGTGATCATGTATTAGTTAGTATTTTGTATCGGCGTAAGAATCTGTCGTCCCGTATCATCTCGTGAAGGTGACTAAAGGAAAACTAACAGCTATCCGACCACAACGAAGCATATCGACGATGGGCAGCAGCGTCCGCGGTGCGAGGTGTCTGGTGCGACTATCGCCAATCCGCTCGTCGAACGTGGCGATTGTGGCGAATCCTCCGTGTGATGAGGGAAGCATTACGATAGATAGGTCGACTCGTGAAATGACCGAGAAATAAGCTTCAACGCTATTGGTCCACGCTTGCAGAGTAATTGTTCTGCGGCTATGTGTGCAATGTGCGAAATCCTGCTTGGTCTCGGTAATGTCAACCGCTCTAAGAAACTCCACGACGTATGTGTAGTGTAGCGTGTACTGAGCGAATGTTGTCCATTGTTTTGTTTTTTTTTTTTTTTTTTTCCTACTTATAACAAATAGACACTTACTTTGCAATTCGTCGTAACCTCTTCTCACTAACATATTCCTGATGGAGTGCTCCATTATACCGTAGTCCACCACTGGGATCTCGACTCGCGGGAACAGATCCGATATTATGCCTAGAGATTGAAAGGCACAACATTCGTTCGACCTTCATTAAAACAGATACGTGACAAACAGTCGAATATTTACACAAAAATAAACGGATAAAGTCTCGGGACCATCCACCCAAAACTTAGGTAGTCAGAGGAAGAGAGATATTTATTCCGCTTTCATAGACTGGCCTTTGTTTTTTTTTTTTCAAGAGAATGGCAGCGAACGAGCGAGCGGTTCATCTGATAGTAAAGGATTACCTTCGCCGACGTATATCTGCAACACCAGAGGGGGCGTAGCGTAGGGGCGTTGCCGGCCTTTAAGGATATTTGAAAGAGGAGGGGGAAGTTACCTCACTCACCGAACGAAACGCAGAAGCACAAGATGCTTTTTCTCCTCGCCGGTATTCTGCGAGGCCACGGTACCGACCGGTCAATTCGCAGCAGCAGCAAAAGTCGCCGCTTGGCTCTACCACGCTTAAAAACTTTGTTCAACAGTCATATCATGGATAGGCCTTTGTTTAACAGTGGTCTTGGACCGGTCTTCGTTCGGCAGTGGTCTTGGATAAGCCGATGAATGAGCTCATGAAATGTATATATTTATTTTTGTAATTACCGTTAAACAACAGAAGATCGTCGGCGAGGAATTTGGGCACGTTGACATCTCTCAACGCGCGCAGCACGATCTGCTTCTCGTCACCATCGGGCATCTGTCTGATGAGGTTGCCCGCCACCAAGATCACGGTCTTTACAGCTCTCATTCCAAAATCATAGTGATCCTGCGTTCCAGCGAGATGGAGAGAAAAAGCGTAGAAAAAGAAGAATATGCGGATACCTATCTACGTTTGGTTATGTTTATCTAATATATATGCGATATTGTTTCTGTGGTTCTTAGAAGGTAGTAGAAATAATAGGATAGGCAACAAAAGTACATTTAAACTAAATTTTTCAAGAAACAGGCGTCTGTTTCCAAATGCTCGGGAAGGATTACTTTCTTCAAATTGGAACAACCCTCGTGCTATTCAATAAAGAATTTATCTCAACATACAAAAAAAAACTTCAGACGAATTGATAACCTCCACCTTTTTTAAAGTCGGTTAACAAATTAAATTACGCTTCGCACACACCGTAAAATAAGATAATCTTATTTCCTTACTTGTGAAGATAACTGTTCGGAGCTAAGCCGGAATGTGGTAGTGATTTTTCCTGCCAAAATTTTGGCCTCGGAGAAACCGAAGGAGAATAGAGAAATCTCGGCAATCAGAGCGTAATCCGGAACCATCATGGCGATGGGACGGAAGAGGGCTTTCAAGTTATCCGGTAGTTCAGTGCGACCTATTAGAAAAGAAATACGTTTGAAGTAATTCTATGATAGATAAGACTGTGTGGAGACGAAATGGTTATACACATTGTTCGCGGTAGAGCCAGGCGGCGGCTTTTGTTGTCGCTCGAATGGGCCGTAGTGTGCTTCTACGTTTCGCTTGGTGAGGTAGTTAACCAGAGGCCCACACCCCCTTGCTATCTGCATCTCCCTAATACCATTAAAGGCCGGCAAAGCACCTGCATCACATCTGGTGTTGCGTATGTACTTGGGCGATGGTAATCACTTGCCATCAGGTAAGCGGCTTGCTCGTTTGCCGCCTTTCCCACAAAAAAAAGAAAAAAACCTAAAGGAAGCCTAAGGTTGTAATTCTTAACAACGTTAGGCTCTTAGATGTTATGTCCTGTTACAAGTGATGAGGACAGAGTGCGATATGCGTGACACATAGACAAGGCATGAAAGTGCAGCACGATGCCAATGACGGTGATGATGATGATGATGACATGCTGTCGTCCTGACCGACATGGACCACCATGACAGCTTTCGAAAATTATGGTCGGTTAGTGACACATTAATTTAGTATGAAGTTTACTCACCGGCATATCCTGGATTCATGGTGATGAAGACTGAACATGACGCCTTTAGAGGAAGCTCGCAGCCCTCGAAAATAAACCTATCCTGCTTAGCGATCTGCGCCTTCTGGATTGTGACCACCTGTATATTTTGGCAAAAAAATATAAATCGACTTAAAAAAATACGCCGTTTTTGTTACATTGCGCAAATATCAAGTGAACTTTATAGCATTTCTAGTATCATCACCATAATCTCAGCCCATCATGTGCCTCCCCCAAGGATTGCCACAAAGCACGGTCCTGAGCCACCTGCATCCATCGACTACCCGCAACACTGCGCAGGTCGTCACTCCATCTTGTAGGGGGATCGTCCCGCACATTGATAGTATACTTTGTATAAAAAAATAAATACCAGGTACACTTTTGTGCTCCATCAAGCTTCATGAAATTCATAGGATATTTCATAGACCATGGTGTGTCAAACGTCAAAGAAAGTTAAAAGTTTACCTGCTGAGCTACCACGGACAGGACTTCAATATCAATTCGGTTGAATTCATCAAAACATGCCCACGCTCCAGATCTAGTGGAGGGAGATGCAAATTGTTAAATATTCAATTATTAGTGCAATTCGTTGGTCCTTTGTAATTAAAATGTAAAAGACCGTGAAAAAAGGATTGGTATTTCTTTATCAAAAGGCATATTTGACGCAGCAGCTAGCTGTACCCTGGCAAGCTTCACAGTGGCTAATCCAGCTCAGTAAGTACACAGTTTAAATTTGACGCAGCAGCTAGCTGAACCCCGGCAAGCTTCACAGTGGCTAATCCAGCTCAGTGAGTACAAAGTTTAAATTTGGTTTTGTTCTCAGCCTTTTCGTAGATGTGTAAAACATATGCCATAAATTGGAGCACAATCGATGGAGTCAATAAAGGACAATCAAAGAAACATTCATATATCTATCTATATTAAATATATAAAAAAAGAAATCTCATCTTATATTTAACTCACATTCTAAATCTTTGTACAAAATTGTATAGTTTCATTATACATTTTCCTTTGTATAATATAAATAGACGTGAACCAGACACAGGTGAATTGACTCGGGGAAATTGATCACACACACATACACAAACATACTTATAGTAAATAGGATATACATATTTTGCTCCAACTGTGATCCTTATCTGCGCGGTGCATCCTCCTGATTAACGTATGATGCTCCGGCGAACAATTGATGACTGTAAATCCAACCGAATATATCGAATCCAAGAACAGAAGACTGCAGTGATGAGGAGGAGCACCTTGCCATGGTAACGGCAGTGCTATGTCATCAAACCCGCATGCCCTGCGTTCTTGAGTATCGGCAAATCTTCCACGCATGCCATATCAGGTTATGTTCGAACTTTCACGAAGAGGCCACTGTCCAGCTATGGACTGAGCGGCTGACGGAGATGTGATCGTGGAGCCAGGCGGTGTTTATATCGCCGACAATATCCGGCTGCCGGGCAAAGAGGTAACTTAATAGTTGAATACTAACGCAGCCAGTCCTTTGAAGAATTTCCCCATAGCCATAAAGTCCAACTGATCCGAGCAGTTGAACACGACGCACTGCACCGCCAGCGCTTTGGCTAAATCCTACAGTAGCAATAATAGAGATATGAAAATAAAAAAATCTTCTATAATCTAATGCGATAAAAATCAAATGATCATGACGCTATGGTCTGATAGGACCGTTACAATCGAACCTATCCTCCATCTGATGGTAAGTGCTGCACTATGCACGTCACCATGAGATATCGGTTCGGAAGCTTGCGCTGTAATTTCACCGACTACATTGCCTTTTAACCGGAATCTGGTGGCATAGTATTTGGCGGTGGGGCCGCCAATCTAGACAGACTAGTGGGAATTAAACCGCCTCGATAATGGCCTTCTAATTGTTTATCTTCAACTCTAATGTGTGTTCAAAGAACTTCTAATTCTAATCGAATTTATTACCGCTAGTCAAGTAGAAGTAGGTTATAGGGGGGAATACACCATCTCTCTCCCTAAATGTCAACCTCACCTGCACGTGATGCATCCCGCTGGCCAACGAACGAGTCTCTGGGGACCGCATGATGTCGCTGAACCCAAATCCCTCGGATCGTATGGGCATACCTTCCAATAGACATCTGTCAGCTTTTTCGATCGCATTCTTTGAGAATAGGCTGATTTCGTAGTCAAGTAGATATGATGTAATGGGGAATATTCGATCATATGACCATTATCATGGTCACTTGAAGAACTGCATACGGTGTAACCCGCTTACTAAAGAATGAGGCTTTGGCAGCCAACTGATACTGGAAGATTCATGCGAATATACCGTACCCAAATCCCACAGACATATGACGGGGAGCAGAATCTCGAAGACGTGGGTGCCGGCACTGCGCTGTCAATCCCTCAGCCGACATATGACGGGGAGCAGAATCTCGAAGACGTGGGTGCCGGCACTGCGCTGTCAATCCCTCAGCCGACATATGACGGGGAGCAGAATCTCGAAGACGTGGGTGCGGCACTGCGCTGTCAATCCTCAGCCGACATATGACGGGGAGCGGAATCGCGAAGACGTGGGTGCCGGCACTGCGCTGTCAATCCCTCAGCCGACATATGACGGGGAGCAGAATCTCGAAGACGTGGGTGCCGGCACTGCGCTGTCAATCCCTCAGCCGACATATGACGGGGAGCAGAATCTCGAAGACGTGGGTGCCGGCACTGCGCTGTCAATCCCTCAGCCGACATATGACGGGGAGCGGAATCGCGAAGATGTGGGTGCTGACACTGCGCTGTCAATCCTCAGCCGACATATGACGGGGAGCAGAATCTCGAAGACGTGGGTGCCGGCACTGCGCTGTCAATCCCTCAGCCGACATATGACGGGGAGCGGAATCGCGAAGATGTGGGTGCTGACACTGCGCTTACAATCCCTTAGCCCCGGCGTGGTGAGTATGAGCTAAACATTCATGTATCGGATGCGGTTTTGCAAGACATTGACGATAACGCTTACGTTCAGCTGTGGGCTAATGCAGACTGAAGAAGAAGTCACACAGATTTTTTTTAAATTGAAACGCGCTTACAGTTCACCAGATGGTCAGTGGTTACTGTTATGATGTGAGTGAAATGAGCTAACAGTTCTAATAGTAAATGCGGCTGTAGCCCATGTGCAGCTGCAAGCAACTGCTACGGAAGAGAGTTACAGGTGCATTGTCACCCCTTAGGACTAAGATGCCTGCCGTCATTATACAGGCTCTCTATACCCTTCGAATTAGAACACAACAATTGTTGCACTGTTGTTTGTACGTACCCAGACAACTCCTGGGCGGAGAAGGTGTCTACCGTCTGTAGTGATTGCCAAAGACTCGTTTGTCGGCCAGCAGGATATAGCTAGCGAAAGCATTAAAGAAGAAGGAGGTGTATTTTACAGAACGAAACACAAGATGCTTCTACATATAATACTAGAGCTTAACACTTACCTTCGTGGTCTCGGTCTTGCCGGTGCCGGCGGGCCCGGCCGGCGCGCCGCCGAAGTAGAGATGCATCGCGCACATCAGCGTCAAGTAGCACCGGTCTGTCAGTGGCGTGATCACCAATCTGCCGCTGCATCACCGATTCACCATTAAACCTACTTTTTTTTCATTAAATCGCTTTTTTTTTTATTTATTTATGTACACACAAAAAGGCATGCATGCTAATATTAAAACAGTATTTGTACAAGGGCACCACTTATTCCATACATTGATATTTCTTCCAGCAGACCCTAACAGGGTTTTTTTTCGAAAAGGCAAACTTAGTGCGTACATTTCTAATACATATTATGTATACAATGAAATAAATAAGATTACATATAATTAAATAATATACATAGATATATTTATATATATATACATACATGCATACACAGTCGTAAATATACAATATATATTCCATTAACAGGAAGCTAAGTAGTGGTCCTTTACACTTTTCTTAAATGAAAGTGTAGTTCCGGAATCCCTTATGGTAGGTGGTAGTGAGTTCCACGACCTAACTGCATGGACTGCAAAGGAATAGGAATAAAAACGCTTTCTTGTCTGAATGTGTAGAGACAACTCTTAGTCTGCACTTGCAAGTGCCCTGGCTATTGACCTATTGCAATATATAACCATTTAAAAAAAATACCATAATATAATAAGAGATCATTATAAGATCATTCAGTCCAGTACCCGAGGAGACAACTACACCGCCTTCTTTTTATTAAACAAGGGAAAATCCATTCTGAGTAATCAGCCCCTTGGGTGGGCTATGTCGGACCCCCACCGACTGAAACCCCACGATAGTCGCCATCACCACTGACAAGGGGTCACGGGATCTCCGTTCGGAACGGAACCGTGGCCCATCTTTCGCTTGCGTATTATAGCCCGGTGGGCAGTATTACGCTACCCCCAGCACCCAGGCGGTGCTACCACAATGGAACGAGATCATTTCTCATTTATTTATTTATATTTATTTGTGGATCATCTGTGATACTTGTATAGATGTTAACATTTTGTTTATGTCCTATATGATCTACCACTTATTGGCATAAAAATTTTACAATATGATGTAATTTCAAGACATAACTATATAAGGTATATTACATTACATTATTACATTGATGATCAGATGTCAAAATCAAAATTTGTAACAACTATCAAAGTTAAATAAAATAATAACAATATAAATAAATGTACATGTCTAATTTCATTAACAGTTAAAAAAAGATCAATTTGAATGTCCAAAAAAAAAAAATTATTTATTATATCTATGTAATTAGTCAAATTTTATCGCAAATAAATTCCTGTATTGTGTAATGAACTTTTTCAACCAATATTAACTTAAGATTTTTTTCTAGCAACCATCCTCCTCGGGGTGGTCTTACTGGACACCGGCCGCTGTGGCCCCTTTTGTGGTGCTACCCGACCTGCATTGCTCAGTGGGCTTACCCACATTCAGCACACCGTGTGGACGGGCTGGATCACACGGTCCAGCACTCTGGAACCAGCGGCCCGGCTGCTGTCCCGTGAGATATTAACCTGTTGCCCAGATATTCATTCTGATAGGTGAAAATCGAGTTGAGTGCGCGAACGTCGCAGCTGTTCTGGCTGAACTGGCGGTAGTACGCCGAGGTGTCGAGTCGCCCTCGTCCTGGTGGATCTCCGGCGGCTCGCCTTCCTCCAGCGGTATCATTTCTCTTACTATTTGATAGTATCTGCAATTGTTTTCCACACAACATGAATATTCATTATTCTACGACGTAAGAATAAATACATAAATATTGTTATATATAAGATAATTTTGTTTGTCAAATGTCAAATCTTATTATGATTTTTTTTGCAATCTACCATTTTTCGTAACGATGATCCTCTGACAGATAAGAAACACTGGCGAAAGAATCTCCGTAGGTGTCCTCTTTTTGTGTACTGTACTGTACTGTACTGTACTGTACTGTACTGTACTGTACTGTACTGTACTGTACTGTACTGTACTGTACTGTACTGTACTGTACTGTACTGTGTACTCAATAAATGAATACACCTGCTACGGCTATCTCACCAACCCGTGGGTTGACTGGGAGAGAATGCCAATAGGCATTAAGTCCGCCCTTTGTAACCTCAAATTGGGGTGTATGCAATAAAGTATTTTAAATAAATAAATGTACATGTCTAATTTCATTAACAGTTAAAAAGATCAATTTGAATGTCCAAAAAAAAAAAATTATTTATTATATCTATGTAATTAGTCAAATTTTATCGCAAATAAATTCCTGTATTGTGTAATGAACTTTTTCAACCAATATTAACTTAAGATTTTTTTCTAGCAACCATCCTCCTCGGGGTGGTCTTACTGGACACCGGCCGCTGTGGCCCCTTTTGTGGTGCTACCCGACCTGCATTGCTCAGTGGGCTTACCCACATTCAGCACACCGTGTGGACGGGCTGGATCACACGGTCCAGCACTCTGGAACCAGCGGCCCGGCTGCTGTCCCGTGAGATATTAACCTGTTGCCCAGATATTCATTCTGATAGGTGAAAATCGAGTTGAGTGCGCGAACGTCGCAGCTGTTCTGGCTGAACTGGCGGTAGTACGCCGAGGTGTCGAGTCGCCCTCGTCCTGGTGGATCTCCGGCGGCTCGCCTTCCTCCAGCGGTATCATTTCTCTTACTATTTGATAGTATCTGCAATTGTTTTCCACACAACATGAATATTCATTATTCTACGACGTAAGAATAAATACATAAATATTGTTATATATAAGATAATTTTGTTTGTCAAATGTCAAATCTTATTATGATTTTTTTTGCAATCTACCATTTTTCGTAACGATGATCCTCTGACAGATAAGAAACACTGGCGAAAGAATCTCCGTAGGTGTCCTCTTTTTTGTGTACTGTACTGTACTGTGTACTCAATAAATGAATACACCTGCTACGGCTATCTCACCAACCCGTGGGTTGACTGGGAGAGAATGCCAATAGGCATTAAGTCAGCCCTTTGTAACCTCAAATTGGGGTGTATGCAATAAAGTATTTTAAATAAAAAAATAAATAAATAAATGTATATCATAAATAACAGATTATATAACACATATAAGTTACTTAAAAATATATACTATAGGGTACGTAAGTACAGAAAAATCAACATATAATATTAATTAAACATCCATAATTCGAGTACAAACATTTATATTCACCATACAAATGTTCGCTCCCAGCGGTATTCGAATCAGAGATCCTCAGCTACGATAGCAAATACCAGCTAGGCTATCGGGCCCCCATTTTACCTAAACCACTCCTCCGTCATGAATTTTAAACTATTTCCATTGCTAAATAATTTGCGTTTAGTGTCGATTTTAAGCGTGGTAGAGCCAAGCGGCGGCTTTAGCTGCCGCTCGAAAGGGCCGGTTCGACCGGATTGATACCACGGCCTCGCAGAATACCGGCGTGAAGTAGAGGCATCTTGTGCTTCTGCGTTTCGTTCGGTGAGTGAGGTAATCGGAGCCCCACATCCCCTCCCTATTCCTCTCCTCTTCCCTCCCATCTCCCAAATATCCTTAAAGCCCGGCAACGCAACTGTAGCATCTATGGTGTTGCAGATGTATGTGGGCGACGGTAATCACTTACCATCAGGTGAACCGCTTGCTCGTTTGCCGACGTTTCCATAAAAAAAAAAAATCCTAGGTAGAACACGGCGCTCGCTTTAATTTCATAATACGCGGGTTCGATTCGCGGCGTCGGCGTCTAACTGTCACACTAGTATGTGTACGATTTCGAATCGGCATATTGGAATACCGCCATCACCGAGGTCACCGAAGCCTAGTCTGACAGCAGTGGACTGCACCACGTGCAGGCGAAGCTGGCATTTGGTGAAAAATCTTGTAGTACCTATATAACCTCTTACAACGTATACGTTAAATAGAGGACTCTGGCCTCTCCTGACCTTAGCTGACACATCCATTGAAAGTCGGTGACGCTCTTGACGCTCTCCTCGACCAGGGTGTAGGTGACGTCGCGCGCGTGCACCTCTATCACGATCAGCGCGCACAGCACCTCGCGCTGGAAGTACGTCAGGTCGCCCTTCACAAGCGCACGGAGGCTGTCCAGCTGGAACCGACTCACGTTTCTCACAACCATTCCAATAATCTCACAACATCTCATCTTTCGAGATAAAGGTAATCGAACTAGTTCACAATGCAGTGTACAGTATACATTTCTACGTAATATTATGTTTATAAAACGAATATAAATAAATATTTAACGATTTCCTGTATTTACACGAACTCTACACATTTGAAATTAAACTATTCATCATTTCAGCCTATCACAAGTCCACTGCTGAAGATAGGCCTCCCCCAAAGATTGCCAAGAAGCTCGGTCCATTGCTTTTTTCTACCTCTCGTCATGGGGGGGTTTGCCTTAGTTGCCACGCCTGGCGAGCGGGTTGGCAACCGCACTTTTTTTTTTTCTAATGAAGGAAGATGCTGCTGCCCATCTCCTAATATAATTTTTTATCATTAATCGCCTTTTACGACACCCATGGTCAGACAGGGTTGGCGCACTTCCGACAGCCACACGGAATTATTCATTTTCTTTAATTATATACTAAATATGTTTATCTCAAACTTGCACGATTTTCCCTCATAAATAGTAGTTACGTTTAAGTTTACATTGTTGTTTATATACAGTAATGTTTTGATGAGTGTGTAATATGCAGTTTTTTTGTAATTTTAAATTTTGTATCTAGTTTTAGAGACTATTTTGTTTTATACATTAATTGTTGATTTTATACCAATTTGTCAAAAGTAACTTAGCCTTATGCCTGTATACGGACGGTAAATCATGGAAGAGCAGTGCGTTTACTGCAAACATATCTTGCGTACTGCGATTATGAGACAGTGTGCGAAGTGCATCGCGCAACAGGGACGGTGCTGACTGAAGATCAGCGTTGCGGTTAACCCCGCGACACTATGCCGAGTCAGCACCGTTTCATTTGACACGACACGGGTTATAAATTATAAAGTCATTCTCTTAAATTACTTCTTTTTGTTTTTACATATCTATTGTTTTTTTCTGTATAATTGTATTTCTTGTAACTTTTGTGTTGTGTAAATGAACAAATCGTAACGTATCGTATTCACGGAATTTTTCACGTTTAATCTGGTTGATACCGGTTCCCGGCGTTTCGAGTGGTTTACAGCACCCGTGGTCACGGAGGGACTGCAGCTTCATTTCAGATATATATGTCGCCGCAAGAGCCTCTTCTATTTAAATAGTCTAGTTTATCAGACGCCTTTAAATTATTTTTATAATGATTGCAGTGTATTGATTTCCTAATTTGTAATAGATTTATAGTTGTCTCTTTTAAAGATTTATCGGGTAGAAATGTCTTGTATCCTTTAATTAATTACGAGACGTTATAATTATAATTTGATTACCACGTTATAATTTAGAGTGAAATTATTGATTGCCTAAATTTGTTAGTAATAATCCGATTTACTTATTTCCTAATAGTGAATTACAATATAATTAAGATGTGTGTTCACTACTGTAAAATTCTTTCGTGAGTTTTCGTTATTGAGTGAACACCGGCAGAGGGACACTTGAGTCGTGGCATCGGTCGGTGTAGGTCGTCTATTCTTTCACTGTTGTGTTAATCAATTTTTAAAGAGTGATCTGTGATTTAAAATTGTTAAAAGCGTAAAGTAAATAAATTAATAAGTAAATATTGCACTGCTGAGCCCTTGCCATATGGGGACAGCAGTGCTGCTCCCCCAAAAAATACCCCTGGAACATTTACTTTGTCATATATATTGGGCAAATTTTAAAAGATACTCAGCAGGTGGAACGAGTGTCCAGGCGCACGCTTTAATGACTTATTACATAACTGACGTAATAAGGTTCGAATCTCGGGGGTGGTCCGACTGATATTATTACGTCTTTATCGCTGAATTTAGATAATAATAATAAGTCCCACTTGTAGGGTTATTTAGATATATACTCTTCTGGTTGGGAGATATATATATACCCAGATGCCTGATTTATTTTATTGAAACGTGATGCAGGCGAGCTAGCGGTCCACCTGGTGGTGAGAGGCGATTGCAGCCCATGGGCACCAGAACACCTTTAATCTAAGAAGGTCATGTAAGCGTTGTGACCTTGGTACAACAAAGGTAGAATGCATCACAGCCAGTAATTATACAGGTCCTCTGTACCTTCCAAGCCAGAACACAATAGTAGTTGTACTTCTGTCTTCATCTTATGCTGAGACGGTCCTTTCCGTCGCTTCATCACAACACACACAAATTCCTTGGTGATATACATTTATTTATTTTTTATATAGCAAAACATTCTATTTAATTTTTTTTTCTTATGTTTATTTTAAATAATTATCTATCACCAGATCATGTATTATGTGTGTAGATGTAAGTGTCTAAATAAATGTCTTTATGTCTAACCTGTTACTGCTGGGGCAGCAGACAGTGGCACTTATCTAAAGCAGAGAAGGAGTCCACCTAGGAATTAAAGCATAATCACCTTTCGCAGCATCTCCTCGAAAAACTCGTCCATCTGATATTCGGCAATGGCATTCTCGACGCCCGCGGTCCAGGCCGTCTGCGAGCCCGCGATCACCACTTGGCCCGGCCAACGAAGCACCCACTGGTCTCGAGGCAGTTGGTACAGCTCTTCCAAACCAGCCACCAATGTCAGGCGAACTGCAAATTCAATTAATTTTTTTAAATCATATCAACGACGAAACATACTAAACGTGGGAGAGCCAGGCGGCGGCTTTTGCTGGTGCTCGAATGGGCCGGCTCGACCGGGGCGGTGCCACGGCCTCGCAGAATATGCTTCTGCGTTTCGTTCAGTGTGTGAGGTAACCAGAGGCTCACTTCCCTCCTCCGCCATCCCCACCCTCATCATCCCTCACATCTCCCAAATACCTTTAGAGGGCGTCAAAGCAGTCTGCTGCACCTCTGGTATTGCAGAAGTACGTGGGCGACGGTAATCACTCACCACCAGGTATAACGCTTGCTCGTTTGCCGCCATTCCTTAAAGATCATGAACTTGAATCCGTGGATGAAATACGTGACTTAGGCGTCGTACATGATTCAAAACTAACTTATGATAAACACGTTGATAGTATAGTCAAAAAAGCCAACACGTCTATGGGATTTCTGTTAAGAACTAGCTACCAGTTCTCTAGTATCAAAGTTATTAAAATTCTTTATTGCGCATATGTGCGTAGCATACTCGAGTATTGCTCACAGATATGGAACCCGCAGTATGATGTTTACATTAACAGGCTAGAGTCGATACAACGAAGATTTTTGAAGCACTTACAATTTAGGTGCAAGAAATACGATGCTGATTACGAATCAAGATGTAGGAGACACCATATGTTACCTCTTCATGAAAGACGTAAAATAGCGGATATTGCCTTATTAACTAAAATTGCGCAATGCCAGGTAGATTCTCCACAGCTCTTGTCTAAGATAAGTCTGAAGATTCCTTTAAGATCCGTGAGACAACCAAGACATCTTAATGTTTCACATAGTTTTACAAAATATAGGCAAAATTCATTTTTCATCAGATCAGCAAACCTAATGAATAGACTGGATGGCGTTCCCGATTTAGATATTTTTAACATCTCCCCAATTGCTTTAAAAGGTTATATTACTAAGGAATGGTTCGATTCGATTTCTTAATTGTTGTGAATTGCTTATGTGCAAGTAGCAAAAACGCAGATTGATAAACTTTCTAGTTACAATATGCGAAAACAACTAAAATGGTGTGTAGCATTTATAGTAAGTTTTAATTTATCAAGCTATGTATCACTGTATGTTTTCCGAATAAAATAAAATAAAATAAAATAAAATAAAATAAAATAAAACAAAAAACGATCGACTACGACTGGGTCGTATTGCGAACTTGGTTTATCGACCAGGTGTCCATTTTAAGCATCAACGACGAGCTGCATGGTGTCTGTTCTGACGAGCACCATCACCCCAGCCACTATGTTCGGTATGGGACCCTCACGAGATCGCTAAAAAGATGATGAAAAGATGAATTCTTACTAGTGTGCCTCATGGTGTCTTCGAGCAGCAACAGCCACTGTTCCACATTGGCCGACGGATAGAATTTGTATTTCAATTCCACAATCTCACCCTCGCTCGAATGCATTTCAGTTATCTTGAGATCTGTTTCGAACGTAACCTGCAAACGGTAAAACAAACAATGATAACTTAAAACATAATGATTTCTTGTAGTTACGCGAACACTACACGTGTTCGAAATGACACTTTAATTTACGGATTTTAGTTTTAAAGTTCCCGACGTTTCGAGTTCTTTACAGCGCCAGCGATCACGGGAGGACTGAGGTGCTAGACTGATGAATAGATCTAAAATATGATACTAAAATAGTAATTTTAACTGTAGGATGAATACAATTCGCCAACTAGCACTGAAGCAGCTGGACTAACTCTTCCCGGCTCCAATCTCCGTGGAAAACTTGAGAGATGGCCCAACCTATATAGTTGAGAGTGAACTGCAGCAGTGATGTCACGGCGTATAAGAATCTGCCACCCCTGCGGACCCCGGGGGTGTCGGAAGATTGAACAAAAGAAATTCCAAAAGCTTTATAGTTTTCCGTAAGTCCAAAAGCAAACCTTGGCGATGTTCTCGAAGCACTTCCTGAGGTGCGGCTGCACGGCGCGTGGGTTGCGCGACTGCGCCAGGATCTCGAGCAGCTCGTCGTCGCTGAGGAAGAACAGACGCGGGAAGCGCACCCGCTTCACCTCCATATACTCGCTCAAACCACGCGACACCACTTCCAGAAGATGCTGGGCCTCTACTAAGCTATCAAGGAGACGGCTGTCCGGGCAGGTGACCATTATCTGTGTAAAGAAATAAGCTCACAGCATTCTATACTCTATGCTGGGGTGATCGGAGATCTAGACAATTTTTTTATTACCGTGTAGCGATATTTATATGTTCAAAAGAAGCTTTCAGCCATAAATTAATTGACAGACTTCAACGAGGACATCAATCTAAAGAGGTCACTATTTAACTGCGTATAAATTTGTCATCGCGCTTAGAAAGTTTCTAGGACTTGATTTCATGGTTCACCAACAGCTGGGCCGACCTGCATTTCTTAAAAAATTAGATAAGGGTGACTGACAAGATAATTTTCCACCTTAGTGGCTTCTGCATCCCATGGACGCTTGCAAACAACTTCAATCGAAGAAGGTTGCAAATACACTGTCGCCTGTCTGTAATTATTATGCTAAGCGTGGTAGAGCCAAGCGGCGGCTTTTACTGCTGCTCGAATGGACTGGCTCGACCGGATTGGTACCTCGGCCTCGCAGAATAGCGGCGTGAAGTAGAGGCATCTTGTGCTTCTGCGTTTCGTTCGGTGAGTGAGGTAACCGGAGGCCCACTTCCCCTCCCTATCCCCTCTTCATCTCCCAATATCTTCCCAATAGATGAGACCCCAAATATCCTAAAGGCCGGCAACGCATCTGCAGCACATCTGGCGTTGCAGAAGTACGTGGGCGACGGTAATCACTTACCATCAGGTGAACCGCTTGCTCGTTTGCCGTCTCTTCCATAAAAAAAAATTATACTGGCTTCCTATAATACTATTCAAACTGAAACTCAACAGTGGTATCCATCCAGACAATTTCTGGCCGAAAAGAAAGGAGGCTCCAAGGCCTAGGCCCAGGTATATTTAGTATATTTATTAAAGTCGTTCCGAGACACTTATCACTAGACCTTATTTGGAAAAATGGGACAGGTGGTGAGTTTGTTCAGACCAAATATATCGATCGGATTAGATCATCGTTGTCCAGCTGTAGACAATACGAAATTAGAATAATAGAGTCTGAATGTCACCGGCCCAGTACGAGTTCATAAAGGTTGAGAAAATGGAGTCGAGAAGAAAGAAAAATTGACATATTCCCCTTCCCCCTGCACAAGTCTAAAAACTTGACCAGGGTATATTGGCAGACCTTGGACATCACCACGTTATGGGAAACTATTTTTTTAGTCATAAATTATTAATTATCCTGTTCCGGCGAAGTCAGATATATAACCACTCGAGAGCGAAATCAAGAAACACAGTGGTATTTGCGAAATCCAAATATGAATCGAATGCTAATGAATTTTGAAGATTCTCAAGGTTATTAAACTGGTCCTTAGTTCATTATAAAAGAATTGAAAGAAGAAGAGTCTGTGCGAGCCTAATATTTGTAGACTGCTACAAATATTATTGAAGGCTACGCAAAGAATTAAGAACGACAAAGCTTCTCCTACTAAGTTCATTGATTTGGCATGTCCAACTTAAGGTACTGTAACATGCCCAGGTCTTCAACATTATCAAAAGATTTATATCGTTTGACGTCGAATAAATTATTATTTAATAGTTACAATTTATTACAATTTTATGATCAATTCCCCATATTATTTAAAAATCTTTGCAACATGCCTTGGGACACGCAGCAGCTGCCGTCATGATTCTCCGCCAAATCCTCTCCATCGTGCCGTACTTCTTGGCCTCGAAGGGCAGCTGGCGGGAGATGTCCTCGGACGTAAATATAGGTTCCAAATACATCCAATTCCTATACACACGGATAAGTTCGAATACAACTTGGAGCATTATAGGTAAATTTAAAAGAAAGGTACAGTGTGGATTATTTTTACTTCGTAAGTGAACAGCTTTGAACCTAGTATATGGTAGCGTATAGCGGAAGCTTTTGCTATTGCTCGAATGGGCCGGCTCAGTCGACCACGGAGAATACCGGTGTGAAGTAGACGCATCTTGTGCTTCTGCGTTGCGTTCGTCGGTTCGGAAGTGACCGGAGGGGCTGTCCCTTCTCCCCCATCCCCCTCTTCATCTCCCAATATCTTCCCAATAGATGAGACCCCCAAATATCCCTAAAGGCCGGCAACGCACCAGCAGCACCTATGGTGTCGCAGATGTACGTGGCGACGATATTCACGTACCATCGGGCGAGCCGCTAGCTCGTTCGTTCGCAAATAAAAATAAAAAAAAAACAGCTGGACAGTCAAATTTGACGTATGCACACACAAATATTTTTACAGGTCATGTAAAGAATATTTTCAAGAGTCAATAGTGCCTTGCTGACTATGTGGTGTTCCAGGAGGAATACATTCATCTCTCCAAATTCCAACCTTACCTGTGTGTGGTGCAGGTAAGGTCGGCACACACCCAACTGGCTGGCAAACGAGGCGCTGGCGACAGAATCTTGGCGGTACACCTGCGCTTACACTAAGATACGACGGCTCGGTGGCGTAGTGGCGGAGCGATCAGCTGCGGAGACGTGGGTCGCGGGCTCGATTCCCGCACGGGACTAGTAATTGTATGGACCACAGATAATAGTTCCCGGTCTGCTAGTTTGTCCATGTGAAATTCGTATATGTAAACTGCCTCTGCGACACAGGATAAATTCCTACAGTAAGGTTTTTTTTTAAATAAAAAAAAGGATACATGCCACACACACGAGAACTGTCATTTTTATTCAACTATATTGAGCGGACCACTTATTCCACCGAGTCATCATAAAAATCACCCTTCCATTGTTCCCTTTGCTTTTTAGATGACGTCCACGTGGCGTGACGTAGCCGTTACTTAACTAACTGCTGAGCCATCGCTCCTGGTTAGAATCCCAGCGGAAGCCAACACTTTCATAAAGTCTTGTGACTTTGTTTCCGCCAATCAGGACTGGAGCAGCTTGGCGGATCCTTCCCGGCTCCAAAACCCTCTCAAATATTTGTGAAAGCCGCCTGTATGTGGATGCTTGGTTTTCGGGTCCGTTTATGTTGTGTTGCGTCACTGTGTTTACGGGTACGCTTCTTGGCACTATAATATCTCCTGCGCAGTTGACGATTAGTGGATAGTATTTCAAAGTTGACCAGGAGGTGAGAGTTTATTCGTCCAGTACGTACTTCTGACATTCGATCCACTCGTCGACGACCTTTTGTGTGAGCCGAATCTTGTCGTCCCACTCCTGGATCCGCAGCTCAAAGGCCGCCTTGAACGGACTGAAGCCCAGCTGCTGGGTGGTCAGCAAGTGCTCATCCAGCAACTGGAGGGTTTCGTCCGGTATCTTCATGATAAAAGTTCCTGTGGACAAGTGAAAAAGGACCTCTCTCTATAGTTTATTATTTGCGTAAGACCACGACTAACTTGGTCGCATTAAAGATTTTTTCGAACTGAATTATTACTAACCTCCGAAATTATTTATTATTAAAAATAGGGTTACAGAATCCCGTTCGGCTACGAGTCGTGTCAAATGTAAATGCGGGATCCCTGCCTACCCTATACATGGCTGACATAATGTAGGGAAAGATATTTGTGTATTGTTCTAATAGTGCTTATGTTAATTACATAAATGGGTTAAGGTATGAAAGAACCGTTTTAATTGAGATTAAATTTTTTTTTACACAAAAGCAAACATTCTCGGACAAAAAGCCGGCTTCACCGGGGTGGTAACACAGTCTCGCAGAATACCGGCATGAAGTAGAGGCACCTTGTGCTTCTTGGATCGATTCAGGGGACCGAGCTTTGCATTATATTTATTAATTAAAATCGCCATTTAATTAATAATTAGAATATTTACGT
The DNA here is from genome assembly GCA_029286595.1 of Bhutanitis thaidina. Taxonomy (NCBI): domain Eukaryota; kingdom Metazoa; phylum Arthropoda; class Insecta; order Lepidoptera; family Papilionidae; genus Bhutanitis; species Bhutanitis thaidina. Next base: position 808,880 of record JAGSMS010000020.1, on the reverse strand, counting down.
CACCGGTGGTACGTCATTTGTATTCAGAGTTGCATCCGACTAACATAATGTCGATTTCCCTAAACTTAAGTAACTTTTCGTCTGATCCCTCATAATCGGCAAACTCGAAAGACGCCAAAGACAAAATCTTTCTTGGGGTAAAAAGTAAATGTTGTCTTAATTATAGCTTACCACGGCATGCATCTTGGATGAGCATATAAAAACTTAAGCATATTAAACACCAGCATATAAAAAGAGTCGAGGTATCCCAGTGGTCAGGGTGTGGCTTTCCATTTCCGGTGCCGGCACCGCTAAAATTGTTAAAATCTATTTTAGGTGCTGTATTTACCACATGCTCGGCGGTGAAGTAAAAGATCGTAAGGAAAACTGCATGTCTGAGAAATAATTTAAAAATATATGGAGAGCGTGACGGGCACTTCCCGGCTCCAAAACCCTCTCAGATATTGCAGGAGGCCTTTGCCCAGCAGTGGGCACTTACAGTTTGCTACTTTACGTTTATACTAAATACATATTATATCACTCTTAATAAAGATCAAACGAAATTATGAGACTCAGTTGTAAAGAATTAAAGATTGATTTCTGAAATTTATAAATGTTATTACTAATATCAACATATATTACTTTATAGTTTTATTATGAACTGTTCTCGCTGACTGTGTCCGATCCTGTACATACCTGTATTCTTATAAGGCGATATGTCCATATTCTTGCTGGCCCAATCGTTCGCCATCTTGTCCAGCGACTGCTCAATGACGTACTCCTTGGACGCCAGCTCCCCGATCTCGGAGATCAGCTCGCCGTGCGCCGCCACGCCCTGCGTCAGGCACATCTGGAACGTCTGCTTCTCGTTCATCGTCACTGTGATACCTAAAAGAAGGAAGAGGATTTTTTTTAAACAGCGCACCTACAGTGCTGCCACTTGGCTTGTTCGATTTGAAAAGAATAAAGTGACAGTATAATTACAGGCTGCGTGCTCTACATGCTTAATCTCTCTCTCTCTCTAATCGAAGTTGATTGCAGGTGGGCGTATGACTGTTGGTACCCCAATCGAGTAAGAAAAGACCTTATCATTACGCTAGAGGTAAATGAAACTATTCCATCAGGTTCCGACTGTAAACGAGCGAGAAATGAACAGATGCTCATTCTCTGTTTCACTCCACCTTGGACTCCACGTAAATACCATCACAAACCAGCAGCGTGACAACCGTCGTGTTCCAGCTGTAAGGAATTCCATCTTGGTCATCGGGGGCGACAACCCACCTGTAACCTTTTTCGATTGAAGTTGTTCGCAGGTGTCCATGGGCTGCATTAGCCACTTACCAGCAGGTGGATCTGTTAGCTCGCTTTTCAACTGATATTAACAAAAAAAGGGTCGATGTTAGAATCTACCATCCCCTCTCTTCCCGCGGGTGTCGTAGGATGCGACTAAGGAAAAAACCCTGAAAACCACAATGTCTCCCGACAGATGGCGAGATAACCTCGAAAAATATCATACCAAGATAAGCAAACCATTGGCGAAAGTTCCACCTCCCTATCTTGCCTTGGACAACCTAATGAGATATGGTTAATATGCATATTTCTTAACGTATTCAGTGAATAAGAAACTTACAACATTGTAAACAATTGTTTGTTTTTTTTGGTCCACACTTTCGTTAACTTCACCGGTAACTTCGACAGATATGCTGGTACGCAACAAAATATGATTCCTTGAAAAGTATCACGTACCTGATCTATCCATAAACTCCTTCCAGTGTCTCTCTTTCATGCCGGGGTTCTTGACCGCTTGCAAAACCGGTATGAGAGGCTTGAACTCATCGATATCGTCCTGTCGAATTAATTAGATTAAAGCTTCAAGGGCTACGAAAAGTTTCGTCATTGTTCTTCTTCATCAACATATTTAAGTCTACTGCTGAGCATTAATTTCTTCAATGGTTTATTCATACTCACCACGCTGTGCGGGCGGATCAGTGAAAATAGTACTGGTACCCTTGCACTAGTGATACTGTCCCATGTTACTAATCCGTGGGATTTGAGTTCGGCAAAATGGAATGGATTTTCACCATCATTCGATCGCCTCGTTTGTTACCCAGCTGAGTGCGCCACGTACCATCCGGTCATACCAGCGGGAGAAACACATTCCTGCAGTTGACAAACGAAATTATGTATTCTTATTTCAAATAAAGAATTTTCTTTTCATTTTATCGCCATCGTTTGAGACCGCCACAACTCCACTTCTGAACATGGACCTCGTCCAAAGTTTGCCACATAGCGCGGTCCAGAGTCACCTGCCACCACTTCCCGCAATACTGTATTGGTTGTCAGTCCTAACCGTGAAGCCTGTCCAACACTGCCTGTGCGAAGTTGCCACTCGAAAACCTTTCATCCCCAACGGTTGTCAGTTCCGCGAGCTATGTGGCCGGCCCGTTGCCACTTCAGCTTACTGATCCTTACGGCTGTGTTAGTAACCCTACTGCTGCTGGCGACATCGTCTCACCAGATTATATCGCGCAGAGAAACATGGAGCATAGCCCTTTCCTAGCAACTTTGAGTTTCCTCATACGGCCTGCAGTGAAATACCACTTATTAGTTCTGTAAATCACCACAGATAACATCCACTGGTTGTACCCTGATTTTTCTAGTATTACTGTTAGTTAGCAAGGCTTCTGATATTCTGATCTCGCCGACACGCTCTGGAGTAGCATGGCTGGCCCTTCCCGGCTCCAAAACCCTCTCAGATGATCCCAGCAGTGGGCACTTACAGGCTTACTACTTACTTACTTACTCTTGGGTATATTTTATGTGCATATGGAATACTACGCTGATCCAAGTAAAATATCTTATTCACCCTTATCTTCAAAGCGACATTCTGTATTTTAGGCAAATCGGCAAAAGTCCGGATGCACTTGAGTATTGTCCTGTAGTATTCGTTCACGAGAGGCTCTATAGTGTCGGCGTCTACGTACATTAGAGGATTGTCGAACCACACTTCGCGAGACTTGAGGAAATCTGAAATATTTAGAACAGATTAAAAACTTTGGTAGTTTTTTTTTTTTTGTGGGACAGGGGGAAAACGAGCGATCGGCTCACCAGACGGTAAGTGATTGGAAGAAAGAGGATAGTATGCTCCGGTTACTTCACTGTCTGAATGATAAGCAAAAACACAAGATGCCTTTACTTCCCGCCGGTATTCTGCAGTGCGGTATTGTTACTCGTACAATCTTTAGCTAGCGAAGATTGACTCATATGTCAAAACATGTAATTAGAGTTATAGAACAATATTTGTTAAATAACTTTACCTTAATGATGTACCTTCTTGCAGCACCCAAAACTATTTTAAGGCTACAGTAAGTCGTCAATAGCACCACCATTTAGATGAAATAAGGGTCACTCTAACCTCCGTAAACGTCGAGCTCTCGTTAGTTGACATACCCTGGTATGCCTCCATGTGTGGCTTAAACACTAAGGCAACAGGCTCAACCGACACGTTGTTCCAAAAATAAGCTTCGTATATGGTCAAAAGTATACTGAAATGACTAAAATAAACTTCCAGACCTCTGACCATCTCATTGACGATGATGTCCTCCTGACCGATCTCGACCACGGCGATAATCTCCGAATTCTGTAGGCAGTTGTCAACTGACCAGGAGATATTATAGTGCCCTAAGTTTACGCGCAAAAACGAGAGGCGCTCACACGCCTTTACCATCACATACCTGATGTTACGCTTGTGATAAGATCAGAGGAAGGATGAGATCCAGTGTCGGAGCATACAGAACGCAACACAACAGAACCGAACCCTCTGCCTTCCTCTTCTGTCCTCAGTCTGGACACAAACGCATCAGCAGTCAGGTATACGCTTACCATTAAGCGACGCTGTAGACGTCCTCCCCATCATTGGCTATTGTTCGTGAGCTCTTATCGCCAATCATATTTCGGGCTGTACATGAAATGGATGCTGCAACTGATGAAGAAGTGCCCGTTAACTGTAGAAACTATTGGCACCTCGTGAGTGATTACAACCGTGAATTTATTATTCAATCAGTACCAACCGGAGGCCGTAATCCACAGATTCCTATACGGCTCGAACTCTTTCACCAGACGGTTCAGATCGGCGAAAGGTACCACGGGTTGTCCGAACAACTTCTGCCGCTGGTTCAGCACGCGGCCCCACTCCTGTCCCTCCTTCATACCTTTCCATGCCTTCTTTATATCGTTTGCGATTTCGTGAACCTGATTCAAGAATAAAAGCAGATGTCAAGTAGAAAGTAGAGTAGAGTAGAGTAGAAAGCAGAAGTAAAAATTGTCTTCAATACAAATTAATAAAGTTATCTTAGGATATTTATTCAAAAATCCCAACATATCGTCTGCATTCATATTTATTTTCTTAAGTTACAACTATTAATTAATGACTGGCAAAACCTTAGACATGTCATTCTGCAGAGTGAGCGCCATACACTGCGACGTGAACATGTCGATCTTGTCGAACAATGTCTGCTCGTCCTGCTGGTGCAGCTTCCAGAACTTCTCCTGTTCTTCCTCTAGGAACTCAGTTGTGGCATCAACCTGGACGGAGACAGAGCTCATCGTGAATATATTATTCTTCTTTACCAGTCTAAGTCTAAGCTGGACGAAGGTCTTTCCACGAAAGAGCTGACAAAGGCTGATCTCCTTTGCATGGTAGATTTGAACATCGTCATCAACGCTGGGCGAGTACGTGGTGAATATGGGCGAACCTTTCCTTGCAAATCACCATGGTTGGTTAGCGCAGTGTCCACTAAACTTTAAATTAAGTAAACAAGTGTTGACAATTGATTCATTATCATTTCAGCCTATCAGAAGTCCACTGCTGAACATAGGCCTCCCCCAAAGATTGCCACGAAGCTCGGTCCTGTGCCACCTGCATCCATCGACTTCCCGCAACACTGCGCAGGTCGTCACTCCATCTTGTGTGGGGTCGTCCTACACTACGTTCCTCTACGCGGCTGCCACTCGAGAACCTTTTTTCCCCAGCGATTGTCAGTTCTGCGAGGTATGTGGCCGGCCCGTTGCCACTTCAGCTTGCTGATCTTTACGGCTATGTCGGTTACCTTAGTTCTGCTGCGGATATCATTTGACAATTAAGTGAACTAGCCAAGTGAAGTTCAATGACATTTATGTAAACGGCTTCATTAGACGCGTTTTATTGTTTACTAATTGTGATAGATCCCTCGTGTACTTGTTTTAAAAGGCTTTTATAATTTTTTATATAGAACTGACAACACTGATCTTGCTTAGTTTCATTCGTCGGATGTCCATTTTAATCATTTTGTTTTATGTATATATCAAGCTATACAAAATATATCAAACTTTTGTTACAACGCTATTCCTGTAGGGTAAGCAATTTGTATAATATATATGGTATTACGTACATTTTCTAGGTAGGGTTCAAATAATTATCATTGAACTTCATTAACTTGGGTCAGCGCAATTAAGACAAAATACTAGCCTGTTTGGTTATGTTGAGGGGCCATGCAATTGCCTCCCACAAAGCCTTAAAGTCTTCATTCTCTAATGGTGTGAAAAATGTGTCCAATACTTCATAATCCTAAACAAAACATTTATCGTGAAAACTTATTAAATTCATTTCCTTAACTACAAATATCAGTGCGTGTAGATGAATAGATTACTAGAAGAATAATGCGAAGGCCAAAGGATTACAAAAAAGTTGAGCAGTCGGTCATCCATACTCATGCCCAGACTTACAAACCTTTTTGTGTTAGTTCTAGTCATAGTAACCTATCAGTGTCAGAGCCCATGTTCTGTAATATATCACTAGATGGCAGCACTAGTACATCAAACCAATCAGGCATGTGATTGATACCGAAACATAACCTCTTCCTTATTTTGATTACATTTGAGTTAACAGTGAACTGATTTATAAATATAACAAGTGGAGTGGAGTTGTGGTTTCGTTTAGTGTGTTTCCTTAGTGTAGGTAGTGAGTTTGACAATAAGTTCAATTTTATCCCATATTACAATTGTCAAACGCAATAAATCTATAAAAACTAAAACTACTATATTGTAATTATTTCAAAGTTCTTAAACAGCACCGTGAAAACTTTCTTCATATTATCCTCCTGCGTCTTCAGCGCGAATGGTATGGACTCCATCCATTCGCGTATCTCGAACACGTGCTCGATCGTATTGGGCTTCTCGCCGAGCTTCCTCATCACGCTCTTGTAGGCCGTTATCACGTCGTCCACCTGCAGCCGGACATCCTCCGCCCACATCGTGAGTAGGGCCTTCATTATGTCCGTGCGTTTCACTACTAACATTTGCTAAAACAGAAGCAAAAGTATAATAGTGATGTCCACTTGGTACATCTCATCTGTCACTGCCGTGACAGTCGTCACGCTACTAATGTCTACCTCACAAAAGTCCTTACTAATGTAGATCTTAACTTCTCCTATCTTCTTTCTGGCCGATAAAGTGTTCTACATCTCGCCAACAAATTCTTATGTGATATATATATAGATCTACATGAACCACTTATGTAAGATATATTTATTTTATTTATTTATTAACTTCATATACATGAGAATGCATATAGGCGGACTTAATGCCAGAAGCATTCTCTACCAGTCAACCTTTGGACGATGCAGAGATGAAATGAAGTAGACGTAGGTGATAGAATAGAGAGAACTAAGGAGATGAAAAAAAAATGTAAATCTATATATAGATACAATATTTCAATACGCATACAATAATAAATACATACACACGTACATTCATACATTTATATTTATTTAAATATATTAAAAACTTAAATATTAAATACACATAAAAATAGATTATTATTGAGATGATTCTGCCATTTTGTTAAGGATATATTCCTTAGCTTTCATTTTAAAAATGTACCGACTGTTAGACGCTCCGATTTCAAGTGGGAGTGCATTCCAAAGAAGTTCGGATTGAACAGGAAAGGATGAACGGACAAAGCATGAGGTATGTGAGGGACACTGGAGTGGGAGATATATTTCTATGAATAAAAAAAAACTGATTACCTTATTTATTTCTATACTTCACTTACGATATCATCATCAGTACTATAATATTATTAAGTTATTAGTTCCGTCTTGGTTCATAAAATGAGGACAAGTGACACGCGGAGGCGTTTACAATTGTATAATACTCGTATATACAAAGTAGTCAAAACTCCTGGTTCCACCAGGTTAATGACCCGAGGCAAGCAATGGAATGGTTAACAAAAATTTATTAAATATAATTTATATTATGGTATTTATTTATACAACCCAACCAGATGAGTAAATATAGAAATACCCCAAAAAAAAAAAGAACCTTATGTATGAAGGCATCCAGTTTTATAACAAGCTTCCTAAAGATATTAAAGAATCGCAATCGATTTTTACTTTTAAAAATTACTCAAAAATCATATAATAAATAACTGTTGTACGATGAATGTATGTACATGTATGTATGTATATACTTTTGCTGTATGTTTATTTTTATATGCATAAAGTATCTTTAAATATTGGGTTTTAGGTACGTGTTATCTGCATATATGTATGTCTTCGCGTAAACGTATGTACACTTATCTAATTAGAAACTATTAAAAATAATAACATCAGTTTTATTAAGGTAATACACACACAAATAAATAATAAAAATAACATGACAAATATTAGGAACGTCATACTAAAAAGTCACATCTAGTCGAGCGGACTAGTGCTTTATATCTGTGGAGCGTAATGTCCGTCTGTGCTCGAGATTGTGATAGTCCGGGCAGTAGTCAGCAACGTGTTACAAATTATTATTGTACCACCGCTCTTAAGTATGCTCTCAAGTAATCATTATGTAGTAGTATAAATTATGTTTTCCGTGTGGCTGTCGGAAGTGAAGAATAGCGCCGACCCTGTCTGACCATGGGTGTCGTAAAAGGCGACTAATGGTAAAAATTTATATTAGGAGATGGGCAGCAGCACCTTCCTGCACTAGAACAAAAAAAAACTGCGGTTGCCAACCCGCTCGCCAGGCGTGGCAACTAAGGCAACCCCCCATGAAATCTTTGGGGGAGGCCTATGTTCAGCAGTGGACTTCTGATAGGCTGAAGTGATGATAATGATGATAAATTATGTTCCCATGTTAAGTGAATTGTCCTGTAATTCTTTAATGAGAATAAATATCTAAAACCAGATATATATCCACAAGACTATTCATAATTCTATATTCGCAAAATAGGCCATCTATCTAACAATCTTTGGGGGAGGCCTATGTTCAGCAGTGGACTTCTGATAGGCTGAAATGATGATGATGATGATGAAATAGGCCATTACCTTCAGCGTATCCACGTTGACAGAGAACGGGCCAATGCTGATGTACTGCGGCAGACGCCATATCAAATCTTGCTTGGCGTCATAGTGCAATTGGATCTCTTCCCGTGTCTCCGACGCCGAATGCTTCTCTTGACGAAAGTTACTATCAATACATCAATAAGATTAAATAAATGCCATGTGGGTGTCGTAAGAGGTCGCCTAAGGGAAAAAAACCTTTGTTTATCTCATGCCCATCTCCCGGACCGGAAATCTGGTGACGTGGCATACCGCACGTCACATGTAAAAAGTGGATTTTGGAAATGGTAAATCGTGCCAAAAGAAATCTTTACTTTCTGCCTACCCCCTATCAATATTTGGAGTAATTGCAAATATGCATTAAAGGGAATCTTCCGCAACTGTCGAGCACCTCTTTCCAAGTAATGAAAATCCTATGTTTGGACTGAGAATATTTGGGAACTGGGGAAGCGAGCAGCACCTCTATATTGGTTTATACAAATATTGCATCGTACTGTTGTTTAAAAATACAGCCTAAAAGTATATCCTACCTAAATAATAGAGGGTAGACTCATAGATGTACTGATGGCAGAGGCCTATGAATCTTCTGGGTACGACCCTATTACCCATTTCTACCGTTAACCAGCAGTGAGACTTCTGCCGTGTACCGGTTTTAATGGTATAGAGAGCCAGTATAATTACGGACTGTGAGGTATGCCATCTTAATCGTCAGGGGTGACAACGCATCTGTAACTCTCTTCCGTCGCAGTTGTTTGCAGCTGCACATGGGCTACAGCTGCATTTACTATTAGAACTGTTAGCTCATTTCCATCTCGAAACAATGATTTTTCATATCATTTTCATTCAAATAACTTACTCCACATACTCCTCGATGCTCAGCATGAAAATATCTTTGTAGTCATCATACTGGCGCATGTAAGCTTTTAGCGGGATGGTCGCCTTCCTGTATGCCTTCAGCAGTCTGTCCCTGAACTCTACCACGTTGGGTTCCAGAAGACCTGAAAAAATTCCCGAAACTATGAGCACTCACATCTGTCTTGCATAGGGTTGGGGAGAGACTACAGATTTCGAATGAATGCTTTTTATTTAGTTAGAATTAAGCAACAGCGGAGAGCTAGGATATTTTTAAACAATTTTCTTCCAATTATATTTATTGTACATAATTATTAGGCCAACAAAGGAATTGAAAACCGAACAGATGCTCAATTCAAATGACTTTCTACTTCGTTATCATCGGCCTGTTTAAGCCCATAGCTAGTATGCGCTATTTACAAAACCATGCATAGCAAGCATGGAAGATTTTCTCGTATTCTCCATGCTGAGAGGTATGGAGAATAATCAACGTTTTCTTCAAATATACAAAAGTGGTCTACACCAAATATTTCTTAATATTTCTTAAAATATTTTGACGCATTCTCGCATTAAATAATGGAAGACACGTTTTAAAACACAACACAAAACCTTACTCACCTATAGACGTCAAACACAATTCCTTATCAAAGACAAGACCCGTCATGATCATTGGATGCACTTGCGGGATGAAATGACACCGATACAGCATCTCACGAAACAGTCGCTGAATTACGATCTGCGAAATTATAAACACCTTACGCAACGTTCGTTTCGTTACGTGTTTTTTTTTTTTTTTTTTATGGAATAGACGGCAAACGAGCTAGCGGTTCACCTGATGGTAAGTGATTACCGTCGCCCATATACATCTGCAACACCATAGATGCTGCAGGTGCGTTGCCGGTCTTTAAGGATATTTGGGAGATGGGAGGGAAGAGGAGGGGAATAGGGAGGGGATGTGGGCCTCCGGTTACCTCACTCACCGAACGAAACGCAGAAGCACAAGATGCCTCTACTTCACGTCGGTATTCTGCGAGGCCGTGGTACCAATCCGGTCGAGCCGGCCCATTCGAGCAGCAGCTAAAGCCGCCGCTTGGCTCTACCACGTGTTGAAACAATGTAAATTTATTATTATGACACGTTGGGGTGCAATTATCACAATGCATTTCTCTTTATCAGCATTTTGTTTTTTATGTAATTTTTACTTGCGATTCATGTCACTTGGTGAAATTTTTGTAACATAAATGAGAACAACGAATTGTCGTCAAGAACATCTACCAGTAACAAATAAAAACGCCGCTGTATTTCCAAACAACGTTAACAAACTTTTTTTCATGTAATGATTTCTGGTACGTACGCTTATAGTACACATTAGAAATGAATACTAACTAATAACTATAATACTAATACTACTATATAATCTACCTATCTGTGTAAGTATATATTTTGATATTTATATATTTATACTTGTTCTATTCTGTTCTCTTATTCGCTATTATTCTCTGTTCGCCTCTATTATGTGTTTATCTTTGCTTAGCCTAATGATTGAGTGGGAGGAGAGAATGCCTCAAGGCATTAAGTCCGCCATGTGTACCAGTTTGTGCATAAAGCTTAAGTAACTAAATATAACAAATACAAATGAAACAATTTTTCTCCCGTGACCACGGAAGCTGTAAAGCCCCGAAACGTCGGTATCTAAAAAATCTTAATCGATCATTCAATGAGTAAGCGTTAGCTTAACGCTTACTCATTGGCGCTTTTTTTGACAACGCTTACATGTTCAATTACGTGGAAGATGGACTGAATGCAGAGTTAGAGAAACGGGCCATCTATTACCTTAACCCAATGACCCGGCAGGTAAGTACTTTGACCCACGGGATCAGTGTCATAGAACTACCAATAAAATGCAAGAAGACCTTACCTCGAACTGTTCAGGTGGTGTAGTGAAGTAAGGACCATCGGCGTTCATCATCAAATGAAAATAGAAAAGCGTGGGGGAGTGGGAGCGGAAGGGTGAGTTGATGAGATCCACCGAGTCCCACTCGTAGTCCTCCTCGCACCAATACGTGCAGAGGCACGGCGTCTCGCAGAGGGTCACGAACATTAACATCGATTGTTCGATGCAGAAGCGTAGTGCGTACTGAAATATTTAAAGCAGAGAGAAAGATATGTTTGTATGTTCATTCGACAATAATTGTTAGTGATAACCAGAAGCATGAGAAACTGTAATCCAGAACAGAATATGATCACGGCGAATTTCGACTAAATTGACATCATCTGCTCTATTTCTTCAGTCGATTAGGTGAAACATTTATTTTACGGAATAATGTCCGCTTGACCAATTGCGCCCACGGCGACTTTTTTTTTTACTAGCAATACTAGCAATGTTATTTATTAAGTAACATTACTAATCTCCCTGTTAACCTTCCAAGCTTCTAGCTTGTATCAGGAGTAGTTCACGACAATAGTCGAATGGCGGGGCACGAACTTACGACGTCATGTTTCGTAGTCAGCATCCTAACCCATTCGACTATTGGTGCTGTCACTAACTTCAAATTTATTGCCAGTTGTCAACACGAATAGTGCTTACGCATATATATGTGTAAGCCCTATTTCATTTCTTATTTGTAGGAAAGGGAGGAAAACGAGCAAGCGGTTCACCTGATGGTAAGTGATTACCGTCGCCCGCGTACATCTGCAACACTATAGATGCTGCAGGTGCGTTGCCGGCCTTTAAGGATATTTGGGATATGGGAGGGAAGAGGAGGGAAGAGGGGGGCAAACGATCAAGCGGTTCACCTGATGGTAAGTGATTACCGTCGCCCGCGTACGTCTGCAACAACAGAGGTGCTGCAGGTGCGTTTGGTGGATGAGGAGGAGTGGGCCTTCGGTCACCTCGCTCACCGAACGAAACGCAGAAGCGCAAGATGCCTCAACTTCACACCGGTATTCTGCGAGGCCGTGGTACCAAACAGCAGCAAAATCCGCCGCTTGGCTCTACCACGTTAGAAAGGAACTCACTAATCTTGTATCTTCTTTTACCTGATGTAACGCTTATAGCCTAAAATCGGAGGAAAGGACAAATCCAGCGTTCGACACGGGACTCGGATATCCAGTCCACCACGTCTAGACCCGACCAACAAAACGTTCGTGCATTTTTCAATACAAAATATACAAATGTATGATGTATGGTGTGGTATATAATCTGTAAAATCTTAGTTATTTGTATGAAATGTTTTCACCTGCATGCGAAATCGAACGAGTTGCATGAATCGACATAATTTGCTGACACCGTAAAACTGCCATTTCTTTTCGTATATATTGAACCAGCTGTTGACAAGAAAATGCTTTATATATAATAAAATAATTTCCCAAGGTTTTATCAATAGATTTTTTTTATAGAATTTACCTAATACTTCACAGTTTTTAAGTTTTTATAACAACTTAATATATTATATTAATGATATAATACTAACAAAGCGTGAATCTAAATAGAATAGGTGATTTCTAAATGGGCTGTAATAGTTCATATATCATCTTTTTCATCAAATGTCAACACCTCCCTGCACAACACCTGCACGAGTCGCACGAAGGTAACTAACGAACAAGTATCTGGCAATAGAATAACGGGGGGAAATCCCACCAATATAAGATAAAACTGCTCTTCACCAGCGTCGGTTGTAGAGCGACCCTTTGTAAAACCATACCGACAATGGTGTAGTACTTTTATTTATTTTTATTTAATAATTTATGTATACACAAGTAAAACCGATAAAAAAAAGAAATATGATAGGAGGAAATGGTCTGTAAATTACGCGCGTACAATACAAAAAAAAACATACATATATGCGAAACGTTCTAAATAAATCTACATACACCTACTTATACATAAATATACTTAAATAAATATATAGATAAATACCCAAAATTAAATAAATATATACATAGTAAAATAGTGCCAATAGTTCATACTGATGTTGTTCGGTTTATTAAACGAAATCCAAAATAATTTTGAATCAATTGCTTTGTCATTTTAATGTTGGTAATACAGAAATAGAGTTCCAGTTCCAGAGTACAAGATATAAATAACGGTATAACTCATCTATGCTTCACAAGGCCTATGTTCAGCAGCGGACTTGTGATAGGCTGAAATGATGATGATGATGATGATGGTGATAACTCATCTATGCTTCACAAAGTCAGCAAAATTACTGTTCGTAGTTGATTCTATTATTGTGGCAGTTACTTCAATAGACATCCTTAGTAGATCCGCAGTTAGCTTAACTGTAATAGTGTTAAACATTTTTGCAATCTGTTTTGAGACAATTGATTGAATTTTTTTTAAGCTACAAACCTTTACATTTCCTTTAATAATGTCACGTTCACAATAGGAGGAATGTGCGAATGTGAACATACCTACGAATTCGCGTTATATGGCAAATACCTTCTGGTCGGTATAATTTATACCTGTGCCTACACTGAACTGCTCTGAGAAAATTATCGCAGGGATTTCTCATACTATTTTGTAGAGAAATGAATTCAGTGCAATAATATTAATGTATACTTGCTAATATATTCAATTCTTCATAAGTATTTCAGTTTGTACGGATTCAACTCAAAAACTATTAGACGTATATTTATAGATTTTTTTTTAAATGTCCCTTATGGTTCCTGGAGTTAAATAGGTAGATAGTTTAATCTAAAAGTGTGTATGATTGTCCATCGGTCACGCGAGAAGGTCTTAATGGATATGAACAAAGTTAGAGATGTGGACGTGTGAAAGTTACTCCTCAAAACGGAATATAGGAATCACTAGTGATTAAATTCATGACCACAAGAACGATGCCGCGAATAGCAGCTAGATATTTGTAAAAATGAAACAACAGTATCTATCACTGAACTCCTTAACTTCTAATCAATCATGCACTGCGGTTTGAATGAGTATTGATTCGTTGTTAGCGTGTGGACTAAAAAGTTTCGACATGATTAATGCTTTTCGTATTCAGATCTTCCAGATTACGGCAGTTATATCGTCGATCACCTAGCTATTACTCTGCGACAACTTCTTCAGCTCTTTCTTGGCCACTACTAGGTTTCTTACCACATCTGCTTTCTTCTTTCTGATCATCTACCTTCACACCCAATGCAACTTCCCGCTATCTACTACCTGTAAATACAATACTATATCTATGTGAACAAAAATATTGTAATAAAATGATTTACCCCTTTCCGGCGTCTCTAAATGACATTCTGATAGTATGTGCAGTATTATTTAGCCACGTTATTGTCAAATACTTCAACATCTGTAAAATATAAACGATTATTACCCATGGAAAAGATCATACAACGGTCACAGACTAAACAACATGGTCTAGAATAGATTTCATACCATTTGTGTGTAATGCTGCTGGGCTGCATCAAATTCAGTAAGTCCAACATTTCTACCGTAGTTTGAGGTGAAGAACAACATTGATTCTACCTGGAAATAAAATTAATCATTAAATACGCGGAACAAAATGTGAAAATTAATAATAGCCGGTGTCACAAACACTCCAAAGACAGAATATCTAATATCAGCTTAAATAACGAACCCATCATAGGCTGTCCAAACCAATAAGTTCCTTCTTTCCTTATCAGCGGTTAAACGTACACATATAACCTACTGACATGCAATAAAGACTTGTGCATCGTCATCTCGCTGGACAGACAGGTTGCCGCGTTATAGAGGCTGCTTCCCATCACTAGCCTTTGGTATTTGACTTCGGTATTTTCGAATGGTTTTCCCACCATCAGTTGATCCCCAAAATCTTTTTTGGTAATTAGCAGGGTGCACCGCGTGCAGCTGAGATTGATATTTAAAGAAGAAGATGGCTCATACTTCGTGGGGTACAGCCTGAGATACATGACTATTTACATACTTTACTTTAATTATAAAGACTGTTTTTTTTTAATAATGTGATTTAAATGGCGAACTAATATTACTGTCAACATCATCGGCCTAATATAATAATGGGCTCAGAACTTACCTTGAGGCATTCCTCGACGACCAAATGTATACAAGAAACCGATTCGGCGAGGACGTATAGTGAGTACCATTGATTGTATTTCGTACGACCGGAGAAGTCCTCCATCACACATGGTAGTCGTCCTTAAACGATGTATTTAACTATGGTAAAGTATACAGATCTCGCTTCTATGTAAAGGGTATCTCAATATTTCAAGAGGGAACGAAAATCCGGCCTTGACTTGTCTTCAAAAAAATTTTTTTTTGTATTATTTCCTCGCGGTGTTTTCATTCGCCGCCGGGATTCCAACGCTCGCTTATTATAAAATTAAAGCAACCACCCCAAATACTAGGCTACTGCGATTCTGCAGACATATATTATGCATTTGTCTAAAAGTTATTAATAGAAGAAAAGTTCGACATGCGACAAAATGCATTGGTACAACTAGAGCATTTATCATCTCTCAGCGTCAATGGATAGAGTTTGGAGGGCATTTGCACAATGTCGTTCTAGGTGGCTGTTCGACAAGAACTGTATCGATGCGTTACTTGCCGACCGTGTAATTAATTGGTTGGCGTACCTGAGTGGTCATGAATCCTGGGTTCGGATCCCAGTCGAAGCCAATATTTGTGCAAAAAATACACACGATTTTCCAGTCTTGGGGCTAAACCGCTATGCCACAAAAATAATCAAAAAAATTGCCGTGTGACATCATGACGGTATGAAATCATACCGTGTTATATATTATCATGGTTCCGTTTATTGATAACCATATAAAAAAACACTACACGCGAAATTTTTGTGAAATAATTTTGGGGAATAGCGGATAAGCCCGTGGTTGTATTGTGTTGCGTGAAGTGGCAATGACACTGCATCTAACCCTTCCTTCGATCTAATCGCATAAGCATCGGAAACTAGAAGGTAAACGTGAACGAGTGTCTGAGTCTGCCCACTTACAGTTTTGTACGTGGTAGAGCCGAGCTGCGGCTTTAGCTGCTGCTCGAGTGGGGCGGCTCGAACTAGGTAGTACCACGATTACGCAGAATACCGCAGTAACCGGAGCCTCATCATCTTTCCCATCTCCTAAATATCCTTAAAGACCGGCAATACATCTGCCGCTACTCTGGTGTTCCAGATATACGTGGGCGACATCAATCGCTTACCATCAGGTGAACCGCATGCTCGTACTAAATCATTATGTGTCTTAACATGTTGAAACAATTGAAATTACTAAACTATTGTTGTGTACTAACTTGTGTCACAACACACGAGAAGGATTATATCCTACTGAGTTGACAGTTACATGACGCCGTACTTGCAATCGGCCACGAGGACATCGTCACTACAGCGTCAAAACTTAAGCCATAAGTATTGGCAGCAAGTCAAATCACCGTCGGCAGTCATCAGCCGGTCTTCTGATAAGTCCCCGCTCTCCAAGATCCGCGTCCGCTCGAATCGTTGATCTTGTCGAAGAGCACATATCAAACATACGAAAAAGATTTTTACCGTATTCTGGCACCGGTGGTACATACTCTTTGGATGGGGCTCGAATAAAATTATACAAGTCTGGATATTTCTGTATCATGTAAATCATCTTCATCTTTCCTTCCATTTTTCTGTATAAGTGCTCCACCTGATCAAAAGTATTTTATGATACATCCTTAAATTAAAGAAAGAGACCAATATGCGTGATTATAGATTAATAATAAAAGTTTAAAACAAATATTAGTGTAGGCAATGCAATTTGAATTTGCTTTTCTAGTTGTATTATTTTTTGGTTTCTCTTTCTTATTCAATTTAGGCTTTGTTAACGTTTGTGGAATTAAGCAAAATAGTCTAATTTGACCATATATTGTATTGTAATTACGAATAAAACATTATTCTTTCTTTCTTTCTAATTTAACTACTGCTTCATCATTCAATTGTCTAATCCTTCTAATAGCGAAAATTACAAAACATAACCTCGAAGCTAGTTTATTCATATGTGCTCCCCATCTAGAGCTTCCGAGATATTATTGATTTTAACAATAGAGATTACATTAAATATCAGGCCCCGTAGAAAGCTTTGCGAAAAAAGTCATTTTGTATAAGACACTAGCCAGTTATGATTTATTTTGAAAATACGGCTATTTACAAATAAAAATACGAATGTTCCAATTAAAATTTCACTTCTAAAATTAAATCGTATTTCATTGAAAAATCTACGTTAGGAACATTTTCGCACGATGACCTTCAAATCAAGTCGCAGCATCATCAAATAGATACCTATCTCAGACATGTTTTCACTATACAAGGAATATCATTAATGTAAACCAAGAACAAGAGAGGACCAAGTATCAATCCCTGAGAAACCCCATTTTACCACACGACCCGATGACACTATACCAAAAAAAGTGTCTAAGTAATTTATAAGAATATTGGATAAAAGTCAAGTAATCGAGCTTGTTCATCAATATAAATAGTAAAACGACTGTTAACTTTTACTATTTGTTGGACTGATGGCATCTAAACGAAATACTGTGATTCAATTGAATTTTCTATTACAATACACAACCACATGCATAACTATCAATATAAACAAACGAAATAAAAACAACACCTAAACTAGAACTATACGGAAATAACAAAATTCATTATGAGGTTAGTTCAAATTCTAGTTTGCACCAGTACTTTTTCGACCCATAATTGAGACAGTTTTATGCGACCGTTAAAACGATTCTCAGGTAAGAATAATGCAGTACTTAGCCTTATCTGAGTAACCAAACCAAAGTAGTGAAGCATTAATGTCGATTAGTCGTTTTAAGAAAGAAACAGTTGGTTGTTTTAATTCTCTTGTGGCACACCTCATTTTTAAGCTGTCGCAAATGATCTTCGTCCACTTCCCTCGTCTGTCTGTGTATTCGAACCATCTTCAATATATTCGGCATATAATGCAGCGGCATAAGCGGTAACCCGTGAAGAATTAGACAATCCAGGTATAAATGGAACCTGTCGAAACACAAACTTGTATTTTTAAATCTCACCAGTTTACATTTATTGAACCTGAATTATGTATAACTGTGCAATAGAATTACAAGAAGTGCAACCCTGGGGAATTTCGTAAATACAATCCACTAACTTTTAAATAAAACCATTTTCCGCTCCAGATGCTGATCAATTATTTCTATTTATTCACTTAGTTATAATGCACGACACTTAACTCGACGTGATTTGGTAACAGAAACCGATAACCTGACTGACGCCCCACGTGATGTTCATTTGTAGTATCATAAAATTATTGGACAATGCATTTTTTTTTGTGAAACGCACGGTGAAGTTTTTTTTGTTTTTGTTTTGGCTCTATTTTTGTTTAATTCTCTTTTTCGAGATGGGTATTCATGTTCAACGGTTACAATGATTTAAGAACTGTTTATCTTTTGTTTTTTACTAATAATGCTTTTTTTTATACTTGACCGGTTGTTGGTGAAGTCAATGAAGGACCCGACTGAAAAACAGTGCTGTGATATCACTGAGACGGGAACCTTTTTGACATCGCAAAACAAATTAATCTTTTTCATGTTTTTTTTTTGTTTATTTAATTTGTTTTTTATTTTGTGTTTTGTTGTGTGATTGCCCTGACCTGAGATTGTTCTCGACTTCGTTGCGCAGGTCGATGGCGAACTTTACCCGCTGCGCGAACGTCTCCGGATCGTCCGCTTTGAACATAAGCCGGACGCGCGGGATTCTAAAGTTAATATTTTAAAAATTTGTCATTTGATTGACAATTTTGATTACTCCTTAAATTGGTTATTGTCACCATCACTGGTGGTGCTATACACTGCTCTCTTTCTCTCTCTCTCTCTCTCTCTCACATCCATGGGCTGCAGTAGCTACTTACCATCAGGTGAACTGTTGGCTCGTAAAGACGTAGTGGCGTACTAGATACCTTGCAACTAAAGCACTGCTGCAGATCAGTAGTCCGGATAATTTGGAAGATTGGTATAAGGAGCTTGACGCTCTTACGACGTCATCACGATTCCAAAATTGAAACTTCAAACTTTAGCACGATGGAGTATAGATTTGTGGATTTCATTTTATATCAAATTAAGTAAGGACAGTAGATTAGCTGATCTGTACGTTTGCTTAGTTTTGACTCTTAACATCAATTAAAATAGGACAGTTATGGAAAATCTTTTCTTTATCAGCCTTGTATAAATCCGCAGCTGGATGTCTTTCCATGAAAGCCTTACCTGCAGTAATTCTCATACTTATTTGCTCATATTGTTGGTACCAAGCCAGTCGAGCCGGCCCATTCGAGTAGCGGCAAAAGCCGCCGCTTGACTCTACCACGTTTAAAAAGATATATATGTTATGTGTAAATTAACTTTGATGCTATTGTGGAATAGTGTAAAAGATTTGCATACCGCCAAGCGGTTGAATAAACCGCTACTGCCTCTTAAATGTTTATCTTCATCCTTAATGTAAATGTGTTCAAAAGAAAGTTGAAATTCAATTCAATTCAATACTCCCCCAGACTAATATGAGAAACTACAAATAATAATCTACAGTAAACCTCGTGTTACATTACTTGAAACGTCTCTTCGAGCCATCCAAGACCAACACTTCCCATTTTTCGGTCTTCTTGCTGTAGCTGTAGATAGCAACATTGATCCACTATAAAAGAATTCAAATAACCATTTGATGAAATTACAGACACATTTACATATACGTAAACTGAGTAAATACTGTTGAACGAATGAGAAAAACACACAGTTTGCAGGCGTCCTGCGTGAGGGCTTTAAAAACATGTAAGATCCAACAAAAAAAAACGTTCCAACACTATGGCATGCATTTCTTGAAACATTTTGTTCTTTAACCTCCACGCTGTCTGCGAAAATGACAATACATTCTCAGTGATGAAGCTGTCCATCGCCAGTCTATGGGGTTTTGAGATCAGTATATCTGAATGGATGTTCAGCTGTCAGTCGGCTGCCAGAGCCTAGTCCTCAACAATCAGGATGCAAGCGAGGTGAACATTTGGGAAAAAAAAACTTATTCATAGAATCTCAGTCTCGTTACTCTGCTTTACCTGCTTTGTTTATACTTCGCGGTGATATTTGTTAAAGCGTTATCCATTCTATACCAAGTATGTGTATGCGGGTCGGTTTTTGTACGTGACCGAGCGAAGCACTGGCTTTTGCTACCGCTGACCGGTGTTATACCATTGCCTCGCAGAATACCAGCGTGAAGAAAGGCATTATGTGCCTCTGTGTTTCGTTCGGTAGTAACCGGGCCCAATCCCACCCTACCCTCGCAACTTCGCTTCCACGAATACCCTTAAAGTCCGGCAACGGACCTGCAGCTCTTGTGTTGCAGATGTACGTGGGCGTCGGTAATCACTTACCGTCAGGTGAGCCAATTGCACGTTTGAGCTCGTTTCTTTTATAAAAAAAAAAAAACTCACCTATGTAGGAGATACAAATGAGAATATTTCTACATCTTAACTCTATGGTTAAATCAACCCATAAACCATTAACTTACGAAAGTCGATGCATTTAATTTAAGATTTACCTCGTACTGATTGTTTAGCGTCTGCACCGTATCACCCATCCCCCTGTTGGAACCTTCTTCTTTGGGAATGAAGGCTAACCCGGGACACGGGTAGCTTTCACCGTCGATACTACCCAACGACAACCACTCCTCGGGGATTCTGATAATTGTATTAGAATAGAAATCAATAGTCGTTATACAATGAATCATTGCATTTACGCGAACACGACACATTCGAAACGAAACTATTATTTACGGTCGCACGACGGCTATAAAGCACTCGGAAATGTCGGGAAGATAAAAACAAATTCAAACGCGATATAATCTGTTAATAATAATAGTTTCATTTCAAATTAATAATCGATGTTTGCTATAAACATTATTACATAGTTATTAACGTTATATTCGATATCAATATATCTACAATACTTCTTTTAGATTTTTCTGTTCCTTTAGATTTTGTTTAATTTTTTTTTGTTTTTTGTTAGCCCTTAGCTTAAGGTTACAATGGGCGGGCTTAATGCCTATTGGCATTCTCTACCAGTCCACCCATGGGTTGGTGAGATAGCCGTAGCAGGTGTATTTATTTAGTAAATTAACTAACAAAACTATTTTAAAACACCTATAAATAAATATAATAAAATAAATGAATAAAAATATGAAATAAAATATACTATTATATAAGTAGATAGATAAATAAATATTTTTTATTTTAGTCTAAGAAGTGATAAAAAAGATATTACTTTATAATTACGGATAAAAAACTTGTTAAAACTATTACATGAGTACAACTTCCTATTGTAATACAACTATTAAATATTAAATTATTTAAATATAAAACTATTGTAGGATCGCACGTCGGCTTGTCGGTGACGTCACCAGGCTCCAACTGAATATCAGCGCTACAATCTCTGCAGCACAGAGCTGGAGACCTATTTGGTACTCATTTTTATTCACTGTATTAAATGTTTATTTATTTATTTTATTTTTTTATTTATTTTTTTATTAATTCTTTATTGTATCCCTAAAAAAAAAGAAAGGAATACAATGGGCGGACTTAATGCCTTTTGGCATTCTCTACCATTCAACCCTGGGTGAGAAAGAAAACATGTTGGCAGGTACAAAATAAATAATACATATAAATTAAATATAAATATTAAATATATAACCCTTATAATATACTTACATACTTATAACATACATAATACACTATACATAAACATATAATACATACATAAACAAATTAAACGTGGAAAGAAAATTCTTAGATGCCATTTGCCTTCAGATAGTGACGACGGAGCAGGGTTTTGAAGAAAAGAAACCAGTACTATGTTGTGGAACACTAACCTTCAAGCTGTTTGAAGTTCGAGGCACTCGGCTAAATGTTATATTTTTGTTATAATTTTTTTTTAATCTATGTATTTTGTATTCGTAATATTTTAAATATGTGTACCAAATATATCATTCTTTCTTTCTATATCATACTAGTAAAAAAAAAAATTACCTTGTCATGGGTTCGTGCTACCAACTCACCTACAATCGAAATCGGTATTATCAAAGATCTCCAAGTCCAACTTGGGATAGGGGCTGTACAATCCGTAAAATTCCTGATCCGTGATCGGATACTCCGAAGGCGGTATCAGCCAGTAAGACTGTATTCCTAGTTCACGTAGCATTTTCTGTAATGGTACCGGTTTGTTTAGTTCTTTTTTTTTGATGACCATGGAATGACAAACGAGCTGACTGTCCACTTGGTGGTGAGCGACCCACGGACACCGGGCCTGTAAACGACTTTTTTTTTTTTTTTTTATAGAAGAAGGGGGCAAACGAGCGTGCGGCTCACCCGATGGTAAGTGATCACCGACGCCCACGAACATCCACAACACCAGAGGAGCTACAGATGCGCTGCCGGCCTTTAAGGAAGGAATAAGCTCTTTTCTTGAAGGTCCACTAAGTCGTAACTATTCGGAAATACTGCTGGCGACAGCTGATTCCACAAAGTCGAAGTGCGTGGCAGAAAACTTCGATTGAAACGCACTGTGGTGGAATGCCAACCATCTAGGTGGTATCGATGGAACTTCGAATTCTGTCGCGATGTACGATGGTGAAACTCAGCAGCTGGGACTTCCATCGAAGATGCTCACCCCCTGTGGTCTAAGATTAAATGCCATGCGACTACATACCGTATTATCAGTATAATATATATTGATTTAATATATACTGACTCGCGGTAGTAATTTTAATCAATTAATTAATTTTCCCCTTCCCCTTTCCATCACCGAACGACTAGACGCGGCGAGCGGTTCCACCCTTATGTTGTAGACATTCCTCCATTACGCACGAAGCGGTTCGCCTCTTCTTTCTTTATGCGGGACGGCTAAGGAGTGGAACTCTCTGCCGAGGTCGGTTTTTCCGGAAACCTATAACCTGGATATCTTCAAGGCCAGAGTGAACAGACATCTAGGCAAGCGTGTACCATCCTAGGACTCATCTTCGCTTTCCATCGGGGAAGATTGAGGTTAAACGCAAGCCAATTTTTTCATAAAAAAAAAAAAAAATTATAGTTAAAAAGGTGGTTAAACCTTCCCTAACCTTCATTGTCATACTTTTATATAATAGAAATTGCTTTGAAAAAAAAAAAACAAATAAGTAGAAAACTATGGAGTTTCTATCCGTCGTCAGTAATGTAAAGTAGCAGCCTATAAGTGCCCACTGCTGGACAAAGGCCTCCTTCACAAATACGAGTATCAGAGAGGGTTTAGTACCGGGAAGGGCCCGCCACGCTGCTCCAGTACGGGTTCACATATTCTCGAAATAATATATTTATTATTTCTCAGAAATGCAGGCTTCCTCACGATGTCTTCCTTCACGGCTGAGCACGTGTATTTAACAGCACTTTAAATTGCTATTAACAATTTTAGTGGTGCCGGCACCGTGGATGGAACCCAGGACACTCGCGCTCTATGAAACTAAAGTGAGCGTCCTGACCACTAGGCTACCACGGCTCTACAAACCGTGGTAGATTTAAATAAATTACGATTGAGAAGTGAAATTTATGTTTCTTATGTCGAGGACTAAATGATTCGATTTAATTTAGATAATTGCATGTTTCGTTATTAGCTTATAAGACATAGGTATTTCTTGTCAAAGAAAGTCTATGCGTGTGCTCACCTTTATGTTTGCCCCAAGAAATTTCCTCCTTAGCCTTTCAATTTTCACCAGCCTGGGCAGCTCCTTCGGTAGCACCACGTTCAGAAATTGTAACTTCGGAACAAATGTTTCGAAGGGGAATTGCTGAAAACGTTGCAAAATAGGCGACTTTACGTTATTATATAAAAAAGAAACAACCAATCCTTGGGACGGTCGGAGGAGGTCTAGGGCATTGTCAATTCAACCCACATTCAACCAGAACTTATTTGGGCCAACGTAAGCCTTCTTTTTATTTGTTTTATTAACTTCCTCACCCAAACCAAGCCAAGACACCCAAGCGTCTGGGGGCTATGCCGGACTCCCACCGACTAAAACCCAACGCTGGATCTCCGTTCGGTAAGCAACCGTGACCCACTTTCGCTAGGCTTAAATAGCCTGTAGCTGCCTTAATGTCCAGGACAACGATGAAAATTGTTTTTTTTTTTTTTGTGAAAACCAGCTATCAGTCCACCTGATGGACAGCGAGTTCTGCAGCCCATAGACACCTGCAAATAACTTCAATCAAAGAAGGTTGCAGATGCGCTGTCACACCTGCGGACTGTGTCACCTTACCTTACCTTCATCATCATCATCATCATCATCATCATCATCATTTCAGCCTATCAGAAGTCCACTGCTGAACTAAGGCCTCCCCCAAAGATTGCCACGAAGCTCGGTCCTGACCCACCTGCATCCATCGATTTCCCGCAACACTGCGCGGGTCGTCACTCCATCTTGTGGAGGGTCATGGCAACAATGCCTACATGCGAACATAGCTCGTAATACCAGGGATTCCGAAACTATTTTGGACAAGAGAACCCTTTTCCAGAATGAACTGATACGTCAGACCCCCATAGCCAAATTTCTTTAAAAATCCTATCTCTAGTTTTTTTCCTATTGATACAAAATACTAACCAATTTAAAAACTTTTCGGTTTGTTAAGTGAGTAAATTTAACATCATTTTCTCATCAAAATTTAACAAAACAAATAGATATAAAATTCAGTAAATATAAAGTGTAATTAATAATTATTAAAACTAATTACGTAAAATTTTGTTAAAAATACAACAATGATACTTCCTGCTAAAATATTAATCATTCTTATAACAAGTTGGTATACGTAACACAACTTATACAGTATCTTGGAAGTTACAAATAAGAACTTGTATTAATTATCAGGGGTCGATTTTTAGACCACATCGACCCCAAAATTAGTTGCTAAACTGCTGTTTGGCGGCAGTGGTACCTACCCAGACGGCTCCGGTGCTGAGAAGTGCTCCTTCTGACCGCCTAGTAAAATTGCACATAATTTTCAAAAACTCATCTGATGTTGCAGATGTACATCGGCGTGGGTAATCACTTATAAGCGTGGTAGAGCCAAGCGGCGGCTTCAGCTGCTGCTCGAATGGGCCGGCTCGACCGGATTGGTACCACGGCCTCGCAGAATACCGGCGTGAAGTAGAGGCTTGTGCTTCTGCGTTTCGTTCGGTGAGTGAGGTAACCGGAGGCCCACACCCCCTCCCTATTCCCCTCCTCTTCCCTCCCATCTACCAAATATCCTTAAAGACCGGCAACGCACCTGCAGCATCTATGGTGTTGCAGATGTATGTGGGCGACGGTAATCACTTATCATCAGGTGAACCGCTTGCTCGTTTGCCGTCTCTTCCATAAAAAAAAAAAGGTGAGCTGAGCTTCAGAAATCGCCAAGCCGCCTACCAAGCCGGCTGCCAAATCCCAAAGATGTTTACTAAGGATATTCTTCCAACTTATGATTACCAGAAGAAACAGGTAAGAAAGTGCTAGCTTCTAAACCTTAGGCTAACCAGGCTTTCATCTTTGTTATCTTACATTTGTCGAATTGATGTAAGAAGATGAATTTAAATTTGGTTAATAATATCTTACCTTTTCTCCCTATCCCTCTGTCGTCTGGTCTCCCCTGCCGAGGACTTCCGTCTGGTTGTATTTTTTTATTTATTCAAATTTAATTTACTATTTATTCTATGGCATTTCATGTCTCTATAAATATTTATATATACAACCCAACCACATGAGAATATACATAAATACCCCAAAACAATAGATATTAATAATAAATTAATGTTAGTAATGTAAAATTAAAATAATATTTCATGTATATTTACCTACTTATACATGTAACACCCAACCAGATGAGAATATATGTAAATAACCCTAATAATAAAGTTACAAAACATTGTAAAGTTATTATGTTAAAAAAAATATTCATTATCTCTTCAAACGAACTAATTATTTAACTATACTTTGTACTCAACAGTCGCTATAAATTGGATCATTCTACTTACCACGCTTTCGTCCTCTCTGTAAGTGGTCCATCGTCCCGGCGGCAACAGAATCTTCGGCTTCTGGGGTCTGGGAAGCGAGACTAGCATCGGCGCTAACTTATCTGTCTTTGCCTGTGAATTATTATTATAAATGGAGATTGTAGATTGTTTATAATGTTTGTAGTCAGTACTATCTTCCTCAGTTTCACACGAAAATTTCTCACTGAGGCTTTAGGTTTGTAGAGATACTGTACGTTCAGCGTTCGGCGTAAACGTCACTTATCACGAGATGAATGGGCGGTGAGATTCCTCTATTATCTAGAGTCAACTTGTATACAGAAAGGGACTATGAGAAATCTAGCCCCTACAGATTTCTCAAATAGAAGTGATGACTGTAAAAACAGCCTTAGCGAGAGATCAGAATTCACTGATTCCCAAAGGGAGGTACACTTATTTCTTTAACTCCGTCAATATACTCTGGCTTTAAAGGACCTGGAGCTCTTGCAACGTGGTAGAGTCAAGCGTCTGCTTTTGCTGCTGCTCGAATGGGCCGGCTCGACCGGATCGGTACCACGGCCTCGCAGAATACCTACGTGAAGTAGAGACATATTGTGCTTCTGCGTTTCACTCAGTGAGTGAGGTAACCCACTTCCTGAGGCCCACTCCCTCTCCCCATACCCCTCTTATCTGTCAAATACCCTTAACGGCCGGCAACGCACCTGCTTGACCTCTGGTGTTGCAGATACGTGGGCGACGGTGATCACTTACCATCAGGAGAACTGCTAGCACGTTTGCCGCCTTTCCCAAAAAAAAAAAAAAACAGTTATACCCTTTTTAAAGCGTCCGTAAAATACTCCACCTAAAAGAAGAGCGTGTGTAATTCAATTCAAATAACTCCATAGTATATAATGTAATTACTTAATCACGGAGAAACTTAGGTGTTTGAAGTGCTGATGTCATAGTTAAATCGCGCTAGCTTCGGTGATGGAGCACATCAGATCCTGTGGTTGTACTACAAGCATACCACTAAGTATATTTATTATTTACCCCGCCAGTGGTAGCAACCAGGCATTTACTCTATTTAAATTAAAATGTGAAATCGGTCGAGGAGGAGGAAGAGGAGGAAGAGGAGGAAGGAGGGTCGTTTGGTTACGCTATTATTATTACTTCTGGTACTAGTTTCACGACACATCGATTGATTTTTTTTTTATGTAAGAAAACTGACCGGTTCGTAATCCTTAATACAGGCTACCTCTATTCCTATAGAGGCTGGCAGTTAGGTCGAGCTTCTAACCAATTAAAGTAGACGTGCAGCAAACCTGTAAAATTAACTTCATTCTTTTCTTCGCGCAAATTTCTCTGGAAGGGCTTTCCTTCTCCATGTTCGCTACGAGCTCAGAATAGTATCCCCTCTTCGGGATGACGTCGCGAGTGGTGTTGTCGTATACAACATCGTGGTGTTTAATCTTTTTCTTTTTGCTGTGCATCACTATAACTCTTAAACTAACTTCGACAAGTTTACGCTAATATTAAACAAACAAATGTTCAATACCAAGGTTTTAATGTTATTATGTCAAATTGTTGTAGTTTTCTATGACGGATTATTTTTTTTTATTATATCGTAGTAAAAGTCAAAGAGTATATAACCTGTACGTTTAAGTAAAATAATGGATAACTTGTAATGATGAGTGTATGCAGGTGTGATTACGTGTCGTAGATTCGATTCCGGAAACTAATTCTAATAGCCAACAGATGATCGTTCTAGATCTGGAAGTTTACGCGCGCCTTATTTTTTTTTTCTTGTATACCAGCCAAGAGCGAGTCGGACTCGAGCACAGAGGATTCATGGATGTACAATCGCACAACATAATTTCTGTTTTATGTGTTCACCAAAAAACACTGTGTTTTCTTTCATTCAGCCCTCCTTAACGCGAGACCGACTCACACTCAGCCGTTTTGTTGTTTACTTTACAATTTCCAGTACAAACACCAATGGCGGATTTGCAAGCGGGCTGAGTAGGCTGGAGCCTAGAGCGGTAAATGCGGTTCGAAAATATTTCTTTCCATTAAAGAAATAAAAAAAAACATTATTATATATACGGAGAACAGAAGTCTCAAAATTTAACAAACAAATTTAACAAAAAATATTAATATTTCAGTACATAAGTAGTACATCATTGAGCTCACTCAGAAATATACCTAGAGACTATTTCTCGAGTAAATTGAGAAGTAAGACAAATTTGATAGCCTATTGGCGGAAAATGTGTAAATCTGCCACTGATAAACCCCTGTTTGACGCTAGTATGTATTACCATTTCTACAATAGATCAAAACAATACAAAAAAAACCATGAAGAAACATGTTCCTGGTCTTCATTAATTTTAGAAAGAAAAACCTTTTATTCGTAGCTACAGTACAATAGTGCAGTGTGCAATATGGTGCAAAATACATAAACAGTTAATGAACAATATTAGTATCAGTATTGAACTGCAGCCACAGAAAGGCGACCGACTCAGGATATTGCTACAGCCGACATGCTGCAGCGCTGATACTCTACCGGGATCCTGGACGGTAGTCCTGCGAGCAGCCCGGCTGTATCTTATGTTTGAATATATTAACAAATAAGAAATAACGACACTATCTTGCATAAACTTAATACAACGACCGGGGTTTAAAAAGTTAAGGATTTAGGAATGACTACTGATTATTATGGTTACATCTTCCACCTAAAATATAGATAAATTCACAGTGTTTGTGGTGTCGTATATTTCGTAATTGTGGTTCAAAACGCGATATAAATTTAAATGCATTTACTTTTGTTTTGACCGAAGCCAATTATCGGTCACTCTTCTTTTACTCTTGTCTTTCTGACTCTAGAGTTTTAATGGTGATGATGATATTAATTTATCCCTAATGGGAAAGGCAAAGGACTTTAGTCCATACAGCCAGGTCTGATGCACGTCTACTCTGTTCGAGCTGCAAAATGCGATTTTAACCATCGGCTGACGGTTGGGTTTTTTTTTTTTGTAATGGCGCTGACCAAACGCATCGTGCATTTATGCCAACCTAGTGCGGTGCGCGCCGTGGAGGAGAACGTGGCCACATTAAGCTGCGATTTCGCATGGAGTGTCCATTACCGAATTATTAAACAACACACAAGTCCTGGTCTCCTCCGAGAGCTAATGTAATAGTGTACTGCATACTAATGTACAGATAAATTTCTCTTTTTTACAAAAATGCCACAGACTAATGCTACACAGATTAATAATTTCGGGACGTTCAGAAACGTCACAATAGTAGTTTGCTCTTGTAATAGCGGCTGTCACGTCGTTTCTTCCCATCGTGTTTCGTCACGGTGAGCGAAGAGTGAGCTGCTGAAACCGGAGTAAAGACCTGCGCAGTGCTGTGGGAAATCGATGGATGCAGGTGGCTCAGGGCCATGCTATGTGGCAAAGAAAATCTAAAAAGTTACCGACGCCATAGCGTCTCAAAAATCACCAGACGAAAATTAAACAGAACGATGGCAGACAGCTTCGTCTAAGGTGCGTGGTGACTGATCCTGTGATCGCCAATCGCCATGCCGTGCGTGGCGATTATGACAAATCCTCCTTGTGGGAGAGGTGGACTATGGACGTAGTGGACTATTTAAAGGTCGGTAAGGTGAGGTTGCACACTAAACGCAGTGTGGGACGACCCCCCACAAAGATGGAGTGACGACCTGCGCAGTGTTGCGGGAAGTCGATGGATGCAGGTGGCTCAGGGCCGAACTTTGTGGCAATCTTTGGGGAGGCCTATGCTCAGTAGTGGACTTGTGATAGGCTGAAATGATGAAGATTCCTTCTTTGTCTAGGGGTCGTTTATTGTGTTCCTGTTAGCGAGTTACGGTCCGTGTGGCGTTCCATCTTAGTCCTCAGTGCGTGACAAACTTATCCGTAACCTTCTTCCATTGAAGTTTTTTGCTGGTGTACATGGGCTGCAGAAGCTACTTACCTTCAGGTGACTCGGTTTTCAGTAAAAAAAAATAAGTTAAGGATGCTTTAGAAATAAAACACCGTGAAACAAAATAGTATACTTTATTTTCTTACAAAAACATAACGTACTTTTTCTTTATACAAAGAAATATTGCAGGCGCTCTGTTCACAACTCAAAATGTTTTCCTACTGAAAAAGAAAGAATAAACAAAATAAAAATCTCTGTAAACGTTAAGAGTGTAAGGGGGATCTGATATATTCTTCCTTCTTCACCGAAGGCGAACCGACTGAGCAACGAGGCTCTAGCAACCGACCGCTGAAGTAAAATCTATATCCGATGTGCCGAATCCAAATATCTATTGCGAGGGTACTTGTATGTTTACCCAGCCGATTGTATCTAGTGGTGAGTGGGGGAAGTAAAAGGTTATTTATATCTAAAAATAAAACAATCTTCCGACTTACTTCTTGATGCAAGGACCCTGTTCCACAAGCTCCTCCTCTTTCTTGTAGACACATTTGGTGTCCACAAAACCAAGCAACTCAGCCAGCAGGTCTATATCCTTGTACGTAGGTTTCGCTCGTAAAATCTAAAAAGCAAATACATATAAAGCCCCAATAGCCTAACGGGTTAGGGTGCGGACTGCGAAACATGACGTCGTAAGTTCGAGCCTCGCCATTCGACTATTGTCGTGAACCACTCCAGATACAAGCTGCAATGCTTATCCTGAGAGTATTTTTACAGAACTAAGGAACCGCGTATTTATTGGTAAACATGCCTTGGATCCGGAGAGCGACGAGGGATCTGTAACAATTAACCCTTAGCAACCGAACTCCGGCGCATGTCTAACAAGGATGCAATCGCTAGACAACAAGCCTCGGGTCTGGGCAAGCGCTTACGTCACAGTGACCCCGAGTGAAGCCGGAAACTGTCGAGCGGAGGTGCCAGCTGTGTTGCCATACATCAGAGGCGCCACAGACAAGATTTTTGAGCACTTACGCATACACACAACTCCGTTTTAGCTTCCATTAAAACTTTTTACAAGCCTCCTCGAAAGATCGGTCAGTTTTAATCATCTCTGTCAAGCGTAATATCCCTCTACAAGATGCTGGAGTGTACAAGCTTTGGTCGTGAATGCGGTCTCTCTTACATAGGGCAAATTAAAGTTCGATAAAACCCCACATAAAGGATCTCTGCAGTATATGAGCATATCGTAGATCGCTCCATCCATAACAATTCTAGCGTGGTAGAGCCAAGCGGCGGCTTTTGCTGCTGCTCGAATGGGCCGGCTCGACCGGGTTGATACCACGGCCTCGCAAAATACCGGCGTGAAGTAGAGGCATCTTGTGCTTCTGCGTTTCGTTCAGTGAGTGAGGTAACCGGAGCCCCACACCCCCTCCCTATTCCCCTCTTCTTCCCTCCCATCTCCCAAATATCCTTAAAGGCCGGCAACGCACCTGCAGCATCTATGGTGTTGCAGATGTATGTGGGCGACGGTAATCACTTACCATCAGGTGAACCGCTAGCTCTTTTGCCGTCACTTCCATAAAAAAAAATGATTCAGACCATAATTAAGACGTCAAATACGTCCGTCTCCGGATGTTTTGGGTGCTCTATAGCACTGAAAAAGAAAATTAAATTGAACGCTTTAAAATCCGTAAATAATACTTTAATTTCAACTGATTTAAGCTAGTACCTCAGTGGCGACGGCGCTTCGATCCTCGATGGGGGGCATGTTCCAGAAGACGAACCCCACCACTGTCTCGTCGCGCAGGTACATCAGCATCCCACGGAGGTATCTGTTCTTGTATTCGTCGGTCCTTCAAAATATTCGTTTCGTGGTTAAGTATAATCAGGGCTTTTGTTGCGAGGGCACGCGGGGAAATTTCGAAAATATCGAAAAATTGCCATAAATTAAAAAAAAATTAAACAATAAAAAAAATGTTTACGTAGATTTTTTCCTCAAAACAAGTGACAAGTGGTGAGGAGGGGGTCCAAAAATTATGGCCTTACAACTTTCGAGAATTAGCGTCCACCCAAAAAAGAGGCCTGAGTATAATATATGTAAATACATAAGCTCTCATGACCCCATTCCCAAAACTGGGACAGCCAGAGGTGTAGGACATTAATTTGTGTTATATCAACCCATTTTTTCAGGAGAGCTCATTTGAAACAACGTGACAGGTGGAGAGCTTGTCACCGCCTTAGTCTTCAGGGCAACGATACAAATCGAACATAAGTTTCGAAGAACTCATTGGAACGATCCCTCTACACATAGTGGAACGAACTCGAGTCTCCTAATTCGGTGGTAATCCACTAAAGACGAACGCTGGCATAGTGACCTAAGCGTTTAGCTGCGACGGTATGGGTCGAGGGTTCAACTCCCGCACGGGACTAGTATTTATATGGACTGCGAATAAGAAGTTCCTAGTCTGTGTGTTTGTCCATGCGTAATTCAATTATGTAAACTACCTCCGTGACAGGAGAAGACACAGAAGAAATTCCTAGTTTTTTAAAAAGAAAGTCACTCGCTAATTATGGCATAACAAAAATATATCCTGTTTAACTTCGCAGATTTTAGAACCGATTCTTAAAGAAGTGGAATTAAGTTGATATTTAAGTTATTATTGTTACATTGCGTCAGTTGTAGGTCTGGGGCCGCTGGAAGAGTGGCACACCCCGAACCAATAAAAAAGAAAACAATGCATAAAAAAAATCGGTACTTTTTGTAACAAGGACGGTCGCCGGCTCCTGTTTCAACCGCCTGCGTTTCCTTCGACGTCACCTCAGTGGCGCATTGCTTGAAGATGCCGATCGTGGGCATACAAGCCCCCACCTCGCCGACGACCTGCAAATAGAGTTTTTAACAAATACAGTTCGTACCACGTCAGTATTGGTTCGTTTAAATAGAGCCAAGCGGCTGCTTATGCTGCTGCTCGAATGGACCGGCTCGACCGTGGTGTTACCACGGCCTCGCAGAGCACCGGCGTGAAGTGGAGGCATGCCCACGCCCCCTCCCATCCCCCTCCCCCTCCCCTCCCCATCCCCTCCCCATCCCTCCCCATCCCCTCCCCATCCCCCTCCCCATCCCCCTCCCCATCCCCCTCCCCATCCCCTCCCCATCCCCCTCCTCATCCTCCCTCCCATCTCCCGAACTCCCTTAAATTGAGTGCAGACGGGCCGCTGAGCGCAGCGCCGGAAACCTCATATATATAGATTTTCCGCCATCATTCGACCACCAGAGCCTCCGATGTCTTCTCGCAGCGTGTCACACGTGCGGGCGAGGGTGACTTTTGGAGATACAGATTGAAGCCGAGGTTTAATCGATATTCATATGTGTATATCAAAAATAAGTACTTTTCTTTAAGTATTTATTATATCGAGAGACACAATGTCACAGAAGTGTTCTAAAAAAAGAAAATCATGAATGAATGAACATACTCTATTGTGTAAGTACAGAAAACATTAAAAAAAAAGGATTATCTTGATTTAAGAGTTACAACTCGGCGGCTTTTTCGCTGCATTGCCACCTCTTCCAGGCAACATAAAGTAAAAAAATGTGATTTTGAAAAACAAATTAGGTTTCGTTACCTACTTTACGAATACAATTGGACAAATTCCGGCGACACATAAAACTCCGAGTCTATATTCTCTGCCAACCTGGTTGATAGGCATCATTTCTTATACAGGTTGGATGCAACGTTAGGACAAATATAAATGGTCTAAATGAAGAAACCTCCATCTGCAGCTCTTCGCCCAGCCGCAGCCAGAAGTGCGGCTCCATGTTGCAGGCGCGCCAGTAGCCCGTCATGTTGCTGCCGGCCACGAAGCCCTGCTCCTCTGCGTTGAGGTAGTGGTCCAGCCGGAGACGCAAGTCTCTCCACTGCGAGTAGAAGCTCGCCGCGTCACCCGCCTATGGAAAGTCATTTTGTTGAATTAATCATCGTCCCGGTGGGCTGGCGTTTAGCCGCCGCGCCGAGGGCCCACTGCCCTGACGTTCCGCACGTGATACGTCTTTAGAAATAATCATTCCAGATATTTGTGTTTGTCTATGTGTAATTTGTATTTTAACCGACCCAACTATACGGGAGAAAATCGTGAAATGTTTATTTATAAACAACAGTAAAAGAAATGAAATCACAACTCATTACAATATCTGTGAGCTGATGAGACTTCCGTTACGTTCTATATCGCGGAGCGGCGAAAAGTAGGGTGC
The DNA here is from genome assembly GCA_029286595.1 of Bhutanitis thaidina. Taxonomy (NCBI): domain Eukaryota; kingdom Metazoa; phylum Arthropoda; class Insecta; order Lepidoptera; family Papilionidae; genus Bhutanitis; species Bhutanitis thaidina. The sequence continues at coordinate 774,475 of JAGSMS010000020.1, read as the reverse complement.
AGAGATCAGTCCGGGAACGTGGAATGTGCCTATTGAAAATCGGAAGTCTCTGTCTACGGGTGACAGGTATGATGAACAATATTCTTAGACAGTTTACAATGTGCGAATTTATGAACAAAATACAGATAGTTTTACATTTAATCCTTTCAATCAACTTTTCACCAGATCTTATTTGGGACAACGTGATAAGTGGTGAGCCTGTCGCCGTACTGTCCAAGCCAAGGATACAAATCGTACATACGTTTTCATAAAGTTATTGTTACGATCCCTCCACATGGGATGCATGTCAGGAGCAGAGCGGTGGAGTCTGACCAGCTCCAAAATCCATTTAAAAATTCCATTTTTTTTATTATAAGTAATGTTCTCGGAATGTCACTCACAATGTACAGATGAGTCCTTGCCTCCAGCTCAGTATTGACCAGGAAGCCGCCGTTCACCTCGTCAACCTCCAGGTACGACGGTTCTGCCAGCTCCACGCGCGGCTCCGCACCAACCGCTACGAAAACCTAAAAGGCCCACGATTCAAAATAAAATATGACACTGAAAACACAATTAAATTTAATGGTTTATTTGTTTTCTAAAACCAAATAGGGTGGTTAAAATATCAAAGTTTTTAATAACGATTGACATATTTATGATATTGGTGGTGATAGATGAAAAGACTGTCGGGATCTTAGTGTTCAAACCAACTGTACATTGTACACGAATTTAAAAAAAAACTCATTTGTGTTCTCTTAACACGCCCCTTAACCACTCAACTGACGTAAAGTTTAAGAAAAATAATAAAGATCGTATTTCAGGAGAGCCGCGTATACAATCAGTATTAAAATTAAATTATGCCATACATAATCGGTGACCAGTGAAGATCCATCAGATAGAGTCAACTCCAGCCGGCCGTCCTCGGACTGAAAAGCGTCGTAGACTTGAGCTAAAACAATACAATAATGTCACAGTATAATGTACATACACAGTCATAAAAAAAAACTATTTAAAAAATCTTAATCTTCTAAGCGTGGTAGAGCCAAGCGGCGGCTTTTGCCACTGCTCGAATGGGCCGGCTCGACCGGGTCGGCACCACGGCCTCGCAGAATACCGGCGTGAAGTAGACGCATCTTGTGCTTCTGCGTTTCGTTCGGTGAGTGAGGTAACCGGAGGCCCACTCCCATCCCCATCCCCCTCCTCTTCCTCCCTCCCATCTCCTGAATATCCTTAAAGCCCGGCAACGCACCTGCAGCACCTATGGTGTTGCAGATGTATGTGCGCGACGGTAATCACTTAACATCAGGTGAACCGCTTGCTCGTTTCCCGCTATTCCAATAAAAAAAAAACCTATACACTCTATGTATATAGTAATCTGAAGATATTCAGAAATCAAAAATTTAATCAACGTAATAAATCTACCACCGTTTCGTAATGAGGTTCCTCTGACGGAGAAGAAGCGGGCGAAACAACCTCCGTACGTATCCTCTATAATCTATATTAAGTATAATTTAATATAACAAGATTTTTTTCTAGAAACGGCTTGGGATCGATCAAGACATTCCCAGGGGTGATAATCATCTATGTTTATCTTTATATTTGAACAACCCTTTATATAAAGTCTTTGCTTAACAAATTTTTTTCAACTTATTGATAGGAAGACTTGCGCACTTGCTGGGATTTTGTTGTAGAAACATATACATTGCCCCGTGAACGAGTTACCAACTCTATGGAGTGTAGGAGTGTGTATTAGATAAAAAAAATTCTCTGATTGAAAGCTACATTACACAAAATTATCATAGGTTATTTATATTGAAAATCTATACGTCCTAAACTTGCGCAAATAGGTAGTAATACAATGTATCAAACAGTGGTTAAAATTGTTTTTTTTTTTCTTTATTTGATAGATTGTGAAGGGATCGAGCAATAGCTACGTTTGAGATCATACAAGTAAGGAATGTGTGCATTTGATGCACGCACACATACACTAATGTAGACAGCACATTACTTACTCACACACGGAAAGAAAAACCTACAATACAGGTGAAACTGCAGCTGCTGCCTCCCTCAGGAAGAACTATGTATTGATAAAAATCCACTGAAATGATTTAGTGTTCAGTCCAACGTCAGAAAATTTTACATAAGTTTAGTTGCACTCGTTACAAAAGCTAATTCAATAGTAGGCGAGCCCTTCACGAAGAGGACACTACAATCTCCTTAATCGGAAGGATATCTCCTTACCACTCTGCAAAAAACTGACTACATAAAAACATCTAATATGTTTCGTCATCTAAACCGCCTCACCGGGAGATGGAACGTGAAGCGGCGAGCCACAGCGCCGGGTTCGCTGAATGCCGAACTAGATCTAACATCTAACAATGACAATTCTAATCTAATTTTAAGACTTGGTTGGTTATAATTTCTTACTCTTTGGCTTGACGGTGACACCAGTGTTCTTGATTTTCTCCGCCGCCCACTCGCCGAGATACTCCGGCACTACCCCCGCCATAATGCCCCTGTCTTTATACATGTGGACGATCTCGAGTGGCTCCTTTTCCGGATCGAGGTCCAGGTCCATCTTGTCTGCAGGGAACATGCAGGTGTCATGTGTGTTAAGTTAAATTCGTGGTGCAAACTTGCGATGGTGACTTGGGTGTTGTAAAAGTAGACTCGTCAAAGTGCCGGGAAAACCTGTACTAACTGACCTAAATATGGCAGACCTAATTTAAAGATGCATGTGTCGTAAAGATGCTGTAAAGGACCCGAAATGAGAGATATGAGAAATCAGACAGACATCAGAAATGAGAAAGTTAAATTAAACAGAACGATGTCGGACAGCGGCATCTACGGTGCAAGATGTGCTGTTCTCAGATATATACTCCGCCAGAGAATCCAATAGACTAGAAACTCTTTATCCACTGTGCTCATCGGACCTTGATTCTTATAATGCTTAAGTTTTCGGAGAGAAAAAGTTTCTCAAATGTTTTAATTTTCAATACCACTAGTATTAAAAGTTTTAAATATATCTAAATACCAATTATTATTAGTATAAACTGACTCGCGGGTAATTTGAAGCACACTGCAATGCAATAACGTTATGTGCTCAAAGTGGATTATAAAAACGTAGAGTTTGGTGAACGTTTATCGTCTGTTTTATTTCTTTGTCTAAATGAAAAATATCATAACGCGGGACAATATACCAGTCGCGGTGGGACAATTAAAAAAGCCGTCTGCTTGGCGTAACATCGCGCCAAAAACGGGCACACCTGGCAACGCTAAAAAGCACATCTTTTCCTCCCGTCACTATAGTAAGTGACAGAAAAGCCTTTAAAATCTCTTGGCAATTCTCCGCGAGCATGCCAATCTCGTCACTGGATTCGCTACCTGTCGTGATCTGATTTCTTTAATTGGTTTAGGTTAAAAAAGGGGTATTATTCTCCTGTTGTTAAGTGGCCACTGAAATCTATGGACACCTGCAAACGACTTCAATCGAAGAAGTTTACAGATGCGTGGTTATCCCTGAGGACGAGGAGATGGAATGGCTGAAAGCCTGTAATTATACTGCTGTAATTGAACTGCTGGTTTTCGACAGAAATGGTTAAGAAGGTGGTACGACTCGTAGTCAGAGAAGGAGTCCACCGCTTAGTTTACTTCACAGAGTGGCGGATCCAGAAATCAGTTTGATATTAAGTAAATGTACCAAGAACAACCGGCGATACCTGTTGGTATCAGAGTATAAATTTGAGGAAAGCCTTACCTTCACCTTTACAGCCTGTTCAAAGTCCACTGTGGAACAAAGGCCTCTCCCACTGCAGGACATATCATCCCGCTTGGCAAGGAGATTCGCGATCGCAGTACCAGGCACCTCTCACCTTCGACGCTGCTGCCCGTCCAGGGGCCTATTTAATAAGGTCTGGTATTTTACGAGATGGTTATATACCTGTCGGTAGCCATTAATACACCCATGGGAAGAAAGGGGTAGCGCTGCCAGAAGCATTTCTCCATACGCCCCATCGATACTTACTCATCTTTCCTAGATGCCAAGCCAGCTCACAACCAAGGGGGCCGCCACCAACGATCACGACGCGCTTGGCTGCTTTCACGCTACGATAGGCCTTCTCCAAGTCCCTGATGGTGCGCAACGTGCAGACCCGTTCACGCACCAGCTTCGGCGCCGTTTTGAACATCGACAATTGCTTCGGCTTCGAACCTGGAGTTTTATATGATATAGATAGAAACAATAAAAACGTTCCAACGGCCAATTCCGGGCATGATTTTTTTTCCATAATTTTATCGCAGTTAAGATTTAAATAGGAAGCGTTCCATGTCCAGCAGTAAACTGTTTACAGGCCGTTAGGGTAAGTTAACCATTCCAGCTTAGCTTGCGATGGTATCTGGAGTGGTTCACGACAGTAGTCGAATGGCGAGCACGAATTTTCAACAGCATATTTCAGGCTATAGGCACTTATAGAAACTATTATATGATGAAGATGATGACGTGGCTGAAGGCACAGTAGCAGACTGTGCCTTCAGCCAAGTCTTCAAGGAAATGTACTGTATTCGTGTACCCGGAGCTAGAAGACATCGCTCGTAATAAATCGGTTGGTCGCCGCTCAGGGTCTTCACCCAGACCACGTGGTCGTCCGCGTCTACTCGCAACACGCACCAGCCGGTCGCGATGGAGACCGCAGGCCCGCTCCTCAGCCGATAGAACTTCACCGGATCCATGAATTTGTGACACTCGGACAGGTACATGCTAGAAGGATATCATACCATACATACGTTACTGGTGATAAAAACGAATGTTACTCTGTCGGAAATTTGTTTTTTCTTTTTATGGAAAAGGCTCAAAGTCAGTAGCTAAGCGATTACCGTCGCACACGTACGTCTGCAATACCAGGGGAGCTGCAGGTGCGTTGTCAGTCTTGAAGAATATTTGGGAGATGGCAGGGAGGATGAGGAAGAAGGATGGGAAGAGGGATAAGAAACCGAAGGTGTTGTATTGCCACAGTTGGTATCTAATATGCAAGCCTGTTTATGCCACATTCAGCGCGTGTTACTAGTGATGTCTTACAGAACCAAGACTTGGTCTTTCACTGCAGGCATCACCAGAGGTACTACAGATACGTTGCCGGCCTTTAAGGGTATTTGGGAGATGGGAGGGAGGTTGAGGAGGGGAATGGGGAGGGGGATGGGGAGAGGGAGTTGGGCCACCGTTTACCACACTCACTGAACGAAACGCAGAAGCGCAACATGCTTCTACTTCTAACCGGTATTCTACGAGGTCGTGGTGTACGATCGAGCAGCTAAAGCCGCTGGTTGACGAGGTCGCGGGCGGAAGCTAGTGGAGGTATAATCGTCATCTGTCGACTTAGTGCAACAAGATAAGGAAACACATTTTGTAAGTCCCAGATCCTAATTATTTATTTTATGGATAAAAGATTAAACGTGATTGTAATTAGAGAATACGTAACTTGATATTAAAATGATATTTAATACAGGCTCATCGTGTGACTGTTGTTGATTAACATCGTTTATTTATGACCAAACTAACCGGCCTATACGGTAGACATAGACAATTATAATAATATTTGTTTATTTTCTTCCCACAAAAACAGACCATACATGATTATCTAATGAAAAATTAACATCCCTTTAAATATAGGTGCGTTCATAGTCTAGGATGTGTGAGGAGCTGGTGTCTATGTGGTGTGATAGGCATAAAAAGCCTGTATTACAGATCACCAGGTCCCTATCCCACGGAAAAAAATCGAGAGCATTATTTAGTATTAGTGTGGTGCTGGTATTTAAACTTAAGGTATAAAGAGCCAATTAATATATATATTATTGCATATATTGTGTTAGGAGAAACAGAGATCATTTGAGTGGTTCAAATTATAACAAGATGGAAGAGAAAAGATAATAAAGGGCAAAAGAAAATAAAACCCCAGTGGAGCTGTTTCCTCGGTATGATACGGTCAATCATAGAGTGGGTGCGAGTGGAAATTTAAGACAGACACAATAAAATTACTTACGGCCGGTATAAAACTATAAACGACTCTTCGGGGTACTTAACGCAAATGCAGTAGAATTAAATATGAATTAACATAGATAAAGACGCAACGTTTGCAGAACACCAATGATTCAAGTCGAGATGGAAACTTAAATAACGTCTTGTGCCAGTTTGCGTTCCCTGCTATAGGGAGAAGCTGGCTTTGAGTTGTTCCAGTCTAAAGATGAGAACAGTAGTACATTCTTCTTGCTTTTCTGAAGCTGCATTAAAGTTACTCCTTAGACGACCTAAATGACAACCGATGCTAAATGTCGCTGGATAATTAGACGCAGGGTAATAAAAGTGGTTATTCTCGGTAAGGTGATTGTATCTTTGTGAGATTGCCCTATCCCATGTAATTTGTGCCTCTCATTGGTTAGATAAGTTTTAAGCGTGGGAGAGCCAAGCGGTGGCTTCAGCTGCTGCTCGAATGGGCCGGCTCTACCGGATTGATACCACGGCCTCGCAGAATACCGGCGTGAAGTAGAAGCATCTTGTGCTTCTGCGTTTCGTTCGGTGAGTGAGATAACCCCACATCCCCTTCCTATTCCCCTCCTCTTCTTCAAATACCCTTAGAGACTTTAAAGACCGTTAACCGCTTGCTCGTTTGCCGTCTATTCCATAAAAAAAAAAGATAAAAACAAAACAAACAAATTTATGAGTAAATTTGATCATTACCAACATTGAAGTGGATATACCAACTCTTTCTACAAATGCCAACATGCCAAGCCCACCTGCACATGTTGCACCTTGCTAGCCAACGAATGAGGGTCCGGCGACCGAATGATGGCCGAATATCCGTCCGAATTTGTTGAACCCGAATCGCACAAACTACTGATGTGATACTGACTGATACTGATGAGGAGCTGCATTAGAAGACTTAAGTAGTAGGTGGTAAGTAGACGGAAGACTAATTTAAACTGATGTAGTAAGTACACAGCTGGACAGAGGTTTTTCTGGCACGGAACAGGAAAAGAAAATAAAACCCCAGTGGAGCTGTTTCCTCGGTATGATACGGTCAATCATAGAGTGGGTGCAGTGGAAATTTAAGACAGACACAATAAAATTACTTACGGCCGGTATAAAACTATAAACGACTCTTCGGGGTACTTAACGCAAATGCAGTAGAATTAAATATGAATTATTTTTTTTTTTTTTTTTTTTTATAGAAGAAGGGGCAAACGAGCGTGCGGCTCACCTGATGGTAAGTGATCACCGACGCCCACGAACATCCACAACACCAGAGGAGCTACAGATGCGCTGCCGGCCTTTAAGGGTATTTGGGAGATGGGAGGGAGGTTGAGGAGGGGAATGGGGAGGGGGATGGGGAGAGGGAGTTGGGCCACCGTTTACCACACTCACTGAACGAAACGCAGAAGCGCAACATGCTTCTACTTCTAACCGGTATTCTACGAGGTCGTGGTGTACGATCGAGCAGCTAAAGCCGCTGGTTGACGAGGTCGCGGGCGGAAGCTAGTGGAGGTATAATCGTCATCTGTCGACTTAGTGCAACAAGATAAGGAAACACATTTTGTAAGTCCCAGATCCTAATTATTTATTTTATGGATAAAAGATTAAACGTGATTGTAATTAGAGAATACGTAACTTGATATTAAAATGATATTTAATACAGGCTCATCGTGTGACTGTTGTTGATTAACATCGTTTATTTATGACCAAACTAACCGGCCTATACGGTAGACATAGACAATTATAATAATATTTGTTTATTTTCTTCCCACAAAACAGACCATACATGATTATCTAATGAAAAATTAACATCCCTTTAAATATAGGTGCGTTCATAGTCTAGGATGTGTGAGGAGCTGGTGTCTATGTGGTGTGATAGGCATAAAAAGCCTGTATTACAGATCACCAGGTCCCTATCCCACGGAAAAAAATCGAGAGCATTATTTAGTATTAGTGTGGTGCTGGTATTTAAACTTAAGGTATAAAGAGCCAATTAATATATATATTATTGCATATATTGTGTTAGGAGAAACAGAGATCATTTGAGTGGTTCAAATTATAACAAGATGGAAGAGAAAAGATAATAAAGGGCAAAAGAAAATAAAACCCCAGTGGAGCTGTTTCCTCGGTATGATACGGTCAATCATAGAGTGGGTGCGAGTGGAAATTTAAGACAGACACAATAAAATTACTTACGGCCGGTATAAAACTATAAACGACTCTTCGGGGTACTTAACGCAAATGCAGTAGAATTAAATATGAATTAACATAGATAAAGACGCAACGTTTGCAGAACACCAATGATTCAAGTCGAGATGGAAACTTAAATAACGTCTTGTGCCAGTTTGCGTTCCCTGCTATAGGGAGAAGCTGGCTTTGAGTTGTTCCAGTCTAAAGATGAGAACAGTAGTACATTCTTCTTGCTTTTCTGAAGCTGCATTAAAGTTACTCCTTAGACGACCTAAATGACAACCGATGCTAAATATCGCTGGATAATTAGACGCAGGGTAATAAAAGTGGTTATTCTCGGTAAGGTGATTGTATCTTTGTGAGATTGCACTATCCCATGTAATTTGTGCCTCTCATTGGTTAGATAAGTTTTAAGCGTGGGAGAGCCAAGCGGTGGCTTCAGCTGCTGCTCGAATGGGCCGGCTCTACCGGATTGGTACCACGACCACGCAGAATTCCGGCATGAGGTAGAGGCATCTTGTGCTTCTGCATTTCGTTCGGTGAGTGAGATAACCCCACATCCCCTTCCTATTCCCTCCTCTTCTTCAAATACCCTTAGAGACTTTAAAGACCGTTAACCGCTTGCTCGTTTGCCGTCTATTCCATAAAAAAAAAAGATAAAAACAAAACAAACAAATTTATGAGTAAATTTGATCATTACCAACATTGAAGTGGATATACCAACTCTTTCTACAAATGCCAACATGCCAAGCCCACCTGCACATGTTGCACCTTGCTAGCCAACGAATGAGGGTCCGGCGACCGAATGATGGCCGAATATCCGTCCGAATTTGTTGAACCCGAATCGCACAAACTACTGATGTGATACTGACTGATACTGATGAGGAGCTGCATTAGAAGACTTAAGTAGTAGGTGGTAAGTAGACGGAAGACTAATTTAAACTGATGTAGTAAGTACACAGCTGGACAGAGGTTTTTTTCTGGCACGGAACAGGAAAAGCAAACGTGCATTCTATACGAGCTTATGCTCATACAGAACATGCTGTATATGTGGGTCTGTGAATACAATCGCAGATCACCATTAAAAGAGAGTGCTCCAAAAAATGCTTAACACTGACTTTTATTACAATTATAATCTTACGTCTTCTTCTTCCAGTCCTCGATGTAGTTAAGATTGTTGATATCCGGAGGCTCGGGATTCCACCACATGTGTTTAGACATCGGCAACTGCTGATAGGGTAGACAGTCTTCTTTCGATATAAAGAATACCTTAAAAACAAAATTTTGAGTATTTTAATCTGTATTTTGTCACATTATCACACACTGTATGTGACCTCGACCTCCAGGCAGATAACGACAACTTTCGGATTTTATCGGCATACTCCGCTGCTGATATTACAGTGCCGTAAATGTCCGCGCAAACAGAGGCACTAGCTTCGTTTTCACCCCCCCATATCCGATAAAACACTTATCTGATAAGATTACAGAGAACGAACACAACCCTATCCGATTAACGATAATTTCTGTCTGCACACGTATTGATTTCGGTTGCGGTTTGAAATCTGCCCTCATGAACCCTTGGGAAGTGGTAGAGCCAAGCGGCGGCTTTTGCTGCTACTCGAATGGGCCGGGATTGGTACCACGACCACGCAGAATTCCGGCATGAGGTAGAGGCATCTTGTGCTTCTGCATTTCGTTCGGTGAGTGGGGTAACCAGAGGCCCAATTCTCTCTCCCCATTCCCCTCCTCAACCTCCCTCCCATCTCCCAAATACCCTTAAAGGCCGGCAACGCATCTGTAGTACCTCTGGTGTTGCCTGCAGTGAAAGACCACGTCTCGGTTCTGTAAGTCATCACTGGCAACATGCACTAGTTGTGGCATTTGTAAATGCCGGCTTAAAAGGAATTGAAGGTTAAATAACAAACTACGGCAATACAACACCTTCGCTTTCTTGTCATGTTCCATGATGGACCTGTAAGCCGCCCAGCCCGCTGCACCTGCCCCAATTATCAGGTACTGAACACACGGCGGCAGATCCTTCTGGTGATACGGACGTTTGATCACACGACGTGGTCGCCCTTCGAGTAGAGCATTAAAAAACAAAATAAAAAAAATTCATAGTAGGTTTCTAACTGGTGGTAGACTACTTCTCTGCCTAAGAGTCGTTCCGGTAGATATGACACACAAAGAGTATGCAATTCCGCCTATTTCTACTGGTCTACTATTGTGTTCCGGTTTGAAAGGTACAGAGAGCCAGTATAATTACGGGACTGTGAGGCCATTACAGCTTAGTCCTCAGTGGTGACAATGCATCTGTGACCTTCTTCTATTGAGTTTGCAGGTGTGCATTGGCTGCAGTGGTCTCTTACCATCAGCTGGAATGTTACCTCGTTTGTTACACCGAATCCAATTAAAAGAAATTCGACCACGACCGGTGGCGAGACTCGTGATCGGGCTTGCTCGTGAAGATTGCCAAGATACCGTCTCGTAGCTTTACAACAGTCTTTACTTAAAATAATAAACAAAACAACTGAAATAACAATCCTGTTGACAGACGAACGAGCCTCAGGCAACCGAATGATGGCGGAATAACGTGAATAATAAAATGTGCAGTATTCGCCTAAATACAATAAAACATTAGATAATAAGAAACTTAAAAATGTCTTCTCACATATCGGTACATTCTCTCCTAGTTTATCCTGTGCATCTTTCCACAAATACAACCTGTAAATCTGCAAAAGTCACAATACAATAAAGTTGTTTTCATGTTAAGAAATAAATATGTTCAATGGCTACCCTTCGTGGGTTCGAATGTCAGTCATGAATATTATCATCAGAGCTGCTTCAAATGCCACAGACTAGTGACAAGGAGCAGCGTCACCAGTGCCGGGGTACCGACAGTCTGGCCAAACCGGGCTTATGTGTAAGGGCAAATCTTCCTTGAATGAAATACCAGCTTTAGTTGACAACATCATGGACGGGCCTGCCGTCTATCAGTAGCTGTGTTCCTGTTAGAAAGTATAATTAGGGGCTATGAGGCTTTCAACATTAGTCCACACAACGCATCTGTGTCATTCTTCGATTGAAGTTGTTTGCAGGTGTCTTTGGGCTGCAATAGCTGCTTATTACCAGGGGACCGTGAGTTAATTTGTTACTCCAATAAAAAAAAAAGATTTCTTACCAATCCCATAATCCCGAAAAATGAAGCCAAGCTCCAGACATAAATCCATGGAAAAGGCGTCGGCGGTGGTGGAGGACACGGTGGTGGATCGGGAACGGGTTTCAGTGTACACGGACCCTTGATGCGAGCACAGTCGAGCATAGGCTGCAAGAATTTTATTCTATACAACTACAATGTATCCAGATGTAATTGTTTCAGTTCAAGTAAGGTGACCTTAAACTACGCAGGTCTTTGACCAAAACAGCCATCACAAGCGGTGATGCGACGGCTATATTAATTATACGTGGTAGAGCCTAGCTTGGGTTCGAGTGGGTCGGCTCGACCGTGGTAGTCCCACGGCCTCACAGAACTTCGGCTTGAAATAGAGGCATCTCATGGTTCTGCGTTTCGTTCGATGAGCGAGGTAACCGGAGGCCCACTCCCTCGCCAAGGAGGACCTAAATTGCAAAGACTAGCGATCGGAAGCAGCATCTCTGGTACCGGAGTACCATCACTGTGCTATCTAAGCCGCGCGCCCAGCTTGGTAAGTATGGTTAAATCTTGGCCGCGAAGAGACCGCTGCGCATTGTTATACTCACACGGCTCGACCGGGTTGGTACCACGGCCTCGCAGAATACCGGCGTGAAGTTGAGGCATCTTGTGCTTCTGCGTTTCGTTCGGTGGGTGAGGTAACCGGAGGACCACTCCCCTTCCCCGTCCTCCTCTTCATCCTCCCTCCCATCTCACAAATACCCTAAAAGTCCGGCAACACACCTGCAGCACCACTGCCGATGTGCGTGGGCGACAGTAATCACTTATCATCAGGTTAACCGCTTGCTCGTTTGCCGATAAAATAAATTTGGAAGCCAGGATTGTTCAGCAGGATCTCGTGGAGACTTGTCTAGATTGCAGAAGACCGTGCTCTACCATGACCGCGCGCCTAACTTGATCGGACTGTTCTTGTAAATCCTTGTTTCAAACATTCATCCGTGATTAATTATTCTATATACAGTATAGGTTCCAGATGAAAACCAGCGTCAGGCTCTAAAGCTTGACAATAACTGATCTGGAGACCTAACGGTCCAGCTATGAGACACGCACAATGTATTGTTTTTCTTTAATTTTGTGTTCAGTCTTACCGAAGGAAGGAGTGGGCCTCCGGTCGCCGAACGGAACGTTGAAGCACAAGATGCCTCTACTTCACGCCGGTATTCTGCGTGACCGTAGTACTAGGCCGGTCGAGCCGGCCATTTCGAGCAGCAGCAAAAGCTACCGCTTGGCTCGGCCACGTACAAAACGCATATATTCTAAGATATATGGACACTTTACTAAATGTTAGCGACTATTTTAGTATTCCATACTTAGGGACCCGTCTGGGTAGATCTTAGGCATCGGATCTTACGTGGGGGATCCACGGTGTTTATTTCAATCGCTAAGCAGCCGTGGTAAGCTAATACCACCTATTATGTTCCGTTTTAAAAGGTTATGGAGAGCTGGTACGATTAAAGGTACCATCTTAGGCATCGGATCTTACGTCTTAAATAGCATTCTTTGTTTGCATTGCGGATGTCCAAAGATAACCTAATGGTTAATAATTGAAGCGCCAATAGCCGAATGGGTTAGGCTGCGGACTACGAATTATGATGTCACAAGTTCGAGCCCACCATTCGACTATTGTCGTGAACCACTCCGGATAGAAGCTATAATGCTTGGAGGGTTAACAGGAATATTAGTAATGTTACTTAATAAACAGCATTGCTAGTATTCTTTTAAAAATAAATAATTTTATCGTAAGCAGATTACTAACTATTTGTTATCCCCAATGTAGATAAAATTCTCACGATGTTTATGTTATTTCTTACTGTCTTAATAACTAATATAGTGTATTGAAAATCTCCGTTCGCCAAAAATAAAAGTATTGAAAGATAGATTCGAATTAAAACTTTATTGTTATTTACGAAATCAGAACCCTTTGTGAGAAAGTTACGTCATTTCCTTGTCAGTGTTATCTGTAGCCGCGGCGTTATCTGGAAATTGTGTTTCATCATTTTCAGCTTCCGCTAGAAGTGTTAATCTATCAAGAGGTTTCCAAGGCTCGTGGAACGCGTACTTATACTTATTCCTGCCGTGGTAACCTAGTTTCGGTAACATCTCCCGGCCCAATTTATCCTCTAGATTCTGTAATCCATTCAACGATTTTCGTTTCCAGTTGTCCGGGTGGACGACGTGGGAGTTGTGGAACAAACTCTGGACCGCGGAAGGCATGTGAAATGCTCGATCGTGTCTCGCTCTGAACGTTTTCACATCTTGCCCATCAACGTTGAGCACTTCCTGTCAAAGAAATTTAATATTGAATCGATGGCGAACTCTGTTTTAGTGCGTTGGACGAAATTTTCACGAGTGTAAACTTGCTGTTACCATCGTCTTCCGAACGTATTTCGAATTGTTTGCCCTAAAGGCAGTTAATGCCGATCATCGATACATCGCCGTCACTCTTTTCCTTCTTTCCTCTTCCAAAGATATCTCTCAACATCCCGAAGAACCCTTTCGGTTTCTCTTCCTCCTGCTGGTCCTCTAATTCCGGCTGTTCGTGTGCGTGTTGTTGAGGCTGACCCTGCTGGTGGCCTTCCCCTCGGTCAGGTGTCACGAACGCGAATCCAGACCACTGATGAACAAAGCACAAGCTGGATATTTCGTTAGATATATAATTCGTCGTAAGGGCTCTGATTTCGTCTAACGCACTAAAGTAAACTTTTAGCAAAACAACAAAAGAAAAAATTAAACACCACCGCGTTACTCGGAAAGTTTACATGCATTAAAATTAAGGGCCCAAAATGAACATTTCTACCTCAAAATAAAACTCAGGACGGGGCCTATCACATCTGACAATTGTCTAAGTCTGATCCATTCAGCTCCACCTTACTTTTGGAACACATAAAAACTAACTATTTAATCAGGAATTATTATTAATATCAAGCCACTCGGGTAGTATGTACGGAACTGTCGGCTCGACCGGGTTGGTACCACGGCCTCCCAGAATACCGACGTGAAGTAGAAGCATCTTGTGCTTCTGCGTTTCGTTCGGTGAGTGAGGTAGCCGGAGGCCCACTCCCCCTCCCCATCCCCCTCCTCTTCCTCTCTTCGATCCTCCAAATATCCTTATAGGCCGGCAACGCACCTGCAGCACCTATGGTGTTGCAGATGTACGTGGGCGACGGTGATCACTTAGGATCAGGTGAACCGCTTGCTCGTTTACCGCCTTTCCAATAAAAAGAAACTTTCGCTAAGCATAATAGATCTAACAAATTTGAGCTTTTATTAGATAAATTTTGTTAGATCTATCACTTTAGACGTAGGTAGGTACTAAGCGCTCATTTATAAAATACGACATGTTAACGCTAACCTTTGCGTTACTGGGTGGCAGAGGTGGCACAACAGTTTCCGAAGTTCTAATCTTGTACGGATCGTAGTTTGGCGGTTGTGAACAATCCACCTTGGGCCACGGCTCCACCCTTCTACCTTCGATTTGTGAGAGGTCTCTACAGCAGCTGTCCTTGCTCTTGGAGTAATTCTTGTGGTGTCCTTCAATACAATAAAGTTATATCAAATTGTCAAGTGTAAATATGCCATTTTTTAAGGTTCTGTATCCATAGGGTAAAACGAGGCGTTTTAATGTCACTCTGGTGTCTGTCCGACTGTGTGTCTGTGTCACGTAGCTCTAGATTGAAGAAGGATTGAGTTGAGAGATTGAGGATTGAGAGAGATGAGTTACAAAGTGAAATTAGGTAGTTTGGTGTAGAATTACAAGTTTAATTAAATTTGAAGGAGTACAAAGAAATTAAATGTGAAGATTCACCCACGATACAGATTATTATCTAGTGTGGGTATCATAGTAAAGCAGACATGACTCCTACCACCAGCAAATCAATGTAATCGTGAATTTAAAGCCCTGAACACATACATCCCTTAGATATAAACATATTATTTACTTATTTATTACACGTTTATGTAGTAGCTTATATACAACACATATGTATTATTCTAATGTATTTTATAATCATTTACTATATCACAGCTAACTTAGCCTAAACATGTTTTAATCTGTCTATACTGTGTTGTCAGACATTGAATTGCTGCAGAAATATTTTTTTTTATTTTATTTTTTTGACGGAATTTAAGAATCACACCTTCACAATCTGACCATATGTGTTGACAGAAGTACAAGGTCGTTCACAAGGCCCTGAGAGCGATTACAGTCTGACCTGTTGACACTACTGTGTGTGTAATTATCTGTCATGTGTGTGTGGGGGAAGGTAGGGGGCAAATGTTTGTTTTTATTGGATTGGAGTGAACAAATTTTCACATGTCGTATGTTCCTTATCTGCCTGGGAGTCATCAATGTTGGTACCGCACTCTTATGCATTTCTTCCGGGAAACATAGGATAATTACTGTGGTGTTAGAGAGCCCGTATAATAACGGGCTGTGAGGCATTCCAACTTAGTACTGTAGGGTGGCAAGGTAACTGTAACCTTCTTCCATTGAAATTGTTTGCTGGTGTTCATGGGCTGCACTAGCCACTTACAATTTGACGAACTGTTAGGTTGTTTTTCATCTGCCTGCCCATGCTTCTCATAGGCAGTGAAGATGTCTACCGCCTAGTAAAACTAAGAGAAAAGCTTGAAAGCTGTGAGCCTCTCCAAAAGCATGCCCGGGGAGGTAGCTCAAGAAGCCGTCAGGTTCTATCACCCGGAGAGGCGAGAATTGGTTTGCGGTAGTCCGTTTCGCTGCGCTGTGTCATGCCAAATGGATGTACGTTATCTCTGCCCTCGTGGGTGACCGGCGTGAGTGCATGAACATATACTTATGTAGGAGGTTATCGTCTGCATTGGATATATCTGATTTTTATAAATATAAAAATCAATATAAAAATCAAACATATCCAATGCAGTGATGAAGATAAACTGAGGGGCAATGTATTCATATGACATTCAAGTCTCTATAATAACATATGGGATTGTGACACCCGTTGAGATGGTATTTGGCAACCTACCGGCTTCAAGGCAAACACCGCTATAGCGATAGGTTGTAGGGTCCCATTACCCTACCTCGCATGTTTGAGGGTATGAAATTGAGGAAATGTTTTTGTATTCCGTGTCAGAAACACGTTCATTACACTATACATTCGCATTAATCTATGTAAAGTGCAAATTATAATATTGCGTTACGTGAAAATAAGAAAATAAGAGTCCATAGTGTAATCCCGCGCACAGAGCACTTAAAATGCTAGTAATGATGTGACAATATCACAGATTATATAGTGGCAAACGCCACAAATATATTATACACTTTCGATAATAACTAAAATGACGTTCTAGTAAAACTCGATTAGAATGATCGACAAGTTGCCAATTATTTGTAAATACAAGTAGATAAGTTCCTCAAAGTCTTAAAGTAATATTTAAATAGCATAATTACCTATTCCTGTCACTATCTGTCCAACATTTTGATTGCCGAGGGCCAAAATGTTGTTAATGTTTCTTATATGGCTGCAGTATCTTAAAGTACTCATTGTTCGCAGGTTTTGTTATTTATATGGCACTGATAATTTACTTTTGTATGATTTATAATTGGATTACATTATTATTGACAAACAATTTTGATTTTGGTTTGTGAAATTCTTGGATGACAAATGAAAATGTTTTTTGACGTTAATTTGAAAATGGAATACAGTGATGAATTTTTCTTTTACGGTTATTAACTGTGACTGAATTTCTTTAATTTTTTTTATTTCAAGAAGGTTTTTAACATCTGAACAATCATAATCTAACTTAACTACATAATTTGTTGCTGTCGTGTGACAAGCTCTAGATTTGAATCCCGGCCGTTTGTTTTGATTATGCTTATTCGATCGTATAGGCATCAGAAACAGGCATGACAGGTTGTTATGTCTACAACCAGCCACATTGTTCCATGACGTCCAGTTATATTCGTTTTAGGTGGTAGACTCTTTCTCTGTCTAGAAGTCGTCTGGTTATGTAGAAGAATAAGGAGGGCTCATATTGCACCTTTGTATTTACGCGAATACTGAACCTTCAGACATTTCAGACTATCACAAGACCACTGCTGAACATAGCCCTCCACCAAATATTGCCACAAAGCTCGGTCCTGAGCCACCTGCATCCATTGACTTCCCACAACACTGAGCAGGTCGTCAGTCCATCTTGTGGGAGGTCGTGCCACACTGCGTTTGCGTGTTTGAGTGTTCAACCTTACCTTACCAACCTTTAAATGGTCCACTGAGGGACATAGGCATCTTCCACAAGGAGGATTTGTCATAATCGCCACGCTCGGTATGGCGATTGGCGATCACAGGATCAGTCACTTATCAGTCTGATCAGTCACCTTAGACGAAGCTGTCTTCGTTCTGCTTAATTTTGGTATGGTAATTTTCGAGACGCCATCTATCGGTAACCTTTTAGATTTTCTACTCTCCACCCTCAGTCGCCCTTTGCGTCGCCCACGCGAAGTATCAATAAACGCACACATTTTTTGTGAAATGATGTTTGTTACATAGCGGCACTTTAATCACTTTTACTCTAGTCCCCAGTACTTTAGACACTCTGTATTTTCTGGCGTTACATTTTTACTTTTTTTAAGCGATCCGAAGGTGCTAAATGAAAACTTCGGTATCTCCTTTCCGTGGGTGTTTTACTTCGCACTTAATATAGAGCGCGACATCACCGGTCATCATGCGATGCCAGTTGCCAAAAGGGTGTACTGCACACATGGAGGTTGGCATTTGGAGAAACGACCGTACTCTCTTTATACCATCTACAGCCTCGAATCGATATCTTAGAAAACATAGTGCAAATTATTCTCTCACATATGCTTGCTATATATATAATTATAATGTCATAACATCGAATAGCGAATTCTGAAGAAAAAAATAAACGTCACAAAAAAATGAAACGAAACGAAAAAATATTTATACTAACTTTATTCCTGTACAATATATCTATGGTTTGATTAATTCACTATAAGTCTAATTACTCTTACTCTATATCAAACATGAATACGTTCCGATGTAAAACAAAATGTACTATATGTATAAATCTGTAATCACATTAAATATTTAAATTAAATCGAAATGTACATTGTAGGTTAAAGTTAACTTACGTAATGACGAGAATATAAGTTCGAAATAAATTGAAGCGCCAATAGCCAAACGGGTTAGGCAGCGGACTCAAAATCAAATCAAATCAAAAAAAAAATTATTTCACTAAAAACAATATCTAATAGCAAAGTATAGACAGATTAAAACATGTTTAGGGTAATTTAGCTGTGATATAATAAATTATTTTAAAATACATTAAAATAATACATATGTGTTGTATATAATACATAAACGTGTAATAAATAATAGATAACTGCGAAACATGTCGTCGTAAGTTCGAGCCCCGCCATTCGACAATTGTTGTTAACCACTACAGATACTAGGTGTAAGCTCAGTTGGAGGGTATCTATGTATGTATATATTCACGCCTTGTTCCCAACGGGGTGGGCAGAGATAATCTTCTTCCACTTGCTACGGTCCTGACATATGTCTTTGGAGGTTAGGTTACAGGAATATTAGTAATGTTACTTAATAAATAGCATTGCTAGTATTCCTTTAAAAATAAATAATAATATGGTAAGCAGATTACTAACTCTGCGTTCACCGAAATAAAAGTATTGAAAGATAGATTCGAATTAGAACTTGTTACTTAACAAATAGCATTGCTAGTATTTAAGAAAAAAAATTGTTACCGAAAACGCAAAAACGTCTCGAACAACGATTTTAATTACAAATCACACAAGCTCACACGCTAAGCTCACATCGCGCGTTGCAACGGCACGAATTGTTTCTATAACTTATTCCTAGGCAGGGCTAATTACCCGAATGTACTTAACCATTATGAACGCACAACATTATAAACACAATTCATTCGATACATCGATTCGTATATTCTCAAAACTTTATAACATTTTTTTGGACTAAAGCTCAATAAGCGACGTGACAAATCAATCGGTGCCCGTGCCCAGCAGTGGGACTTCTAGTCAATGTAACGGATCTTCACAGTTGACACTGACTGACTTACAAATATGTACATTAGAAAAAATGTGTTATTTACAGACAATCGTTTCGTTATTTAATATGTACAATATAGTACAATGGGAGACTAATATTTATTCGGAAAAATATTGTTCATAAACATTATATACATGTTTTTATTAATGTTATACTTCTTTTGGCGCGTTTGGGAAAAACGGTGAGAGTGAATTTTTACGATGCGCGCGCACACCGACACCTAAAACCGACACCGTGAAGTTGGTTGGTAATTGTCTCTCAAGTTTTCCCGAGAACTGATAACTATATTCAAGGTAGTTATTCAAATATATATGAATGTGTTTGCATGTATATTTGTGTGCGTTTTTAAATTATATTTGGTGATGAGTGATAATTTATTGTGAGCATTCGTGGTAAAAGTATTTTTTTTTATATTATAAACTTTTTAAGTGTGTTTATAGATTTGAGTTTAACTGTCGGTATGTATTATTTTTGTTTGTTTACAATGTAAATTATTATTATTAGTTATTTTTGTTTTGTTACGCTAAAGAAGTATAACTTCTTACGTACGTACATAAGTACACACACACAAAAAGGCTAATGGCAAGCTAGTGCCAAGTATTTTTAGACAGATTAAAAATAGTTTAGAGAATATTTGGTAGAACTTTCTATATGGACTAGATGACCATAGACAAAGCATTAGTATCCCCCGTGCTTCAGAATACAATCCACTTATCCTAGACTTAGAAAGAAATAACACAAAGAGGACTTAAATGTTTTTCATAAATGCAGAGGTTGCAAACATGTTTTTAAATTATTTAATTTGCTATTAATAATTTGTTAATCTATTTAACATTTGTAACTAAACTACATTTGTCCTTCGTTTCATACACATTGATTAAGGGTATACTTATGTTCTTTATGCTTCTGTAGACAATTTAGACCTTAGAGTTTTAAATTAGTGTATTGAACAAAATTGAAAAATTCGGTTCAGATTTAACTTAATACTGAAACTATTTACAATTAATTACGTAGACTATGCATAGTAACTCCAGAATCTCTAAACATCTCAAACGGGTAAACATCGATTATTAACCTAAATCCAAAAGATGCAGAGAACATAGCTTGTTCATAATTGTAAAAACATATTCCGTCGATACACAAGCGATATGCGGGGTTCGCCAACGCGCAACGGTTGGCGAACCCCGTTCAGTTGACTAAATCACATAAACAAACACGCGACCGTTCGCCACTCACACACGGAACATAACGAAATGGAAGGAACGAATGCATCTGATCGGTTCGAGCCGCCAACCGTGTCGAGATTCACTCGAGCCCGAACAGCCAGTTGATCCCCTGGGCGAGGAACAGAATGAGCGGCTGCCACGCCACCAGCCACCTGATCCAGTCCAGCAGCTGTCCGTAAAGGATGTGCGGCCGGTCCCAGCTGTTACCGGTCAAGGTACATATTGGAACGATTCGAATACATAAAAACGGAGAAACATAATTGAGAGGGCGTGAGGAAATGTGGTGATAGGTGCATCAAATTAACTGTCTGATAAAGATTAAACTGGCTTGAAAGTAAATAAACTCCGGCTCGGATAGGATCTCTGGACACCAGTTAACATATACACTTGAATACAATCATTACATACCCCCCGTATTCCATTTTGATCTTAGATCTTTATCGAGGCTGGAATTTTATGTAAATGGGTTCAGGGAACACTTACCCATTAGGAAAGCTTATTTAATATTCAAACAGTAATGTATTAAAGATCCGTTTTTGATAATAAATTTTGCGTTCAAATATTGTCCGTATTTCGAATCATTGTTTATATGGTCTGTAAAATGACCTGTCACAGTCGAATGCGGCAAATTGAAAATGACCAATCACGTGACAAGTGTCAATGCAGCAAACCGTGTGATTGGTTCCTTAGAAAACACCTTTTTCTTCTCGTGGAAAGATTACAAATTGTGATTTTTTAAGCGACACAGAATATATAATGAAGACGGCTGAAGTCAAAGGATACGGATTGGTGAACATGCGTTTCAGGTCCACCTTCTCCTTGCAGTAGGGGCAGGTCTGCTTCTTGCCCACGATGCACCAGCCGCGGATGCAGAACTCGTGGAACACGTGCCCGCACGTCAGCTGGTACGTGTTCTCTGCAAATTAACATTTTTCTTTTTTTTTTAATCTGCCCAATATGCCTGAAAGCAGCGGTAACATAGTGATCAGGGCGCTCTAATTTCCATTTCCAATTTCCAGTTCTATCCCCGGTGCCAATAAAATTGCTTATAGCAATTAAACAGTGCTTATTAAACCACGTGATCGGCGTTGAAGGAAAACATCGAAAGGAAATCTGCGTGTGCTAGAAATGTTAAAAAATATGATTTCGTGGTCATGTTCAGTCCAGCATGAGCAGCGTGCGGGCCCTTACCGGCTCCGAGACCCTCATAAATATTGTGAGTAGCCTTGCTGCAGCGCAGGTGCATTTGCTTGTACTAGAAGTAGTAAGTAGCAGACTTTACTTTGTCTTTAAATCTGCGCGGTGGAATGGAAAATCTATTACAAAAACTCCCCCCTGTGTTGTATATGTGGTTAAAGTGGACTTCGAGCTTGTGTGTTATGTATGCCGCTGATCTTCCACTGGGGCTCGAGAAGGCCGGTGCTGGCGAGTGCTCGCTTTCCCGACCCCGTTGGCGTCCGGGCGTGGGGCTCGCTGAGGTCCGTAGCCCACGCGAGATTGCAATCGGCTGGGCGGTCGGCGCTGATGCGATCGCGGATGCGTGCCTGAGCGTTCCTCAAACGGGCGTCCATGAGAACCCCGCCGAACACCGTGGGGTTTTCAATCGGTGCGAGCCCCGAACAACCTCCTATCCGAAAACTAAAATATTATCAAACAACGGATGGGTTTGATTGCAAAGGAATTGAAGGAAGATTACGAAATGGTGGTAGTTTGTAGAAAGATATATGTTTGTTATGTCGTGTGGAATTTTGTATTTTATTCTAAAAGATAAGTATTACCCAACACCCCCTCCTGGTCGACATCGACGAGCAGCTGGTTGCCGCAGACCGCGCACACATTACTCTCCAGCTGCCGCGTCGGTATGCCCTCCTTTGTGTAGTACTGGAAACATACAGGTCATACAACTTCAGCCACGATCGCCTAGAGGTTCGACAATCTTCCACTGAAGACCCACAGGCAGGTTCACATATGAAGGGGCTCGTCACCAATGGGTTTCCTGAACACTACAACGGCAACAGGCTTACCTGTCACGTTGTTAAAATGAACTCTCGTGAAGTGTGGACAGAAGCTATTAAAATAATTGGACATAAGGTGGTGAGAACTTTTTTTTTAATAAAAAACAATGTCCTTAATAGTTTTGTGAGTTTATTCACTCTATTATGTACCTCTATTTAAATTACCTCCGATAAGACCTCTATACACAAAACCGGCGAGGCTAAGTTAAATGTTAAAGTCTGCGGAACGATTAACAAGTGTTATAAAGCAGCTGTGCAAATAATGGAGTCGCGTCAAAGACTATTACAGTGAGACACATTACAAAGACTATTATCGTGAGTGTTAAACATAAAACCTAATTATTGGAACATACGAGGGCAGTCTGTAAAGTTTCCGACCTAACAAAGATATTTCTTTCAAGTTATACTTCTTTTGGCGCGTTTGGGAAGAATTAAGTGTATTAAGAATTAAGTGGGCGCCGGTGATCACTTTTGCCGCCTTTTCCATAAAAAAAAACAGTCGCCGTCACTTTCCCAGCCGAAAAAACAAATTTTGCTTTTTTTGAAGCAGATTCCTGCTTCGCAGTTCACTATTTTGGCTGATTTTTTGCGACGAAACGTTTGTCGAGCCAAAAAAATAAAAAAAATGCTCACCCCGAAAGAAGCCGCCATCTTAGCCGTGCAGTACTCGGCCACGTCCCTGCCCAGAACGCCGAAGTACAGCCCGTAGAAGAGGAACATGAGAGATACGTCCAACCACACCTGGGGCTTGTGGCCGAACGGCACGTTCAAGCCGAGGAAAGTGAGCATCATCGCTACGTAGCCCACCACGCCCAGGAGACAGCTCACTTTGTATATCAGGTAGAACCATTTGTACACCAATCTGAGGAAAGGCGGAAGAAGCGGGCGAGGTAAAAACTACCGGATGTTTGTTGTTTAAATCTGCACGAATCATGAAAGTCGAGTGATATAGGCGTAAAATTCTGCCACTCCCTTTATGCTCATGGGAGTCGCAAGAGGCGACTAGGGGGAAGAACCTTAAAAATCGCTGATCGCTGGTAGCCCACCAGATGGCAGAATGACCAACGAAAAGTACCGAAACATAATTAAGCAGAGCTATGACGGGCAGCAGCGTCTGAGGTGTCTGATGATGAGATCGCCAATCCGCTCGCCGAGCGTGGCAGTTGTGGCAACTCTTCCTAATGGGAGTGGCCAATACCCGGCAATGGACTATTTACAAGCTGCTTTGGTTAAGGTAAAGCATGTTAGTCATCATATAAAAAAAAAAACAAAGTTTATTCAACCTTTATTACTTAAAGGGAAGTTAGCAGGCTGTAAAGGTAGCAGTAGGAATTGCAAGGCGAAGGTCTCCTCCCAATATCTGAGAGATGTCACAGGCCCGTGAAGCCGGGTGGGGTACGTTACGCCGCGTTTCATAGTTTTCTGAACCTCTTGACAAGAAGACTGTGTGCACACAGTTTGTGTTTACTAACGCGGTAGAGCCAAGCGGCGGCGTTTTGGTGCTTCTCGAATGGGCAGGGTCGACCGGGTTGCAGAATACCCCCTCCCCATCCCCCTCGTCCTCCCTTCCATCTCCCAAATACCTTTAAAGGACGGCAACGCAACTGCAGCACTTCTGGTGTTGCAGATGTACGTGGGCGACGGTATTCACTTACCATCACATGAGCCGCTTGCAAGTTTGCCATCTGTCCCATAAAATAAAAGCGATGGTATTTGGGTACGCTCGCTCTTGAATGAGTCCATGTCTTCAATCGAGTTGAGTAACAAGCTTAACCAAACCCAAATACCACAGATTAGTGATGAGGTGCTGCATCAATATTGCGAGAGTACCGTCACTGCTCTCACCTAGCCACCAAGTGGGGAGTATCGACGAATCTCCCGTGCATGGGAAGCCTGGGGGATAGAGCTGTTAAAAATTAACTGATCCATTAAAAAACTTTCGCATATTCCTAATATTTAAATTATGAACATAAATTTTTATAACCGCGGCATCTTACCTTGGTGTAGTCACCGACATGGGCTTAGTAGTAGATTTCCTTATAACCACGCCCGTTAACAACGTGAAAATGGTCCATATAATGATGAACCGCCACCACTGGTTCTTCGCGCTCATCAGCACCGGGATCGACCACATCGCAACCATCGTAAAGAACTGCATGACAAAACAATAATTTAAAACTTCTTATTATTTATCTATGTTCTTTTTATATATTGTATATTATTTTAATTCGGCCTATCACAAGTCCTTTACTGAACCTAGGACTCCCCCAAAGATTGTCACAAAACTCGGTCGTGAGCCATCGACTTCCCGCAACCTTTTTTCCTCAACGGTTGTCAGGTCTGCGAGCTATGTTGCCAGCCCGTTGCCACTTCAGCTTGCTGATCCTAACGGCTGTAAGTAAACACTGGCAACACAATAATTTACTCTTGAGGTTTTGAGGTATATTTGATTTATTGTATATTACTAATGTTTAATTATTCATTAATTACATGTGTTTATATATATATTTATATAAAAACATAAATAACTCAATAAACACATTATGTAATTAGAATAAATAAACATTAATAATATACAATACATCGAGTGGATGCAGGTGGCTCAGGACCGAGCTTCGTGGCAATCTTTGGGGGAGGCCTATGTTCAGCAGTGGACTTCTGATAGGCTGAAATGATGATGATGATGATGAATACATCGAGTATACCTCAAAACCCCTATATATATATATACTAACCTATAGTTGTTTTAGTCAGTCCAACCAGTGTTTTTCTAATCTTTTCAACTCACTTCTCACCAGAGTATATATGGAACTACCCACATGCCGGACTCGAATTTGCTGATTTGGTGTCAGATCACCTAAACGCTTCTATCGTGGCTTTTTTGAAGTTATGCATGCACCTGTTATTTACTTTAGAGATATGCAGGAGGATTATTACAGGTGGTCAGGGCGCGAGCGACCTGGGCTCAATACCAGGTGCCGGCATAACTTAAATAGTTAATAGCAATTTAAAGTGATGTATTTACCACGCGCTCGGTGAAAGAAGACAACTTGAGGAAACCTGCATGTCTGAGAAATAATAAAAAAAAAATATTCCAGGGGTATGTGTAGACTGCTTACCCCGCACTGGAGCAGTGTGGTGGGCCCTTCCCGGCTTCAAAACCCCTCTCAGACATTCGAGGAGGCCTTTGCCCTGCAGTGGGCACTTACAGGCTGCTACTTTACTTTACTTTCTACTTTATGTCAAATAGAATCAAAGCTTACCGAGTAAGATCTGTAATGGCGCTTCTTCCATTCCACTACCACGACCTGCGCGACGATCAAGGTGACTATGAGAATCATCACCATAGTGGTGTGCATCGACTCGTGCCCGCGGTGCATCTCGTGCATCTTCTGATGATCGTACCTAGGGGCGAGGGAAACAAAATAATCACAACCCAGCTGGCACAAGGGCCACGGCAAAGGTATGGCGGGGGGGGAGTCGTGATACTGTTTCTTTTCGCAGACCTCGACTTCACCTGCACCCTGCTTGCCAACGAGCGAGGCTATGTCAGCCGAATTTTGGAAAAATATCCATCTAAATTTGCCGAACCCAAGCCCCAGGCCTAGTGACGGGTAGTCACTAGCGTCACTAATGCTCCGGTACCGGCTCTGGGTTCATGATTGGTTCACTAACCCGCATACCTAGCGTGGTGAATATGGGCAAATTCTTCAAAAGTTGCTTCAAATTCGACTGTCCATAAACCTTTCAACCGCGTAGTCATGCGGCGGCTTGCTTCGAGCTGCTGCTTGAATGGGCCGGCTCGGCCGCATTACCGGCGTTAGGTAGAGTCATCTTGTGTTTCTGTGCTTTGTTCGGTAACCGGAGGCTCACTCCTCATATTCCTAACATAAACCAAATATCTTTAAAGGCCGGCAACGCACCTGCAGCTCCTCTGGTGTTAAAGTAATCACAAACCATTAGGTGAGCCACTTGCACGTTTACCTGCTAACCCATAAAAAAATCAAGATATATATATATGCTTTTGAATTAAATTGAAGTGTTAAACGAGCTAACAGTCCAGTCCATCGACTTCCCGCAACACTGTGCAGGTCGTCCTGCACTACGCTCGCCTGTACGCGGCTGCCACTCGAGAAACTTTTGCCAGTGTTTTTCAGTTTTACTGATATGTGGTCGGAAAGTCCACCCACTTCAGCTTGCTGATCCTTATGGCTATTTCGGTTACCCTAGTTCCGCTGCGGCATCTTGGTTGCAGATTCTAGCACGCAGAGAAACACCGAGCATAGCGTACACTAATTAATGTTACATATTTTTTTTAATAGTGTCGCACATCTCACCACAATTGGCATGTACATTAAAACACAATCAGTCCATCACAAAATTGTCGAGAATAATGATACCTTTTTTTTTCCACTATTAATGTTACTAACATGTTAGGAATATGAGCGAGAGGTGACTAAGAGAAAAGCTTTGAAAATCGCTATGGCTACCTATAGATACCGAAAAATATTATTTCGAAAAAAAAAATTATTTCGAGGATATGTGAAGCCCGCCAACCCGCAATGGAGCAGCGTGGCTCCCGGCTCCTACACCCTCTCAGATATTGATGAACTAGACCGGCAGCAGCGTCTAAGGTGCGAGGGGTCTGGTACACCGATCGCCAATCCGCTCGCCGAGCGTGGCAGTTGTGGCAACTCTTCCTAATGGGAGTGGCCAATACCCGGCAATGGACTATTTACAAGCTGCTTTGGTTAAGGTAAAGCATGTTAGTCATCATATAAAAAAAAAACAAAGTTTATTCAACCTTTATTACTTAAAGGGAAGTTAGCAGGCTGTAAAGGTAGCAGTAGGAATTGCAAGGCGAAGCCCAATATCTGAGCGATGTCACAGGCCCGTGAAGCCGGGTGGGGTACGTTACGCCGCGTTTCATAGTTTTCTGAACCTCTTGACAAGAAGACTGTGTGCACACAGTTTCTGTGTTTAATAACGCGGTAGAGCCAAGCGGCGGCGTTTTGGTGCTGCTCGAATGGGCAGGGTCGACCGGGTTGCAGAATACCCCCTCCCCATCCCCCTCGTCCTCCCTTCCATCTCCCAAATACCTTTAAAGGACGGCAACGCAACTGCAGCACTTCTGGTGTTGCAGATGTACGTGGGCGACGGTATTCACTTACCATCACATGAGCCGCTTGCAAGTTTGCCATCTGTCCCATAAAATAAAAGCGATGGTATTTGGGTACGCTCGCTCTTGAATGAGTCCATGTCTTCAATCGAGTTGAGTAACCAGCTTAACCAAACCCAAATACCACAGATTAGTGATGAGGTGCTGCATCAATATTGCGAGAGTACCGTCACTGCTCTCACCTAGCCACCAAGTGGGGAGTATCGACGAATCTCCCGTGCATGGGAAGCCTGGGGGATAGAGCTGTTAAAAATTAACTGATCCATTAAAAAACTTTCGCATATTCCTAATATTTAAATTATGAACATAAATTTTATAACCGCGGCATCTTACCTTGGTGTAGTCACCGACATGGGCTTGGTAGTAGACTTCTTATAACCACGCCCGTTAACAACGTGAAAATGGTCCATATAATGATGAACCGCCACCACTGGTTCTTCGCGCTCATCAGCACCGGATCGACCACATCGCAACCATCGTAAAGAACTGCATGACAAAACAATAATTTAAAACTTCTTATTATTTATCTATGTTCTTTTATATATTGTATATTATTTTAATTCGGCCTATCACAAGTCCTTTACTGAACCTAGGACACCCCCAAAGATTGTCACAAAACTCGGTCGTGAGCCATCGACTTCCCGCAACCTTTTTTCCTCAACGGTTGTCAGGTCTGCGAGCTATGTTGCCAGCCCGTTGCCACTTCAGCTTGCTGATCCTAACGGCTGTAAGTAAACACTGGCAACACGCACTGATTGTATAATTTACTCTTGAGGTTTTGAGGTATATTTGATTTATTGTATATTACTAATGTTTAATTATTCATTAATTACATGTGTTTATATATATATTTATATAAAAATATAAATAACTCAATAAACACATTATGTAATTGGAATAAATAAACATTAATAATATACAATACATCGAGTGGATGCAGGTGGCTCAGGACCGAGCTTCGTGGCAATCTTTGGGGGAGGCCTATGTTCAGCAGTGGACTTCTGATAGGCTGAAATGATGATGATGATGATGAATACATCGAGTATACCTCAAAACCCCTATATATATATACTAACCTATAGTTGTTTTAGTCAGTCCAACCAGTGTTTTTCTAATCTTTTCAACTCACTTCTCACCAGAGTATATATGGAACTACCCACATGCCGGACTCGAATTTGCTGATTTGGTGTCAGCTCACCCAAACGCTTCTATCGTGGCTTTTGAAGTTATGCATGCACCCGCACTGGAGCAGTGTGGTGGGCCCTTCCTGGCTTCAAACCCTCTCAGACATTCGAGGAGGCCTTGCCTGCAGTGGGCACTTACAGGCTGCTACTTTACTTTACTTTCTACTTTATGTCAAATAGAATCAAAGCTACCGAGTAAGATCTGTAATGGCGCTTCTTCCATTCCACTACCACGACCTGCGCGACGATCAAGGTGACTATGAGAATCATCACCATAGTGGTGTGCATCGACTCGTGCCCGCGGTGCATCTCGTGCATCTTCTGATGATCGTACCTAGGGCGAGGGAAACAAAATAATCACAACCCAGCTGGCACAAGGGCCACGGCAAAGGTATGGCGAGGGGAGTCGTGATACTGTTTCTTTTCGCAGACCTCGACTTCACCTGCACCCTGCTTGCCAACGAGCGAGGCTATGTCAGCCGAATTTTGGAAAATATCCATCTAAATTTGCTGAACCCAAGCCCCAGGCCTAGTGACGGGTAGTCACTAGCGTCACTAATGCTCCGGTATCGGCTCTGGGTTCATGATTGGTTCACCAACCCGCATACCTAGCGTGGTGAATATGGGCAAATTCTTCAAAAGTTGCTTCAAATTCGACTGTCCATAAACCTTTCAACCGCGTAGTCATGCGGCGGCTTGCTTCGAGCTGCTGCTTGAATGGGCTGGCTCGGCCGCATTACCGGCGTTAGGTAGAGTCATCTTGTGTTTCTGTGCTTTGTTCGGTAACCGGAGGCTCACTCCTCATATTCCTAACATAAACCAAATATCTTTAAAGGCCGGCAACGCACCTGCAGCTCCTCTGGTGTTAAAGTAATCACAAACCATTAGGTGAGCCACTTGCACGTTTACCTGCTAACCCATAAAAAAATCAAGATATATATATATGCTTTTGAATTAAATTGAAGTGTTAAACGAGCTAACAGTCCAGTCCATCGACTTCCCGCAACACTGTGCAGGTCGTCCTGCACTACGCTCGCCTGTACGCGGCTGCCACTCGAGAAACTTTCTTTGCCAGTGTTTTTTCAGTTTTACTGGATATGTGGTCGGAAAGTCCACCCACTTCAGCTTGCTGATCCTTATGGCTATGTCGGTTACCCTAGTTCCGCTGCGGCATCTTGGTTGCAGATTCTAGCACGCAGAGAAACACCGAGCATAGCGTACACTAATTAATGTTACATATTTTTTTTAATAGTGTCGCACATCTCACCACAATTGGCATGTACATTAAAACACAATCAGTCCATCACAAAATTGTCGAGAATAATGATACCTTTTTTTTTCCACTATTAATGTTACTAACATGTTAGGAATATGAGCGAGAGGTGACTAAGAGAAAAGCTTTGAAAATCGCTATGGCTACCTATAGATACCGAAAATAAGAAAAATATCATCGAAAAAAAATTATTTCGAGGATATGTGAAGCCCGCCAACCCGCAATGGAGCAGCGTGGCTCCCGGCTCCTACACCCTCTCAGATATTGATGAACTAGACCGGCAGCAGCGTCTAAGGTGCGAGGGGTCTGGTACACCGATCGCCAAACCGCTTGCCGAGTGTTGCGATTATGGCACATAACCCTTACGAGAGAGGCATTTGCCCTGCAGTGGACTGTTTCTAGGCTATTAAGGTCAGGTAAGATTAAGGTGTTACATCACCATCATCATTTCAGCCTATCACAAGTCCACTGCTGAACCTGGTGCGAGGTGTGAAGCGATCGCCGATCTGCCTGCCAGACCTGATGGATATGGCAAATCCTCCCATCATGCGGCTGGCAAATGTCGAGCAGAGGACTGTTAAAAAATTCGCTGAAAAGTTCGGGAGACTCGAAAGAAATCTTCCGCCTAAGCCTATTCCGTTCGTCCGTCTGTCTTTCCTACATTTAAAGGGCTGTATCTATGTAAATGTCAAACTATGGGTGGTTGTAGTGCGATATCCAAAGTAAAATAACAAATAATCATCTGACAACCCCAGCATTACGTAAATGGTCGTAAGATCATATTATGATGAAGTTAAAGAGTTTGTGCATGAATGAACGCGAAAATCTCAGGAACTTCTACTCGGATTCGAAAAACTATATTATCGTTACATATCTCTTTTATTAAGGAATGTTACGACTCAAAGGAGCGGAGCAGTAACCATAAATCTTAGTCATGTACTCATCGTGTATATGAAACAGGCATGTCCGTGTGTAATCCAAATTTGACGCGGATGAAATGCCGAGCGCATCTAGTTATATATGGCGGTCACGTGACCAATCTGTGCTAACCGTAAGGAGCCGATTAGAGTAAATCGATAACTTATAAGAACTGACGTTATTTACTAAACGCTAAGATCTTAGCGTTTAGTAAAGAAATCTTCTATCGCTATTTATATAACCAATGCAATGGTAACCGCCAGGAAACTATTCGACGAAGCCATCGAGAGAAAACCAGACGACGAAGCTCGTCACCCACACGTGACCCACGCGTCTCACCCAGGCAGAGAAGTAGCGGTAGACTTAGTGAAACAGTGAAGACTAAAAGCTGTGCCAAATCCCCAAAACCACACCCGGCGAGTAAGCTCTGGACTCATCACGCTCTATCTCACGGAGAGTAAAAAATTGTGTTCCGGAAGCCCGTTTAACCACACTGTGTCGTGTCAAATGGAAATTCGTAGTATCTGCTTGCCCTTACGGCTGACAGGCGAGCTGCCATATCGTTAACATCTCATCATCATGTAAAATAGCGACCCGACGACAGGCGGTCCATCGTTGTGTATTGCATCGGGATATCAGCTGACTGGGACATTTCTTTTTGATAAGATATTTAAGCCGTAAAAATCCGTTAATGGGGATTTAATAGACGGACTTTTTATATATCGCTATCTGAAGCCTGCCACGCTTCACCTAATGGCAACCTAATGATTACTACGTCCAGTCATTAAAATAAATAACAACAAAAAAAAAACAGTTATTCTGATTTCCCATCCACCCGATCATCATCATAGAAATAATTATGATCTAAGGAATTAATATGAAACTGATTGTACTAAAAATGTAAAATATATTTAGTATTGCGGTATTTCTAAGTTCCGCAATACTCAGTGTCATATGAAAACATACAATCAAATAACTTCTTTTAATAATTTAGATATAATATGCATGGTCAATAAAATGGTCACAGACACCTTCTTTCCGTACTGACGTTTATTTTTACTCTTCACATCAAGGTGACAACAAATTACAGAAACATTTCGACAACAGAAAGCAAAAAAATAAAATGTTGACAGAAGCTGTCAGACCACAGACTGTCAAAAAATATATTTATTTAATTCCTGCCCCCGTGGGTACTTCCAAACAAATAGTATATACACACTTGTATAAAAATTACAAGTCAATCCATCAACTACTTCACGAGTTTTGCATACATAAACATATATATAGTTCTGGAATAGATATAGATTTTTTACATTAGTTAATACACGCAACAACATAAATTCCATTGTTATCACATATGAAGGCGTTTAGAAGCTATTTATAGTCAGTAATTTTTTCAATGCATCAATGATTTCATATAATAAAGCATGATACGTAATACAAAGAATGGTAGGTACTTTAGCAATGTCTCATATTTCAGTTCTTGAATACTACTGCTAGTTTTCAAACAGTAACTAAAACCGATACCTGATTTGTTTGTTTCATATCTTAGAAGACATCAGATTAAAACGAAAAATCAACTCGCATCTCTTCACATTTCATGGCAAAACTTAGTAACAATTGAAATTGATTTTTTTTAATCATATACATCTGCAACACCAGAGAGGCTGCAGGTGCATTGCCGGCCTACAAGGCTATTTGGGCGGGGATGGGGAGGAGAGGTCCCTTCGGTTACCTCACTCACCGAATGAAACGCAGAAGCACAAGATGCCTCTACTTCAAGCTGGTTCTTGCAAAACATGCCACATTGTTACAAACAACATTGTAATAGCTTACTGCTAATAATGACTTCAAATATCTCACCTTAATTTTTCATCACTTGTCAACTCTTCGTATGTCTGCAAAAGAAATTTAATAAAATTAATGAATATGAAAACTTTTCGGGTTGAACCTCAACATGGAACTATCATTATCTTCAATGAATTAGGTATTGGTTAAAAACAACTAGTAACTAGGAATAAACATAGTGTACAATCTTTTACTCTAAATGCCAACTTCACCTGTACATGGTACACCCTGCTTGACAACAAATGAGGCTCTGGCTATTGTAGGATGGCAGAAAATCTACCTAAATTTGCCAAACCCAAATTAGTAGGCCCTGTTAGGTATTTCAATATGAAACAGTGGTAGATTGTAAAAAGCAAAAAAGAGATTTGACATTTCAACTCAATTATCTTTCTTATGTCAAATAATAAAGTATTTTTATTCATTCCAAGTGCAGGGATACCCGCACTATAATCAAGCAACCTTTCATATGGACAGGGTTTGCTGGCAATTTGTAAGAGATGACCTTTTTTTGGAGGAAACACAACTTTAAAAGAGTAAGAAATGAATAAATGAAGTAAAAATTCCTTTTTTGGTGAAAGAAATAATTTTTTTTATACTATTTACAACCGTTTTGGATTAGTACCTGTACTGGAGAAAAAACAGGCGAAAGAAACAACATAGGTATTCACCTCCTTAAATTTATTTTCGATTATTTTTACTCTTCACATCAAGGTGACAACAAATTACAGAAACATTTCGACAACAGAAAGCAAAATAAAATGTTGACAGATGCTGTCAGACCACAGACTGTCAAAAATATATTTAGTATTGCGGTATTTCTAAGTTCCGCAATACTCAGTGTCATATGAAAACATACAATCAAATAACTTCTTTTAATAATTTAGATATAATATGCATGGTCAATAAAATGGTCACAGACACCTTCTTTCCGTACTGACGTTTATTTTTACTCTTCACATCAAGGTGACAACAAATTACAGAAACATTTCGACAACAGAAAGCAAAATAAAATGTTGACAGATGCTGTCAGACCACAGACTGTCAAAAAATATATTTATTTAATTCCTGCCCCCGTGGGTACTTCCAAACAAATAGTATATACACACTTGTATAAAAATTACAAGTCAATCCATCAACTACTTCACGAGTTTTGCATACATAAACATATATATAGTTCTGAATAGATATAGATTTTTACATTAGTTAATACACGCAACAACATAAATTCCATTGTTATCACATATGAAGGCGTTTAGAAGCTATTTATAGTCAGTAATTTTTTCAATGCATCAATGATTTCATATAATAAAGCATGATACGTAATACAAAGAATGGTAGGTACTTTAGCAATGTCTCATATTTCAGTTCTTGAATACTACTGCTAGTTTTCAAACAGTAACTAAAACCTATATAGGTACAAGCTTCTTGTCTAATAACATTAATGCATTAAGTTAACAGTTTAATCTGTGATACCATGCCTTTCACTCATATGGGTAAGCAAAGATTAAGAATTTCCAATGAGCATCACTCAGCCTTGCCAAACAGACTTTCAACAATTTATAATCTCAAGTACATCTTTGAGTAATAACTTAAATTGCCTATGTCCTTATCACAATCATTTCAATAACAAACGAATAATAACATTAATGGATTAAGTTAACAGTTTAATCTGTGATACATGACAATGACAATGTAAATGTGTAAGCATCCATGCCTTTCACTCATATGGGTAAGCAAAGATTAAGAATTTCCAATGAGCATCACTCAGCCTTGCCAAACAGACTTTCAACAATTTATAATCTCAAGTACATCTTTAAGTAATAACTTAAATTGCCTATGTCCTTATCACAATCATTTCAATAACGAACGAATAATAACATTAATGGATTAAGTTAACAGTTTAATCTGTGATACATGACAATGACAATGTAAATGTGTAAGCATCCATGCCTTTCACTCATATGGGTAAGCAAAGATTAAGAATTTCCAATGAGCATCACTCAGCCTTGCCAAACAGACTTTCAACAATTTATAATCTCAAGTACATCTTTAAGTAATAACTTAAATTGCCTATGTCCTTATCACAATCATTTCAATAACGAACGAATAATAACATTAATGGATTAAGTTAACAGTTTAATCTGTGATACATGACAATGACAATGTAAATGTGTAAGCATCCATGCCTTTCACTCATATGGGTAAGCAAAGATTAAGAATTTCCAATGAGCATCACTCAGCCTTGCCAAACAGACTTTCAACAATTTATAATCTCAAGTACATCTTTAAGTAATAACTTAAATTGCCTATGTCCTTATCACAATCATTTCAATAACGAACGAATAATAACATTAATGGATTAAGTTAACAGTTTAATCTGTGATACATGACAATGACAATGTAAATGTGTAAGCATCCATGCCTTTCACTCATATGGGTAAGCAAAGATTAAGAATTTCCAATGAGCATCACTCAGCCTTGCCAAACAGACTTTCAACAATTTATAATCTCAAGTACATCTTTAAGTAATAACTTAAATTGCCTATGTCCTTATCACAATCATTTCAATAACGAACGAATAATAACATTAATGGATTAAGTTAACAGTTTAATCTGTGATACATGACAATGACAATGTAAATGTGTAAGCATCCATGCCTTTCACTCATATGGGTAAGCAAAGATTAAGAATTTCCAATGAGCATCACTCAGCCTTGCCAAACAGACTTTCAACAATTTATAATCTCAAGTACATCTTTAAGTAATAACTTAAATTGCCTATGTCCTTATCACAATCATTTCAATAACGAACGAATAATAACATTAATGCATTAAGTTAACAGTTTAATCTGTGATACATGACAATGACAATGTAAATGTGTAAGCATCCATGCCTTTCACTCATATGGGTAAGCAAAGATTAAGAATTTCCAATGAGCATCACTCAGCCTTGCCAAACAGACTTTCAACAATTTATAATCTCAAGTACATCTTTGAGTAATAACTTAAATTGCCTATGTCCTTATCACAATCATTTCAATAACGAACGAATAATAACATTAAAATTTATGGATTTAAAATCCTTTAAGTATAATTGCAATTTCATTACATTTTTCTTTATTACCTTATTGAGGTCAACCGGCCTATGCAGATCCATGGCTAGTTGTATTAGTTTACTTGAAGCTGCTGAATTTCCGTCTTGTTAAACTTACTGGATACTGATATTTACATAATTTAATTATTGTAATTTTTTTAACCCTCTTATCTTTCACACGCAGGTATTCTTTTGCAAACTCAACTTGCCGTTGCCATCTTTTGTCAATGTGACATATAAACTGTCAAATGACAATAAAGAACATTCGGCATTACCAATGCCATTGTTACAAATTCCCCAAAAATCACTAGCAATTTTAATCTTCCCTAATAGTCAAGCGGTAGCATTGCACAATCTTGCAAAAAAACAGGTATAACAATAGTACAGATATCTTTGAGAGGCCGGAAATAGAAGAAGAAGAAGAATGTTATTGAAACATAAAATAATGCCATATGCATTGCGTCTTCGGACTTATTATTACAATGGATGGATGTTAAAGCTTGTTGTCGCCCTAGTATATCTATGTGTCAAAACTGTCAAACGAGCTATTATTATATCTCTGTCAATTTCTCGGAGACCGTACGAGTTTGGCAAAGTCGGACGGTGTGTATGTGTAATTCGTGTCAGTGTGTGATCAACTAGAATAGGATATCTACGAAGTTTTTTTAGCCGGTTTTTTCTTCGTCAGGGTTTCGTAATGAAGTTCCCTTGGTGGTAGATTTAAAAAAAATATATTAAACAAAGTAATTAATCATTGTGTTCTAATTTCCATAGACGGCAGCGTGGTACCAGGTAGTAAAGATAATCCACTTTACAATACAGGCCTCTTTAATAAGGAGAATTATACTTAATTGCCTCTCTGGGCAAATAGATTGATAATCTCAGTACCAGACACCTCACACCTTAGACACTTCTGCCCTGCTTATAAGATATGCCTATTTTGGTCTAGTATTTTTCCAGTTGATTATCATGCCATCTATTGGAAGCCATTGTGATTTTTAAAGGTTTTCCCTTAGTCACCTACTATAACACCTGTGGAAAGAAAGAGGGTGGTAGATTCAGCCTCCCCCTGTTTTCCCCAATTCCTGCACTTGGATTGCAAAGTTTTCCCAAGTTAACCCTTCTCTTCTGGTAACAATAGAATTGTTTGAACATGTCTGTTGTTACAGCTAATTATAGCTTGCTAATTGGATACATATATTTTACTTATAAGACAAATTCTAATACTTATGACAAAACATTAATTAATAATAACCTTATAAATATATATATATAGAGGCTACAGGAATAATGATGTAAAAATTAAATAATATGTATACATGATATTGTGATGATTTTTTTGTGAATTATACCTAACATTGTAACCAAAATGATAAAAGTATAGTTCCAGAGTTTGTTACTGCTTCTTTTCTGTGAATTGTTTTGCAAACTGGTGTCGATTTTGATATTATAAAAGCTTAAACAAGCCTAATTTAATAAAAAGTTTTGACTTTCACTATAATTGCAATTAGTTTAAGTCAATTTTTTTTTTCTGCTAATAATTATTTTCTGAGAAAAAGACAGCAAACGAGCAAGCGGTTCACCTGATGGTAAATGATTACCGTCACCTACATACATTTGGAACACCATAGATGCTGCAGGTGCGTTGCCGGTTATTAAGGATATTTGGGAGATGTGATGGAAGAGGAGGGAAATAGGGAGGGGATGTGGGCCTCCGGTTACCTCACTCACTGAACGAAACGCAGAAGCACAAGATGCCTCTACCACACGCCGGTATTCTGCGAGGCCGTGGTATCAATCCGGTCGAGCCGGCCCATTCGAGCAGCAGCTATGGCCGCCGCTTGGCTCTACCATGCTTACCTATGTTACCATCTCTTATGATTTTCAGAGACTACAAGAGCAACTAATCAGGATCCAAAGGTTTCTGGAAGTCCTGCACAGCATGGGGGTAGCAAAATTGCAACACTGACTCCTAAAACAACCATAAGCAAGGTAAGTTTACGCTATTAGAACTTTTCAATGTAGTTATATTTCAGTTCTATTTTTTATGGCAAATAATACAGTATTGTTTTACTTTTTACTGTACTTATAAGAAGTATAAGATTCTTTGTTTATTATTCTTTATTGTGCATCACTATGTTTTGACAGTCTTAAAGCAACCTCTTCTAGACAACGCTTGTGGAGGGAAAAATATAAAAAACAAAAAGAAGGGAGATAATTATCTATCATATTTCATATCAACAGAACACATGATGTAACTGATTAATTTAAGATAAGAAAAGATAAACAGCTGAGTGAGGGATCAATCAGTGAATCAGAAAAATTGAGTTTAATGCATAGATAAATTTCATACAACATTGTTTTATCGCAAAAAGAGGTCTGTCAGGGATTTAACTGACTGTCCACTGCTGAACATGAGCCTCCCCCAAAGATTGTTGTGTTGTGTTGTCTCCCATAGTTGCGACGTCTGGCGACGGGTTTGTTTGTCGCCAAACAGTGATCTCTCATAAAATATAAATCATAAATTTAATTAAATGTTTTTCAAATTGATAAACAAAAAAAATTCTTGCCTTAGTATGAGGCATGTCATTGTCTATAGCTCATTGAGTAGAGTACTAAAATATTTTTATTCATTATTGTTTTTAAATATTTAGAAATGAACCGACAAATGGGTAGTTTTAGTCCGTTTTTTTTTTACGGTGTTTATCTCAAAAACTTGTTAAATTTCTGTGTATTATGTACCATATATTATATTTAAACAACAAATACTGAAAACACCAATACATAGAGTAGCTTATAAGCTATTACTAAGTATTAAACCAAACGAACATTATATTGACTGCAATGTCCAGCTCGGAAATACCTGGTCATATTGTTCAACCCTTACAGAGCGAGGCCCGACTCGCACTTGGCCGGTTTTTAATGAATGACATTGTCGTATAGATGTAAGTATCTGCAACTATCTTACTTTCCCTGGATGTAGTAGCAGACGACAGGTTTGGAA
Organism: Bhutanitis thaidina; assembly: GCA_029286595.1. Lineage (NCBI taxonomy): Eukaryota > Metazoa > Arthropoda > Insecta > Lepidoptera > Papilionidae > Bhutanitis > Bhutanitis thaidina. Next base: position 735,254 of record JAGSMS010000020.1, on the reverse strand, counting down.
ATAATATTTTGAGGATAGGAGCAATGAAGACCAAAGAGCCATTTTGTTTAGAGTTCATTGGTACCTTAACAATGTTTTGTTACTTTAGGCTTCCACTCTTATCGATTCGTTGTATTCTTTAAGCGTTATTAAACGACAGTCATACAAACTTTCACATTTGTAAAATTGAGTATGTTTGACAAAACATAGTCCACAAAACTTCTGAAACCATAAGGAACATGAAAATATTAGTTCTATCGAAATCCGAGATATCGCTTTAAGTTAAATCCATTCGCTCGACATACGTACGTTCATACATACAAAAATATTTAAAAATCATCATCATCATCGTTACAGCATGTCACAAGTCCGCAGCTGAACTTTGGCCTTCCACATACTATCTCCTCACAAAGTCCTTATTCTCCCGTATCCATCGGCTTCCCGCAATACTGTGCAGGTCGTCACTCCGTTGGGCGGGAACCGCGCTCAGGCAAATGCTGAACAGTATGGTGCTATTCTATATATTCTATATTCAACGCTAATCAAGTACATACATAATTAACCTTGGTCCTTCATCGCATACCGTATGACGAATCTCAATGTTGCTCAGCGCTCTACGGAAAGGGCTATGCTCGGTGTTTCTCTGCGTGGTAGAGTCTGCAACGGTGATATCCGCATCAAGGCCAAAGTGAACAGACATCTAGGCAAGCGTGTACCATCCTAGGCCTCATCTTCGCTTTACATCGGGCAAGATTGAGGTCAAACGCAAGCCTATTTTTTCATAAAAAAAAAACTAAGGTAGCCGACATTGCCGTAAGGATCAGCAAGCTGAAGTGGCAATGGGCCGGCCACATAGCTCGCAGAACTGACAACCGTTAGGGGGAAAAAGGTTCGCGAGTGGCAGCCGCCTACAGGCGAGCGTAGTGCAGGACGACCTGCACAGTGTCGCGGGAAGTCGATGGATGCATGGTTGCAGTGGCCACTTAATACCTGGTGGACCGTTAGCTCGTTTTAAACAAACGCAGTGTAGGACGACCCCCCTCAAGATGGAGTGACGACCTGCGCAGTGTTGCGGTAAGTCGATGGACGCAGGTGGCTCAGGACCTGAAGGTGATATAGGCTCAGGTGTGATAGGCTGAAATGATGAACCACGATAATACTCAATATCTCCACATGAGTCGCTACAATATCGCTGGTGACAAAACCTGAAGATCTGCATGTTGGAGCTGCCGTGCATAAAGGAGTGTTGCATCAATGATACGAATACCCTAGACGAAGAGATCGCAGTCTCGGCCAAAACGTCTTGCGTTGCTTCGCCGCTCCGCACAGGCTTTTGGTATCCAGTTGCCTTTGAAGTACAAGATCATAATTACAAAACAAAACGTTACGCCTCTAAGGAGAGGAATTTCTCCTGTATGGTGGAGACAGTGGTGATGTCTCGAATAGGAGGCCGCGGCACCATTGGGTCGTGGAACCAGCGGAGTTCTTTTTTTTTTTTCTACGTAATGGGACAACTGATGGAAAGTGATTACCGACGCCCACAAACATCTGCGAGACCAGAGCAAGTGTGTTGCCGGCCTTTAAGGTTATTTGGGGAAGGGGAAGGTAGAGACGCTTGGCTCTATCCACGATCTAATTGAGGGTGAGATGAAAAGAGACAACAGTTCTATGGAGGTCCGTATTTATTGAACAGCTTATCGATGTGGTTGACGAGCGGCTTGTTTAACAGCTTGCCGACGTCCTTGGCGAACAAGAAGTCCATATGATTGAACTTGGGCCAGTCGCAGCCCGGGCGGACGTCGTCCAGCATACCGGAACTCTCGAGCTCCTTGGCCAGGCGCATTATTTGCTGGAACAGAAGTAAAGGGCACAGCCAGCGTTACTTGTGAAGGGTGTTAGTGATATATGTTGTTTAAAAGTAATATACCATCCGCCAAAGGACTTTACACCACCTTTGTGGCAAGTGGATACTGCAGCCCATGGACAATAAATTCAATCGTAGAAGGTTATAGATGCATGATCACCCCTGTGGATTAAGATGGAATGGCTCTCTACCTATGATCATACTGGCTCAATACCTTTAAAAACTGAAAGATAACAATCCTAGACGGAGAAGAAGCCTAGTGGCGAGAATGGCGATTTAGTGAGAAGGTGCATTTTATCATTCCGACAACACATCAGGAGTCTGCGCAGTCGCAATTTTACGCGCAAACCCTGAGTCAATAATTTATACACCTTCCCATATCCGATCTCATAGCTCTGAAATCAGATGCTGTAATTACAGAGCCACTTAAAATATTACGTGATATTCAAAAAAACTCAGCGATGTTACGAGCCCTCCACCTTGGGCTTCATGCTCGGGTTTTCTAATTCGCAGGTAGGATCCCCTGACCGCTCGCCTACCTTCGCCTTCTCATGCACATTACACACTATAGGTTTCATTCTTATATTACTAATGCATAGTTGAAACTAACGGATTTCGACGTCAGCTGATCGTTTTCACCATATAGCAGTGTGACTGGTACTCTGACGTTGGAGATATTGTACGGCTTGACTGCACCGAACAAGCCGTCCTCCCATGATGTGAAGACGCCTGGAATATTTATCAAGAATTGAGCAGGTTTTTTTTAAAAGAATACTAGCAATGCTATTTAACTAACATGACTAATGTTCCTGTTGACCCTCCAACTAAGCATTGGAGCTCGTATCTGGAGTGGTTCACGATAATAGTCGTCGAATGGCGGGCTCGAACCTGCGACGTCATGTTTCGCAGTCCGCAGCCTAACCTATTATGCTATTGGTGCTTAAGTTTTCTACTATAGTTTCATTGCCGTGGGTTGTCGGCTACCCCTCCCCCCCCCCTCCCCCTTCTCCTTCTACCCGTGGGCGTCGTACGACGGCGACTAAGGGCCTGGAAAATATCCATGGCTACCGATAGATGACGCTATAGCCATACTATATTGATGACGGGCAGCAACGTCTAAGGTGCCAGGCGCTTGATACTGAGATCGCAAATACGCTAGGAGAGCTTGGCCATTATGCCAAATCCTTCTTAAAGGAGAGGTCCATGTCCTGCTGTGGACTGTAACGGTTGAGGAGTAGTTTTCTTAACCTTTGGTAATTCTAAAGTATCGATTCGTTTGTGATTGAAGATTATTCACAGACAGAAAGCGATACTTTTTCATATTATTGATATTGACATTGTAATAATGAATTGACACAAATTATACTAACTAATACTTTTTATTATTTTAATGGATGTTATTTTTCACGTCATAAGAGCCGTAGTGGCCTAGTGGTCAGGGCGCGCGCTTTAGTTTCATAGAGCGCGAGTGACCCGGGTCGGATCCCTGGTGCCGGCACCACTAAAATTCATACTATTTGTAAATGCTTAATTTACCACGTGCACGGTGGCGAAGGCAACCTACGTGTCTGAGAAATGATAAAAATGTGAAGCCCCCACTGGAGCAGCGTGGCGGCCCCTCCCGTCTTCAAAACCCTCTCAGACACTAGAGAAGGAGCTGCCTTTGCAAAGAAATGAATTATTAAATCATCGTTACCTGTCAATGCAATTTTGCCGAAGTGTTCCAACTGCCTCCAGGACGCCGGTTGGAATCTGGCCAGTATCACAGGAGTCATGTCCTGCGGTGTAAAAGAAAACATTTAGTTCCCAGTCATTCGTAAAATGGAAGTCGCATTGAATTGAATGGGCTGTGGGTGGTCTGCTCGAGTGTGCAGCGGTAGTTTTTCGTCGTGAAATGATACCAATGAAATTCATGTGAAATGTTTAGCAGCGAAGCCGAAAGGCCCATCCCAATATCCTTTCACAAATTGAATCTGTGACTTCGACATAAAATATGTTACTGTCTACCTACTTACAATCAACATTCTCTTTTGTATCTAACCCTCATTTGCAACGCGGCAGATATATGCTCTGCTCCCAGCTGCTCTAGATTTAGTGGGGGAATAAACCTGACTAAAAAGTCATATCCGTAAGGATCGACGGATGCTGGTGGAACTTCGTTTGTCGGACTAGTCACTCGAACGCATCTTCCCAGACGTTCCGCGAGCTAATTGCTTTTTACCGGTTCACTGATCATTCGTAGGCTATGTCCGGTTCTTCGATAGGTAGATAACGTTCGCAGGTTCATATTACCCAGTCGTTCTGCTCGTAGTCCTCGCCGACCAAGGAGAAGATGAGGCGCATGCACATGTCCGCCTCCGGTTGCTTCACCTTGCACATGCTGCTCACCACGATGTCACGTAGGTCGGGCCTGAACGACAGCGATATCATGCCACGCGCGCGCATTATTTTCTGTAAATCATTACCGTTGATGGACGCCAATGTCAGTGTTATATTATGATAGATTAGTGGGGTAATGGTGTTAAGGGGTAGTTACTAACTTCCTTTCACCAGATGTCATCCCTATCGTGCGCGGTTAAGGCGACCTAATCCGATATCGCCAGTCCATTCAAATACACCGAACTTAAATCTCGGAGAATTGTGATCGGGAGCAGCGTGGTAGAGCCGAGCGGCGGCTTTTGCTGCTGCTCGAATGGTCCGGCTGGACCGGGGTAGTATCACGACCTCGCAGAATACCGGCGTGAAATAGTTCTCTCGGTGAGTGAGGAAACCAGAGGCGGCCCACTCTCTCTCCCCCGTCTCCCCAAATATCCTTAAAGGCCGGCAACGGACCTGTAGCACCTCTGGCAATGTACGTGGGCTCTCTTTTCAATAAAAAAAAAGCGTGTACGTGCTATTATAGACACATAACATAAATATAGAGTATCAATGTTAGGATAATTAAAAGGTTTATATTTATATAAATAAAAAATATTGGTCAAATTAACACAGATGTGTTAAATAATTAGCATAAATTAATTAACCAACGAATTTGAATACGCAAATGCAAGAAAAATAAAACACGTGAATGATACACCACGCTTTTTAGGACACATTTTCCGAAGGCTTCGTTGTACGCAGGTGCGAGGACACGTGACAGACATGCGCCGCGCAACGCGTTTAGAGGAAGCAACGTTAAACATTGTGTAAATAACTGTTTTATTAAATGTGTTGCGATGTTTGTTTGTTATTGAGTTGCGTATTTGTGCAATGAATGTTTCTTTCTTTGTTTCTGATAGCATACGTACAACGATCTCCCATTCCCATTCCCATTACATTTTTTTTATGGGAAAGGCGGCGAAGTAACAATCGATTCACCTAATGGTAGGTGATTACCAACGCCCACGTACATCTCCAACACCAGAGGTGCTGTAGGGGCGTTGCCGGCCTTTAAGGGTATTTGGGAGATAGGGGGATGGGGTGGGGGAGGGGGGGGGGGTTACCTCACTCACCGAACGAAACGCAGAGTTTTGAATTGTGGCCGTGGAAAACCAACAGTCCGAACCCATGGCTAAGTACCCGGTCAGGTGCGCTGTAATACCACGCAATGACTTGAATAAGCGCAAAAGACAATTCAGTTGAGCGTGTCCACTGACCGGAAGGTTCCAATTTTTCAACGTGACCGTAGCCAGGAACTTGATGTTGTCAAGGTAGACAGCGGGCGCCATCGCAGTGAAAGCCAACACTTTCTCATTGTATTCGGGCCGCTGAGACATCATGGTGAAGAAGCTTGTGGTGCCCATGGAGTAACCTATGTACATAACCTTCGAGAGTTCCGTGACACTCAGCACCTTGTCGATCATTGCCGGCAAGTCGTATTTGCCGTGCTCGTGGAAACTGTAAGTTCAGATTGTGAAAGAGATTAGGACACATGACAATAGACCTGCAGACATAAATATCAATAATGAACATCTCACAGCACAATTCATCCTACCGGCTAACTTACTAGGTCCTGGCGATCGAATGATAACGGAAAGCTCACCAGAATTTTCTTTCATGAAATGTATCCAGGGTTTTGCTGGTGCTTTCTTGGAGAGGACAATGATTGGTTGTAGTGGATCTCGCTCTCTCTCCCTTTCTCTTGTCTACTCAATAATAGGTTGGTTAGAGATCTTGACCTTTATCAGATGTTTCACCAAAAGGTGGCAGGTGACAAGTCTGTCGCAGTCTTAATGTACGGGCCAATGATACATTTCGTACATAAGTATTTTTTTATTGGAAAGGCGGCAAAGGAACAAACGTTTCACCAAATGGTAAGTGATTACCGTCGCCCACATATATCGGCAACATAAAAGGTGCTGCAGGTCCGTTGCCGGCCTTTAGGGGTATTTGGGAAACAGGAGGGAAGATGTAGAGGGGGATGAGGAGGGGGAGTGCGCCTACGGTTACCTCACCCACCGAACGAAACGCAGAAGCTCAAGATGGCTCTACTTTACGCCGGTATTCTGCGAGGTCGTGCTACCATTCACACCAATGGAGCCGGCTCATCGTGCCACGTACAATATGAAGATTTCCAAGACTTCCCTCTCTCTTTCATTATGACTCCCGATAAAGGGATGGCAGATTCTTACGCCGATATCGAACGGCGTTATTTTTTTTAATTCTCACCTGTATTCCCAAAACTTCGGCTCGTTCCTGGTGAGGTTGAGATGTGTGGTGTAATGATTGCCTCTAAAGTTTCCCAGCCATACGTCATAGCCAGCGTCTGCTAGGATATATCCTGTAAATAATAATATATCTAAATCTCATCGTGACTGCAAAGCTGTATTAACAAAATGGCTAAAAACATTAACGTGTGATGAAACGGAGAAACTCTTGGAATACGTGAAGTAATTTGGAAAGCACTAACACATATACACTTACTCCCTTCACGCACACATACTCACCCACGCATACACAAACAAACAAACACGCATGTTACTTTATAATTAATATTTTAGTAAATATAGAAAATATATCTCGTTAATTTAAGATATGGAAGAGCGGCGTCTCCTGGCACAGGCACTTATCTGCTTAAAATGAGTCTCCAGATAATAGTTACATGTATTCTCTGTGTTTACGGAAATAAAGATATTTTTATTTTTTATTTATTTATTGTTATCGGACATTTATACCTCTACCACCGTTTTTTTTTTAAGTATTCGCCATTGCTCCACTGCTGTCGCACGAGCAGTGGCGCATCGGGCAAGTAGACTAAACTAAACTAGCGCCAAATCCATCCGAATACGCCGAACCTAAATCTCAGAGATTTGTGATGGGGAGCAGCGTGGTGGAGCAGCCGCTTGGCTTTTGCTGCTGCTCGTATTGATCCGGCTCGACCGGCAGGGTGGTACCACGACCTCGCAGAATATCGGCGTCAAGTAGAGGCATCTTGTGCGTTTCGTTCGGTGAGTGTGAGGTAACCGGAGGCCCACTCACCCCTCCCCGTCCGCCCTCTTCATCTTCCCTCCTATCTCCCAAATACCCCTGAAGGCCGACCACGGACCTGCAGCACCTCTTATGTTGCAGATCTATGTGGGCGACGGTAACTCTTTCCCATAAAGAATCCCTCTCAGTCACTGCCTAACTAGGATACCCAGGTCTTGGGTATGTATTGATTTACGATACGATTAATATTTAAATAAACATAAACCATTTAATATATTTCGTTTGACACAACACAAGACCAAAAAACTTGTGTTTGTACTTATGTACGCAAGTAAGAAGTTATACTTCTTTAGCGTAACAAAACAAAAATAACTAAAAATAGTAGGGATATCATTTTCGTCTCCTTCACTGCAGCTCTTCTGGTGTTGCAGATGGACGTGGGCGACGGTAATCACATTCCAGTAGGAGAGCCACACGATTGTTTGTGCCCTCTCCGATAAAAAAAAAAGATATATGGTAGGATATCCATATCGAAAAATACCGACACCAAAATAAAGCGGACCGATGACGGGCATCAGCGTCTAAGGTGCCAGGCGCCTGGCACTGGGATCGCAAATACGTTTGGCGATTATGGCAATAAAACAACGTAGAGAAGAAAAAAATGTGTGTGTACTTATGTACGCTGTATGAAGTTATAGTTCTTTAGCGTTGGAAAACATAACTAATAGTTTTATCCCGTGTGCCAGTACTTTGGTTGTGAAAATAAGACATAAAATGATACCGTTTTAATTAAATAAATTATAATTCACCACCACAATTTTGAAATCACACACAAATACACATATTTACATATAAATATATTTTAATGATTATCTCCACTGATATAAAACACGTGTTGTAGATTCATATATATTGGAATAACTACCTTGAATATAGTTATCAGTTCTCACGTAATATTGAGAGACAGTTATTAAGCAACTTCATGGTGTCGCTTTTAGGTGTCGGTGTGCGCGCGCATCGTAAATATTCCCAAAAGCGCCAAAAGAAGTAGAACAAAAAACAGAAAATATTCTTTTGAAATGGAACTATTATTTACGGATTTTATCGCGTTTAATTAACTTTTTAAATCTCGACGTTTCGGGTGATTTCCAGCATCACGGTCACGCGGGGGGACTGAGGGGTTTGACGGCCAAATGACGTATAAATTTTTGGTCCGATTTATGCACAATGTGCTATCTTGCGGTCTGTATTAAAAAAAATTTAACGTTGGGTTTTAAAAAATCTAATGGAACGCGATGAAATCAGTTTAAATAAAATAATTACCAAGGCTCCGATCCGGGCCCATTATGACGAAGTCCGCGCTGCTCCCCAGCAGCCCGTGCTGTATCAACACGGCCTTCTTTCCCTTGGGCCCGGACGTCCCCGAGCGCCTGGCGGTCCGTCTGCCCGCCGGTATCCTGTGCAGCTGCAGCACGTATCCGTCAGGCGTTGTGGCGCGGTACCGCTCTACTGGGTAGCCCGCCGCTGCGACCATGTGGGGCTGTAATATATTTTACATTATCATCATCTGTTACAATACTAATGTATTGAATATGCACAGCAAAATAAAAACCCTGTCTCCCCAACACGGACCTCTGGTGTGGCGGCAGGGGCGTCTGAATCTTTCGTGTTACTGTATTAATAAGCCGAGCCGAGTAAAATTAACCGTTTTTTTTAAATATGTTAGCTTGCCCGATTAGCGATGTTGTTTTTAAACCATAAAAATATGTTTGACCGTCTGAATCAGCCAATGACACAGTTTCTTTATAAGTTTACCTCTGTAGGTTTTATGGTGAAATAAGTTTAAAATTCATTAAAAAAAAAGCAAATTTATAGTGACAGGATGAATTGAAAACTTACGAAGTCTATTTAAGTATGCATATTTTTTACAAATCCAACACAGAGCCGCGACCTTCACAATGTACAAAAAAAAATGCTCAAATCGAAAACCATCTCATTGTTTTTGCGGCGGCTTATGCTGCAGCACGGATGGGCCGGCGCGACCAGGGCAGTAACACGACCACGCAGAATACCGGCGTGAAGTAGAGGCATCTTGTGCTTCTGCGTTTCGTTCGGTGTGCGAGGTGGCCGGGAGCCCCGATCCTCCTCTACCATCCCCAAATATCTCTAAAGGCCGACAGCGCACCTGCATCTCCTCTGGTGTTGCAGATTTACGCGGACGTCCGTAATATCTTTTATAAAAAAAGAATTCCCTTCTAAGAATAATCTGTTGTCATAGAAAACAGGCTGTGATGCAAGAAAGAAAAATTCTTTAGAAAATCTCTACAGGGCTTTCTTAATAATAATTACTTAAACACACAAATAATCACGCATGTTAATCCACAGGGATAGGCAGAGATCACTTGTGGCCTCTCCGGGTGATCGAAAGGGACAGTTGGCGAGCCTCGCCATCAGCTTTGATCATGGAAATTGCCATGAGATTATTAAGGCTTTTCCCTTTGTGTAGGACGGTGTATTACGTAAGCCTTGCCGATTAAAGATCTATGAAGATTTCTTTAATTTTTCTGATCCACTTGAAGGGGTCCACTTGATACTTCCCGTATGTCAATCTGGCGACACTAAAATAACTTATGTTTTTATTATCAACCAGTGAGTGGTGTGCAATTGACATGACAATAAATCGATCGATTCGTTCTTGTGGCCGTGATCTTCCGGAATACCGACCCAGAAGCATCGTCATAATGCCTTATTAGGGCCGCAATTAACAGATCGCGCATGTTCGACGACGCCCCGGCGAACGTTCGGAGAAATGATCCTTTGCACATTCGCTTAAGGTCACCAACACCAGGTCGTCCTCGTGATGTCAGTCAGTGCTGAATATCAATTAACCGGATTGAAATGTACTTTTAATTTGTTACAACTCGATGATCTCAGATTGATCTGGTATATATTCTTCTGTAGATATTATGTTCTCTTGATAAAGAAGACACCTTTGAGTGTCCCACTACTGGGCGAATGCATACTCTAACCATTTAAGAAGGGTGCGGAGACCTGAGCAGGTATTGAAGCAGCGTGGCGGAACCTTACCGGATCTAACGGTAAAGTAATTTTAACCAAAAATGTGAACCATATATACTTATAGTATCGGCGTAAGAATTTGCCTCCCCTCATTCTTCCCGCGGGAGTCGACAGACGCGACTAAGAGACAGGGCTTTAAAATTGCAATGTCCACCGACAGATGGCGGGATGACCACCTCGAAAAATATCAGACCAAAAGTAAGCAGACCTGTGACGGGCAGCAGCGTCTAGGGTGCGAGGTGTCTGGCGCTGTGATCGCCAATCCGCTTGCCGAGGGTGGCAATTATGGCAAATTCTCCTCGTGTGAAAGAACCTATGTCCTGCAGTGGAGCATTTACAGGCTGCTACATAAATTACTGGCCGTAACCAGTAATTTGTCTGTGGTCCTAGAATAGTCTTAAATAGTTTATAAGAAAGAAAGAAAGAAACATTTATTGCACAAATACGCCACATGATAACAAAACAAACATTGCAACACATTTAATCAAACAGTTATTTACACAAACAATGTTTAACGTCGCCTCCTCTAGACTCGTTGCGTGGCGCATGGGGCAAACAGACCACACTCAGCTTAATGCTGCAGTTGAGACTACAGCGCGGGTTTTCAGTGGGCCTGTGTGTCGAGTGATGTACGGACATTCGTATAAATACGGGGAAAGTTATTTTCAACTATATTGTACATAGCTTAAGAAATATCAGTAATAATAATAAAATGAAAACTAACTTAACTATAATCAAGGATAAATAGATTTAATAAATACAGCTTTACAAATTACAAATTATGGCAAATCCTCCTCGTGTGAAAGAACCTATGTCCTGCAGTGGAGCATTTACAGGCTGCTACATAAATTACTGGCCCTAACCAGTAATTTGTCTGTGGTCCTAGAATAGTCTTTCGGCTGTTTTCAAAATCTAAACCCTTAGGCTAATTCAATGCACTGTTACACAGAGTGTTAGTTGGATTGTTAGAATATTTATTTTATTGGAAAGGGATGGAAAGAGAAAGCGGCTCACTTGATGGACAAGTGATTACCGACGTTCGCGTACATTTGCAGCATCAGAGAAGCTGCAGGTGCGTTGCCTATCGGAATACTTGGAGATCACTCGCTCACCGAAAGAAACGCATCAACAACGATAGCACAACAACCCCGCAGAATACCCGCGTGAAGTAGAGGCGTCTTGTGCTTCTGCGTTTCGTTCGGTGAGTGAGCTAACCGGAGGCCCATTCCTATTCCCCATCCCTCCCCCACATCCTCCCTTCCATCTCCCAAATATCTCTAAAAGGCCGGCAACGCACCTGCCGCATCTCTGGTGATGCAAATGTACGTGGGCGTCGGTAATCACTCACCATCAGCTGAACAGTTTGCTCGTTTGCCGCCTTTCTCATAAAAAAAACATTTATGATGCGTCTACTACACAGATAAAATAAGTTATGTTTAATTTAAAACGCTTTCGCGTTCTGCGGCGACTTGCAATTACCACCGACATAATTGACCCGGAATCGTTGATACGTATCAAGAATATATTATAATGACGTTGGATAATGTTGAAAACGACAAATTAAATACTATTACAATTGGACGAATTGATAGTTTTGTTATTAACTTAATTATTATTGCTAAATAATAAGTTATGAATATATAATGCACGGGTAACGGCGTAAGAATCTGCCTCCACCCTTTCTTCCCGAGTAATTGCAATGGCTACCGACAGATGGCCGGATAACCAAATAGCATATAGCTAAAACCAAATAGCATATAGCAGTGTGGCTACCGTCAGATGGCCGTATAACCAAATAGCATATAGCTAAAACCAAATAGGATATAGCAGTGTGGTAATGTTTAACCTAAGCTAACATCTCTCTACGAATTGCGGATCCCAGTGAAACAATCTGAATTGATTTATAAATCCGGAAGTCGGAATGAGGGAAGCGGTACTCTTTATCTCTTGAAAGCTGCGGGATGAAGGCTCGCGGAGGAAAAGCCGCGGGCGGAAGTAGGTGTATGATAGAAACCTTCGAAGTTTTGCGCGTCGGAACCCCTCGATACGATGGGCAAACTAATATCTGTGTTATGTATTTACCAAAAATTAGGAAGTTTTTTTTTTTCATTCAGTTCGGTATCCTTAGCGCAAGTCGAACTCACGCACACGAAGGGCAAAAACCAAAAAATTTTTTTTTTTTTAAAACATTAACCTTCCACTGTAGGAATTTCTCCTGTGTTGCGGAGGAAAACATACCCGCCCCGGAACAATTATTTTTAATCCATAAAAATACTAGTCCCGTGCGGGAATCGTACCCGCGACCCACAGCGCTGCAGCTAAATGGTTAGCCACTACGCCACCGAGCAGTCAAAAAATGTTGAATAAAAGAAGATACTTGTATGAGAACTCTATATTTTTTTTTATTATTTGTTTGAGTATCCGCCATAATAACATTAACGTAACGCCAATAAACAGGTAGGACAGACGCACTGACTGAGTGACCTGTTTGGTAATAAGGCACCGAACGGAACCCACTAAATATAAAAAGGAACCAACCACGCTGCTAACATCAAACGTGTTTCAACTCAACATGTCTCGTAAACATTCTTGTACCCACCTCCCGGCTTCACCGCAACATCAGCTCTCTGTCTCTATAGCACCATATTATTATATCAGAATTACATAGACCGGTAAAGTTTTAAATAGACGCATCAGTAAGAATTCACGTATAACGCCTGTTACCCATGTAGGAGTAGGCAGAGATTACTGGTTTATATTTAGTTACGGGGTCCGTATCCAAACGGTCCAACGCAAACTTCCCTTCGCTCCTCCGGGAGATAGAGGGTGAAGGGTGGTGAGCCTTGTTATCGTATTAGCTCCCGAACGTTTTCATGATTAAGATCACAATAAGAGATACAAAATCGTTTTATGTGCCGGTTTTGTGAGCCGAGCTTCTTCTTATACGCGGAAGACAGATACAAATTTACTCAAACACACTCCGACAAATCGCATATCGGTACATCCCTCCAACGAACGCAAGATCCCAAGTTCAAGGTCGTTTTTAAAATTCGAGCAATTTCCACCCTTAACGACCCTAACCCAAGCCGAGATCTCGCACCTACTTAAGAGTGTTGGGAGGGTTGCTGCGTGCCCCCCTCTAGTTTAACGGAAGCTGGAGCGCGACACAGCGGCAGGTCGCGACGTCAGGTGTCGCACCAGCGCCAGCAGCGTTGTTGCTCCATAAACATTTTACTTGAGGTAACAGAGTAACCTATCTTCGTCGTGGGTGTTGTGGAGGAAACCCAGCACTCATTCCTCCACGGGCTACATTTCTATAAAAAAAAAAAAAAATTATTGAACCCCAAGGGCACTTGAATTCGTGTGCGTTATCATTCCCGAGGACTGTGCTGGAATGACTCACAGCCTGTAACTATACTGACTCTCTATAACTTTCAAAAGCGACCTCGACATTGGGTTGCATTTCTGATTGACGGAACGAACGAACGTACGGACGTACAACGGAGCGATACGTGCTGGGATCGAGTTTAAGGAAGCATGTATAGAATTACTTTATTACGACCGTGACAGAGATCTATAATGATAGGGTTAGTACATTTTAGTAACAATAAAAAACAATTTATTATTCACTCTATGTAAACATAGAGCCATTTTGTTAGATGCACGTTGCCCATCTGTCACTGAAGGCCGCGACTGGCAGTAAGTGGCGGACCGACTAAAGCCCACACGAAATTAGATAAACGCTGTTCGCCCGGTTGTCAACTAGAAGGGAGGGACTCGCGAGCAGGAGGCCTGCAATTAAAATTGTTTATGGAGCAACGACAAACCCTGGCGAAGAAACGACTTTCGATCGAAAATTAGAGGAGGCTCGCATCTTGCGAAGCCCGCCAACCCGCACAGGCGTTCCAAATCCTGCCATGGTCCAACCAAATGTTTGAGAGAAGGAATGGAAGATCCACAGATTTGGACATGTTTAAGCTGCTACTTTGGACATATACTACGCATAGGTATATAACCTCTGTCAATTTGTCATGTTCTGCATATTCTGCTCGATAAATTTCAACGTTATCGTTTAGTTTTTCTTGCAAAAGTTGCCACTTGTTTCCGATCAAATAAGCGAAGTGTCCTCCACCACAACGGCCCTTTGTATGCAATACATTGATTTACTCCTTGTCAGTGACATTTTAAACTTGTAAATATATTTCCGGAGTGATTCCGCTATTCTCTTTTGAGTTGGCAACACTACCATCTATTTCATGCGCCTCGATATTTACGAAACAATGCCGTCCAATAAAAAAAAAATTACCATGTCGTTTATGTATTACTGCACACAACAATTGTTTTTAATGAAAACAATGCAGGGGAAACGTCATGAATCGTAGGTACATGTCCCGGGAACAATTATCTATTACTTTTTTAAATTATAGCATTGCAATAATATATAAATGGGTGAAATAGCAGATACAGCCGTTACGATAACGATATTGTTAACTGAACGTCCTGGCCGATTTCAACCTCAGCCACAAATTCCGCGGCTCCTCCGGTGTTCGCAGAGGTACAGGGGCGTCGGTAATCACTTATCATCAGGCGAGCCGTTGACTCCTTAACCTGCTTTCCATTAAAAAAAAACCTAAGGAATTAAAGCGTGCGCCCTGACTAGTAAGGTCTCTCATGGATGGACGCCTCTGATGTATACTAGGTATATGCGACGGGTAACAAATTTATGCGCTAAACGCGTATGCTAAGTCAATTAACGTAAATTAAAAACTTGCATAAATAAACATTGTATCGTTGGCTTAGGCCATAAGGCTTTGGTTGGTTATAAGTAGAATTGAAAGGCGTGCGTGTGATCATTCGTTGCATCTATGTCCGATTACTGTGATGGACTCACGCAGAATACCGGCGTGAAGTAGAGGCATCTTTTGCTTCTGCGTTTCGTGCGGCGAGTGAGGTGACCGGAGGCCCTCTCCTCCTTCTAACGAATTGTTGGGGTTGGGCCCTCGGGCCCGAATTCATTATCCTTTCCATTCTTCAAATATCCTTAAAGGCCGGCAACGCATCTGCTGCTCCTCTCGTGTTGCAGGTATACGTGGGTGACGGTAATCATTCATAATCATTCATCGGGTGAGCCGCTCGGTTGCTCGGCTGCTCCCAATCCAAAAAAAATAATAATTTATCTATTTCCTGTACGAAGTGGTGAGCGAAAATTGAAGAGACTCCACAAAATACTGCTTACTGGGATGAAGGTTAAGCGGTTACGGTGATGAGAGTAAGGTGCTAACAACAACCTTCAGCAGTGACCGGTTATGGCCGGATCGTCTCTGCGTTCTGGACTCCCCTCTCCGGTTATGGTCCGGGTATGGAAAGTTAAATACGAGCGAGCGCCACTGTGTTTGAACGGATTATTTTCAATAGTCTAATTCGGATTGAAAGCGCCATATATAGGAAGCCGGGACTTTTCCTGTCCATTACCATATCACGAGCCCATCTCATGATACAGTAGGATATTACGTCAGCTAACAGTTTTCCTTAAAACACTGCGCCTTCGTTCATTTATTGCAAATGGCGTCAAGTTAAACAGAAGACGCATACTGATTGCAGAAGACGCGACCTGCATCATACATCAGTGTTAAATAGTCGGTGGAAATTTTCTCTTTCACCCCTGACATTCGGTAGTGGGTTACAGCGGCGACACGTATGTCACATGTTTTCTGACTTCTTGCCCACATGGTTTTGGATGTAGAGTGGGCGCGTCTGTGTTCCGATGTGGAGGGGAGGACGGCCGGCGCTGGTAGAGTCACGGTTTATGTTCGAAAGCTTTCCTGTGGCCTTACCGATATTCGGCGATGGTGCGGTTCGATCTGTGCAAGCCCGACATAAACCTCTCCGTTCTAACCAACCTCTCACCAATCAATAGTGGAATCGCTGTTGTCTTCCTTTTTAAAGGGTTTAGATAGCCAGCATAATTTCTGTTAGACATTCCATTCTTGGTTCTCAGAGGTGAAAACGCAAAAGTCGTAGGATCATAGTTGTTTACTTGTGTCCAAGGTCTGCCATACTCACTTACCAAAGACGAAATGTTACCAATTTTTGCCCACAGTCCAATAAAAAAAATCTTCTGTACGCTTCTACAATACTTACGGAACTATAATATTTTCCCGGCTTGGCTCATGTTGCACATGACCGACAGATTGTACTGCACGGGTCTTATCATTCTCCGCTTTCGGTGCAACAACTGGTCATGCGTTGCTAGTACTACCGTCCGTCGGTACGTCCGAATATTGTTAAGTTATCGAGTTTTAATTAGTAGCTGTCAACCTTCAAACAATCCCGGCAATAAGCTGGTATATCATACGTGGTAGAGCCACGCAAAGGTTTTGGCTGCTAGTCGAATGGGCTGGCTCGAGCGGGTTGGTACCACGGCCTCGCAGAATACCGGCTTGAAGAATAGGCTTTCGCATATATTAATCGCTTCGGCGTTTCGTTCGGTGAGTGAGCTAACCGAAGGCCCACTTCCCTTCCTCATCCTCCTTCCCATCTCCCAAATACTCTTAAAGGCCGACAACGCACCTGCAGCACCTATGATGTTGCATATATACGCGGGCGACGGTAATCATTTACCATCAGGTGAACCGCTAGCTAGTTTGCCGCCTTTTTTATGAAAAAAATAGGCCTGCGTTTGACCTCAATCTTGCCCGATGGAAAGCGAAGATGAGGCCTAGGATGGTACACGCTTGCCTAGATGTCTGTTCACTTTGGCCTTGAAGATATCCAGGTTATAGGCCTCCGGAAAAACCGACCTCGGCAGAGAGTTCCACTCCTTAGCTGTCCGCACAAAGAAAGAAGAGGCAAACCGCCTCGTGCGTAATGGAGGAATGTCTACAACATAAGGGTGGAACTTCTCGCCGCGTCTAGTCGTTCGGTGATGGAAAGGGGAAGAGGGTATTAGGTTATGCAAAACCTCCGCACACTCTCCGAAATGAATAAAAAAAAAAAAGAACACTGCAAGAGATACACAAGTTTTTTTGCCAAAGCTGTGTGGTGCGTGACATTTACTAAGAACCATCTTTCCTTATACATATTTAAACTTATTTATTTCCTTATTGATTGTGTATTCTTTTCCAATGTGCGAATTAATTAAGACACAAATAAATGGTTACATTCCCCATCGCGTCAAGCTAGAGAGTTAATAATACGCTTTTTTGCGCTTTTTGGTTTCACCTGTATGTATAATAATAACTAAATTAATCATAGAAAATAAATATAAGTGGCAATTTTGCAAACCCATAACTATGACTTTGTGGCAATTACAAAAAAAAAAAAATTAAGGATTGGTGAATGTCATAATGTTCAGTCGGCATTTGTAAATGGCAATTGTGTGACGTCACACAATCGGACGCCTGAATTATTATTTCATATATGGTAATTTTTCGTGATAGGCGACTGAGTGAAAAGCCTTGAAAATCGCCACGTTTACCGACTGATGACGGGATAATAAACCAGAACTTTTTTTTTTATCACGGTGAAATCTTTTATCCCTTATGGATACCCAGCCCCCAGGGGAATAGCCGGGTTATCGTCGGACTCCCACCGACTAAAACCCTACGTCGCCATCAGCACTGGCGAGAAGTCATCGGAACACAACCGTGGCCTCTCTATCTCTCGGCTAAAATAGCCCCGTCCCGGGGCCAGTATCACCCCGCTCCCAGCGCCCCCGCAGTGCTGTCATAGTGGCTCGTGACCGCTTCGAGTCACCCTCCACCTCGAGGTCGTTTAACACACCAGACCCAAATTAAGCAGACCGATGAGGGGCAAGCAGCGTGTTAAGGAGCGAGATGTGTGGTTACTGCGCCGGAATGCCGAATCCTCCATGTGGGAGAGGCATATGTCCTGCAGTGAACTGGTTACAGACTTTTAATGTAATATAATGTAATGGGCATATCAAGATGTTGGGCATCGTCTTCAGCTGGATCGTTATTTGGACGCGATAGATCCTGAAAGGTTGTCTGGAAGAGACCGCCCATTGTTCCACCTCTCATGTCTAATTACATTTTTGTACTGTTATATTATTTTCCTGTTTTTGGTGTGCAATAAAGCGTATTCTATCTAGATCCAAGCGGCGGCTTTAGCTTCTGCTCAAATGGGTCGGCTCGACCGGGATAGTGGCACGAACTTGCAGCATACCGGCTTGAGGAAGAGGCAAGTTTCGACAACCGGAGGCCCACTCCCTACCCCCTCCTTATCCTCCCTCCCATCACCCAAATATCCTTCTCGGCCGTCACTTGCCGTCGTCTTTCCGCAACACTATGCAGATCACCGCTCCATCTCGGCGGGGGTTCCTACAATGCGTTTGAACTCAACACACTTTCTTCCCCAGCGACTGGTCAGTTCGGAGGCAGCTCTACCGGTCCGTTGCCACAGCGGCTCGCCGATCCTTAAGCCTGTGTCGATTGCTGCGTTGATCCGCTTTGCAAATCTTGTCCCTCTCAACCTTCTCGACAGCCTTTTAAACGTGGCAGAGCCAAGCTGCGCAATGGCTAAGCCACTTTGACCGCGGCGCTGCGGGTCGCTTGTTCGCTTCCCTCCACGTGCCTACAATAACCATGGTATACAATTAATTGCTCTGGGTCTGGGTGTTTATCCAATTTATGTATACAAACAGACTCAACAATAAACAAGAAAATCGTAGTTTTTTTTTTTTTTGAAGTCACCGAACGGTCGCTTTGACCTTGCAGATTATGAATCTTTAAATAACGTTACCGTTGGCAGTGTGAAGGTAGCGCGATGTGGTCGTTTAAGGTCTTTACCTAACACTCGTACGAAGGGCGCGCACGCACAGTATTCCGTGCACGTTCGGTTCGGCAATGCTCGTGTGCCGCGCAGCACAGCGCCTCGTCGATTCAGACGAGCGTCACGTTGCCGAATAAGCTGTGGTCTTCATGCATACATCCGCGACCCTACGACGACCGGCAACCGGCAGTCGGCCGCGCGGGACGTGTCCTAGTGGCGTATTACAATACTGCACAATCGTGCGCAGACGTCGAAAACGTACAACACGACGTGTGACGAGGATAAGGATGTTAAGAGTTGCTCAACGGGCTTGTTTTTTTTTTTTCAAGCGGTTCACCTGATGGTAAATGATTACCGTCGCCCGCGTACATCCGCAACACCATAGGTGCTGCAGGTGCGTTGCCGGCTTTTAAGGATATTAGGGAGATGGGAGAGAGGATGCGGAGGGGGATGGGGACTCCGGGTTACCTCACTCACCGAACGAAACGCAGAAGCACAAGATGCCTCTACTTCACGCCGGTATTCTTCGAGGCCGTGGTACCGATCCAGCCGAGCCGGCCCATTCGAGCAGCAGCCAAAAGCCCCCGCTTGGCTCTTCCAAGTTAAAAGCATATAATATCCCTGGTGTTGAGCGGTTGCTGTGTCTCATAGACACAACGTTCTATCTTCGATTAGGAAATAAAGATGCGTGGCTCTTCAGGAGTGCCGCGTTAACATTTGTTGGTTTCCAATTTTTTTTTATTAAAAATAGGCTTACGTTTGACCTCAATCTCGCTTGATGGAAGGCGAAGATGAGGCCTAGGATAGTACACGTTTGCCTAGAAGGTGTCTGTTCACTTTAGCCTATTATTTCTCCAAACGTAAAGTAACAGCCTGTAAGTGCCCACTGCTGGACAAAGGCCTCCTTCTCAAATAATAGTATCAGAGTTATTTCTCAGACATCCAGGTTTCCTTCACCGTTGAGCACGTGGTAAATATAGCACTTAAAATTGCTATTAACAATTTTAGTGGCGCCGGCACCGTGGAATGAACCCGGGGCACTCACGCTCTATGACACTATAGTGAGCGACTCGACAACGACGGTACGTAACGTAACGCAGTATAATTATGTATCTATTTCTCACTGGGATTCTGTTGTGAGAGTTTGGTCACTTTTTTCATACACACGCGCAAATGCTTAGGAGAATGCACCCTCTCCCTCTCCCTCATGGCGAGATATACCAGAACAAGTACGAAGATTACAACTCATTATTCCTTTCCCTCTTCCTCCCGCTTGAAGAGTACTTTTTTTAACCAATAAACATGCTTTTAAATCCCCTCTTCGATCAGACCCTTACTCATCAGGTGACATCAGATTATTATTATTATTTATTATTTACAATTGCCTGTAGGTAGTCGTATCTGTCGTTTAATATACTTACAACTGCACAATCTATTTATATCGCGTGTAATAGACTAATAGCCGATTCATTATTTTCAATGATATTATTATAATTACAGCAATGGTTATACCTACCTACACATTAAACAAATGAGATGCCGGTATCGTGGCGGAACTAAAATGGTTAAATTGATCAGAATTCATGGTTAAATATGTCACGTTTCTTATAACTTTAATCGACCAATTCTCGTGTGTATTTTATAAACATATTCGGCATGGGAAATGGTCAGTGATCAGTGATCACCGACGCCCGCGTACATCAGCAACGCCAGAGGAGGCTGCCGATGCCACGTGCCTTAAAGGCCTTTAAGGATACCTTATGCATGCTTAAACATATATATGTATTTGTTTTCTCGGAAACGGCTCTAACACTTTAGATGAAATATTTATATTGATTTGAAATTTTACTTTGTTGAAAGATCGTTTTCACACAAATACGTAAAACATATATTTTTTTGTAAATATCTTTCTATAAGAATAGCATATTGAAGTACCAGGATGTTAGGAACTCAACAGCAGATGGTGCTGCACTGTACTGTGTTTCATCGTAAGCGTAGTTGTGATAGTAGACTGAACGAGCGAAGCACGGTCGTCCAAATACTTCATTATAAAAAAAAAAGAAGTTTCCCGCCAAATGAAAAAAAAATTGTGACATTTAACAATTGAAATTTATGTTCGTATGTCGAAGTATAGAGGTTTTCATATTGATTTGATTTGATGATTTTGATACGCTCTCATGGCCGTATATAACAAATAATATTGCGGTGGACAGATAGACATTTATTTATAGTCTGTGCTCTCTTTTCTTCTCACTCGCTTATCATCACAAGAGCCTTCTCCGCTTTGCTACAATTTTTTTTACAATAATACGGTATGATATTTTTTACGTCGTCCAACCATAAGGCGGGTTTAGCCGCTGCTCCGATGGGCCGGCTCGACCGGGGGCAGTACCGCCACGGTATCGCAGAATATCGGCGTGAGGTAGTCTGATGGAATAATCGATGCCGACAATTAAGTAACGCGGTAGTTATCAGCTATGCACAACGCCGGTACGCTTAACGAAGACTTTTAACATGACATGATGACACCGAGGTCGAGTCGTAAGGATTCGTTCGTTCTTCTTGGTCATGCACCCTATTGTTAAGTCAAGAGTGAGATTGCAACAAACGTTGCACGATGTTTATAATTGTGTTGTTGTTCACCACGATCGAAGAATGATCATGAAAGTTTAGACAACCATGGACAATAGAAAACAGAACAGTTTAACGACTGTCGCACGACACGGGTGTGGCAGCACCTTTATGAGTATTGTATGGTGGATCACAACGGACCCGGTCTCACTGGTGGTGGACTCCTTCGCTGCGTAGGAGCCAGTGACTGCACCAGCTGACGTATTCCGGTCTGAAGGGTCTAGAGAGCGAGAAGAAGTGTGGCTAGCTCGTTTTTCTCCACATTTCAATAAAAAAATAATGATTTCGTATAGATGTTCTCGTTTCCCCGTGAACACCAGCTCAAGTCTATCGTGCTACAGAAACGATTATTTGAACGAACATACGGATATTGAGTACAGATGTGTTTAATTAACAATAACACGTAGGCACTTAGGGTGGCACCATGGCGTCCGACCTCAGTGGCCTGTCTATCCTGCTTATGGACGATAGATATTTGACATAACATCTTTTTTTATGCGAAAAAGCCGACAAACGAGCTAGCGGCCCGACCTGATGGTAAGTGAACACCGACGCCCATGTACATCTGCAACAAGATAAGAGATGCGGTTGCGTGGGTTTAAGAATATTTGGGGGATTGAGGGTGGGGAGCAGCAGGTTTCCGGTTACTTCGCTCGCCGAACGAAACGCTGAAGCACAAGATGTTTTTTTTTTATTATAAAAAATAGGCTTACGTTTGACCTCAATCTCGCTTGATGGAAGGCGAAGATGAGGCCTAGGATGGTACACACGTTTGCCTAGAAGGTGTCTGTTCACTTTGGCCTTAAAGATCTCCAGATTATAGCGTTCCGGAAAAACTGACCTCGGCAGAGAGTTCCACTCCTTAGCCGTCCGCATAATGAGAGAAGAGGCAAACCGCTTCGTGCGTAATGGAGGAATGTCTTAAACATAAGGGTGAAAATGCTCGCCGCGCCCAGTCGTTCGGTGATGGAAAGGGGAAGGGGGTATCGGGTTATGCGAAACCTCCGCACACTCTCCGAAATGTATGTGCCTCTATGAGAGGGAGTGTGAGGCTATGAGTACTGCCTCGGTCAACCCGGCCCATTTGAGCAGCGGCAAAAGCCGCTTGGCTCTACCGCGTACAAATCTATCTAACTCTCGCACATCTTATTATCCGGCGATAGATAGGGTAGAATTGGTGGTATATCTCTTTCAACTGATAGGACGGAGGAAATCCATCCGCTGCCATCACGCAGCGCGCGTCATTTTTTTTTTCTACGTAAACCATTTTAAACTATCTATCTGTTACTGATTGGGCTTGATATAATGGAAATAAAGCATATGAAATTAGTGTTAGTATGTGATAGACTTGAATAGAGATCTCGAAATTTTTAGACATACATAAATAGTAGCTGCCGTGGCAGCCTAGTGGCCAGAGAGCTCGCTTTAATTTAACAATACGCGAGTGACCCGGGTTCGGTGCCGGCACAGCTAAAATTGTTAATAGCATATTGAAATGCTGTATTTATCACGTGCACGGTCACCTGCATGCCTGAGAAACAATAATAATAAAAAAAAAATTTTTAGGAAATATTATTTCGAAGACGTGAACCTGCACTAGAGCAACGTGGCGGACCCTCTCTGAGACCTCTGCCCAGCAGTGGCCCTTTACAGGCTGCTACTCGTACTTTAAATTGCGTAGATGCATGAATGTGAAAGAGAAGAGAGGAGAGAGAAGAGAGTTTTTGTCTCTGCCTACCTCACTGGGTGAGAGGCGTGGCAGTTTATGTTTACTGGTTTACATAAATACTTAAGTTTTTATTATTTTAAAAACTACGTCACAGTTTTACATAAATTGCACATTGACTAACACCCAGATCAGGGAACAATTGTTTATACTTTATCTGTAGGTCGTACACATATATGTCTCGGGCGGGAATCAAACATGCGAACCTCAGGCAGCCCAACGCTTAACCACTTTGAATATTAAGTCAAAAACTATGAATTAATTAATGATTAGAATGTTTATTCGCCATAAGTATAGAGTAAAAATATTTCGACCAAAGTACTAGTGCTTTTATTCCCAACACTGGGACGCTTATAGGCCTTTCTTCATTTGAATTATTTGTTTAATTAATCTTGCGTGCGTATATAATCTACATTATATTATACTATGCAAGCAAAAAGAGCACACGTACATCAGTGAGATTCAGTTACACACATAGACGATATTATCTCATTAAATATGCCAGGCTCCTGCTCGACCACTTCCAAGCGGCATCGACGTCTCGCTCCACCTTCTCGCCCTAACAGGACGAACGTACGACATCCAACTCACCACAGTCTCGTAGGCTTCCTTCCTCAACAGCTGCGCATCGCCAACGACAATGAAAACGCTGCACAACAACAGAACGTAATTCAACGCTATCCCACTCATTCTCTTCGCTGTTGCGGAGAGTGCTATCTTTAAATTTTTTTTACGAAAAAAAAAACTGACTTCGTTTTTTTTTTTTATCTCAGACGGACAATTGTTTTTCGCGCGCCGAGAGCGCTCGCTTCCGCGCCGCCGTCGGACTGCGGCATGTGGTCACGCTGGACATTTTTATGAAGTAGTCTTCGCGGTGACGCGTCTCCATCGATCTGTTTGTTCGTTTATCACGCTGTGTCGGTAAGGGCGATAGTTCGCTGCCAGCGGGTTAAGCCGTCCGCGTCGGTCCACGCTTCGATTCGAGCGGGAAAACTGTGTTAGCAACTGTGTAGGCATAGACGCAGACTGGGGGTATTGTTTGTACGCGGTAGGGCGAATGGGACGGCTCGACCGGTGTTAGCGCCTTGGCTTCGCAGAATACTGACCCGAAGTGGATGGTGTCTTGTGCTTCGGCGTTTCGTTCGGTGAGTGCGGTACCGGAGGCCCACTCCCCCTCCCTGCTTCAGATATCCGTCAAGGACGGCAACGCACATGCAGGTCCTCTCGTGTTGCAGATGTACGTGATCGAGGGTAATCAATTAACGTCATGTTAGTCTCTTCCTCATTAAAAAAAATACGGGCTTCTATTTGGCACGTTTAAGCATAACCGACAGGGCTTCCGCAGCCCACTCTTCATCGCCAGTACTGCAGCTCCTGGTCCCACAATAGGGCAAAGATCCCGTCTTGTTTTTGAGAGGATATTGGAACCTGGACGAGTTCACCACGCTGCTCCAACGCGGGTTAGAAGACTTCACATGCCCTCTACGTCCCAATAAAACCCGTGATCATGGCACTCGCTTTGTTTTCATAGACTTTTTTTTTATTAAATAGGGGGTAAATATTAAAAAGGATATTAGAAGACATTAGATATTAAAAAGCACAAGATGCCTCTTCTTCGCGCCGGTATTCTGAGGTGAGGCCGTGGTACCAACCAGGTCGAGCCGGCCCATTCGTGCAGCAGTAAAAGCCGCCGCTCGGCTCCACCACATTTGGTACGTACTGAAACTGCGAGTCGAGCAATATGGTTAATAACTATTCTTAGTGCTAAACTTATCACATGCTCGGCGGTGAAGGAAGTTGGGTCTTCTACTTACATAATAATATCACAGTTACTCATGGATGCTTTAAAGAATTTAATTTGATTAGAAAGGAAAAGATCGTGAGGAAACCGGCATAGCTGAGAAATAATATATTATTTCGTGGACATGTGAAGCCCGTCAATGCGCACTTAAACAGAGTGTCGGTTACAAAATCCTATTAGATATTTGAGAAGGACGGAGGCCTTCGCTCAGCACTGGGCTTTGACAGGCTGCCACTCACAGACTAGCTGTTAGTGAAGAAGAACATTTTCTTCACTAACGCGCACGGAACTGATTCAGCATATTAAATTGCAAATGGAAACTTAAGGCAAGGTTAAAGCGAGGAGCTCGTAGTCACGTCGCGTAACGTACTCTATGAAGTAAAAGCGAGTGTTTTCACCATTTCGGTATTTGGGAGATGGGAGGGAGGATAAAGAGTGGAATGGGGAGCGGGAGTGGGCCTCCGGTTACCTCACTCACCGAACGAAACGAAGAAACACAAGATGCCTCTACTTCACGCCGGTATTCTGCGAGGTCGTGGTATTAATCCGGTCGAGGCGGCCCATTCGAGTGGCAGCTAAAGCCACCGCTTGGCTCTACCACGTTAGAAATGTTACTATAATACCTTACCTTAACAGCCTGTAAACGGAAGCGTACGACACTGTGTAACAGTGGATCGAATAGCCCAAGGCCGAAGTGTGGTGTTAGGACCACACACAAATCATTGGTTTCCATCACCACACCTTACCGGCCTGGAAACAGTCCACTGCAGGACATAGACTTCCCCCCATAAGGAGGATTTGCCATAACCGCCACGCTCGGCGATTTGCGGCGCCGGCGCACCTCAGACACTGCTGCCATCTGTCGGTAGCGCCACGCCAATACCACAAGACAATAATCAACTATAATAAGCTGCAATTACCTGATTTGTGTAGTGTAATCTTTATGCCTTGGTTAACATGTTCTGTGGGTGGTGGCACTTTATGCTGTGCCAATAGATATTTTTCATTCCTTTCCTTTAAGGGTTAAAGTAGTAGCCTGTAAGTGTCCAATTCTGGGCAAAGGCCTTCCTTCTCAAATACGTGTATCAGAGAGGGTTTAGGAGCCGGGAAAGGGCCCGCCATCCTGCTCCAGTGCGAGTTGGCGGGCTTCAGATATCCTCGAAATAATATTTTTTATTATTTCCTCAGACATGCAAGTTTCCTCACGATGTTTTCCTTTAGCGCCGAGCGCGTGGTAAATACAGCACTTAAAATTGCTATTGAGCTATAAGATATTATATTACTATAACTTATTGTTATATTATTACTATGAGAGCGTTAAGAAGTATGATTGATGTGAAGATAACTGACAGGGTTCGAAATAATGTGATCAGAGAGCGTTGTGGCGTGAGAGACGATGCAGTGACACGAATTGAGAAAGGGATGCTGTGTTGGTTTGGACATGTGGAGAGGATGAATGAAAGTAGGTTGACGAAAAAAATATATGAGGCGAGTGTAAATGGTAGAGTCGGCAGAGGAAGACCTAGGCGAACATTTCACGATCAAATCGGAGACGTTCTGAAAA
Organism: Bhutanitis thaidina; assembly: GCA_029286595.1. Classification (NCBI taxonomy): domain Eukaryota; kingdom Metazoa; phylum Arthropoda; class Insecta; order Lepidoptera; family Papilionidae; genus Bhutanitis; species Bhutanitis thaidina. Next base: position 708,415 of record JAGSMS010000020.1, on the reverse strand, counting down.
AGGCCAGGTCAAGAATACTCTAAACCAACGAGTATGCATGCGACGATTGCTGAAACTGGGAGAAGCGAAAGACGTATGTCAGGACCTTAGCTAGCTAGTGAAAGAAGATTGTCTCTGCCTACCCCGTTGGGACATACAAAATTGCTATTAACTTCTAACCCGGGTCGCTCGCGCTGTATGAAACTAAAGTGAGCGCCCCGACCACCGGACCACCACGGCTCTGATGTTTATAAACAGATCTATTAGGCTGTCGCACCGAGCGGCTCCCCCAGCCTCACTTTGAGCTGTCTATGGCGGAAATCGCCAATCATCATGTCAGTGGGAATTCTCGAGGCTATATTTTTAACGAACAAACGACCGGTGCAATTATAACAAACACAACTTGTATATGTATTGATTTTTCCATTCATATGTACGTATAATTAAACTAAAACATATCTGCAATGTAAAACGGGCCGATTGTCAAACGAATCCGTGTAAGGGCAAAGTAAAGAAAAAATTTAACAGCCTGTAAGTGCCCACTGCTGGGCAAAGGCCTCCTCTCCTTCTCAAATACTAGTAACAGGGAGGGTTTAGGAGTCGGGAGGGATTCGCCACGCTGCTCCAGTGCGGGTTGGCGGGCTTCACATATCCTCGATTTTTTTTTTTTTTTTATCATTTCTCAGATATGCATCCTTACGATGTTTTCCTTCACCCCTCACGCTGTATGAAACTAGAGCGCCCTGACCACCGGGCTACCACGGCTCTTCTAAGGCCAAACGTCTATACTATTTTGAATCTTACTGTTACCTTCGACTTCGGTCGCGTGGAAAAAAAAGAAAATTAGCTTAATGGTTTTTCCATTGTTGTGCATAATATCTAAATATTTACTGGTTTAAATCACACGGAGCCTCCGTGAGGCTCGACTTCGATGTCCGGGCACGTGCCTATGAGCTTACATAAGATCGTTAAGGCGATACCTACGGAGTTTCTTTCTTCTTCTGCTTCTTCTTCGTCAGAGGAACCTTACATTAAAACAGTAGTTAAAGATTACAAAAAAAAATTGTTACACTTGACAAACAAGTGAAATTTATATTCCTACGTCGAAGTGGAAAGATTTTGATTTGATTATGGTGAAAAGTGGGTTTCAAAGAACTGTTAGTCTCGAGACCGCATCTCGGATTTGGGCAAAAGGGTCATCTTACGTCTCTATTATCCAATATATAAAAAAAAGTGTGAATATGTGTTTATATTTAAAAACAAAAACGCTGTCCTCTATTCATCTTGACATCTTTAAACTAGAGAATAAACCGCTAGATTTTTCCGTGTGGGCCAGCTCCAAATATATTTGCGACGTTGATTTCCTTAAGATGTTTTTCGTCTTAGTAAATCAAACAATTGCCCATTGATCTGCTGTATCTATTGCAGACACTACCCGGTCAATAGTGGTATAAGGCTGCGCTGAAGATCAGTGTTGCGGGAAACCATAACATAAACTGAACGTAGGTAGACCCATTTGTTGCATCACACTGTAGCGCAGAGAATATTAAATATTCTAAAATATCGTTATTGTTTTTTTTTTAGTTTGTATTATTGTTTTAATGGTTTTATTAATAACTTAACTAATTGTGATGTAATGAATGAAGTTTCTTTCTTTCTATAATGATTTCTTGAATTGTTTGAAATGAAATCGGATACGGACCTTATCGTGTTTAATTATGTTTTTATATATTTTTTTTTTTTATGAAAAAATCGGCCTGTGTTTGACCTAATATATATTTCTGATGTTTCTAGTCCTTAGTCCTAAGGCTTCCTTCATCAACTTTCAGCTTTTAATTTTGATTATATTTCGATCCGATCTCCGCAGAATGTGCTCACAGTATCTTGAGGTCGTGCTGTGGTCGACTTTGCTTTAGATTTAATTTTGTTTATTACTGAATTCCAAGCCGGCGGTAGTACCCAGCCATCTTCTCTATTGAAATTAGGATGTTTTTTGATTTCATTAGCCTTGGCGGGAATCGTTGTTCTTTTGGAAGGATCTGTGGTCTATCAAATCTGATGTAATGGTTGGCGTCGATCAAGGATATGATCATCGATTGCAGACTTCCTCCAGCATCGTTGTTTCACGTCAGCTGTGTTCTTTCACGCGGGTCCTTACAGATCCTTTAGTCTGCCCTAAGTAAGAGAGACCACAATCACACAATTCACAATCAAGCTTGTACACTACTGCATCTTGTAGAGGTATATTGCACTTGACAGATGGTAAAAATTTACTCATCTTTTTCGCCGGCTTGACTAACTTTTTTTAGAAGCCCTCTCCACGATACAGCCAATCATGTCCGTAACGCCTTTGATATACGGTAATACAGCAGGTACTCGCTCGACTGATTTCTTTCTTTCTTTCTTGAAGAGGTACTATCTCCAGGAATTGAGCTGATTTCACATATTATGTTTTAATTAGTCAAAATGCGGTGACAACTTTAAAGCGTCGGCGAGACTGAGAATCAAACGACATCGGAACTTATTATGTTAGACTGTCGAAATCTATATGCGTACGTACGGATTGTAATTTGAGTATCATATCTAATATATAAATAATTCGTGAAAGTCAAGGTCAGGAACATCATACGTCAAGAAGAATAAGTTATTGACTTATTTTGATCCACGCGATGCTGACTAACGCACTAGGCTCCGGGGACTGATGGCTGAAATTCCTTCAGACTACTGACCCAAATCTCGAGAAACCAGTTCGGGGAGCAGCATCTCTAGCTCGTCTGTCCTACGTGGCGAGAGGCAATTCTGCGATGGCGGCGTTTTTTTACCAGACACAAATAGGTAAATGAGTGAAATTGAAAGCTTATTATGTCGTCGAGTTAGTTATCTTACTTTAACAATCTGTGAACACTTCCTTGCTGGATATAGACCTCTCCCATTAGAAGGACAAGCGGGTTGACGATCACAGAACCTGACACCTCGCATCTTAGACTATGCTGCCGTCATCGGTCTGCTTGATTTGGATCTAATATTCTGCCACCTGTCGGTACCGCGGACATATAGCGGTTTCCTCTAGTCGCCTCTAACGACAAGGTTATTCGAAGAAAGAGGATGGCAGATACTTACGACGACAAGGTTTGTCGAAGAAAGGGGATGGCAGATTCCTACGCCGTTACCACACAGGGAAACGTTGTAATTTGAATTAACTGATTAAATAACATATTTGCGATGCGAAGTTGCATGCATTTATGGCACAGGGGGGCTGTCACAACGTTGTCATTCACATAACATCAAGAATTGTAGTTCCGCTGAACGTCGTCTTGTTAATTTCATATTATTTTGTAACAAACAGACTAACTAACCTATGCCGGGTGGGTCATTATATTGAATTAGCTGTGTAACGCGTGATTTATGAATATTATCCGATGAACGTTTAACTGTGAAACACTTACACCGACGACCCATCCTAAACCATCATAAATTACCAGCCTCTAAGTGCCCACTGCTGAGCAAAGGCCTCCATCCCACATATCTGAGAGGGTCTTGGAGCCGGAAAGGGCCCACCACCCTGCTTCAGTGCGCGTTGGCGTAATAATATGTTTTTATTTTTTCTCGGACATGTCGGTTTCCTCACGATGTTTTCCTTCACCGCCCTGTGTAATTGTTATTAACAATTGCTGAAGTGCAGGCATCGGGGCTCGTCGTGTCTATTAAACATGCTCAAACCCTAGAGTCCTTTTAAAAACAGATTAAGGTACCATTATCTGTCTGTCCAGATTCCGCTCTCTTTCTCTCTCCCCCCTTCTGCCTCTATTATTCTCTTCATCCTGATGATCAGGAACGTATTGCTATAAATCTGTCTTTCTTAGTTGCGTACAATTGTTATTTTAGTACTGTTTAAACAATGATTTTATATTTGTTTATGGTGCACCCTACCCATTAATCATTTATCGTCCTAAATTTCTTGGGTTGCCAGGAAGACATTGCAGATTCGCAAAAAGATCTATGGCAAAACCCCCTCCCACCTATGATGCTTTGAAGGGGGCCCATGTTCAGCAGTGGACTTGTGATAGGTTGAAATAAATAAAGATCGCCTTTCTGGTCCTTACCCATTGATAAGTTAAATTTGAATGAAATCATTTTTTTACGGATTTTTGTTTGGTTGGGGGATGTTTTTTTAGCTCCACTCGAATCGTCCTTGGCAGGTGTCGGTGTTCTTTTGCGTAGATCTGTGGTCTGTTAAATCGGATTTTAATAATTAGACACGAAGCGATCGGCTGCTTGTCCCAAAATGTGAACAATCAAATCAATTAATTAATTTATTCGCGAACATAAGGAACATAATTTTTATAATGATTTCCTGTATTTTAGCCTAACAGATTGACATTGAACATTAGCATTTGAAATGAAACTATTGTATTTATCTAAATGTTATCAGAGCTTTGCTTTGCTTTGCTTGTACTTGAGCGATGTTAATCACTTACCACAGTGCAGAAGACCCGCAAGTAATTAATCTAACATCTACCAGTCGCCGAAGGTGCAGTGGTCGGTTATGTAGACATCAACATTGAAGATGCCGGACTCACTAGATCCCCCCCCCCTCTTTTCCCCACCTCCTCCCCCTCTCCCCAAAACGGTAGATACACGTCGTTGGCCCGGTGGCCTTAACATCATCGACGGAAGAGACTCTGCATCACTAATTAATCTACGTCAACGCCTATGGAGGATAGACGTGTGCGAGACCCAAAAGATGAAGACATAGCAATGATCCCATCAGAATTGGCAGAGGCTTATATTCAACATCGTAATCACTCTGTTTAATTAAAGATTATACTAATATGTGATTAGATAGAAAGAAAGACTTTTCCTTTATGGGGACGGCTAAGGAGTACCATCCTAGGCCTCATCTTCGCCTTCCATCGGGCAACATTGAAGTCAAACTTAAGCCTATTTTTCATTAAAAAAAAACTATATTCATTACATCACAACAAGTTTACTAGTTATTAATAAAACAATTAAAAGAGTAATAAAAACTGAAAAAAAAAAACATTTTCGAATATTTTTTTTTCAGCGCTACAGTGCGATGCAACAAATGGGTCCACGATCACTTTACGTTACGGATTCCCGCAATCCTGATCTTCGGCGCAGCCTCGTACCACTATTACGTGAACATATCATGCGTTAATAAACATAACATTTTGAAAATGAAAGCTAAGGTACATATCCTTAACAAAATGGCAGAATCATCTCAATAACAGACTATTATTTTTATGTATATTTAATATTTAAGTTATTAATATATTTAAATAAATATTAATGTATGTATGTACGTGTGTATGTATTTATTATTGTATGTATGCGTATTGAAATATTGTATCTATATATATAGATTGACATTTATTATAATTTTTTTCCTCTCTTTAGTTCTCTCTATTCTATCACCTACACCTACTTCATTTCATCTCTGCATCGTCCAAAGGTTGACCGGTAGAGAATGCTTCTGGCATTAAGTCCGCCTATATACATTCTCATGTATATGAAGTTTAATAAATAAATAACTTCATTTCAGTGTCTATGCGGGCGAGTCATTAAAAATGTATCGAGGCATATCGCACCACCGGAAGTGCGCCCCATATTAGCGAAGCGGTCCCGGAAGTAATCAAAATTAAATCATCTATTCATTTATTTCGTAGTTAATCGTGCATTAGGGTACGGACAACTCACAAATGGTACAATTCTGATCGACTGCAATTAACTCGAGCTGGTAGCAAATGTACGCGCAAATGCTTTAACGCTCCTTTTTTTTTTTTTCGTTTGTCGCTGGCGAAAGGTATCAACACCTGACGCCAGTCAACGAAGGCAGCGACCTGATTATTTTTTTTTATGGGAAAGGTAATGTTAAAAAAAAAGAGCAAGCGGCTCACCTGATGTTAAATGATTACCTTCGCCCACGTACATCTGCAACACCAGAGGAGCTACAGGTTCTTTGCTGATATTTAAATGTTGAGAGGGAGGATGGCGGTTGGGGAGGGAGTGGGGCCGTCTCTACTCCACAACCCCGGCCAACGCGAACTTAATGAATTAAACGCTAATGATAACGTCCCCTTGGGAATGTGGACGTAAACGAAATATTTAGTACTCTGTTCCCATGTGAAATCATGTCGCATCTTTTCTGATTTCCGGACAGACGGAAAAAGTAGCCTATGTCTTTGTCCGGGCTTCACTGTATCTACATACTAAATTTTATCAAAATCGTTTCAGCCGGTCATGCGCGATTCGACAGACAAACGTCCGAAACGGATATACTATCACAGTTATAGTATCATTAGTATGAATGACAACACGGGAAACATTTTTTGAAAAAAAACTTAAAAAAATGGAGATACCTGCAGAAAACAATTCGCCTGTATTCTCTTCGCCGGAGGTAACCTTATTAAGGAACGCTGTTCCGGTTTATTAAAAAAAAAATAAGTTTAAAAAATCGAAGTTAAATTTTTTTGCTTTGTGGTATAAACATAATGCATTTCAAATCACATTACATTACATTTTATTTATGTAAAAATAATCTATACGGGAATCGAACCGCCGATCTGTAAAGTTGAAGCTAATCGCTGCGCCCACCGGGCCCAGGGCGTCTATTAATTATTATGGTGCTGTCGGTCGTGAAAGCGTTTCCACTTTGTATATTTCCGTAGCAGTCGGGGCTCTACCGGAAGATATTATGCATCGGAATGCGACAGACGAACGGACGGATCAATAAATCCCATTCGCGGCGCAATAAAGTTGCCAATATAAGTGGAGATGTAATTAAATGTGTCGATTCTGCCGACCCCGACCGCCGCATTCGCTAGCCCCAAGAAGACAGATCGGCCTCGTCACAGAAATATACGCATATTGTCTTTTTTTTAAATTAAAGACGCATTTTTCTTTATTTGCTAAAATAAAATAGTCGTCGATATGAAGAGGTTATAATTCATTTGTGTTCAATTTTACGCCCCGTATAGTTGTAGTTGCCGTGGGATAACCGTGGTAGCCCAGTGGTCAGGGCGCTCACTTTAGTATCATAGAGCGCGAATGACCTGGGTTCGATCCTCGGTGCCGGCACCAATAAAATTGTTAATAGCAATTTTAAGTGCTGTATTTACAACGCTAATAAAAAGTGTCAGAGAAATAACAAAAAAAAATATTATTTCGAGGAAACGTGAAGCCCGCCAACCCGCACTGGAGGAGCGTGGCGGGTCCTTCCCTGCTCCAAAACCCTCTCTGATACTAGTATTTGAGAAGGAGGCCTTTGCCCGGTAGTAGGCACTTACATAAATAAACAAATAGAAGTTGCCAAGGTAATGCCATGTGCCAGTGCTAGCAAAAACTGGCATGCATTTCTTGGAACGGGTTGGTCAGAGATAATAGATTAAATGTCTATATAGTCTATATAATATGTTAAATGTATATGACTTGAGACAGTGAAAATCTGAACAATTGTAAACAGACGTGCTCCGCTCTAGAACGCGTTCCGTCCACACCCGACCTTGCTCAGCAATTTGCGCACAAACGGTGGAAGATCGACGCAAGGCCACCGGCCGTTCGGTTTCGAAGTTCAACTGACGCGACTCCATCGAGCTCCAGCCATTACGTACGCGTGTGCCGGCTCGCGGGACAACAAAACAATCGATTCGCTCGAGACGTCAAGAACCTAACACTCGAAATGTTCATCGGAAACAGTTCCTCCACCATTGACAACTACACTACGTCCAGCGAGTGGGCTGTGTAATAGACAATTATTGGTCATAGATAAATGTAGATTGATAATTCATTTTCATGAGACCCAAATGACTTATCAATAAATGAAATACACTTTATTGTACACAAATTAGCAAAAATAGGAAAACAATAAACAGAACATAATATACACGAAGGTACAATTGGCGGCCTTACAGCCAAAAGCGATCTCTACCAGACAAGCTACCATGGCCTAACCACAATATGTATTTATTGGGAAACATATCTAACACTTTGAAAAGCTACTTCGTTTTCTTCGATTAGAAATGAATGAATGAAATACACTTTATTGTACACTAATTAGCGAAAATAGGAAAAAAATAAATAAAAACAGAACATAAAATACACAAAAGTACAATTGGCGGCCTTATCGCTTAGAAGCGATCTCTACCAGATTTTGCAGAGGAAATAATGACCAGTCAGCAAGGGTTAAGGGTGTACGCAAGTTACTAAGAAGTGAAAATATAATATAACAAATAAACATTGATACACACACATATACATACACACAAACACAAACATATATATACTGATATATCTAAATAAATACACAATATATATATCAATATTATATATAACCGGAGAAATAATGAATTGTACCAGGACCACATGACATAAACACAAAAATCGTGCATCTGGGTTTCGCTTGTAATCACACCGGTATTGAAACATATATTTATACATTTATGTTTAGACACGCAATCGCCCCACCCGCATATCCTAATCCGTAGCACTCATAAGCAACAGGCGTAATAAGTATATTTTGTTTTTTTTTCATCATTAAATATATTTTTTTTTATGTAAAATCGAGCAATTGATTCACCTGACGGGAAGTAATTACTAAATACCGTCGCCCACGTAGAGCTGCAACACCAGAGGAGTTGGAGGTGCGTTGCCGGACTTTAAGGGTATTTGGGTGATGGGAGGGAGGATAAGGAGTGGAATGAGGAGCGGAAACGCAGAAGCACAAGATGCCTCTACTTCACGCCGGTATTCCGCGAGGTCGTGGCATAAACCCGGTCGAGCCGGCCCATTCGAGCAGCAGCTAAAGCCGCCGCTTGGCTCTACCACGTTTAAGTGCCTGCGAGTTGTCTTTCTCTCCCCCTTTATATCTCCTTAAAACTAAAGCGTTGGAGGAAGATCACGCGATTTACCAAACCTTAATCGCTTCTACGTATTTAAGTATAATTAAAAATATAATTAATTATACATAAATACGTAGAATAATTAAGAGAATAATATAATTAACACACCCGATGTTCGTTTAAAAAAATTATTTTAGAATAATTTGATGCATTATCGATGGTATCTAACACCCCCCCCTCCCCCATTTTAGTTTGTGTATAATTAACATGATCGCCTCGGGGGTGATGTTTTCGGGTTCGATTTTGTACTATATTATGTATATTGAAAATAAAAGAGGACACCTGCAAGGTTTCTTACTCCTGCATCAGGAACCTCAACATGAAACGGTGGTAGTTTCGAAAAGAAATCAAGTTTGACAAAGGAAGTTTGAATTTCTTACGCCGAAGGATAAATAATTGTTCATTATTGCTAAAGACCTTGGCATTGCCAAGATGCCAACCGATTATATTCAACGCGTGTGTTGCTGTCGGTGACTGATGGTCCATAGATCGCGGTTCGGTTCCGCCTTGATGTGTGCGCGCGTCGGCATGTACAATGAGTTTTCGGTTACCTACGAGATCTATTTTTATAACGGCTGTTTTCCGCAACCTCTTCCGCGCTAATTTCAAAAGGTCTAAATTTAAATATACATATTTTCAACGTGAGTTTTTTTTTTAAATCACTTCCCAAATGTCATGCGTTAGTTAACGTTCTCTTCAAAGTTCTGTCAAAATTTATACAGATGTTATCAAGATTAGCATATTAGTATGTCACAAAAACACACCTCAAGTTGCCTTATTACAGTATTATATCTAAGTAAAATATTTATGAATGAATCAATGAATATACCTTATTGTACAACACGAAACAAAAACAAAAAGTACGGAATACATTCAAAAAGGAAGTAAATCGGCAGGTGCAATTTGGCGGCCCTATCTCTCCATAGCGATCTCTTCCAGACAACTAGAAACAAAGCTTTAGATACGAAGCAGATGGTGCAATGTAAATATACAACTAAACCTAATACATACAATAAAATTGTCATTGGCAGTATGAACTATTGGCACTATTCTATTATGTATATATTTATGTACAAGTAGGTGTATGTAGATTTATTTAGAACGTTTCGCATATATGTATGTTTTTTTTGCATTGTACGCGCGCAATCTACCATTGACTAGCTATTCTCCTGTCGCAGGTCTGCTGGAAGAAATTTCTTAAGAAGCAGTACCTTTGTACAGACCATTTCTTCCTATCATATTTCTTTTTATTCGGTTTTACTTGTGTGTACATAAATTATTAAATAAATAAATAAATTACAAAAGTACTTATGTCAGTATTATGAAGCCAATATTGAAGATCGTACAAAGTTAAAATCTATAGACTTCGCCCACTCCTTTCGTAATCACTGGTCACAATAGTACCATTTCAAAACGACCTAGACGGCTCGAATTCAGTACAAAGCATTGATTGCATTAGCATGTTGAACAATGCATAATAGCTATAGTTGCCAGAGATGCATTTATGTAAATAATCATGAGGATGTTCTTAGAACTACGACTTTTTATATTGTTTTATTTTTTTGTTTTTCTGTTGATGAAAAGTATACATCGTCATTTCCGCATAAGTCCAAGTCTCACTCAAACGTCCACGCGGCTGTCGGAAGTAGAGGATAGCGCCAACCCTGTCTGACCATGGGTGTCGTAAAGGCGACTAATGGACGATCGCGAGGAAACCTGCATGTCTGAGGAAGAATAAAAAAAACATATTATTTCGAGGATATGTGAAGCCCGCCAATCCCAACTGGAGCAGCGTGGCGGGCCCTTCCTGGCTCCAAAACCCTCTCTTTGAGAAGGAGTCCTTTGCCCAGCAATGGGCACTTCGAAAGTTAACCGATCTAAACATAACTATATGAACATCCTGTGTGTAAGGAAGTAAGATATGAACTATATACAATAATAATAATAAACATTAAACTCTACCGTCGCCCCCCATCAGTACCTTCCGACCTTGTTCTGAGCCCCTGGAGTGTTAATTGCGAGTCAGCCAAATGTCACCGTCTTCTATACATTGCCTGACATTTAAAACGTACCTTGCGGAAGATCGACGTTCTTGTTGCTTAACAATGGAATATCAACTTATTTATTCATCTTTAATTACTTTATCCATGATTTCTTATCCGATAAATTGCAATAATCTTATTATAACATACTAATGATGATAGAAAGAAAGAAAGAAAACAGTTTATTCACGGCACAAGTACAGCACAATGCTTATTATAGAAAGAAAGAGAAAAATCAAATGAATGCGTAAATGAACAACTAAAACTATAATACCGGCGTGAAGGAATCTTATGATTCTGCGTTTTGATCGGTGACTGAGGTAACCGGAGGCGTACTCCCCCTCCCCATCTCCCAAATATCCATAAAGGCCGGCAGCGCATCGGCAGCACCTCTGGTGTTGCAGATGTACCCGGGCGACGGTAATCACTTCGCATCAGATGAACCTATTGCTCGTTTGCCGCCTATCCCATAAAAAAAATGTAATGGGATTGTAATGGCATGGGAACAGGAGATAGTTGTACGTATGCTATCAGAAAGAAAGAAGAAAGAAAGAAAGTGCTCGTTTGCCACCTTGCCCATAAGAATAAAATAAAAAGTAAGAAAAAAAAGCAATTGTAAAATTTGTATTGTTATTGCTGTCTATAATTATTATTTAGTACGATTTATCTGTGATGCAACGTTGCCGCGAAAAGGACCTCACCCAGCTATGGCCTCAGCTGTTACAACAGCCTCGGCGCTGATTCTTAATGAGACCGGTCATGGCTGGAGTACCTCGGTTCAGCTGCAATATTTATATTTCAAACACACTGACACGTCATCCAGCCCCAAACTAAGGTCCCCTCTGTCTCTCGGTAACTGGATGATGAACATACCTACATAGATAAATAATCATACATCCAATTATGTCAAAGAGATATCCATGACTTTATGTTCAGCGTTCAAATGTTCGCTATATTTCGTATATATATAGCTGGATCGGTACCAATTAGTACTATCGGGTCCACTTTTTATTTGTCGTTTATTATATTCCTATCAAATTATTTACATCTTGGTTCTATTGTATTTTTTTTTATTGTGGGAAAGGGGGGCTATACGCCAAGTGGCGGTTTCTGCTGCAGCTCGAATAGGCCGGCTCGACAGGGTTAGTACCACGACCCCGCAGAATACCCACGTGAAGTAGAGGCATCTTGTGCTTCTGCGTTTGCGTTCGGTGAGAGAGGTAACCGGATACCCACTCACCTCTCTCCCTCCTTATTCCCAAATATCCTTAAAGGCATGCAACGCATCTCCATCTCCTCTGGTATACATCTCCAACTCCTCTGGTGTTGCAGATGTACGTGCCGATATCCCGTTCGAGCCGGCCAATTTGAGCAACAGCAAAAGCCGTCGTTTGACTCTACTACATCTAGAAGATGTTAGGCATATTTTTCTTTTGTAGTTTTCTAGAGTTGCAGATGTACGTGAGCTTCGGTAATCATGTATCGTCAGGTGAGCCGTTTGCTCCGTTTCCCATAAAAAGCCTGCTCCAGCGGGGTTCACATCTAATTATTATTCTCAAAGAATAAGTTAATAATCCCATTCGTTGCAGGTGGCCGTCAAAGAGATAGTAATGTCGCCGGGTGCGCCGGCTGCTCCAGTCTCCCCGCCGGCGGAGGGCGAGCGCACTGAACTCCTTGGTTCCTTGACCACACAGCAACAACAACGCACCAGCGCCAGGGTCATCAAAAGCTCCGGCTCGAGCCGCCAGCCGATAAGAGAGGTAAATCCGCGTGGCTTTCGTTAATGTTCCAATACTTTTGGGACATGAGCCGTGGTATTCCAGTGATTAACCTGATGTACGACCTGGTGTGACCTGGGTACGATCCTCCAGTAGCCGGCACCACTATAATTGTTAATAGCAATTTTAAGTGCTGTATTTACCAAGTGCATGGAGGTGAAGGAAAACATCACGAGGAAACCTGCACGTCTGAAAAATATTTAAATGAAGTATTATTTCGAGGACATGTGAAGTCCGCCAACCCGCACTGGAGCACCATGGCGGACCCTTTCCGGGTCCAAAACCTTCGTTTGAGAAGGCTTTGCCCAACAACAAAACAATTAAATGTATATTCTCCATTAAATCTTTTTTTTTAATTTGTACCTCAAGGCACAATAACGCATCAATTTCAGAAATTCCAGAATGTGAAACTCCCAGCAAAGACCCTGACAAGGAGGCACCGGTTTTCCCCACAGTCAAACAACGTATGCCCAAAGCTCTGTGGTCCGCCGACGAAAAAAGCTTATTCTTCGAAGCTCTTAACGAGTATGGCAAGGACTTCGACGCGATCACCGCCTACATCTGTGCCAAGATGAAGAAGAAGGGTATGCCCGATGCGAATCTGAAGACCAAGACACAAGTCAGCCATTTCTATTACAGGACCTGGCATAAGTTGTCGAAGCATGTGAATTTTGATGAGAGTAAGTGGAACCAGGCGTTCAGTTTTTAATTAAAATCGAAGATATTTCACAGTATTCGTATCAAGTCACGTCTGAGCAGTGATAGCCTGGTGGTCTTTAGTTTCATAGAGCGAGAGTGACCTGGGTTTGATCCCCGGTGCCGGGGGGAGGCCTATATTCAGTAGTGGACTTGTAATAGGGTGAAATGATGATGATGTGAAGTCCCCCATCCGGCCCTTCCTGTCTCCTAAACCCTCTCCGATCTTTGTGAAAGAGGCCTTTGCCCAACAGTGGACATCTACAGTTTACCTTTTTTTGCTTCACTGTATCGAATAGCTATTATACTAATTTGTTCCCTTAACAGAGGTCCATGAAATTTGGTTGATTGGTTTACAACGTTCTGTACACAATTATTATTATTAAACCTCGGAAACCACTCAGATCAAACTCTGTGCGGCTGGAGTTGCATTCTAATCCATTCTGGTCTAACGCACGATTGCAATGCATCCCTTAGGATTTCCACGATAGCGGCGATTGTGTTCTTAGTTAGTTATTTATCACCGTTCAAAACTCACCCTTCAACAAACCATGAGCTCATATTTAACATCTTAGTACCTGGTGAAGCCAAACGGTAGCTTATGCTGCGGTCCGAGTAGACCGGGAAGTATCACGACCTCGCAGAATACCGGCGTAAAGTTGACGAATCTTGTCATCATCGTTTCGTTCAGTGAGTGTCCCACTTCCCCTTCCCTCTCCCCTTTCCCATTCCCCAAACATCCTTAAAGCCGGCAAAGCACCCGCAGCTCCTCTGGTGTTGCAGTTGTACATGGGCGACGGTAATCACTTACCATCAGGGTGAGCCGCTGGCTCGTTTGCCCTCTATCACATGTAAAAAATCTTTCGCACAGATGTAAAGAAAGTGGCCCAAGAATTATATGCACTGATAAACTACGGTGAACTGCGCCGCAAGCTGACGTCCGTGAACGAGAAGACGTGCGCACGACTGGGGGAGATGGTGCGCGGCGGCAGCATGGCGGTGCGAGCGCGAGGGCGGACGCTGCGCGTGCGCACGCCCATGTGCCGCGCGCTGCGGCGCCTCAACCAGATCGCCGGTAAGTGCACTTGCGCCGCATCCATCACATCGTAAGTGCTTTCGTTATCATAAGTTGGCAAAACTATGCCAATTCATGGCAAGTGAGTATGAGTGTGTGTTGCAGAGCGCGCGTGCGGGACGCGCGTGTGCTCGCGCGCGGCGGTAGTTCTGCGCGCGCGCGACGCGGCGGCCTGGGCGCGCGTGCAGGCGGCGGCTCACAACCCGCGCGCGGCCGCCGCGCTGCCGCTGCGCACGCGTCTGCACGCGTTGCTGCGCGCGCTCCACAAGCGATGGCGACTCGTATCCTTTCACCTAAAAGCCCAGCGACTGTCGTTTTACTAATGTGGTCATCATAATCGTCGTTCCAGCCTGTCACAAGTCCACCACTGAACGGAGCACGTGGTAAATACAGCACTTAATATTGCTATTTACAATTTTAGTGTTGCCGGCTACTGGCGGATCGAACCCAGGTCACTCGGGCTCTTTGTATCTAAAGCGAGCGCCCTGACCACTAGGCCACCACGGCTCATGTATTAATTGCTAAATAATTAAACGATACCTAACTCTCTGTTTGATCTCTTCGACTAAAGGTTTAGTTGAATAATTGGTCGCTAGGTGTCGTTCATCAATTTAGCAACGCGGTATGGTTTGACCTTAACGTCAGCTTATAGTTTTACTTGCTTTTAACACATTATGAACAACAGACCGACTAACCGACCCAGTCTCGGATAACCCTACTCAAGCACACACACTATACATACAGTTAGGAGTAATATCAATTACACAATCCCCCGCCGACGCAATAAGAGCGTAAGACAGAACACCGTACAAACCGTACACTCGAGATTCAGGGCTGTTCTTACCGCCCATTTCTATCGTAACACCTCGACCGTCCGAGACGAGGTCCGAACCTCCCTCGGACGGTCCATAGATAGGTTACTGTAAAGAGGTAAGCAGTAGATGTACTCATGTACATCTACTTAAAGCGGCCTCAAGGACGCAGGCGCAAACCTTTGAAGCTGTAAAACCCAAAACGGCTAACAGCAATAACTTCATCGAATACATACATACATCCGTTCCCACTTAGTGGAATTGATATCATCGGTCATTGTAATTATAATAATATTTTGTATGCTGTATATATGTATACGTATATATATATATTATAAGTATTCATATTTGTTTATATGTATTTATTCCGTCTGTATGTATCTAATTGTAATTGTATTTTATGTATTTATTCATGTATTTTTTTTTAACAAATTTAATGTTTGGCACCCTTACTACATATCTCTACGCCCCGGGTTGACTGGCAGAGAATGCCAAGAGGCATTAAGTCCGCCCTTTGTAATACTTTTGTTTAAAGGTATTTAAATAAAGTTTAAATAAATAAATACACATTATGAACCCTTGGAGAAGCTATAGTAGTAGCTTTCCCCAGCCATCCTAGAAGAGTGTAATCTCTCCATTTTATATGTTGATACAAAAACAACAAAGCTCTACTAAAACATGCTACCCTTAAATATCCGAAACAAATATATGAGAAGAGTGTAAATGGCAGAGTCGGGAGAGAAAGACCTAGGCGAACATTTCACGATCAAGTCGGAGACGTTCTTTTCAAAGGCCAGGTCAAGAGTACTCTAAACCAACGAGCATGCATGTGAAGATTGATGAAAGTGGAAGAAGCGAAAGAAGTATGTCAGGACCGTTGCATGTCAAAGAAGATTGTCTCTGCATACCCCATTCGGAACAAGGCATGAATATATATAATTTTTTTTGAGCTATGTAACTTCCCACCCATCTTCTGCGGGTTGGTGAACATCATATGCTTTCCTTTACCAAGCACAAGCAAGCGTGGTAAAGTCAACTTAAAAATTACGATCAACAATGTCAGTGGTACCGGCAAGAGCCTAGGGGCACTCCTTTTAAAGTTAATAAGAGCGTCCGGCGCATGCGCTGGAAGAGAAAGGTAGTAAGAGGTGGAACAATGGGCGGTCATACGGCTAAAAGCGATCTCTTCCAGACAACCTAACATGGTCTCACCACAATATGAATTTATTTGGAAACATATCTAACACTTTGAAAAGCTACTTCGTTTTCTTCAATTAGAAATTAATGAATGAAATACCCTTTATTGTACACCAACTAGCAAAAATAGGAAAAAAATTAATAAAAAGAAACATAAAATACAAAAAGGTCCAATCGGCAGCCTTATCGCTTAGAAGCGATCTCTACCAGGCAACCATTTCGCAGAGGAAATAATGACCAGTCAGCAAGGGTTAAGGGTGTACGCAAGTTACTAAGAAGTGAAAATATAATATAACAAATAAACATTGATATATACATATATATACTGATATATCTAAATAAATACACAATATTTATTTTATTCTACATGATTAGTTTAGGCAATTGATTCTCCAAATCCATACTCAACTCCGGTAACTCAGGCCAATTATAAAGCAGACGGTCCGTCAGAGAATGGTCCGGTTGCGCCGCTGCCGGAAGAAAACAACAAGGAAGATGAAGAGCTGGACGCGTTGCGGGCCGAGGAGGGCAAGGAGGAGGACTTGGAGAGTCATTTAAATTTGGAAACAGAGAGAATGATCGTTGAAGGCAAATATTATATTTCCTTCTTTATGACTGCGTTTATAATATAAATTTAATATGACTGAAACCGCGGGGCACAGCTAGTAACTAATAAAAGTATACAAGCGGAACAAGCGGCTCACCTGATGGCAAGTGATTACCGTCGCCCACGCACATCTGCAACACCAGAGGTGTTGCAGGTGCGTCGCCGGCCTTGAAGGATGAGGATGGGGGATGGGGAGGGGGAGGAGGAGTGCGCCTCCGGTTATTTCACTCACCGAACGAAACGCAGAAGCACAAGATGCCTCTACTTCACGTCGGTATTCTGCGAGGACGTGGTACCAAACCGGTCGAGCAGCAGCATAAGCCGTCGCTTGGCTCTACCACGTAAATATAATTTATGTACAGATTTAACAATCTAGACACGTAGATCGTTATCTTTACGGTGGCCGGTATCTCTACTCAAACGTTAAATATGGACATTTTTTAACAAACGTATAATTAATCAGAATACATACACTTCCTCTTAAAATTAAAGTTGTTTGCAAATGTCCATGGGCTGCATTAACCACTTTCCATTCCGGTGGAATCAGCTCTATTGTCACCTTAATCTAACACCCCTCGTACACCCCTGACCCCTTATTATGTTAATGTAGACAACAAAATATATTTTTGCATGCTTTTAGAGCATCTCCGTCCGAAGAAACTGGCCCTCCACGTGGGCCCACGCCCTGGTCTCGAGATACACTTGCCGGTAGTGAGTCCCAGTGAACCTCTCTCCAGTCAAAAGATTTGCTTCTCATCATATTTGGAGCGAATGGGCTCGTTGCCACGGGATAAAGATGTTGGGGGTAAGTGAAATACTTTACTTCTCTTATTATTATTCTTCACAGTCCGGTATGATTCCGACACACGCTGCTGCAGTGTGGGCTGTTGCACTTCACATGTTCTCAAAATATTATCATCATCATCATCATCATTTCAGCCACCTGCATCCATCGACTTCCCGCAACACTGCGCAGGTCGTCACTCCATCTTGTGGGGGGTCGTCCTACACTGCGTTTGCCTGTACGTGGCTGCCACTCGAGAACCTTTTTTCCCCAACGGTTATTAGTTCTGCGAGCTATGTGGCCGGTCCATTGCCACTTCAGCTTGCTGATCCTTACGGCTATGTCGGTTACCTTAGTTCTGCTGCGGATATCATCGTTGCAGACTCTATCACGCAGAGAAACACCGAGCATAGCCCTTTCCATAGCGCGCTGAACAACTTTGAGCTTCCTCATACTGCCTGCAGTGAAGAACCAAGTCTCGGATCCGTCAAAATATTATATTCCTTTTGAAACCTCTAGGTTTCCTTGTTGCAATGTTTTTTTTCTATACAGCAGAGTACGCGGTGAATTTAAATTTAGAGTACGATTTAATATGATGATTTCTTTTATTTACAACACGTAGGGACTTCATTTGACTTTCTGATTCTCAACGTCACGACGATCACAACTATGTAGTTACACCCGAAACATCTTATCCATCCAGGACGTTAAAACCACAGTCTCTCTGCGACTATGGGTGGGGCAAAACATCTGATAGGTCGGGATTTAAAAAGTTAAACCCCATGAAACTCGTAAAGATTGCTTTCGTGTCGTTCTACAGGCATGTAGCTATAATTTGAGTGATGTCCGGCGTACTTCGCTGCCGAGCTAT
Organism: Bhutanitis thaidina; assembly: GCA_029286595.1. Taxonomy (NCBI): domain Eukaryota; kingdom Metazoa; phylum Arthropoda; class Insecta; order Lepidoptera; family Papilionidae; genus Bhutanitis; species Bhutanitis thaidina. The sequence continues at coordinate 689,656 of JAGSMS010000020.1, read as the reverse complement.
AAATTGTTACGCTCCTATCGATACTTACTGTTGCAGCAAAGGTAAGAACACCGAAGCGTCAGAGAAAGGACAGCGTGTCGGAGAAGGAGACGGATAGTAAAAAAATCAAAGTCGACGACACGGAACCCAACAGAGTTGTACATATAGACGAAACGGCTATCGATGGAATTGAGCTTATGGCTAATTACAAGACCCAACAAGAGGAGGAAGAGAAGCCGAGCACAGAAGACGAGAAAGAGATCAAGTCTGAGGAGACGGCGGAAGAAGACATAGAAAGGGAAACAGACAGGGACAAAGATGTTATGTCCGAAAGGGAGAAGGATAGCTTTTCTGAGATGGAAGATGACGAAAAGTATAACAAAAGTGATACAGACAACGAAAGCGACGGCAAAGTGGATAAAAGTGGGAAAGGGAGGAAGTTTAAAAATTTGAAGGTATTTATTTGAGTTTTCTTTCTGTTACATCTGGAAAATATTTTGATAAATAAACAATCTAACATTTAGTAGGCGTTTCAACATTTAACAATTCACATACGTTATTAGATTCTCGTAAGGTTTTTAAAGTTATAATGAGTATTCAATTAAAACAAATTCTTCAAGATCTTGAACACCAACTTTAACAACTTATCACCAATTGCCAAGCCACTGTTTTTTTTACTTATAGAAGTTCAATGGTTAATTATGAATGTGTTATTTATAATTAACGTTTCATAGAAGTAGATGGATTTATGGAGCTCCGGAAACTTATTAAAGTAAAAAAAATAAAATCACAGACCTTAATGTTTACACATAACAAAGAGATGATCAGTGGTTTATTGTAAGACATAGATTTACCACTGTTCACTAGAGCTTATCTTGATCAACGTGACGAAAAAAATCATAGTCTATACTCTGTTTTGCAGGTGAAATTTCGTATAAGGCCCAAGAAACGCGGCGGCAGCTTGTACACCCTCGTGCTCGGAAAGGAAAACGAGGAGGCGAAGGCCGAGCGGGGGGAGCCTCGGAAGCCGGAGGAGGAGCAAAAATCGGACCTCGACGTCGAAACAGCTATGAAGCAGATAAGGAAGGGCTGGAGCATCAACGACTGCGGTGACCTCAGCATCGGCGACCTCTACCTCATGGTAGGTGGATGACTCGGGTTTCCGCGAAACGTCTGATCTTAGGACGATAATGAAATGAATGTTGAATAGAAAGTGATGTTTGTTATGATGAATAAAACAAATTTATTAAATTAACTCTTGACATCTTTAGGGCCAAAGTGAACGGACACCTTCTAGGCGAACGTGTACCATCCTAGGCCTCTTCTCCGCCTTCCATCGGGCAAGATTGAGGTCAAACGTAAGCCTGTTTAAAAAAAAAATTACTTTAAACAGAGCGCAGACATTTTTTTTGTCACACGCGCACATCGCGAGCAATATTGTACACATTATATAAACATATATTTTTTTTAAATATTGTTAACTTGATTAGTTTTTTTTTAGTTCGCGCTGACCAACAAATAAGTTTTCTTTCTTTCCTTCTTTCTAATACTTGATGAAACCGTATATATCCTTCACTATTTGAATGATTCGGTGCAATTAATAAAGCGCGTTGTACAGTACAACCAGCATTTGTTGACTGCCTGATAGATCAGGGGTACTTGTACAAAACATTATTGACATCCACCAACATACATATGTTACAATATAATATATAATTGTAACCCCGTTAGGTCTTCGGTCATGAGACACGCACAGTGTATTATTTATCTGTAATTTGGAAGTTGAAATATTTACTTTTAGTTTATTTTGTACTTTAAGTTTTGGTTCTGGTTAACATGTTCTGTGCGTGGTATCTCCTGGTGCCTGTGCCAATAAATATTTTTCTTTCCTTTTCTTTCTCTCTACTTCATCATTACAGTTCGAATCGATCATAAACTAACTTTACTTGCTAGGAAAATTAAGCCTGATGGCTGTAAGATTCAATTCACTCTTTTTTACTGAGTAAAGAGCAATCTGCGATTCAGCTCCAATGAGAATTTACATCACATTTTCTTTACAAAATGTTTTCCTTCACTTCGCGTACCTAGTATGAACTGACAGATCACTAATTGACATTTAGTCCGCAACTTTCTATTGTGCAAAATCATTATTTTGCAGCTGTCAAACCTAGTGCCAAGCTTGGCGTACGGTAAAAAAAGAGTACCTATATAGATAAAGGTAAAAGGTAAAAGCTTTCTATCTAGAAATAAACTCACGAGACCTTCCTTCCCAATTTGTTGAATTCCAGTTCGGTTCCCGATCGAAACTAGAATTGGATTACTGGTGGGCGGAGCCGACTCCCCCTCTGCCGCAGCCCTTGCAAAAATCTCAGAAATACACCGACGTTGAAAAGGTTCCAGCCAGTGTAGACAGAGATAGACAATCGGAGAAGAAAGAGAAGTCCGAAAAGACACCAGATAAAGGTGTAGAGGCTACAGAGGAGGAGAAGGAGAAAGCGAGAGAGAGTGAGACGGATATATTATCGCCTAAGAACACGTTCAGTCAGGACAGCAATGATGGATTGTCGGGCGACGAAAGGAAAAGTGAGTTGATACTTGAACAGAAAGAAATCTATATTTCTTTCGTTTATTTCTCTTTGTTTTGTTATCTTTGTAAATACTATACGTCTCCAGTTGATGTACTATGCGTGTGTTGCATTTATTTCTTTTTCTCCTTCTTTAATAAGCTATGTGTTGTACTTGTGTCGTGAATAAATGGTTTTTCTTTCTTTCTAGATGTATTTGTCGGAATATGTGTCTTTTATCATCATCATCATCATCATCATTTCAGCCTACTACAATTCCACTGCTGAACATAGGCCTCCCCCCATGGCAAAACCCCCCCTATGTGTCCTTATGTCTTTATAATAGTTAAAGGAGCCTTCGTTTTCCAACAATAGTTTAAAGTCTAAGAATGCTCTGAATACGCTTTCATTACTAAATAATAATAAAACTCTATGTTATTTTTGAAATCCTTCAAACTTACACAATTTGTCACGTCACTGTTTAGAAAACTTTATACACACGTGCAGGCGTCTCCTGATGGTAAGTGATTACCGTCGCGCACGTACAAGTGCGTTGCCGGCCTCTGAGGATGTTCAACAGTTGCGAGGGGTGATGAGGACGGGGGACGGGGAGGGGCACGCACCGAACGAAACGCGGAAGCGCAAGATGCATCTACTTCACGCCGGTATTCTGCGAGGTCGCGCTGCCACCCCGGTCGAGCCGCAGCAAAGGCCACCGCTTGGCTCCGCCGCGTACCTCAACTTTTCCAGTTTTGACGTCTGAATGTTATGGTTCGCTTTAAGACTAATTTCGCACGAGCGTATACCGTATGCGATGTAAATGAGACCTGGAAAGGAAAAGAGCGCCGTATAAGGTGTGTACCACTGTACATTTCAAGAGTCTGAATCATCATCATCATTTCAGCCTATCAGAAGTCCACTGCTGAACATAGGCCTCCCCCAAAGATTGCCAAGAAGCTCGGTCCTGAGCCACCTGCATTCATCGACTTCCCGGGTCGTCCTACACTGCGTTTGCCTGTACGTGGTTGCCACTCGAGTCTGAATATGAGTTCAAATTTTAGACTGCTTTCTTGACGGCCTTTTCATCTGCAGACGAGCAGCTGGCGTCCCCAGAGCACAAGGGCGCGGTGGGCTGCGGCGCGCTGCCGCTGGCGGTCAAACTGGTCAACCGGCCCGCGCCCCCCGCTCCCCCCGCTCAGCTCGAGCCGGCCCCCGGCGGCTTTCACCAGCTCGGCGACAGGTCAGAACGCGCGCGATGCGGCACACACACAACTATGCTCACACGTACACTCACACATATGAACATGTTTGCTTTGGCTGCATTTGTGTGCTTGTATATGTCTTAATTTCTGGCAATGAGTAAAATATCTTTCTTTCTTTTTCTATCATCGAATCTCAATTATCCGATGGCAGAATAGCTGCCACTGCTCCCTAACTCGTTGGGAGTTTTTTTTTGGGGGTGAATTTGTGTATTTTTGTGTGCTGTAATGACAGAAGTTGTTTGCAGATTGAAGCGGCTACTGGCGCTGGCCGGCAACCCGCTGGCGAGTGCGGGCGCGCCGCGCTGCGCCTGCGGGCACGTGTGCGCGCACCAACGCAAGCAGGTCTCTATCCGCACCTTTTGCATTAACGGTACACGCATAGTATGTGTAGAGCGGATGTAGGCTTGTTACAAACGTTCAGCTAGCCTGCTGTCTGGCAGGGGAGGTTTCGGTGAGCGGCGGCGGGAAGTTTACCCGAACCCAAATCCAGCGCAGACGGAGAGCAGCATCATGCAGCTGCTGGCGAGCTTGTCCAGCGTGCTGTGTATCAGCTCTCTCTTGTGTCTACAAGAGCTGCTGTTGATCTCCCGCGGTCTGCCCCCCCCTGCCGTTTCATTTCGAATTCGGAGCTAATGACCCTGTACTCAACTGTAACGTTCAGTCTTCAGTTGAAATAACTCTAATTTGATTTTGATATTAATTTTTTTTATTATCATACAACAACACAATTGTTAATAAATATGGAGTCTTCACGAAAACTACTGCAACCCAGCCCAATCAGTGCTGTAAATCATCGCCCAAGAGTTACCGCCATGTCCAGCAGGACCGGCATCTGAACAACACAGCCTTGTGGCATACGGACCGAATCTTGGCAGACGGTAGACATGATACGTACATACTGGGGTTCTTTGTCATATTCCGTGCCTGTTTCCCGTCTCCCCCAGCGCGGGAGACGGGGAATGGGTGGGGGTAGTGAGCAGGCCGGTGTTGCAGAAGGCGGCGGCGGGCGGGCGGCCCCCCGCGGCGGACCTCGCGCCCGTGTTCCGGCAGCCCACGCCCATCGCGCCGCGTCCCGACACTGAGGTCAGCTCCACGCCACTGTCCCCACTAGCACTCACGCTAACACACCACTACACCATTCACACACACATAAACACATGTGCTCACGCTCACACACGTCATTATTGTTGTTTTACGGCTCTCTGGTACAGTCAACATCAAAAATACATGGTGTGTTTTGTAACCTGTTGATATCGGTTGAACCAAACCAAACCAAAACTTGTATCTCAGATCATGATATTTTTTCCTTGTTCGTTTTTTAAAACAACGTTTTAATGCTGACCGTACTTGTGACGTCATTATGGCCGTTGCAACGAAAAGCTCATAACTAAAACAGGTTTTATGAAAATAATTACGTAAGTAACAACGGCTTCTTCGAGTCAATTAAATAACGCATTTAAAGCTAGAAGCGACCGCTAGAAAGTGGAACGACGACCATTGGTAACAAAGCACAGTTTGTGTGAGACAGTTTATGAAGTGTAAACTTCTTTAGTACGCGATTTTAACTTTTAGTGCAACGTGTGGGTTGTATTCATTTGTGTGCGTGTATTTCAAATGGGAATAATATTTAACGAAAATTTATAAATTTTTTCACACACACTAAGCGGTTATTTTAATGTTTTTTTCTTTTTCGCTCCGGTCACGTTTATTTTTTTTATTATATCGCGCACACATTCCGTAAAAGTAAAGTAGCAATAATTCGTGTTCGTAGCAATAATGCTACGGAATGTGATCTGAGGTGCTAATGCTAGTTTCGATCGGTCCGGCGCGGCGCAGCTGGCGCGCAGCATGAGCCTGGAGGGCCTGCCGCGCTGGCGCCGCGGCCGCCCGCGCCGCCCCGAGCGCCGCGTGGTCGTGCAGCGCCTGCTGCCGCTGCTGCCCAAGCTGCCGCCGCCCAGCAGTCAGTGCCCCTCCTGCTTATATATGCACCATCTCCCACACTACCTCCCGCTGGCCCACGCATTCGCTCTGCTTATCTGTGTCCCCTATCCTACTCTACTTACCTATGCCGCCTATCCTACTCATGCCTCTGCTCCACTTAGCTAGTACTCTCCTCCCTTTGAACTACTCGCCTCCATCGCTCCTTAGTCGTCTCTACTCCTTCTCCCCGACTTCCGTGGGTTTTCCTCCTCATATCCCTCTCGCCTTTCGCTCCCTGGCTTCTTCACAATTACGGATTTCGCTAAAATTAAAAGTTACATCTTCACAAATTACCTACTACTGAGTCGCCTTTCGCTCCCTGGCTTCTTCACAATTACGGATTTCGCTAAAATTAAAAGTTACATCTTCACAAATTACCTACTACTGAGCAAAAGCCTACTTTTATTTTTAAAAATAGATTTGAGATCTTAATACGTATTCGCAAAGCACGATGTATATCAGCCATATTAGATTATATTCAAAATTGCAATGTGCAATGATCAATAGCATTAAAAACTTTCTTAACAGAACAATTTAAATGCTCAGCTATTCTTCTGTACGCCCACTAATGATCTATATGTAAATTAACAATTATTTGCCTAGTTGACGCGTCACAAATTTTACTTTTGATAAAATTCAGATAAAATTTTGAAATACCGCCAAAATAATAGAAAAAGCCAAGAAAGAAATGTTATTCTCCAATTTCAAAAAAAGAACGATCTCTGGATGCTTTTTTAAAAAGTTTCTAATTAGGCGTCCAGCCGGCCGGTAACAGAAAATAAACTCCTACACGTGTAAGACTCATTTTGTAATTAAGAGTAAGATATGTTTTATATTTTCTGCATTTAATGAGTTGTTTATTAGAGTGGCTATATTATTGCATGATTATTAATTATTGAATGTGTATATTTTTACGAACCTTTGTACATTGAAGTTATATTTTCTTTATTCATAAGAAGTGTTTCTAACTATATATATATATAAATTATTTACAGATCTGATCCCAGTGAAGATCGTTCCGAACTCACCGCCGGCGCCGCCGAAAATACTTCCGAAGCCGCCACCCACTTCCACGTCCGAGTACGTAGCTTCGCATGCCTCTGTACCAGCTGTAACATTATATCCTTGCCACGGCTTCAGATCCTAGCAACGAACGCTGGCTGCAGACTCGTGGTGGTCGTGTACGCGTAGCCAATCCCGATCAGTATCGGCAGGCAGAACTGAAGTACTGCCTCGTCTTCTACCTTACCGCGTCCGATGTTACGCCTGTGCGACAAGATCGGAGGAAGGGACAGATGGAAGGCTTCAATAGTCCAATTCATTAGACCTTATTTCAATAGGCTAACCGAAGCACCGCGACCTCAACACACCGTGTGCTCGTTCCTCGTTCGGTAGCCGGGTTGACTGTGAAACAGTTCTTCAGTCTCCCTCGGGCCCACGGGGTGGCCGTAAAACACCAGAAACGTCGGGATTTAAAAAAGTTTAATAAACTCATACAATGGTTTAATTTTAAATTAATATGAGTATTACTCGATACGGCCGACGGGTCAACCTAGTGCAAAACTTATTGCGCTTCTTCTTGGACCTCCTTGGTACCTGAGCGCGGGACAACAGCACGAAAGCACGGGAAACCATTGAGAGCGGTTAGAGCTGACCGAGGTTACATTACCATGTTCAGCGGTTGTGGTGTTCAATGGTGGACTGAGGGCAGGCAGGTTAAATGGACTCACAGTAGGCGGTAGACTCCTTCAAGCCCTCATATCTTCCGGCAAACAGCGCTGCAACCGCAGTTGTCTTCTTGTTAGGGGGCGGGCTGCTAGGGATTCCATCTTTAATTCTCAGGCGTGACGAAGCATCTGTGATCTTCTTCGATTGAAGTCGAATGCAGGTGTCCGTCGATGGGCTGCAAACAGTAACCTGCACCCTCAATTAAAAAAAAATGGTTAAAGGTGATAGGTGGCGCTCTTTCGTTTCGGACAGGCAATCTACCTTTGACCGGCTGAATAGCATCGCAAACTGGGATTCCTAGTGTCTTACTAGCAGCCTATAAGTGCCCACTGTAGGGCAAAGGCCTCCTTCTCCGGGATCTTCAACCCCCCAATTTGATAAGAGCGCCCCGGCTGGGCTCTAACATAATAACTGTTCGCAGTCTGTCGTTCTTCTACGTGCTGAGCGAGTCCAATGGGCAGTTCTTCTTCCACGACGGCGACCGGCGCATCCCCATCACGCCGCTGCCGGGAAATGGCGCCGAGGACCGGGAGCAGGACGGTACGCGACTTCAATGTTTACTTTATAGATGTTTGGAGTGTAATAAGCTGGGACAGCAGCCGTGGTAGCCTAGTGGTCAGGGCGCTCAATTGTGGCACCACTAAAAATTGTTAATAGAAATTTTATGTGTTGTATTTACCACGCACTCGGCGGTGAAGGAAAACATCGTGAGGAAACTTGCGTGTCTGAGAAATGATAAAAAATTATTTCGAGGATATGCGAAGCCCGCCAACCCGAACTGAGAAAAATGTTTGAGAAGGAGGCCTTTGCCCAACAATGGAGACTAACAGGCTGCTACTCTTAAGCTGGGATTATACCATCTTTTCTCAGAATCCCAGGCTCACCAGCACGCGGTGCACCCTGCTGGGCGAACGAGGCTCTGGCAGCCGAACGGCGGAGTGTCCATCGTAACTTTCGGAACCCAAATATCCCACGAACTGGCTATGGACAGAGCCACTGCCCAGCGGTGTGTTGCCAAATATTCTAGTGAAGAAACAAGACAGGCACCTTGTCGAGGCGGACCACTGAAATACCAATTTTGGAATCTTTGAAAACTTTCTCTTTCTCAAAGCATTGATTGCTTTATCGTTCACAGAAGACGAGCTGACAGAGGACGAGGATGTGAAGGAAATCAAAATGGAGATATCCAGCACGGAGGTGCGCGGGGCGGCGCCGGGCACCCCGTTCCCCACGGTGCCCGGCGCCGCGCTGAGACCCAACGCGCTCAAGACCGAGAGCTCCGACATCGCCAGTGAGTGGAGCGGCAGCTTATATATTGATACTGAAGCGACATTCTGCGCGCGGTGGAGCCGAGCGGCCGGGGTGGTGCCCCGCCATGACCTCGCACCACGCCGGCATGAAGCAGGGGCGTCTTGTGCTTCTGCGTTTCGATCGGTGAGGGAGGTCACCGGATACTTCCTTACCAACGCTCAAATAACGCACCTGCAGCCCCTCTGGTGTTGCAGATATACGTGGTTGACGGTGATCCTATTCCCATAAAAAAAGACACACGTCGCACTGCATAATGAGGTCTAAGATACAAATCGATTGCCAGAATTCACCTATAAAAAAATTCAATATAAGTTAACTCCTCCAAATCAAATCATTTATTCAAATTAGAGAACATACATTTCACTTGTCGAACGCCTTTTTTTATTTTAAATGAGATTCCTCTGACGGAGAAGAAACCGGCGAAAGAAACTCAAAACATACAATACGTTTTAATAATCTAATATATCATTTGTATTACTTTTTTAAGGTGAAAATTATAAATGAATTTATCTCAAATATGCACGTTTCCTCACGATGTTATTCTTCACCGCCCAGAATTTGATGAATTCACCACATAGTTGTGCAATCAATATATTAGCGTTGCCCCCGCAACCGGAAATCAATCCAGACCGCTCGTGTAACCTACACCCAACCCCTAGTAAATATATTAAAAGTACATGAATGTCTATGAAATAGTAAAAGTAAATGTCTGGGGGAAGACAACATATTTTTCAACAAATACCGATCTCCTACACGTGACGCCCCATTGCTGGCTGACAAACAAGACAGACGAACGGATAATGGCAGAAAATGCCGGATGCATTTGCCGAACCCAAATCCCGGACTAGTAATGTGGTGCAACAGTCCGGGGTCCATCAGAGTTCGGGCACCGAGTTCACCGACCCGCTTGCCCGCTCAAATAGACTGGTAATGTGAATGTAGAAATGTTATAACCTAAAATCACTTGTGCTTAGTATGGTGTATTGATACTCGTTCCAGATTTCCTCCCCACAGAGTCGATGTCCCTTTCGCCGTCGCGGCTCCTGAGGGACTCGGACGGCTGGCTGGCGGGCTCCGTGCACGACTTCTCGCTCAGCAGCTTCCTCGGACACCTGGAGGGCGACGAGAGCCACGCGCCCCAGCCCGAGCTGCCGGTCAGTGAGTCTGTGGGCAGATGACATCTGGAAGCTTCAGGAAGACCCCGCTTCCTCGGATAGCTGCCTTCCCGACGAGAGCGATAACGCATAGTATAATCTAACAAGGTCATAATATAGTAGACATCGCCAGGGTTCTGTCTGTCCCACAAATCACAGCTGGGCCACGCCCTCCTCACAATACATTCGTGAGGGTTTTAGAGCCGGAAACGGTCCACTAAGCAGATTTCAATGGTGCTCAAATTAAAAAATATATATAAGTATTTCTAAAACCAAACATGAGATATACATCCACATTTGCCGAACTTAAATCCCGAAGACCAGTGGCGTCGGGTACCGGCGAGGGTACTGGGTGAGCGTGGGCAAACTTTTCAAGAAATCTGTTATGCCGACTATTGCTGGTACTTTCCTGCGAAAGGCCAAGTTCAGCTGTGGACTTAAAAAGTATTTCCTTCATCACCAAGCGCGTGGTAAATTTAGTACATATATACAATTATCGAAATCGTTACAGATTATAACAAATTATGCATTCCTGCATCGGGATTCAAACCATAACCTCTAAACTACCGCGTCGCGACTATGTCACATGTAATATATTTATAGAACTTTTTTGCAGGTGGACTCACAGATACAATCCCTGATGGCGGAGTCGAGCATGGACTACGTGGCGAAGTTTGCAGATCTCGCCGCAGAGGTCACCGATGAGGCGGAACCCCTCGGCAGCAACAACCTCGCGTAGTTACCTATTTAAACCTCCGTTCCCTGTAACCATAACTTCCAAATGCAACTGCAAATAATAATACAAAGTCATGAGGCGAGCGGTGGCTTTTGATGCTGCCAGAATGGGCCGGCTCGCGGAGTGCCGGGCTTAAGTAGACGCATATTGTCGCACTCCCCCCTCCACCTCTCCCCTTACCACTACCCCAGATATCCTTAAGGGCCATCAACGCGCGTGCAGCTCCTCTTCTGTTGCAGATGTACGTGGGCGTCGGTAATCACTTGGGATTAGATGAGCAGATTGCTCCTTTTATGCCTTTCCAAAAAAAAAATATAAAATATTATGAATTCTTTATTAATACTATGTGTACAACGCCATTTGAGATATACTTGTGGATGACAAAATTTTGTAGTAATTTACAACATTATATTAATTATCTTCGTTCGTAGCTCTGGATTATTGAGCGATGAAGTTATTTTAAATTGGTAAGTAATGGATTGCGTTAGATGAATACTGTTACTCCTTAGGCTTTATTAATGAGAACACAGTAGCGCCATCTGCAACCATAGGTTATATTTTCACATACATTAAAATGTACGAATAGAGTTGTTATAAAATAAAAATATTTAATTATGAAATTATATAACTTAATTTTTTTAATAATATTGTTTTTACAACTTTGAGTACACATGCGTTTGCGATGTGCAAATTGTTTATTAACTGTACTGCGTATTATGAAATTCCATGTCATTATACTATAGACAAAAGAAAAAGAATTGATTTTGTGAAGGTCTATCAATCTGTACACTGTTCTGTTTATTTGAATTTCCTTCTATTGTTCGATTAAAGTAATATAAATTAAAATAGTTTCTTTTATTTTTCATCTACGTACTACATTTATTGTTAGTAATACTCAATGTGACTTATTTTAAAAAAAAAAAAAAAAAATTAAGCGACCCGGACATGCAGATTGGAATAAAAGTTGTCTTATTTGAGAGTGTCTGTCAATATTGAGTTTTGATTTTGATTAGTGTGACTGTAGTTACATATTATCTTGCCGCTCGCCTCCTCTCCCGCATCGTCAACCCGCACACCTCGCATTCGCCTCAACAGGTGCCGTACAGTTTGCTTCACCGCCACAGATAATTTTTTTTAATTCTTAAATATTTGCTTTTGTTAATTTTGTTAAGTTATTGATTTTTCTTTAAGATAATTATTTGTTACTTGTTGCATACTGATTTTATTCACTATTTATATATTTTGTAGCGTTTGGGACTTATACTGTCCGTTAAAATGAGAGGAGGTAAAACTTCATTGGTGTGATAGAAATATAATACTATTAATTTTTTTGGGTTGAATACCAAGAGGGTATTAATATTCCCATTACTCAAGTGATTGGAAAAGTAATTGTATACAAATACAAGGTTTCTTCATGCAAAGTATGGACAAATTACTAATCGTTTTTAAATTTATTGTTACTTTTTGGGAACTTTGACTCGAACTCAAAAGTTGATTTTTCTGTTTTTTATTTAATTTTGTTCGATAATGTATAATGCCGCAAGTGTTCGCGAATGTGTTACGCGAATCCAGAGGTAGCTAATTTTCATTTTTATTCTGTCATTCCGACAAATTTTCAGTAAAAATTAACTATCTATTTACTGTCAAAAGCTTTACTAGCTTTCAGGCTTCAGATCAAAGTTTCAAGCAATCAGCGACTAGAAATTGTAGATTTTTGGAGCTTACTAGTTTACTGAAAGCCTTATCGCCAATGCCACAATAAATATACAAAATGTTCCATATTTTTGACTTAGTGACACATGACTTAGACATATGAATTTGTTTATGGCCGGTGTTTACGTGGGGTGGAGATGGTTAATATTCTAAAATGTTTCAAGATTAAAATTAAAGTTATGAGTAATGTGAGAAAGTTAGTTGCTTAAATACATAATCCAAATATACTACATGTTTCCTACTCTTTACTATTTTATTTCAAGTCCACGTACATAAACAAAGCATTATGTTTTTCATATGTTTTACGTAAGTTCTACAAGCTCTTTACTATTATTTTGTTGCACTTAACTTAAATTAGAACAAATAAGCAGATAGAATGACACAGATTTGTTACTTTCTACAATAATTTAGGTATCTGTATGTTTTTAAATTTAATTGCATTATTTGTTCCAACTTCGGCGTAACTAAACATTAAGGACATGAATTGTACATCTAAAAGCCTACCATTTATTTTTCAATAATAGAAGTTTCACTTGTTTTCAGGTTACTAGCCTTCCTCCTTTTAGTGATTATAGGACTACTCATCTTTTCCGCTTTTGTAATGATACCACTAGCATTTATATTTGCGTCATGGTACATGAGAATTAAAGAAAGAAAACAGCAGCGTCGACAAAGAGATGGAGCAAATGTGGCATTTTTCCATCCATACTGCAATGCAGGTGGGGGCGGAGAGAGGGTGCTCTGGGTAGCTATTAAAGCCATATTAACTCGGCAAGTATTTAACTTATTTTATATTCAAACTATTATTGTATAACTGGCCGCTTCAAATCATGTATTATGTATGTATAGTACATTTTGTATTGAAGTATAATTTACTTTAAATTTCTTATTTATTTCAACATTTGCACCTGCCAATATATATTTCTTTTTCACCGAGTTTTTCAAAGAGTATTAAGTCCACACATCATATACCTTAGTTTTAAGTGTTAACAATGAAGACAAATAAGCATTTTAAAAAAAGTTCCATTTTAATCTGGTCAAAAATAAAAATGTTTTAGACATTAGTATAGATAAGTGTTATTTAATTTGGTAATGATATATTGATACCATGTAGTAGGAAATTATATATAGGTATTTAAAATGTTTGACATTAAAAGAAATACATTACATTAGTAGTTACTACTACTAATATGGCATTAGTACTACAAACATTAGTAGTTACTACTAATGTAATGTACTACTCATACTTGAGTAGTACATTATTTTAATATTCATGGAGCCTGCGTGTAGTGTCTTTATTAAAAAACTTCCATCAGCTGACCTTAACAAAATTTTGTAGTCAGTGTCAATCACCTGAAGTAACAGTGATCATATCTCCTAGTCTATTCTTACTAACTCCAGTGACTAAACACTTTGGATACAGTTCTTTGTTTCGTAACTAGAATGTATAGTATCCTCATTTAAATGTTGCCCTTTTATTCTACAGATATCCAGACACAAGTATCTACATTTACACAGTTGAGACAGCAGAGCCAAAAACAATACTGGACAAAGCACAGAACCAATTCAATGTGAAGTTGGAGCCTGAGAAGATAAACTTTGTAAGGCTCAGCATGCAGAAGGTGATAGAAGCCAAGACATACCCATACTTCACTTTACTGCTCCAAAGTTTAGGTTCCATGGTTTTGGGCATGGAGGCATTTATGAAGTTGAATCCAGGTCTGTAAGGTTAAATTAGAAAAACTTAATATTAAGAGCAGTTTTGGTTTGAAATGGGGGTATCCTCAGAGGATCCAGAGGTGTTTATCGTAGTATATGAAGTGACATGAGCTACCAGTCCCCTGATGGCAAGTGGCTGTATTCCAGGGACACCGGAACAACTTCAAGTAAAGGAGGTTACAGTTGTACTCCTTAGCTAAGATCAGATTGAGTGACTGATTTTTATTTTCATGATTTATTGTAAAACGGAGTGACGTTTTCCAGATATCTTCATCGATACAACTGGTTTCGCATTCACCTATCCTATCTTCCGATACCTGGCTCAGTGCACCGTGGGCTGCTATGTACACTACCCGACCATAACAAGCGCAATGATGCGACGCGTCAAACACCGTATCGTCGCCTACAACAACTCGAGCATAATTGCTAGGAACCCGTTGTTCACTTGGTTCAAGCTCATTTACTATAAAATATTCGGTTGGGTAAGTTAACAGAGAATTGATTTTTTAATATTCGAGACGAGGGTGAGATCGTCTAACGTATTACATCACTATGATTTTCCTATGAACTTTATAATAATAATATAACACAAAAATTTTAAAATTGTATATTAAAAATAATTTGAGTACAGTAGAGCGTCGATAATCCGGACGTCAAATATCAGGACCGTCGATAATCCGGATTCAATTCCGGTAGAGAAAAAAAGTTACGTTAATCGAATACTCAACTAATAGTTTTAATTAGTTCAACTAAATTTACCAATTTTTAGAATAACCCAAAGTCATTGCATACTTGCTCACTTACGCTCGTCACCCGTTAAAGGGTAGGTAGAGATTACTGATTTGGCATGACTCGGTTCAGCCATACAGACAAGGAAGACTAAATAACTATAAAGCTTATGAGCTTATCGTATACTAAGAGATAACGAAGAAAGGTGTGGACGTTTTGGTATGAACACCTACAGAAGAGACAAAAGCAAAGAAATGGTGGACCCCATAAGAGATGATCTGACAATATTAACTAAAGACAGAAGCAGAAAGAAGAGGGGACCTATGTCTATGGGTCTAGGTGCGGGTGGGATGTCTGTCGATGTTAATGCACAGGTTGGATCCGACCTTACGACATTAAATTTAACCACAAGTTCTACAAGTAAATTCAAGGTCATATGCTAAATATCGATAATATTAGTACAGTAGTTTAGTCATTTGACCCGAGTATACAGGTCTAACTACAGGTGTTGCGGGAAGTCGATGGATGCAGATGGTTCAGGACCGAGCTTCGTAGCAATCTTTGGAGGAGGCCTATGTTCAGCAGTGGACTTGTGATAGGCTGAAATAATGATGATTCAGATCCAAGACCTTACCGACCGGCAGCACCGTGTAGCCGACGCAACGTGCGAAAAATTTATTTCTTTCGTATTTTTTTTTTTCACTATTTCCAATTAATTATTTCCGGCTCCAAAACCCACTCAGACATTTGAGAAGGAGGTCATTGCCCGGCTGTGGGCACTTACAGGCTGCGACTATACTATTTACTAGTACTAACCATGTTTCCATTATATATCAATAACCACGCATCCAACCGTAATACTTAAGTTTCATTTACTATAATTTACAGTGAAATAGGTTATATAATAAAAAAATACCAGCTTACGAATGTCTCTTGATGTCAGATGTACGGGGCGGTGGGCCGTTGCGCGGATGTGGTGATGGTGAACGGAACCTGGACGGAGGACCACATCAGCGAAGTATGGCACGTGCCTTCTCACACCGCGCATCGCGTCTACCCACCCTGCGAGGTGAGGGACCGATCCATACTTAAATCAAATCTACAATATAAATTATGTAAATATAAATTATTAATTATTGCGAGTGTAAATGGTAGAGTCGGGAGCGGAAGACCTAGGCGAACATTTCACGATCAATTCGGAGACGTTCTGGAAAAAGGCCATGTCAAGAGTGCTCTAAAGCAACGAGCATGCATGCGAAGATCGATGAAAGTGGCAGAAGCGAAAGACGTATGTCAGGACCGTAGCAAGTGGAAGAAGATTATCTCTGCCTACTCCGTTGGGAACAAGGCGTGGATATATACACACATAAATACATAAATTATGTATGAGTAGTGTTTCTTTTTCTGTATGTCTTGAACAGATAAAACTATTTATTTCGAAAGAATACCCACATTCTTGGTTCGAAACTGTACGTGGTAGAATCAAGCGGCGGCTCTTGCTGCCGGGCCGGCTCGACCGGGGTAGTACGACGGCCTTGCAGAATACCTGATTCTACGTTTCGTTCGGCGAGTGAGGTAAACGGAGGCCCACTCCCACTTTCCCCAACCTCTATCCCCATCATCCCTCTCATGCTTCTAATATCCTTAAAGTTCGGCGACGTACTTGCAGCTCCTCTGGTGTTGCAGATGTACGTGGGCGTTTCAGCAATAACTCGGCATTAGGTGAGCCGCTTGCTCGTTTGGCCCTGCCCCACAAAAAAAGAAGGCCCAACTACAGCTTCCGAGTTTAATCGGTTCAGAGTACTAGAAGATTCAAAGACTAAAATTTCCAGGTATCCGAGCTGAAGAAGCTGCGCTCACTGGTGAAGGAGTCCGACCCGATCCGTATACTGTCCGTGGCGCAATTCCGGCCCGAGAAAGATCATCCGCTGATGCTGCAGGCCATGTACGAGCTTCGGAACATGCTCGTCAAGAACGAGATGCTGTGGAATAAGGTCTGATGATTGCGCTAGTTTAAAATTGTATACGGCAGAAAAAGCATCAAATGTCAAACTACGGTCTTTCCGAATTAGAAGTTTCCAAATTTGGGGCAATTATGCTCACCACGGCTTATATACCAGCACTAGGCTCACCAACCGGTTGCCTGTGCAAAGCGCGAGTGACCTGTGATGTGCTTGGTGGTGAAGGAAAACATCGTGAAAAAACCTGCATGTCTGAGAAATAATAAAATTATTATTTCAAGAATATGTGAAGCCAGCCAACCTGGACTGGAGCGGCGTGGCGGGCCCTTTGCCCAGCTGTGGGCACTTACAGGCTGCTACTTTACTGATTTTTTAATTCGGTTGGAAATCCGCACATTGTCGTTCATTTACCAGATCCTCGTCCAGTTGTGAAGCTGGAAAGCCATTACAGAAAAAGATCGTGTGTCCCCATTTACACTTCTAATCAACATAATACTTAAAGAATAATGATTTATCTTTCAGATGAAACTGGTTCTAGTCGGCTCCTGTCGCCACCCTGAGGACGAGGAACGGGTCCAAAACCTGAAGGACCTGGCGAAGCACCTGTCCTTGGAAGAGAACGTCCAGTTCGTGGTGAACGCACCTTACGCAAGGCTTCTGCAGCTGTACCAGACCTCCACCATGGCCATACACGCCATGTGGAATGAGCACTTCGGTATCAGTGAGTGTCCCTTCCCAATTAGGTGGTAGAATACCGTTATCTTGTGCTTCAGCGTCTTTCGGTGAGTGAGGTAACCGGAGACCCAATCCCTACCACCCATCATCCCTCCCGTTCGACAAATATCCTTAAGGCCAGCAACGCACCAGCATCTCCTCGGGTGTTGCAGGTGACGGTTAAATACACTCTGGTGTGCGGTGGGTCGAAACGACCTGAATAAATGTCTGAGATATAGAACATGACCCATGACCACTTCAGATTGGTTTTTTTTTGTATTCATTTGTCTGGCGTCCTGTGTCGTGGACGCAGTTGGTACACATAAATTACACACGGACGAACACCCGGACTGGGATTAATCTTTTGTATCTTACCTTTTATAACAGAAGGTCAAAATTGATTCAATTAAGTAGTAGTTTTCAAAAATCTAGTTAAAACTAAAATTTTTTCTCTCTTTGTTACTTTGTTTATTTACACAATTCATCCTCATATATATATATATTTATATTTTTATGATGCTTATATTAAATTATTATATAATATGATAGCCGCGGCCATAGCTCAGATAAATCATGGCATAGACAACATACAAATTTTATAGAACTCAAGTTTTTTTGAAGTTATACTTATTTAAGCGCGTCTGGGGAAAATGATGAGAGTGAATTATTTACGATGCGCGCGCACACCGACACCCAAAAGCGACACCGTGAAGTTGGTTGGGAATTGTCTCTCAAGTACAGGCGCCGCGTGGTTTTTTTTTACCTTAGTCCGAAAAAAGAGGATTTGAATATATAATTTTGTTTGTTTCATTGCATTCTGCTGCATCGCCTCTATAATATTAGCCCGATGGTTGGCTGGGGTAGAGAATGTCTTTAGGCAGTAAGTAAGTTAAAATAACATGTTGTGCTCTATACCCAGGTGTGGTGGAGTGCATGGCAGCGGGACTGATCACCATCGCGCACCGCTCCGGCGGCCCGCTGCTGGACATCGTGCAGAACTCCCCGGTGAGAACGGGCTTCCTGGCCGCGGAACCGGAGGAATACGCGCGCGCCATACTCGAGGTGCTCGCCTTGCCCACCGACGAGAGGAGGCAGATCGTCGAGGCCGCCAGGTAGGCTCTTCCCTGAGCTCAGTCTTTATTCGCAACGATAGCCTAGCGGTTAGGGGATCTGTCCTGGAATCAGGAGACCGAAGAGTGTTTTGAAACTTATGATTGATGTTATGTTATGTTATGACGAGCTGGTATCCGGAACTCCAAGACTGTGCGCGTATTTTGCGTGTGGGCAGGAATATGATCTATTCGAGCCAACCGAGCTTTTCGAGGAAACTCAGTGAACCTTTGAAGTTACCGGTGACCTCAGGGAGCGACCTTAGGTACTTAGCCCTGTAAACTTATGAATGATTCGTATTATTGGTGTCTAGTCTATACAGGCGAGCAAGCGGTTCACCTGGTGGTAAGTGATTACCGTCGCCCACGTACACCTGCAACACCAGAGGTGCTGCAATTGCGTTGTCAGCCATTACGGGTATTAGGGAGATGGAAGAGAGGACGAGGAGGGGAGTCGGGGGTAGGACCTCCGGAGCAAAAGCCGCCGCCTGGCTGACTTTTTTTTCATCATAATTTAATGATATATTTATATGATTCTTTTTTTTTTTAATTTATACATCCTACTTTAATGTAATAAGAATGTAATCATTTTATAGTAAAAAGTAGCAGCCTGTAAATTACCACTGCTGGGCAAATGCCTCCTTTTCAAAATATCTGAGTGTCCGCCACGCTGCTTCAGTGCGATAGAATATTTTTTTCATTATCTCTCTGACGTGCTGGTTTTCTCTCTCTAAATATATTATTTTCAAGTATATTTGGGTTTTTTTTTTCGGAAACTGGGGGCAGGTGGTGTAATTCCGGTGCCTGGGCATATGTTTCATGAGATTACCTTTTTTTTTTCAGATCATCTGTGGATCGTTTCTCGGAAATGGAGTTCGAAAAATCATTCCTGAGGGCGGCGGAACCGCTTTTCGCTATAAATAATTAGCTTCGCATTTTACCCGCTTAATGCTATTTATTATTAATCGTTTACACTTTTCCACTAGTTGTAAGTTAAATGAGAGACGAAAATAAATTTTACCAAAGTTTGTTTGACTTTTTTCACTTATAACTAAAATGGAATTTACATATTTCATTAAATATGTAAATGAATTTTAACAAACAAACATACATACTTTTGTGTGGCAACATTTTTAGTACTAATATTGGCTGTGGATGCAAATCGATCAAATGTGTTTGTAAAGCGATGAAATTATACTTGTTTTGCGTACGTGGGATAAACGCCTTATTTTTTTCAAATAAATAACATTTTACATAACTTATTTTTTATTCATAAAAAAAATCTTCAAATTATAACAAAATATTTTATATAGCTTAAAGTAAAATAGAACATTTAGTATCACGTAAACTTGACGAGGAATGTTTACAACAACGCCTATATGGAGGAACTGCCTACTCGATCTCGTGGAATCAACCTGAGCTCGGAGCCATGTTTCAGGAACACATTGCCTGGAAAGAAATACGACTCATGTTACACTTATATTTAATATATGCTACTATACCTCTCCTTCAAGATCCGTAAGACAACCAAGACATATTAATATTTCACATAGTTTTACAAAATTTATTTTTCATCGGATCAGCTAACCTTATAAATAGATTGGATGGCACGATTTAGATATTTTAAATTTTTCCCCTGACTGCGTTGAATAGTGATATTACAAAGGAATGGTTCGATGCGATTTCTTAATTGTTGTGATTTGATTATACGCAAGTGGCAAACAAGCAGATTGATTACTTAATCAATAAACTTTCTAGTTACGATATGTTAAAACAATTAAAATGGTGTGTAGCTTTAATAATAATTATCAATTTATCAAGCTACGTATCACTGTATGTTTTCCGAATAAAATGAAAATACACCTTTATGAGAAATACAAAAAACACATTTGGAGGAAACGGTATATCCAGGAAGCTGGACTGGAGTAATTTGTTACAAAACCCTTCTAAAACTTCACCTATGTCTTTTGCTGCTGCTCGAATTTGCCGGCTCGACCGGGGTGGTACAACGGCCTCGCAGAATACCGTGAGGTAGACGCAGCTCGTGCTCGTGCGTTTCGTTCGGTGAGTGAGGTAACTGTAGGCTCACTCCCCCCTCCCCACCATCCTTCCCATCACCCAAATATTCTTAAAGGCCGACCCCTGGAGCTCTTCTGGCGTTGCAGATGTACGTGGGCGACGGTAATCACTAACCATCAGGTGAGCTGTTTGCTCGTTTGCCCGCTTTATAATAAAAAAAAAAATTGAACTCACCAGCCGTCTGTTGCGGATTAATACCAATCCCGTCGTCGGTGATGATGGCACTGGTGGCGGGCTCGACGCGGAACTCCTCTGCGGCAAACTTTAGTACAGCAGTGAACGGTGTTGCTTCAGGCACGCTTAGGCTGTTGGGTTTTAAATATGAATATGATTGTTTATTATTATAATGCCTTATATGATCATCATCATCACAATCAATGTATTTACACTCTAGTGTTGGACATAGTCTATACAGCATACAGAAAGTTTGGATTATTCACCGTATATATTGAGTTTTGCAGTTTATGGATCAATTAAGGATGTATAATGGACCCATCTATATTATCGAAGCTAAAAATAACTTGGTAACAGAAAGCTGTGCCATTTTGGGTCAAGCCTATGTCCTCCAGTCCAAACAAAATAAATGGAGTCACATTGTAGCATTATTCTATGTTAACATAAATGAGTTTACTCAACTGCGGAACACTAAGGGGATTAGCATGACACTGTCTTGTTATTTGTAATTATGAAGAACTGGAAAGCCATGTGGAATTTTAACTTTAGTCCAGTGGAGATAGGAGTGACAGTTATCTAAACTCTTCATTAAAAAAACATATTTAGGTCTATGAGTCTGTGGTTCCAATTTTTGATGTGAACTTCTTTGGGTGGGATTTGAATAAAGTTGCAAGGTCGAATTTGAGTGCATCATCTTGGTTAGCTGCGAGTGTCTTGCATTTTGAATTGGAATTGTATAATATTAGTTTGTTTATGTGTACATATTTCAACAGAGAGTAGACTATTTATTGTAAATATTTTTTATTCTTTAATTAATAATTGTTTACATACTATGGAGGTATTTTCAAGCAAGTAGAAGTTTCACTTCTGTCATATGTACCATCTAACACACTTTTTTTATTAACCAAGTAATAAAAAATGTCATTTGATAGCTGAAGAATTTGCCATGCTTCTTACCGAGGGTATCATAAAAGGCGATTAAGCGAATGCGCCTTGAAAATCAGATGGCGATCTCCAGGAGTAAACCCCAGTGAAGAGCAATGATCATGTTCTATCTCCTGGAGAGGCGAAAAAAGCTTGTGAAAGCAAATTGTTTAATGCTTGAGTAAGGCCAAATGGAAATCCTTAATATCTCTCAAATTCTTAACTGAAACATTAAGGTTCCTGTTATGTTTAATTAAATTCATACCCAACGGAGCGACACCCTCATTTCCATAATTTTAAACTGTAGCTGTACTAATGTTGCAATGGTAATGTAGTTAAATTATAAATATTAAAACCATAATATTTCATATGTTTGTAAAATTTTAAATGAAAATAAATTAAAAGTACAAAAAAATTTGCAGTGAATTGTCACCACATACATGCTAATGCTTTACAAATTATAAAAGTATATTATTCCAGAAGGCAAGTTCACAATTACTGTTTGTTAATAATTCAAGAAACTCCATTTTGAGATGTTCGTTTTGACAAAGTTTATGTAAAACTGACTTGAGTTCCGAATATGTTAAATCAATATAAAAGGACTCGGCTGACATATGTTCTTTTATCAATCTCCCGCAGTCTATCAAAGCTTTAGATAATATCAGAAATAAATCATTATGTTCAACACATAAATCTACTAAGTGCTTTTCATCTAATTTATGAAGCTGTTGCCAAAAGATTTTAAATTTTATTTCTTTACATAACATGACATCCTTCAATGTGTTAACAAGATTGTTTACAAGAAGTTTATATTTGACATTTTTATTAAGTAAGCACATAACTAATAATTCTATTGAATTTTCACTATCATTACATATCATATCCTCTATAACTGGTTTACAATCTGAACAATCATATAGTTCGGTAAGCACCAATTCAGTTTTGAATTTTAACACTGCCTCTTTTGAAAACTCTTTTGATAAGTTTTTTAGTAGTGTTTCCTTTGATGCTGCTTCTAGGAAAAAATCAGCTAAATAGACTTCTAAGTTCTCCTCGGAGAATAGTTCTACAAACACTTTAAAACCAACATCCATTTGACTGATTTTAGACGATGAATTAATGATTTTCTTCAATATATACTTCGGAGGATCTTCTAAGCAAGTTTTTAAAAAAACATTTGATATATTACTATCACTCAATATCGACACAAACTCGCTGATTATAGATCGCTCCTGCAACTTATCTAAACATTTCACTACATGCCGAGACATTAAGAAGGCATTCCGCAACTCATTTTCACTTGTGCCATTATTGGGCCAATTTTCTAACTGGCATATAACGAGAAACTCATGTAAAAATCCAAAAATTGTCTGACGATGGTCGTTTCCATAGTAGCCAGCGAGGCGACGTAAGAATTTCAAATTATCAGCATCTGTTGAAACAAATTTAGTTCAACTGTTGATAGATATTTTTCGTGCATTTATTAAAAGTGCTTAGGCACTGACAATGCAGACGTTACCGCAACATGTTGAATGTATTATAAATGAATATAACTTACACTTTAAATGGTAGCTTTGGATCCGAAGTCAAGGTAATCTTGAACGTTACTTTCGACCTGGAAAGTATTTTTTTTGCATAACATATACATTCCTTTATTTACATTAACTTTTTAATGAATCCATAAATTACTATGACTTACATGTTCTATTTATATTCAACAGGGTTTTTGAAGAGGAAGCTGTCTTAAAAACGTTTCACAATAACCTACTTGAACGTTGTTAAACTCTTTGACGAATCCGAAGAATAGTGACGTAAACACACATTGACAACCTGTCACATTCGCAGTTTTTTTCTTGGGCTTGGAGCCATGGCAAAAGTGCTTAACTTTCTGCCGATATTTGTGACGATGTAATTATTATTTAGTTTTTTGTGTATACTTTCTAAATGAATAATGAACTAATATATGTAATAATATGTACTAATAATATAACTAACCAAAATATGTATTAAAAAAATCTAGAATTTCCTATATACCGTAAGTCATCATTGGTAACAAGCACTGCTTGTATACTTTCATCTGCTGCGTCTCGCGACATTTCGTTCGTGACTCTGGGATGACTTTCGGGCAATTCTTTGTGCCCTTTAGTATCATCAGCCCAGATACTCATTGCTTCTGAGGTATGACATAATTTTAAGGGTTGTTAAATATCACTTTAATGTACATAAAATACTAGTCAATCATGTTAGAGACTAACGCCTGTATGCACTAAGCCTAGGTAATGTCTAAGTTGATCATCGACGTACTAGAGAAAATTGACACTTTAAAAATTGTTCAAACCACGAGACACCAACAATGTTGTGTTTAATTTTTTTTTAATATTTGATACGTTGTCAGACTTTTTGGAAGATGTTTTCAAGCAGCTGAACTGGAAAGGATACGGTATCAACATCAATGGCGAATATATCACTCACCTTCGATATGCCGCCGACATAGTTCTTATGGCAGGATCGCTGGAGGAGCTTAGTACAATGCTCAATGACCTCAATAACGTCTCCCAACAGGGTGGTCTTAAGATGAACATGGATAAGACGAAGTTCATGTCAAACGTCCATGTCACACCAATACCGGTTGTTGTTGGGAACAATAGGCTCGAAGTTGTAGACGAGTACGTATACCTGGGACAAATTGTCCGATTAGGTAAGTCCAACTTCGACTCAGAGGTCAATCGACGAATCCAACTCGGCTGGGCTGCGTTCGGGAAACTACGTCATATCTTCTCGTCGAGTATACCGCAAAGCCTCAAGATGAAAGTATATAACCAGTGTGTGCTGCCAGTGATGACATATGGATCCGAGACTTAGTCCTTCACTGCAGCCCGTATGAGGAAGCTCAAAGTTGCTCAGCGCGCTATGGAAAGGGCTATGCTCGGTGTTTCTCTGCGTGATAGAGTCTGCAACGATGATATCCGCAGCAGAACTAAGGTAACTGACATAGCCGTAAAGATCAGCAAGCTGAAGTGGAAATGGGCCGGCCACATAGCTCGCAGAACTGACAACCGTTGGGGAAAAAAGGTTCTCGAGTGGCAACCACGTACAGGCAAACGCAGTGTAGGACGACCCCCCATAAGATGGAGTGACGACCTGCGCAGTGTTGCGGGAAGTCGATGGATGGAGGTGGCTCAGGACCGAGCTTCGTGGCAATCGATGGGGGAGGCCTATGTTCAGCAGTGGACTTCTGATAGGCTGAAATGATGATGATGATGATGATGATGTCAGACTTATAATTTGCAAGACCTATATATTCATGTTATTTTCTATAACTTTATATATAATTATATATACATTTATGAATTAGAAAAAGAAATATTCTATTTAATATTTTAATTAATATTCAATACACGCAAATAACGATCTTTCTTGGTGTGCATTATGCAATAATATGTGGTAGCTTGATAATAATAAGAGAGATGAAAGATAAAGAAAAGGTACATTAACGTGCATTCAATATAAAGTTTAGTTTGCAAATTCCGAGCAAAACCATGATGCTAAAATGTGCGATTACGCTGAGTTGTTTATTTGGCAACTCTACAATCACATTCTTGTGGAATCACTACATTCGACTCTACAAGATTAATATATACCATCTCAAACTCTGCAATTAAAGGGTATAATTATTAACAAGGTGTTATAATTATTTCTTTTACATCAAGTCAATGCTTTTTAATTGGTAGTGCTTTTAATTATCTGTGATCGGGTCTTTACCCCTGCAAACTGACACTGACAATTGACAGCTTGATAACGTTTTATCAGTTTTTTTTACATCTGCAACATAAACAGCGTTTACAGATCAATATTATGAAATGCTAGAAAATCGATAACACTTAACAAATAGCATATGTGTCACAAAAATAATTGATAATAAAATTTCATAAATAATGTTATTAAAAAGGAATTTACTTGAATATTTAACAATAATATCTTGTAGCGGGGCAGTAATTTGTATTCTTCTTAACTATGTGACCAATATTTCACCAATTACTGGATTATGGTTTCATTTGTATATACTAACAGTATTTCTAATTTCCGTGTTATTTAGTTTTAAATTTATTCAGTGGCTCTTGCATTTGAATAAACCTATTAAGTACGATATCGATGGCATAATAAAAGATTATCCATCTATGTCTTTTTTGTCTGGCATCTTACCTCATACAGGAAAGAAAGTGGCCCAGGAATCGAAAGAATACGATACAAATGAGCTAAGCGTAATTTCTACCGTATTAGAACGGAAATTGGTGTCATCATGGTATATACCATACATTTCGCAAGAAATTGGATTTCCATTTGCCTGCAAACAGATGTTGGATCAAATAATTAGCAAGACATTTCAGGTTTGGATTACTTAATTAATGCATATAAACCAATAAGCTCTCTTGACCATATACTCAAGACTGATCAGGTCAGAGGTCTAGACATATTAGTCCTTTCTACCCACTTTTCACTAGAGATTATTTGGGACAATGTGACAGGTGGTGAGCCTGTCGCCGTTTAATGCTACTTGTATAATTTTGTTAACAATAGCAGTCATAGATTTGCTCAGAAATAATTTTTGTGAATGTTAGATCTATTCACAGCAAGGATCTTCTATTGTGAGTAAATTACACAAATAAATAGAATCTTAGCTTATGGTGTCTTAAAAACCCTTCTCTTATCATAAGACCTGATTTGATTTTGTAGGTGGTAGACTCTGCCTTGTCTGCGTAGGTACTGCACTCTTCTGCCACCAAGCAACAGGGCAATTATTATTATCGGATGTGCGACATTTCATTTTAGACCTCAGGGGTGATAACACATGTGTAACTGTCTTTGTGTTTGATTGAAGTTGTTTGCTCTCTGCAACAAATCAGGTGGCCTGTTAGCTCGTTTTTCAGTCCAGTTTAATAATTTTATTGAAAATACTCGAATAAAAATAATAGAATTAGAATTATTTAAAATTTATTACATTAACGGTAGTGGTACAGCTGGCATAACCATGATGTTTTGAAGAATTAAAGTAAGCAGTAATTAAAGAATAATTTTGAAATGATAGTCTGGAATTCATCCACAATCTCTATTGTTTTCTCATGCCTTAATAACTGAAAACTTGAATACTTGTTATAGATATGTGATAAAATTGACACCAAAGATGTGTATGTTGATATTTGTGCTGTATTTACAAGTCACTTAAAGGAATATAGCAAAGCTATAAAGAGGCATGAAGAGTCTCCCTCAAATACCATAGAGTCTTTATATAAAAAAAAACATGCAATGTCTACTGATAAAAATGACCAATCTGCTGACCACTGCATAAATTTACTGAGAATTATCTTAAAAGAGCTTATTCCATGGGAATTGTGGGACACACCGCATTCAGAACTGCTGGTTAGAGTGTTATCTAAGAAGCTAGACACTTTCATAGATAGCACATTAGCTGATCCCATATGGTTGAATGACAAATTACTTACAATAATAAAAGGAACAAAGGAAAATGAGCAATCTGTTTCACTGGACCAAAATAGTGAATCAAAAGAAGGATCGGAAAAAGATGTATCTGAAGAAATTGTTAAGGAAGCACAACAACCTAATTGCACAAGCGTGGAGCCTGCTGTTTCGGCACTTGTAACAAACAGTACACCTCCAGTCGTCCAGAGAGGAATGTATGAGGAGGTTAGAGAGGAGATGCCGGGAAAAATGGAGAGTATTGTGGAAGAAGTTGCTATGCAAAGTGCAGAGGCTGTGGATATAAAAACATCACCAATTTTGAGACAGAGAAGGGGTAGGCAAGGAAGAAATGAGGTGAAGATATATGACAGAGTTATTGAAGGTAATATTACTTTATTTAAATAGCCATTCTATTTAGTCTACAGAAGTTTGCAACATCATTAACAAAAGGGATTAGGGTTAGTAGTAATAGAAATCCTCAAAATGTTGTCAACAGGCAACATTTTATTTGCATTATGGCAACATCCTTTTTCATTAGAGGATTACAGTAGTGTAAACCTCTCTTTTAAATATTGTAGGTAGTATGAAGACATGGGAAACAGATATGGATCTGCAATGTATAAGTCTTGGTCAGGATTTGCTTGCAAGTCTGGATGGTGAGATCACACTAAGCCGCTTATGGGGACATGATATTGAGCCTGATGGAAGTCCCAACCCACCAAGGGCTAAGTCACCACAGACACTTTGGTTTGGTAAGTTTTATTTTTTTTCCTAAACTTTATGTTTTTTGAGCAAATGAGCAATATCATCCTAAAAGTATTTCATGGTAATATTTAATCGTTTTTTTTATAAACTATCTGATTTTCAAAAAAGTTTTTGAATCATTGTTGAATTACAAATAGGCTTGGAAACAATTTTTTTAAAAATGGTTTCCAAGCCTATTTGTCTTTCAAATTACTTTTCTTTCATGAATGACATAAGAATCAAGGAAAAAGCCTTAACACCATTTAAATTCACTAGAATTAACCATCTCATAAATGCCAGACTAATAGGAGCAGCATCAAAGGTTTGGTACTGCGATGGATATTCTGCAAGACAAACATGACGATTCTTGCAATCTACAAACAGATTGATTAAGGAGTAGAACCCAACAATATATTTTTACTTAAATATTATAGAAGAAAAATCTAATAGGTGAAGAAGACGCCATCGAATTGGAGTGCAGTGACACCAGTCCACAAAAGATCAGCCCGGTAAAAAAAGAGAGCAGCCCCAAACCCACTGACATACTCCTTAAGGACATTCAGAGCACCGTCCACCAAGCCAAGAGCAAGATAGGAGATCTACAGGTCCCGTTCACAAACATAGATGTCCCCTGCAAGCATTCCAGTGTATGTCTCTTCAGCATGCTCTATCTGCTTACTGGTTGCTTTTATTGTTTAGTTTATTAATATTATTGGAATGGTATGTTAGTGCATTCATGTAGAATTTTATTTTTACGTTCATGCATAATGTGGATTTTAGAGTTCTAGAAACTTTACTGACCGACTCGATTTTATTTTACTGATCTGTGTGTCTTAATAATATTAAAGTGGGGCAAATTTAGACTTAATGCTATTGTTGACTAGTGTGTAACATGCGTAAATGTATGAATGTGAAAAAAGCGAGTGTGTCAGGTACATGCCAAATGAAAAACGGAATCTCTGGATACCCTCTGGGCACACAGGCATCATTTATATTATATGTGCAAGTTGAGGATCCATTACATGTCGTAATTTTTTTAATGTATATATAAATTTTCTAATTCTGGCACTATGCTGTTCAGTGTGTGGTTTTAAGCTGAAATTGTGTTCGATAATAACACCTAAATATTTAATAAAGGGACATCTTTGAGAGCAACACACAAGCATGTCTGGAGTTTTGAAAATAAACAGTTAATTGAAAACTTGGACATAGTTGTGTTCCATTTTGAATTGAAAAATGTTGTTTTGGCTGTATTCAATGTCAGAGAGTTTTGCAGCAACCACTGTTCATACCATGTCGACCTTATTAAAAATGTCTTCACAACTATCCCTTTCGAAGAACAAAACAGTATCATCAGTGTTGGATTTTACCTCAGCACAGATTGTTAATGTAGACTAGGAACAACGTCGGTCCCAAAATTCTCCCCTGCTGGATACCATATGACAAAGTAAGGGCATTGCTCATATGTTCCTCTATTTTAACACACTGTTTTCTCCAAAACAGGTAATTTATAAAAAGTTCATGTGGAAGACCGCGAATACATTTTAATTTGTTTATAAGGAGAAGAAAAATTACGTTTACACTTTTATGATCTTCATCAATTTCCGGATCAAGTTAATTTAAGAAAGTAACTGATTTAGATTTACTTCTGTTGAAAACTTATTAGTTTTAAGAGAGAAGCTCATGTTACACCAAAAAAATTGTTAATCTAGAATTTATATTCTTTCCAGAATGTTAGACAACGATTTGGATGTGTAGTTGAGAACACAGCTATATGAATCTTGTCGCTTATGAATACAAAGATTAAAATATGAACAAGTAGAGGAATAATATACATATAGATTCTTTTAAAATAGGATTTATTTGATACACAGTGCCCATAGAACGTAAATTTTTTTAATTTGTAATTAATGCCATTAGTATCTGTCATCACAAAGTTAGTTCAATTTTCAAATTCCGAACCACTAACTTTAACTCCAATACTTTTTTTTTTGAATATTTATCGCAACTCTAATTTTTTTTTTGGGATTTAGAATGAAGTGAAATTTGCTCCGCGTGCTCTGTGCCAACATTTGCAAAGTAACGATTTATATTTTATACTATTTACACACTCTGGCAATGACCAAGGCATTGCTTAATGAACATTTGTAATGATTTTCTTTTTTATTACAAGCTGTGATCGATTTTATTGCTTTCCTCAATAGCTTTGGACATTTTCCACCAGTTGTTTCTTGCTCATTGACATTTTCAATTATTCAATTCGATTAATATATAACTTCAAAATATGTAACTTCAAAAATGACATTATTAAGATAGTTCTTCTTCTTCTCCTTTAAGAAAGTTCTTGTACCTTTGTCAAGTAACATTAAAAATAATTTAATTCTGTTTCATTAATTGATATTACATTTCCAAACATTTGTCGCTTTGCATGGGTATTGTTGAGCTTTATGTTTAGATATATAATGCATGGTATAATTACGAAACTAGTACCAAAATTTAGTATTTTAAATTTTTAATTAAAGTCTATACATCACCACTCAGTTTTTCAAACCTTGTTCACTGGCGGGACCTCTGAACATAGGCCCCCACTACATAAGACGACTCTGACCCACCTGCATCCTTCGAAAACCTCTCAAATTTAACAGTATGTGGATCTATCTGGTGGCCTTGTCTACACCAGTCAGTGCCGGGTTGCAAAACGTGAATTTTTCATTCCTACCGGTAGTCGATTCTGCGAGCTTCCATGTTTTCAAGCTATGTCGGTTACTTACGGTCTTAATATTTGCCATATAGGGTCTTCGACTTTCGTCATGCTCATTATCATTTAAAGTCAGATTCTGTCGAGTTAATTGTTTATTCTTCAATAGCCTGTTGTAATCTCCTAAAAGTAAACCTGTCCATGAATGTTTTGCTCCCATCACTACTCTGTGGGATCGGGGTTCGGCTAATTTTGATGGATTTTCCTAAAGTATTCTATAACCTGAGCCTTGTTTGTTAGTAAGGAATGTTCACCACATGCAGGTGAGGTTGGCAATTGGAGAAAGAGATTGTTTTTCACAAAAGTTTCATTAGAAATGTGTAGTATTCTTTTTTTATGTTTAAGGTGGCAAATGAACAAACGGTTCACCTGATGATAAGTGATTACCGTCGCCCACGTATATCTGGAATAGCAGAGGTGTCGCAGGTGCGTTGCCGGCCTTCACTTGGGAGATGGAAGGGAGGATGTGGCGGGGAATGGGGAGGAGGAGTTGGCCTCCGGATACCGGATATTCTGCGAGACCGTGGTACCAACCCGGTTGAGCCGGCCCTTTCGAACGGCAGCAAAAGCCGCTGCTTGGCTCTAGCACAATCAAAAAAATTTCGATTCAATACAAGGAATCATTACGTATAATGATGTCTAATTCTATGTTTGGACCTGTATGTCTGTATGAAGTCCAATATATTATTATAATGATTATTTTCGGGAGAGAAAGACCTAGGCGAACATTTCACTATAAAATCGTTGATTTTCTCAAAACCCCATGTCAAGAGTACTCTAAACCAACGAGCATGCATGCGAAGATTGGTGAAAGTGGAAGAAGATTGTTTCTGCCTACCCCATTGGACACAAGGCTTGAATATATACAATATATATATACATTTTCATAAGCTCAATTGCCATTGGTTGTTCAGGACGAGGCAGCTGGAATGATGGAAGGTCTTTTAGACTTCGGAATCGCCGGTATTAAAAAAGGACTTCGCTTCACAGGACTCAGCGATGATTCACAAGTAAGTAATCGTTTTGTTCATATGTTTTATTGTAAACCCACAAAATTAAAGTACAAAAGATAAAAAAAAACGGATCGAAAGCAGGAGGTATAAATAGGCAGTATTATCGCTTCATAACGATTTCTTCCTGATAACCAAAAGCGAGAAAGACAACTACAGAGATAGATGGTGTAATATAAATATGCCTACTTTACATCAGGTCCTCTCTAAATATCACATTTCCGCCGCATGGGGTAAAGAGAGCGGCGCATCGTAATTCCGAGACTCCTCACCTTCTGTGGCCCAACCACGGTTACGTAAGCGATGCGGCCCCCACAATGTCGCGAAGTCTGGAAGAGAGGCGCATCTCAGCACCAAAATCTTTCCTCTCTCCTTTTCTCGCGATTCTAACTCGGATTCAGAGAGCAGAAAGATGGCAGGGCACTGGTGAACTGAACCATTCAAAGAACCGAAACCCATTCGAACTGGAAGTCGCCAAGTCCTTAAGCGATCATCTGAAAACTTGATACAAATAGATTTTAATCTACTTATCAAATTGTAGTATTTATATAGGAGATAATATATAATTTTTTAAGCCAATTTTGTATAGTTCGGGCGTGGTGCCAAGGCGTCGTGTCGTTCGGCAGCGGCCCATGGCGCCCGATCGTGGACAAAACTATCAGACTGATCGAGGACTAAACCGTGGAGGGGTCGAGTCTAAGGTGTGACGCGTCAGGTGCTGATTTCACCAACCCGTCTGGCAAGCGTGGTGATTATGGGACATCATCCCCTATAGGCCTATTTCCAGGATTATGAACAGGTCGATGAAGAAGGAGAAGGAGAAGCCATGCAAGAAAGTCGCTACGGTCCGCGTACAGGTGGATTCATCTGCAACATATTTTGTCTCCAGGAAAAATCCCCACCTCATCAATCTAAAGACAGAGCCACGGAGAAGATCTCGCCGCCGCTGGATAATTCCAGAAGCAGACCCATACCTGAGCACAGGGAAGTCATACACGAGCATAGGGATATCATGCACAGAGGTAAGGCTGAACTAACGTAACACTAAGACGGCGACAGACTCACCACCTGTCACGTCGTACTAAATAAGCTTAGGTGAAGATAAAGGATGTGATATGGTGGTGGAGGTGGACAATAGTTTCTAGACCTTTGACTAACCCTGTTTTGTGTACATAGTCGTGATAGTCGTTTACTTACCTCACCGGCCCGTAAACAGTCCACTGCAGGACATCTCTGCACAGCCTCTGCCACTAGGAGGATTTGTCATCATCGTCACGCCAGTACCAGACACCTCGCACTTTAAAGTAATAATTTAAATTGTTATTATTATTATATTTTTTGTTGTTATTTATATTTTGATTCCTCATGTATTACAAAAAGCCTGACGACTGCTCGCGAAAAAAAAAAACAGGGGTTCCGACAGAATAGCAGCGCTGTGTCGTGGTTTAATATTTAGCATTGCTACAGCATTAAGCTGAGTCGGACGCCGTTTTGTTGCTGCAACTCAATAAAATACTATTATTATTATTTTTTTGGTATGTAAAGACCAAAGTGAACAGACACCTTCTATGCAAACGTGTACCATCCTGGGCCTCATCTTCGCCTTCCATCAAGCGTGATTGAGGTCAAACGTTAACCTATTTGTTCATAAAAAAAAAAGCTAATTAAGTTTTCATTATCTCTTACTTGAGTTGTGGCAATGAATACAGTACTTTTAACCGTGGTAGAGCCAAGCGGCGGCTTTTGCTGCTGCTCGAATGGGCCGGCTCGACCGGATTGGTACCCCGGCCTCGCAGAATACCGGCGTGAAGTAGAGGCATCTTGTGCTTCTGCGTTTCGTTCGGTGAGTGAGGTAACCGGAGGCCCACTTCCCCTCCCTATCCCCCTCCTCATCCTCCCTCCCGTCTCCCAATTATCCTTAAAAGCCGGCAACGCATCTGCAGCACATCTGGCGTTGCAGAAGTACGTGGGCGACGGTAATCACTTACCACCAGGTGAACCGCTTGCTCGTTTGCCGCCTTTCCCATAAAAAAAAAAAACTTCCTTTCTTTCTAAAGTTCTTTCTATCTTTCTTTCTTTCTAAAGTCATCGTTCTGCTTAATTTTGGTCTGTTTTATACCCGCTCACCGCCACTACATAGCGCCCAATATTATATATTATTTATTAATGGCGTATTATTTATTAATATTAAATGGTGAACGTAAAATCAATTTATTACAGAGGACAACGGTTACGTCCCACCGCTGGTGAAACAACATCGTGTGACGTCACAGGACAGCGTGGTAAGTTAAATCGTTATCTTTCTGTGCATTTAGAACAAACGCGACAAGGTCATGAATGTACTCATTTGGACAGGCACACCCCAATTCACATAGGTCGATCGATCTCGGGTCTCATGGTTCGGAGACCAGTGTCACACCACTCTACTACAGTGGACCGTGCAGAAACTATGAATGTCCGGACGTTCCTTTTCCTTTTCTCTACCCATATACTTTACTAGCGAACTGCGCCGGCTTCGCGCGGGTGGACATTTATTTATTTCTTAAACATTTTGGGATAAACGTAGAGTAAATGTGTATTATGCGTCCTTCCTAAGTATAATATAAGTAGTTTTTTTTATAAAATTTTTATACATTAACCTATTTTCATTCTTAATTTTTTTTTATTCACATTTATGTTGTCTTTTTTAATTTTATGTACTTTATTTAGTTTAGATTGACAGTTTAAAAAATTCGTAATATTTTTGGAATGGAATGTCCGATTTGAATAATTCAAAAAGTAATCTACAGTTATTGAGACAGTCTTGAATAATATAAAGGTATGGATTACATTGTCTGATTTTGGTCGGCATTTCTATCATCTTTTAAAATGTAAAAAAGTAGCAATACGGACATAACTACAATAGTTGGACATATGGTATCGCGAACTTTCTTGTAGATATTGATATGTTCTTTAATATTGTAGAACATTTTTTTGTTCTATCATATAGTAGTTTCCGTAGAGCATGCGATGAAGGACATTTTATGTCTAATTTTTTACACCTTGGGTTTCATTATTGAAGTAGGGATCTCTAATTTTTTTCTTGTAATAAATATGGCCTGTTACTCAGGGATAATGTAGGATTCTAATGGTGAAAGAATTTTTGAAATCGGTCCTGTAGTTTTTGATTTTTTTCGTTACAAACACACAAATATACAAAATCTTTCCTCTTTATAATATTATTATAGTATAGATAATATTCCAATAGATCACTCAAGTTAGTACTTTATTACTGCCTAGAGAAAGTTATAATTTAATAACACAATGTGAGTACGAGAGCTAAATAACGTAGTAGGAACTACGACTATAAAGTGACCTTATGGTCTTAATATGAGGGATCATTTTGTTTATAAACATCAAAAGATAAGATAGATACAATAAAAGTTTCCGGAAAGGTTTAAAGTCTAAAGAGATTAATGTTTTAAAATAAAAACGTATATTGTAAGTTTTAAGCTAATTCATTCTACATTTTATTTGGAGCTATTGAATTGTAAATCATGTATTTTTTATGTTAACTAGAGGCTTCCCACGGCTTCGTTCGCGTGCGCACAAATTTTTCGTCTAGAAAAAAATAATTAATTGTGATAAAAAGCATATGGCATAATATAAATCTCAGTCAAATTTCGTTCACATTCCTTCTTTTGAACTTGAAGCGTGATTAAACGGCGCACATACAAACTTCCTCAATTGTCTATTATACTAAAAATTATAAAATCTCTGGAGTCGCAAGAACATTCGTTTCATCGAGTTACATCCGTTGAAATATACAAATAATTTAATGTATTAGTACAGATTATTATTATATACCCCCCACAAGATGGAGTGGCGACCTGCGCAGTGTTGCGGGAAGTCGATGGATGCAGGTGGCTCAGGACCGAGGTTCGTGGCAATATTTGGGAGATGCCTATGTTCAGCAGTGGACTTGTGATAGGCTGAAATGATTATAATATAAAACAGTAATTTAGTCGAATATGATGCCTCGGGCTCGATTCCCGCGGGGGACTAGTATTTATATGGTCCACAAATAATAGTTCCAGGTCTGGGTATATGTCTATGTGCATTTCATGTATGTAAACTGCCTCCGGGATACAGGAGAAGTTCCTATAGTGGATGGTAACGTCAAAAGAAAAAAAAAATTATCATGAAATATCTTTAAAGCAGTCT
This sequence comes from Bhutanitis thaidina, assembly GCA_029286595.1. NCBI lineage: Eukaryota > Metazoa > Arthropoda > Insecta > Lepidoptera > Papilionidae > Bhutanitis > Bhutanitis thaidina. The sequence continues at coordinate 653,627 of JAGSMS010000020.1, read as the reverse complement.
CATTATGCAGCTTACGACGAGCTTCCCTGTCTGTTAGTTCTGTTGCTGTAACCCATAACGAAGATTGTAAAAAACGGCGCATATTCCAGCCGTCACAAACCAAGGGCAGGGCCGGGAGCTGGCCTCCCGAGGTTCCGGCGGCGGAGTCCCCGGAGCCCGAGTACGAGGAGGCAGCCGACCTCTCCACCAGCATCGCCAAGCTGCGGTGCCTGCTGCAGCAGCGCGCCGAGACAACCCAGTACAGGTAACGCAACTTTGGCGTTGCGACGCGGTGGATGTGTGTGAAACAGCGAAGGAGAAAGAAAATTATAAAAGTAGGTGTCACCATAGACACGTGTAATCTGCTTCTATGGTGGCACCTATCCACCTGCCGAGCTGCAGAGCTGCGATATTGGAAACGGCTTTTCTATTGATCATACTTTCTACAGATAATGGTTTTTTTTATGAACAAATAGGCTTACGTTTGCCCTCAATCTCGCTCGATGGAAGGCGAAGATGAGCCCTAGGATGGTACACGTTTGCCGAGAAGGTGTCTGTTCACTTTGGCCTTGAAAGATGTGATGGTGATGTATTTCGAGCCGATTCGGAACACGTCCACAACTTCCCATCACTACCGGCAGCTGACAACACATCACAACAGGCACTTGCTCATCTTTACCCTTCCCGTGTCTGTACATCTGCGACCGGCCGCCGGCAGGTCGGACGATATCTGGTGGGAGGGGGCGGAGGAGACGCGCGGCCGGACGCAGCGGCAGCACTCCACGCGCCCGGTGGACGCCGCTACCTTGGCCGGTTGGTTACCTTCAGATTATTTCAGGACGCTTCATTTCTAAAAGTAAAACTTTGGCTGTAAGAAAACTTTTTAATAAATTCATTTCATTTTCAAACTAGTTTTTATATAAATATGCCTTATTTATCTCATTGTAGCAAACTTTTGGCGGAAAACAATAAAGAAAATTATTTAACTTCAAACTCTTTTATCATGCCTTGAAGAAGAAAAAAATATTTTACAGTAACATTGAAATCATCTGATTTTTTTTGTCAGACGAATACGACATGAGCGTAGAAAGGAACGCATCTCCTGGGCAAACCTCGAATAATATGCAACGGCTGGACAGGTGAGTTTTTTTTTAATTAAAAAAAAATGTCTCATAAAATTTTGTAATAAAACACCTTTAACAGTGTTGCAACAGTAAATTTTGTGTATATACCCGCTCTGCATGTAGCGGGTGTATTGGACCGGACACAGGGGAGGGTGAGGGGGGGCTCAAATAGTTCTGATATCTATTAATCTTCAAATAATTATTCTTCGATATCTTTTCTCCATACTTTTCATATTACTCTTACTGACTTTTCTCCAACATTTACCATTAATTTCGTTCTTGCTACCTTCTCTCTTCGCTCATGTCTTCTATGTTCTTCTAGGTTGTTTCAAAGGACCGTCACTGGCGTGTTCAATTCAATAAAGACTGCGGTTGGCGCAGAGGGTGAAGAAGTCGCGCCACGAACTTTGCACGATTGGAACTATGTCTGCACGTCTGTCGATCTTAGTGTGAGATGTTATCTTAATTTCACTTTATTTTATAGTCATGTTCTCTCTTCGCCGGTTTGTTCTAGGAGAATTTTGTAGACCAAACAGACTATTATATGAAAGTGTAGCTATTTTTATTGTAATTTCTTTACATATCTTTCTTCTCGTTATTGTTATTAGAGTAATGCACTGCAGGGATGCTTCCAATTTTTTTATAATTAAAGAAAGGAAGAGAAAGAAGAAGGAAAAACCATTTATTCACGACACAATTACAACACGTTGATTATTATGAAAGAAATAGAAAAAGAAATAAATGCGGAACTTAACAAAAATAAAAAATAATAATTAAATATATACTAACTTAAAATAAAATAAATACTACAACAATAATAAAACTAAGCAAAGAGAAGAAAAAAAAGCTATAAAATTTTAATGCTGTCTTTGCCACGATTTATCTGTACTGCAACGTTGCCGTGAAAAGGACCTCACTAGGCTATGGCCGCGGCTGTAACAACAGCCTTGGCCCTGATTTTCAGTGAGACCAGCAGTGGACAGAGTATCTCGGTTCAGCTGCAATGTTTATGCGATAGAAAAAAAAAAAAAAGTAAAAAAAAAGCATGTACTGTGTTTTTGCGAGAACAAGATGACTCGGATAATCACTAATCACCAACAGAACTTGGTTAAATGGCCGATTATGAAATATCATATACATTTAATACCTTCAAGATGCTGGATTCCTAACGGTGTTTTGTTCAAACGATCGAGTATGTGGTGATACAGAACTAAAATTTGATGATCCTGGCTGATTTCCACCACAACGACAATTTCTGAACACTGCACACACACACACATAGACACCAACTCGTCTTTACCTTCTCGTATCAGATGTAATGATTATGCTAGAAGATCACGGAAAGTAACAAATACAGTGTTGGAGATACGCGATGCAACAAAACACGACCAGACTCCGAAAATCAATAACATGTAAAACGAATCAGGCGGTCCAACTTTGCGGAAATACATTATTTTAAAGATGTTGGAAAAAATAACTGCACAACTCTGCATGAATTTTTTTTTTATATAATTGCATATATTACCGAGTCCGAAGAGACGAAGGGCACTCTCTCCTACCATTATCGCCCGCGCAAGCACTCGACACTAGACAATATAAAAAAAAAAAAATATCGAGGGTCAGATACAGCCAGAATACACAAACCAGAAAGTTCACTAAACATCACAACTGTCACTTTTCGCGTTGGCGTCAAACGTCACTTTCTGTACGTTTGTTTGTCGGCGGTGTGCAGGTCGGCGGCGCGGTGGCGCGGCTCGTGAGTGCGCGGCGCGCGCTGAGCCACGTGGACGCGGCGCTCGACCCGCTGCAGCCGCGCGCCCAGCCCGCTGCGCCGCGCCTGCCGCCCGCTGACTTCGGTACGAATCGCTGTCTTATGTTGCAGCTAGCTTCACTTCGGATCGCTCAGAATGACTTCGTAGCGCTTCGGAAGCGTTCGGAGCGCTTCGGAACGGCTGACGTCAGATTGCTTTGAGCCGACTTTAGATAACTTCTGCTGGCTTCGAGTGACTTCGGATTACTTTGCTCTACATTATTTGCTTTAACATATTTTTACTTCAGTTCATTTTGGGTTTAGTGATGAAACGACTATGTGTTAGTTATTTAGATATCGAATTCGATTATTGGAGTTAATAATCGACTATTACGATTATAATAACAGTTATGATCATTAAAAAAGTAAGGTAACAATTTAGAATTACAAAATTAAACTATTAGACCCTCTTGTGCTGATGAACAACAGTACAGTCACTGTTTTGTTCCGCTTTGGAAGGTACAGAGAGCCAGTATATTTACGGGACTGTGAGGCCAATGCTCAGTGGTGACAACGCATCTGTGACCTTCTTCTATTGAGGTTGTTTGCAGGTGTCCATGGACTGCAGTGGTCTCTTACCATCAGGTGGAATTTTAGCATATTCTGACTCCAATCCATTAAACAAAAACTTAAGTTAAAGACGGCTTTTGATATTTCCATACTGTGTTAAACGTCGTATACCATTAGTGCTGACAACATAAACTTATTTCCGAAACACGCGGTCCCAATAGTTTTGGCCATTTGTGGACTTGCAGAAATGAAAGATAAAACGAACACAATTGAATAACTTCAAGATTACAAAATATAACGGTCATGAAATAGCGAGCTGGCGACCGCTCGGTGTCACTGGCGAAGATGCACGAAACCACCCGAGTATTAATCGGCGAAAGATGCGCCGACGCACCATTGACATTCGCGCAAACAGCTGTTGTATCAGCTGACACATTCGTTTTAGTTCTGTTTATTTTCGCCGCACGTCGCGATTACACGTTACGTTCACGATTAATTGTAATCGATTCAACACTTCAATCGGTTTAACTTTTTACACGCAGACATATACTGGATCGTCTTCTCAACAATTGTATACGCTTCATACTTGGACTACGCAAATATGATCACATTTCCTCATTTCGTTCTCAACTCAAATGGTTGTCTCTCCCATATCGCAGACTTTTTAGAATACTTTGTACTTTATTCTCCATCTTACACGATCCGTTTGTCCCTGAATATCTGAAATGCAAATTTCAACATCAGGCTGACTCCCGCGACCGCAGTCTCCGTTCTGCGGATAATGCACCTCTTGACGCACCTCTCTGCCGCACCGGCTTCTTACACAATTCTTTACCCATCATGCTGTCAGACTCTGGAACGAGCTGCCAAATAGTATACGCACAGCCTCCAGTAAAGGCACTTTCAAGCGTTTACTTTGGGATTGTTACCTAGCGATGCAATAGTAGTGCAGTTGAAGAACATTTTTTTTTTATAACATAAGAATTCGTGTTCATAGAATATATATTGTATATTTACGACTATCTATGCATGTATGTATGTATGTATATATATATATATATATATATATATATTTATTTAAATATATCTATGTATATTATTTAATTATATGTAATCCTATTTATTTAATTGTATACATATTATTTATGTATTTATTATATATTACATATTATGAAATGTACGCACTAAGTTTGCCATTTCAATAAAATTTCCTGTTAGGGTCTGCTGGAAGAAATTTCAATGTATGGAATAAGTAGTACCCTTGTACTAACACTATGTTTTAATGTTTTTCATGCCTTTTTGTGGGTACATAAATAAATAAAAAAAAAAAAAAGAAATCTAAGTTTATGTATGCTTTGTATATATATATAAGGTTATATAAATATGTATGTATAGTGTGTTATGTGTTTTATATAATGTACAACTATAATTACATGTATGTCTAAGTACCGTCATTTATAAGTATTATATTGTAGTATAATATTCGAGTATATATATATATGAACATAATATTATTGTGCACCCTTTTACATTTTCTCTGTTCAATCTAATGGTAGACTGGTAGAGAATGCCTCTTGACATTAAGTCCGCCTTTTTGTCATATAATGTGCAAATAAAGTTTAAATAAATAAATAAATAAATATCCGAGTGCTTTGCACTGTGTTTCATCCTTTATTATTTATTAATAACGAATACGGACACTGCTTAACTTAACTTTGCATCCCACAGAGGAGTGGTGCAGCTCGTCGGGCTCGGCGTGGTGCGCTACTTATGCGATAGGTGGCGCGGTCGGCGTGTGCACATCCCACGTTGCGTTTCGTGTCGCCACGCTGCTGTTCGCCGGTGAGTTGTTAAGAAACAAAACGGCCGTTATTAAAAAGTACACAATGGCTTAACAATATTGAATTAGGGTGACTGTCAAAATATCAGGTTCTACGAGATACATTATATGTGTTAAGAGAAGGGTTGATAAATAAAACCACAACTGTATCAATATACAGCCAGCCTTATATACCCTCAAATATACCAGCTTAGACCAATGTCTAAGCTGGTATATTTGAGCATATTAGATCAACATCCTTATTATCTTTATAAAAGGCAAACCATATCGCGTACTAAATATGTTTAACGCCATCTAGTTTGTTTGTAGAAATTTACATAAAATTAGAAGAGCAGTTTGAAGTATAGATTAATAATATGCGTCTTTAACAATGAGTACGTTTAATTTGTAAATTTTAAATGTTTATTTTTTGTTTTGCAATTGCACCCTCTGCACCTCCCGTCATTTATTTAAATAAAAGTAATATTCCACCGCTGGGCAAAGAACTTCTCTGATTTTGGAGCCGGGAAGAATTCACTATGCTGTACCGAACTTATGTAATTAAACCGATAGCCCAGTCTTTGTGGCATTTGGTTGACGAACGAGCTAACAGTCATCTGGTAAGTGGGTACTGCAGCCCGCGTACACCTGCGAAACCACTTCAATCGCAGGTGGTTAGCACAGATCCGCTGTCCGTACACCGTCATACTAACATGAACGTAATTATATTGGTCCCTTCGAACCGGAACACGGCCGGGGTTGCACTGCTGCATCGTGGCAGGAATAAGTAGGAGGTCGCTACCGACCCTGACGGCGCCTGCGCAGTGAAGGTGCCTGCCGCGTAGCTGTGTAATGTTAATTTTTTTGTTAAATGTCATCCGTTGCAGATTTAGCGGAATCTTTAATAGCGGTTTGGTTGGACGAATTCAGCGCATGGCTCAGGCGGCAAACGTTCGTCGTGTTCGAGCAGATGTCGAACGAGGGCGCGGATTTGAACCCGAAGCGGAAGATGCGCGACTTCAGCATAGAGGAGACCTGCGCCGCTGTCATCTCGACCGTACCGGGTGAGGAGCGTTGCGTTTGACGATTTCGTTGCAGCTCCTGGTGTTCGACCTTCACCACTGGATGTCCAGGATGGGTTATGTCGAAAGCCCTGCGATGTGCGTCAAACATCCGCGGCCCTTTCGCCGCCGGCCGCACTGCCCCCTGCCACCCCTCGTAGAGGCCTATTCCATGGAACCGCCTTCGCCTCTGAGACCTCTAGCGGTGGGTTATGTGCGCGCACGGAAACACTCAGCAGTTTCCATATAGATTCTGGTTGAATACTTTAAAAATTAATCTTCGACATCGGAGCAAAAATCAAAAGCGGAAAACGATCAAACGGTTGCCGGTGCGTTGCCGTCCTTTAAGGATATTTGGGAGAAAGGATGGTGGGTGAGGAGCGGGATGGGGAGGGGGAGTGGGCCTCACCGGTTACCTCACTCGCCAAACGAAACGCAGAAGTACAAGATGCTTCTACTTCACTCCGGTATTCTGCGAGACCGTGGTACCGATCCGGTCGAGCCGGCCCATTCGAGCAGCAGCAAAAGACGCCGCTTGGCTCTACCACGTTTAGAAATGACTTGCGGGTCTCCAGCACTCGTTCCGCCGAAGCTGTCAAGGCCGTGGGGGGGTTATAGTCGCTCCGGCACTTATTGCTCATCCAATATGTATGTTTTTCCAGAGGTGTATCTCTTCAGCGCGGAAGCTGTGAGGGAGGCGGTCGAGCTGACGGTGTCCAGCTTCAGTCACAAGCAGGTGAACAGGGACGTGGTGCTCCGTGCGCTGGAGCTCGGCGTGGCGCAGTTCAAGAAGGCGGCCGGCCTGAGGAGCGCTTCCTTCGACTCCAACTGAGCGCATGCAGTGACGTTGATCTTTGACATTCCAAAGAAGTAAACTAAAGCTTTAATGAAAGTACGTCAGTTATTTGTTTCATGTTCACGATGTGGTCTTGAACGATACTTGTTCCGTTTTTCTAACAGACATATCCGAGTGCTTTTCATAGTGCAAGTGACGTCCGCGAGAAGGTGTCGTCTCGCGAGCCGCTGTAGGATTTTGACGTTTAACTAAGCCACGCCCACGAGCTTTCGTCGTGCCTGGCGATGCTTGACCTTGAGTTTAATATTATCTGTCTGTTACAAGATCGCATGCAGGCGGTGAATAATCCCAAGAAAACTAGTTTCAATTCAAATATGCTTCTCCTTGTCGCGACCGTTTGCATTCTAATAATAGATCTATAAATGTTACGATTGTATTTATTGTACACAAAACAGCATATTTTCATGCTTTTTAATTTTTTTTAAGCAAAATTATAAATATATAATAGTGAACGATTTCTTAACATTTCTAAATTGTAAGTCCTTTATGAAATTGTCTATAATTTAAAAATATATTTAAAGATCTGCTTTATGTTTGATATAATTTTATAGCATGTTATTCGACGAGCTTTTAGTGCAAGATACATTATTAATATCGATTTAAATGTTGTACTAAATGTTTACGAATCGGTGAGGTCTCCGAGCAAGGCGACATCTCTCGCATGCTGGCGCCGGTAGTGTTCGATAGATGTCGCCTTTTCTTTCACCGCTGAGCAACTTGTAAATGTTCGTTACAAATAAATATGTCTCTAGTGTCTATGCAGTGTATTTATTTTAGTAAGAACATCACTATACGCGCGTCTCATCGTTTGCAGTTCGCATCTTGATATGAAGGATTTGTATGTTTTATGCGGCGAATATAAATAATACGCTGCATAAGAACATGGTAGAGCCAAGCGGCGTCTTTTGATGCTGTTCGAACGGGCCGGCTCGACCAGAATACCGGCTTGCAGTAGAGGCATCCACTCTCCCTCTCATCTCCCAAATATCCTTAAAGGCCGGTAACGCAACTGCACCCTACCTCTGGTGTTGCAGGTGTACGCGGGCGACGGTAATCACTTACCATCAGGTGAACCGCTTGACCGTTTGCCGCCTTTAATGTAAAAAGAAAAAATAAGCTTTTACTAGACATTTTAACTGCTACAAAAAGGGAGGGAGAGGGGGGGGGGGTTAAATAAGTGAAACATTCATTACCATTGACCGTATGAAAATATTTATTATTCAATTAACTCATTTTAAACATAACTTAAATAATAATTATATCACAGTATAAAAGACAGAGAGAGAGAGAGATATACCTCTCCATACGATTATAATAATATGAGGAATTCATTGTGCGGAACGTTCGACACTCGACCATAGCCCATAAACCTAAACCTAACATTAAAAAAAAAGATGAGCAAATTCTCTCCACGTTTCGAACACTTATATAGAATTTAATTCAGTCACAATCTAGTTTAAGATGGTATTATTAGGAATTAGCTTTAAAGCTTACCGGTTGCTAATTTCAATAAATCTATCTACACCAAAAGGTTCTCATCTCCAAAACACTCTTCGTAATTGTCAATATTTTCTCAAGTCGTGTATCAAATATTAGTTTAAAAAAAAAAGCAGATTGGTGATGCTGGATCCACTACTGCTCGGTGACCGCTCCAATAACGCTGCGGCATCACTTTAAAGTTTTAAAAAATCACAGCGCCGTCACAGCGCTGAGGTCCTCACAGCTGCGGCGGTGCGGGGCCGTGTTAGGGGCGGGGGGCGGAGCCTCCTGCCTCTCCACCTCAGTGCCTCGCGAGCGGCTCGACCCCGCGAAGTTCAGGAACATCTAAGGTGCGATACGAGATTTATTTAACTAGGTACAGTATTATGTATGACATAAGCTCTCAACCACCGCATGTATACCACCTATAGCTGGTGGTCGGAGATATCTAGGACATTTCATTCGAGCATTTCAACGAACTTTTTTTTTTATTTAAAAAAAAATGTTACCTGCCATTATAAGAATCTCTCCTGTGTCGCGGAGGCCAGTTTACATATACATGAATTGCACACGGACAAACACCCGGACCGGGAAACTAATTATTTGTAGTGCATAGAAATACTAGTACCGTGCGGGAATCGTACCCGCGACCCACAGCGCTGCAGCTAAACACTTAGCCACTACGCCACTTTAAAAAGTGTGACAGTGGCATTCTGGTGAACCCACAGCTTATTTAATCCGAAAGTCATTTTCAAGTCAAGACGATACAAATCGTACCCGGGTATATACGTAAGTGTGTAAGTGGTTAGAATAAGGACACCCGATTATACGTAATCGTATTCGGGTGTTCTAATTCTAATCATTCGGCTTCAGCTGCCAAGAACATGATGATGGGCGTTTCCCACAATTACTACCAATTGTTACTATTAGTAAGAAATACTGGGATTATTTTTTACCAGTTTCACTACCAACAGGAAACCTGGGAACTAAACGTTTCAACATTTACTTATATATATATATATATATATTATTATAATTTATATATATATATATATATATATTTATATAATTTAAATTCAAATTTGAGCGTATAAGGAAATCTTGTATTTTAATATCAATTAATGTAGCGAAATACATGAAAAATTATCTGTTCACACTATGGATTATCTGTGCCAAGTTTCATCCAAATTGGATACTCAGTTTCAAAGGAGAAAGCAATACAAATTGGCTCGAAGGCGGGGGCATAGGGCTACGCCCACTTCGCGTCGTTCAAAAGGCACCGCCCCTATAAATACCAAATTGAAAGCGAATAAATCCATAAATAATACTTTTTCATCTTAGTACATTAATTTAGATTAAAATAATATTACATTACGGCACTTCCTCACAAATACTCACAGACGCCGACAGTGGTGGCGACCTACCTGATCGAGCGAGCTCTGATTGACCGTATAGTCCTCGACGTCGCCGGAGACCTGCAGCTCCGCGGCCAGGCGGAACACGTCGCTCAGTTTCGTTGCTATCTCTTTGCCGTTGACTGAAATTAGAAGTTGCAGTACTTCACACTCAATTTCACCAGTTCATATTATATCATATATATATGAGAGTGAGAATATTTTGTTTATGGGAAAGGCGGCAAACGTGCAAGCGGGGCTCGCTTGATGATAAGTGATTATCGTCGTCCAAGTACATCTGCAACACCAGAAGGGCTGCAAGTCCGCTGACGGCCTTTAAGGGTATTTGGGAGAAGGAAGGGAGAAAGAGGATGGGAGGGGCCTCCAGTTACCTCACTCGCCGAACGTAACGCAGAAGCACAATATGCCTCTACTTCACGCCGGTATTCTGCGAGGCCGTGATACCTACCCGGTCGAGCCGGCCCATTCGAGCAGCGGCCGTAACCTCCGCTTTGCTCTACCAAGTTTAAAGATAAGGTTACTTATAGGTACGTGTCGTTTCTGGTACAGGCAATAAAGCAACACACTTCGCAATAAACATTTATTGCGAAGTGTGTAAATCAACAGAACTTATTTTTTTTTTCAAGTTATTATAATGTAAATGGTATACATACAGCCTGTATAACGCTATTAACTTAATTTAAATGATCATCAACCACAGCAACAATTCAACGGTCGACGGTGATATTGATTGTTCGCAACAGAGACATTGACAATACTAGGTTACACGTTATCAAAATTATAATAACAAAATGAAAAAAATAAAAGTCAACGTATATAGCAAAATAGTTAGCATTTCCTGAGCAACCTGTATGTTTCGCTCCTTCGAGTCTTAAAACTTTTGAAAGGTTGCGAAAAAGACGGTTTTGTATGAACAATATCGGGACCAGCAAGTCGTCCTACTGACAACAAACACGCGGCCTACGGGAGAACAACCATTCAGAATTCTAAATTATCTTCACATCGATTTTCAAACAGCTTGCGTTCACGCTTCGGATTGCGCGTTACCTAGCCAGTCCATTCGAAAGGTAGGTAGGACAAAATGGTGCAGGTAGTTACCGGTGGCCTGCGCGGGCAGCAGGAAGTGCAGTGCGGCGCGCTGCTGCACCTGCAGCTGCGCGTGGGGCGCGCGCCGGAGCACGAGGCGCCACAGCGCGCGCGTCCCGTCCCCCTCGCTCCCGCCGACACCCGCCGCCCCCCGCACGCGGCACGCCACCACGTACCCGCCGCCGAACCTGCGCACGGACGGACCTTCGCTTTATATTAGCTGCTTTTACAAATCTTCAAGAATCACACAAACACGGTCACGATTTCCGATTACTAATTTTACAAAAAATGCTGGCGATGCAATAAAATCTGCCATCTCGTACCATAACTGTCAATAAAAGTGTTCGAGTGAAGCCAAAACAATACCAAAAATCTGTAGTCAGGTCGTTGTTTTCGTGGTATAAACAATGGAAAGACGTTAACCTCTTCATGCAGGATGCAGCTTGCAGGCCAGACGCGCGGTAGGCTAGGGCTCCGAGCCAGGGTCCGGTCGACGGATACATACAGTTGCGCAGGCAGGAGCGCCTGCAGGCCTCTGCACGAGTGTCACGAGCGCGGTCTGCTACTTCGTTCTACTCTGACCTGTCGCACACGTACCTGCGCAGGCAGCGATCGAGCGGCGCGAGCGCGCGCAGCGCTCCGGCCTGCACGAGCGCGACGCGCGCGGCGAGCCGGCGTGCGTCGTCGAGCGCGTGCGTACTGAGCAGCACGGCTCGCCCGTCGCCGCACGCTCGCCGCACGCCGCGCGACACGCTCGCGCGGGACGCGGGGTCCATCCCGCTGCGCAAACATGATTATTTAAGCGTCAAAACATTTAAAGATCTGTCAATAAAAAAAAAGAAATAAACACGTTTATTCACGGTCTGAGTAGATACCACACACGGTACTGAAAATTTACAAAGCGAAAATAACTCAGAAAACAATCCTATACGATATGAAAATATGAAATAAATAACTTGGCAAAACGGACCCTCGGTAATAGTCGAAATCTAAATCACTCAACATGGGTACCACATACACACACACACACAGGCTTAGTTGGGTTGTTATAAACACCATAAAATTATCATTTCGATGACTACTTGTTTCCGATGAAGATGTATTGTGAAATTGGATATCTGGCTTTGTTGAATTAATGAACTTCTCTATCTTTGATTATTGGCATCCTGACAAATATTATTCATGTATAATATTCATATATAGTGTGCGTATTCCATTTTTTATTATTTAAAGCTTGGTTTGTAACCGAAACGTAGCACTCAAATTCGAACCTGAATTTAAACATTAACTAAATGTTATAGTTCAACATGTCCAACATCTTGGAGCACATAGCACACGAACATGCGCATATGCCCTACTCATGTTTCTTTCTTAATTCTTTATATTTAGTTTCAGTGAAATTATGGTGTACTTGACTCACTTTTCAAGACTCATTATTTAAGAAGTACTCACTGCACTCAAACTTATCACCACTTATTTCAATTCCTCCAGGCCAACGATACTAAAGAGCGTTCCTCAGGGATATATTTTAGGCCCATTCATATTTCGCAATTATATTAATGTCTAACCATACATATCGAAATAAGAAGATATGCTGCAATTAACGATTTGCTGTAAGTGGACTGAATTCCGGGCTGATGATTGTGAAGTTATTACTATGCACCTTGTAGGTTCGTCTAGAAGAACCAACGGCGTCCTGCCCATAAAAGCGATTGCTGTGCACAATTTTCTCTTGTTCCCGCCACTGAGCGTCCCGCTTCGAACGTCCCTGTACTTTGTCAGGTCAAACATGTCGATTGTTCTTCGAATTACCTGCAAAAATATCTACAGTGAGAGACTATAGGATTAGACTTCTAATCTGTACGATTAGAAACAGCAATAGTGTTTAACAGTGTAAATATTGAATAGTGACGGTTCCGGCGTCAGTATATGCCACCCCTTTTCTTCCCGTGGGTGTCGTAAGAGACGGCCAAGGGATAGCAATGGCTCCCGAGAGATGACGGGACAACCACCTCGACAAAGTACCATACTAAAAATAAGCAGATCGATTGATGGATAGCAGCGACTAAGATGCGAGGTGTCCGGTCCTGGAATCGCCAATCCGCTTGCCAAGCGAAGCGATTGTAGCAAATTCTCCTTAAGGGAGAGGTTTATGTCCTGCACTGGACTGTTTACAGACTGTGAAGGCAAGGGATGACGGTCATGCTATTATAGACAACAGGTTGAACTCAGGGACGACCAAACCGTTGATTATTAGTTGTCTTCTGTGATTTGTGTATGTTACAATTATTTTTTAAATTTCCCATCCAAAAACGTGTAACATGTTCTTGATCAAACGAGAAAGATGAGGTCACGTTAACTTTTTTTTTTCGATTGGTTTTTGGATTGATGATAAGCGGGAATTATTAGCTAAAGCTTAATGTACGGTCGGCTCTCTTACTTCTTTCTGTTCCGTGATGCCGCGCAGTTTGCAATAGAAGTGCAACGTCTCCTGCACAGTCAGCAGAGGGTCGATGGCGTCGCTTTGCGGACAGTAGCCTACGAAGTGATTAGAAATTAGATCGAATTCTGGTTATAATTAATGTCACCGCAGTAATATAGTCTTTGTTTTGTCAATAAACGAAAATTCTCAATCTCATCTGCACGCGGCGCTGATTACTGATTAACGAAGGATGCTCTCGTGAATGAACTGATTGCGGAAAATCAATCCGAACAAACCGACGGAAATACTACAGACTAGTGATGAGGAGCAGCGTCACCGGTGCGAGGGTACTGGCGCTGGGTTCACCAAGTATGCTAGTTTTTGTTGATGCTTACATGGAAAGATCAATATCGAGCGTTGGACTTTTATAGACTTTTATAGACTGATAAACTAAGTAAAACAGCGAAGTAATTAATGAGAAATACGGTCAGTGTTTAGTAAGTTTAATTACGTTTATGTTCAAATGCTTACTGATAAGTCCCTGGCAGAGGTCCCGCGGGCCTACCCTCTTGTCGTTAAGATAAATGCTGCCAGAAGTGGGTCGAAGTTCTCCCGTCAGCATTGCGAAAGTGGTCGATTTTCCCGCGCCATTTTGTCCCAATAGTGCCGTGCACTGTAAATGTCATATAAATACAAATATAAAAAACGTAGATCGTTTTGTACAAAAGAACCTATAACTTTTTTATCATGTGCATTTGAGGCAACTCACCTGTCCGGCGGGTATCCCGAGTGTCAGATCTTGAACAGCAACACGCCGACCGCCCAGCGCCGGGTACACTTTGCCCAGCCGCTCGCACTGCGCCACATCGCACTCCAGCGACACGATGCTCTTTATGGAGCCCTTCTTTTCTTCAGTTTCCACGTATCCTACGGAAAGGATGAAATTTGGTTGAGCGACGGCACGACATAATTGTACGCAACTAATTAATTCTCAAACTTTGAGAAAGTCTCTCAAACCTGATCTGAATTTTTATAGCTCTTATTCAAGATATGCAGTATATTCTAATATTGTTAATTTCTGTTATTAAAAGAACTTATAAAGACAACAGCTGTTATTTTTACATCATAGGACCCTAAAAATATTATTTTAAAAATAAAATACAACGTTATAATGTGAAAAACCATCCTAAAATTTAAATTAGTACATGTTGTTTACACTTTTTTGATGTGTGTATTTCGTAATTAATATCAAACAAATTAAATAGTTTCATTTCAAATGTGTAGTATTTGTGTAAATACGAGAAATCATTCTGTATACTTTATTTTCTTATTCAAAGGTATGGATTTTGTGATAGTATAAATAAAACAGGGGCGACCCGCGGCCTCGTCCGCGTGCTCGGAAAGGTCCTAATATTACCTACTCTTAATTAGGATAAAATCTTTCCCACAGAAAGTATTACACGACATATTCCGTTCAGTCTTTAAAGTCTGACAGAACGACAAATAAACAAAATTTCACATTTGTATTATTAAGAAGAAATAAAACGATATTATAGCATTTCTGGAATCATAAGTAACATTAACAAAATCGTTCTATCAAAATTCGTGAAATAGCTTATCAAGTTTAAATCTTTACAAACATAGTTGCTTGTACTTTTGTGTACATACAGACAAACAATGAATCCTACGTGTCAGTATAGTATAAATAAATAAATACCTGCATTGATATTGCCAATAGTTCTTAGCCGCAGAGGCGTGCGCGAGCTCAAGACCCGCCTTCTCTCGTTGAGCACTTCTGGATCCAGCTCGCTCTCCGTCAGCGGTTCTATCGATGCTGAACGGAATCTGGCGAAATGAAGTAAGTAAAAGTAAATAAAAGATAGTTTATGTCTAATTTTATTTTGAAAGGGGGAATACATCATCTCTATCTACAATTACCAATCTCACCTGCATGCGGTGGAACGATGTTCATTTTTTTAGTTAAGTACACACACACAGACACACACACACACATGCCTGTAATTCTTTAAGAGAAATACAGATAGGGCCAATATCTTCACCAGACATCAGACACCGACTTTTTGCTAATTGACGGTATGAGCTTCCAGTTCCACAAGAACTATTTATACATATATAGTATCACAACTTGACGAGTGCCAGTACATCACCGCTTTGCTGAACGGTAACGATGAGGGTAGCGGAAGTTTGGAACTTCCCGAGCCGCATCTGTCAGTTGGCAGGGCTCGGTGCGTGCAGGTGAGCGACATGCCACTTACTTCACAAATATAACCTCGAAGCAGTCGTACTCGATGGCGAGGTTGAGGAGAAGCAACACCGTGCCGACAAGCACCAGCGCTGCATAGTGGTAGACCACCAGGTCGCTAAAAAGTGGATCACGGTACGTGTCCATTCCGAACAGACCGAGCACCTGAAAAAAAATATTTAAATGAAATATTAACGTACATAAAGGATGTCAGCGGGAATATACCATCTCTTTCTATCAACTCCATCCTGCATGGCGCACCCTGCTAGCCAAGAAACGAGTCTCTGGCAATGGATTATAGCGGAATCTTCATCCGAATTTGCAGAACCCAAATCCTGCAGACAGGTGATGGGGAGCAGCTTCACTAGTGCAAGGGTGCCCTCACCGACCTTCCTGTCCAGTGCAATGAGCATGGGCAAACCTTACAAGAGTAATATGCCGATGTTGCTGGCTCTTTCTTGGAGAGGCATGTGTTCAGCAAACCAGAATAGAAGTAGTGTTAGGGTACATAAGGGAGTAACCTCGAGTACAATAACGCACGTAGAGTCTGAAATGGTCACGGGTTTTGGGCGTTTATTAAGAATCTGGAAGTAGATGCCTGGAAACTTTCCTAGACTAGACTTTCACTAGTTCTACAAATTATTCGATTCGTCCGATCGATTTCGTTCTACCTTTAAGGCGTTATTGATACCGCCCAAACGGGGAGAATGATAGCTCGTGGTGTAAGGGAACGGAATACACCATCTCCCTCTTTCTCCAAATACCAACCTCACCTCCATGTGGTGCGTCCTGCTGGTAAGCGCACGAGGCCCGGGCGACCGATAGCGGAGAATTCATAAGAACTTGCCGCGCTCAAGACTAACCTTTCAAGAAAAGCATGGCGGTTGTTCCGAGAGATCTTTGTCCAGCACTCGATTTAAATAGACTGATTAAGAAGGCACGATGAGAGGATCTACCATCTCAAGCATGGGAATAGCAATCTCGAAAAACAGAAATAAAAAAAAAGTACAATACTGTAAAGTATTTCCTCCCACTTTCCAACAGAATTTTTCTTCAGCCATTTTTCTAACAACGTTGCTGGGGGCGCCTGTCGCTGGTTCATCGGTACGAGCCGCTTTCAACAAAAGACTCGAATTCAATCCAAATTTACCAAAGCTTGGCGATTATGATAAATCTCATTGCCAGAGAGGCCTATACTTAGGTTTTAATTCTCGAGTAAAAATCAATAAAATAATTGAAACAAACCTGCGCTTGGATAGTGGTCTTGGCGATCTCCAGAATTCCGTCTCCGAGTGCGAACTGAGGGCTCAGTAGCAGGATCTTGTGAAGCACCCAGCGGGCGTTGTCTGTCGCCTGGGAAGGTTATTTCATCTATTATTTCTCTTTCGGATTGGGATGAAGAACGACCTAACAGTCCTTTTTTAAGCGTGGTAGAGCCAAGCGGCGGCTTTAGCTGCTACTCGAATGGGCCGGCTCGACCGGATTGATACCACGGCCTCGCAGAATACCGGCGTTTCAAACAGTAAGCAGTAATTGCTGTGTTTCGGTTTGAAACATGTCGGTTTCGGGCGGCAAAAAACTGTTGTTTGACGGCAGAAATGGGTAAGAGTGTGGTACCGACCCAGACGACCCCAGAGAAGGAATCTACCACCTGCTAAATGATTTTAACTTGATAGTTTATTAACTGTAAAAAGACAAAATCAAAAAATAAATTATCTTTTATTGGAACCCCTCAAGAAATCACTTCATAAAAATATTATTTCGAGAACGCGTGAAGTCCGCCAACCCGTACTGGAGAAGCTTCAATCTCTGTCTAAAAACAAATTTTTGTGCAGCAGTGCCCATTTAATGAGTAACTCTTGTTTATTTACTCTTTAGTTTTTTGCGCACGCGCACTTTTAATATCTAGACATAAACATCCAAGTAACGCCGTCTAGCGACGAGTAGGAGAACCATTGCGTTGTGCGCTCACATCGGATTCCGAGATAATGTCCAGTATGAGCAGTAGCGCGATGCCGACGATGCCGACGAAGGTGTTGGCGCAGAACAGCACCATGTTGGCGAGGCTCGGCTGCGAGAACATCTTCTCGGTCACGTGGACCACTCCCGCGCATCCGTACCTGAAATTCGACCATGCTTTCAACTTGTACCTCTGCATTCTTTCCACCAGTCGATTTAAGACCACTGCAGAATCGAAGCGGCCGCAAGCCGACATACATTCCTTGGAGGGTTTGCTCATGGCGACCACGCGTGGTGGACGTCTTGGTTGAGCATAGTGCCAGCACTCTCGCTCTGTTAATGCTGTGCTTCACGAGTCTGTGAGATTTGAGTTCGGCAAATTCGAATAGTTTTGTCGCCAGAAGTCATCAGAGCATTGTTTATTAGTTATAATACTCCGTGAAGGAAACGTTATACGGGATGTAGTTAGTTTAAATTTCGGTTACACAATGTAGTACAAATTCAAAGCAAATAAAATTAAATTTTTTTTTTGGAAAAGACGGCAAACGAGCAAGCGGTTCACCTGATGATAAGTGCTTACCGTCGCCCACATACATCTGCATCACCATAGATGCTGCAGGTGCGTTGCCGGACTTTAAGGATATTTGGGAGATGCGAGGGAAGAGGAGAGGAATAGGGAGGGGATGTGGGCCTCCGGTTACCTCACTCACCGAACGAAATGCAGAAGCACAAGATGCCTCTACTTCACGCCGGTATTCTGCAAGGTGCAAACCACACCCCTGTTCACAACCTAATTATTTACACAAGTTAGCAATCTGATTCTGATAGACAAACAACACTGTATCATCAAAGATTATAAAACTACCTTAAATATTCTTTGATATCACCGTGGTCCTACAAATATAATCTACACTTTCAACGACAAGCAAAATTAGAGAATATTTTTTTTAGAATAAGTTTTTAAAAAAAAAATACTTTTTGTCGGATGAACACAATACAGACGTTGAGAATGACAATGTTATGGCATGCGATATTTTAATTTAATAGGTTAGGCTGCGGACTGCGAAACATGACGTCGCACGTTCCACTCTGCTGTATCTGGAGTGAACCACTCCAGATACAAGCTGTAATGCTTAGTGGGAGGGTGAACAGGAACATTAGTAATGTTAGTTAAATAGTATTGCAAGTATTTTTGAAATGACTAATAGCAGACTTAAATGCATGTGCACAACTCACCCGTACAACAAGATGAGAAGACAAATCGCCGCGAGATTGTTCCTGGTCACGAACACGGGGAAGTGGAACGCTTGCAGCACCATCGCAGTGATTAGGATGTTTATCAGGATTATCTGATGAGAGGCAAGTGTTTTTTGTAATTTGTCGATTCTGTTATGGATTCTTCACTGCGCTTATCACATCAAATCCTTCCAAACTGTGTAATCCCTATGACGTAGAAAACATTGTGAGCAAACCCATATTCTTCCAAAAAACTGTAAGGTCAAACTGCCTAAATTGGGACTTTTATAGCTTGCTACATTTTCTCTTTAAAATTTCTTAGCTATATTATCTTGTACGACAAGACCATGGTCTACTTTAGGATTCTTTCACGAGGTAATAATTCACTTAATTTTTAATATATTTTTACTATGTAGGTACTTTTTTCGTTTTGCGGTGTACCGTAAATTATATTCATTCATTCATTCATACATAGGCGCTGGCACCCCTGAGGATTAAGACGGAATTCCTCAATACTGTAATTATACTCTTCAAATCGGTACACAGTCACAACAGTAGTCGCACTGCTGATTACCGGCAGAGATAGGATAGAGGGGGATACTTTCACTGGAGTCTCCCTCCACCTACCTAGTGACGTCTGTATGACGCCAAAATATTGAACTCACGGTCATATCCCATGCGAGAGCGGTGAGCCAGTAAAGCGCGGGGCTGACGCCGGCCAGGAGCTGCAGCCGCTTCTCCTGGCTGCAGCGCGTGGTCACCAGGTACACGGCGGCGCCCGCGCTCACCAGACTGTAGGCGATCAGCAGCATGCCGGTGATGCCGGCGTCCGCGATGTGCTGGTATCTAGGAAGGATTCAAAATGAATGCTGTTTACTAATGAGTTTCACGAGGGGGTGATGGGTGTAGGGTGAGAGACTGCACTGAAGCCGTGGTAGCCTAGTGCCTCAGGGCGCTAACTTTAGTTTCAAAGAGCGCGAGTGAGCTGGGTTCGTGCCCGCACCATTGAAATCGTTAACAGCAATTTATATTTGCTGTATGTACCACGTGCTCGGCGGTGAAGGAAAACATCGAGAGGTAACCCGTAATCTTAATTTTTCAACAAAATTACATGAATTTCACTTGCCTATCGTAATTTTATTAAATTTGTGTTAGATTTCGTTATGGGTTCACTGTGATGGAGAAGAAATAGGCGAAAGAATCTGCGGTATTCTCTTTTTTTTTTTTGTCATTTTTTCACCTTTCACTCAGCAAGCGGCGCCACTCATGATAATTGATAACCGTCGCCCAGGTGAAGGTCCGTTGCCAGCCTTTAAGGATATTAGGAGGACGGGAGTTAAAATGTGAAGATGAGTTGGGGGAGGTGAAGTGGGCCTCCGTTTACCTCTCTCACCTCAATCACTTCACTCACCAAAGAAGCACAAGATGCCTCTACTTTACGCCGAGCGAGGTCGTGGCTCTGCCACGGGTCGAGGCGGCCCATTCGTGCAGCAGCGAAGGTCGCCGCTCGGCTCTACCGCTTTAACAATTGTCATACGTACACGGTGTCCTTATTGATTTGCTCGTTGGATATCTTCAACGGATGGGTGTAAGTGGTGATGCTGGCGGCGTGGCCACCACCGCTGATCAGCCGCAGCACGGCGCTGTTGAGAGCGTTGAGGTAGGCGGGCATGGCGTGGTGGCCTTTGTTGTTGTACCACGCCACCAGGTTCGTTATGTTGTTCCCGACTACCGTTGAGTAGCCGCCGTACCTTTGAAATAAAAGATCAAGATAATGTTAGATATTATCGTTTATACTTAAATACCTACATCTTTCTCAATATGTTATTTTAAACACCTAATCAAACAGATGTACCAGCGCTTCAGATAATATTTATTTATTCATATGTCATATACATATCATGTCATATAACCAATAGTAGCAGTTACAAATAAATACACCCTCACCCTTGGAGGAGGGCTATGTTCAGCAGTGGGCTTGTGATAGGCTGAAATATTGATGATGATGATGATGACACCCTCACACACTTACACACACACGGTCACGCACACACAGACACTCGCGCACGCATCTACAACCAGAGATTAGTAGTTAAGAACAATGTTCCTGTAAATAAAACTATGACATATTAGTGTAATCCGTTATTGACCTTGTCTATAGCTAAAAGTGATGTATAAATAGTTTTGTAAATCGCTGCCGGATTGCTTAGTAAATAAAATAAATAAATACCACTTATTACGAGCATGATAAACTTTTAATTTTTGTGTTACGTTATAATTCTCTACTTATACCGTGGGCAAACATGTTACTGTCTTTCTTTCCTACGACCATGGACGAGGAGCAGCGTCACTGGTGCTCTGACACCGCGCGCTGCGCTCACCGACCCGCCTGCACAGCGTGGTGAGCATGGACATACCTTTCAATAAAGGCATCCGCTGGAGCTCTCTTGGAGGTCTATGTTCAATATGGTCTATAGGTCTATGGTCTATGGCAATAGGCTGACGTAGAGGAATCAATCGACCGACCCTCGTTTGGTGGCTGTCAGAGTGCACCAAGTATGGGTGGGATAGGTATTTGGCGTAATAGATGCATCCTTACAACACGATCAGTATTTAATAAATGTATAACATTAAAGCATAGATTAGTTTGTCATTAATTTCTAATGTAATAACAGATTTCGCTGTACCTATTTGTATCGCGATATGGTTTCACTGGTTTATAATGCATAAGTTCAACTAAGATTGTTATGTATAAATGCCACCTTTGTCGATGGTAACCTAAGTCGAGGTATCGCACCTCCTCATGAAGGGCCCTTGGATTGCCGGAGCTCCCCCCCCCTCCCCACCCCCTCTAGTTGTCGGAAATTCTTCGTTAACAGGGGTCAGACCATAGCACGTCGTTGCTCCTCAAATCTTCTTTCACTCACGAGCCTCCTGCTCGGGAGTCAAATAGCAAAGTGGATCGTTTTCAGTCGTTATGTATCTCCTTCCGAGATCCGGGTCCGGCATAATCCATTTGGCGGCCCCCGGCCAGCAACGGGGTACGCGTAAAGCATTTTACATCCACGGGAAAAAAACAAAATGAATATATGTCGAGCTATGGACTACCCATCAGTGTTCTTGGTTAGTTTCATTGCTACAGCGACCCTCCTAGGATCCTTGTGCACGAAGTCGTTGTACCTTAGGGTAACCTATATTTCCGTTTACCTTTTCTCGATGTAAACTTCATGGGACGCAATCAGCCAGTCGTTGAGAGTTTTGACATCGGAGTGCAGCATCATTTCGGGCAGGTTGGTGGCGTTGTACTCGGTCAGGTTGCACTCTTGTTTCGTCTCTAAGCATTTACAAGTTGGATTGTCCTGCAACAAGTCGGTTACATACATACATAGATACAATTATGTCACCAGTGTCATCATCATCATCATCATTTCAGCCTATCAGAAGTCCACTGCTGAACATAGGCCTCCCCCAAAGCATCATGGGGGGGGGGGGGCCGGGATCTAGTGCAGGAAGATGCTGCTGCCCATCTCCTGATATAATATTTTTTTACCATTAGTCGCCTTTTTACGACACCCATGGTCAGACAGGGTTGGCGCTATTCTTTACTTCCGACAGCCGCACGGAATGACACCAGTGTGTATTAACTAATTCGATAGACAACCTATCATTCGTACTCCGTACCTCGTGCGTACACGTAGCCATTAGTGTTGCCTCGAAGTGCGACCTGGATAATTTGATCTAATGGATGGGTTTGTTGTGCCAACTGTCGTTCGCCCGTTAGTCAACAGCGTGTTCTGCGTTTTGGTCAGTGAGTGGGGGGGTAATCGGAGGCCATATTCCCCCTACCCTAACCTTATTCCCCATCATCTCCAAGTATCCATAAAGGCCGGCAACGCACCTGCAGTTTCTCTGGTGTTGCAGATGCACTTTGGCGACAGTAATCAATTACCATCAGGTGAGCCGCTTTGTGCGGGGTAAAAGACCCCTTAGACCATAAAAAAAAATATATATAATAGAGAAATTTTGTATGTCCGTCGTTGAATCACGCTAAGACTGAACGGATATGAATAGACTTTGCCTGAGATGTACATTTATGATGACATTTAAAATAAACATTGTCCATAGAATACAGGATACATTTCATCTCAATCGTGAGTTCTCTTTGGATGAAATATGTGACCAGGAGATTGAGGCCGCGGGCGGCGGCTAGCAAATAATATAAATATTTTAAATTAATCTACTTCATAGATTACCTCGACTGTCCAGTTTCGCGCCTCCTTGTCGTACCGCAGCGTGTTCATCACTTGTTGAGCGAACGATGGAGTTAAGTTATCGTCGTATATTGATGGGTTTTTACTAAAATTAAACATTGAAACTGATTTATTTAAAGCACTAACTAGATTAATAAAAAGTAAAGCACCAGCCTGTATCCAACAATGGGTACATAACTGGACAAAGGCCTGCTTCTCAAATATCTGATTAACGTAAAGTTTGGAGTCGGAAAGGGTCTGCCATACAGCTCCAGTTCATTTTCGAACACCTACAAATGGAATATTCTAGAATCGTATCAAATTAAACACAGCACGTACACGAGATATTCCGTAGTGTTCGCGTACAAGTCCCGATGCAGTTTCAATGCGAACTCGTTGTTCGGCGGAGGTCGTATGCTGGAGAAGGCCATCGCGACAACGACGAACAGGGACGGCAGCGCGAGCAGCATGAACAGCAGCGACCTGCGACGAGGAATCATTTTAGCCTGTGGCGTTTAATTCATTTGGCCATGTGGTAAAACGGCCATCATCCATAGCCATGAAAGTAATTTAGATCGGCAAAACCCGTGCCACATGGTGTCTATGACCTCAATCATTATGTTAATATGGATATTCCCCGGGATTCCAGCTTTCGAATCGGCGAACGAAAATAATATATTCTCATTACAGTAAGTCCGTAACGGCGATAAGATTAATGATTTTTACCGTAAAATAAAACAACATGAAATTCAAAATAGGTGTATATAATCATTAATCACAAAGAATGTTACATAGAAGAGGTAGGCACAATACAATATAATTAATTAATTATGAAGGGTCGTTATGCACTTCAAATGATTATATTTTAACACTTACATGTTTTATATGAGTGCACGTAATATTTTACGCAGTATAAAATGAAACCATAGATTATCAATATTTTCTTTAATGAAAAATGATACATTTTATGAGTTTATTTAATATTCTGACTTCTATTTACAAATACATAACTCTTAATTTTTGCAAATCATGTCATGTCCATATTATTATTTCCTCTTTGAATCCCGCGGTGTGGCACGGGTCGTGCCGATCTATGGCTAATTATATAACTTTGACATGGCAGATAGTTAAACACTGTTGCCATTTAGAGCTCAAAGCTCGTGAAAAGAGAAGAAACTATGTGACACAACTTTTCCCGCCCAATCTTTGACTAATTTAAACTTTTAATCCTAGTTGCTAGTTGTAAAAATGAGTTTTTTTTATTGGAACAAAAGAGCAAGCGGTTCACTTTATGGTAAGTGATTATCGTCGCCCACGTACAACACCAGAGGTGCTGCAGGTGCGTTGCCGGCCTTTAATGGTATTTGGAAAATGGGAGAGGGAATGTGGAAGAGGATGGGGAGAGGGAGTGGGCAATGGTACACCTATATGTGGTTTTGTTAGTCACTCAGCCAAAACTGAGAATTTTAAGGTCTACTTACTTGTTTCTCGTGTAGTGTTTGTACCGGGCGTACAATAGCGCGAGGAATTGATCCGACGCGGTGGCCACGAGTGGGCCGTCGCGTGGGACCAGCGGGGCGTTGTCGTTTCGCAGACTGGACGTCGATGCACTTTTAGATGGTACCTCTTCAACTGTTAGTGGTTATTATGGAGAAATAAAAAATAAAAACAACGTTGAAAAATTATATATAATATTCTTCTTTACTTCATCATCATCATCATCAGCTTATTTAAGTCCACTGCTGAACATAAGCCTCTCCAGGAATGCGCCAATAAGCCAGCACGCATTTCTTTGAAGGGTCGGTGAGCGAGCGCACCGTGCTGGCACCCATGCAGTAGTGACGCTGCTCCCCTTCACTGGTCTGTGAGGGTTTTCGAACGGGTTTTCCGTCGTCATTCGGTTGCCAGAACCTCGTTTGTTACCTATCTGGGTGCACCACGTGCAAGTTAGGTTTGACATTTGCGAAAAAAGATAATACGTAACCCTTTACAGCGACCTCTAAACGGTCTACTGCTGGACATAACCTAATTTCCTTAACTTTGCCGTAATTACCATTCGCCAAGCTAGTGCCCTAGTGCCTTCGACACCTCTGTCCCGGTCTCGGAAGTCTGACGTCACTCGCGGGTCCGAGTAGTGGCGGCAGACGCTCTCACATCGCAACCACACCCCGCCAATGCGCTCTGGATCAGAGTGACTCACGTAATTCTCACAGTTCTAAAACTCTCTCTTTGATGGGAGTCCCATGCGGCCAGCTCCTTTCAATTGTGCGTATAAAGGCTATATGAATCGTGAAATAGTACAGAACAAATTTCCTATCGGCGTAACTTCGAAGTGAATTTGAATGAGATTGTAGACTTCTATATTAGCAATGATTTGCATTTACGGATTTTATTGCGTTCAGTTTTGGTTTCATATTCCCGACGTTTCGAGTGCTTCAGCATCAGCGTCAGCAGCCGTGGTCACGAGGGGGCAGATGTCATAGTCAGCCCGAGTTGACCGAGTTGATAATTTTGGTCCGATCCAGGTACGAAATAATAAATAAAAGCTGAAGGTACAATGAAGGTGAATACAAGACATCAAAAAATCAAATACAAAGAATATAATATAGTTTGGTCACATTTGTCTTCATGCACTTCAGCGCTTTTTTTTTTAAATACCTAGTTCTACGGTCTGTTGCGGTGTGTCGGCTTGGTGGCAGATGGTGAAGAACACCTGCTCCAGGCTGCTGCAGTCCATGCTAAAGCTGCTGAAGCCAAGGTCCGATTGGTTCGATTCCAGCACACAGCACAACTGAAGGTAGCTGTCAGAACAGAGCGTTTGTCAGTTATATTCATGAGTTTATGGGTGTACTGGAAAAATAGAACTTTGCAGAATTTAAATACGTATTTAAGAGAGACCCAGGCTTTGAAGAATGTACACTTAAAGTTTTTACATGCAGAAATCGAACCTGCGACCTGTAAACACTGCAGCCAAACGCTCAGTCGCTGACCCTAATATTTTAGGAATTTATATTTACAATTTAAAAAAATAATTATTACTCACTTGTTACTGATTCCTACAGAGTCAAAGAATGGCAGATTTATTTCTACTTCTAGTCCATTCACGTCAACTAAGCTGGCATTTTTGATGACGTTCCTCACGGTCATGAGCAGGAGCTTAGTCTTCTCCTCTATGCATATTTCTTCATCTTCTATGATCTCTTGCACGCCCTCTAACTTCCTCCTCCTTTCTGAATACATCACGGTCAGCTTGTATCCGCTACCGAGGGTGCGTTTGATCTCAATCGGTGTCCCAGTGGTGTGGACTTGACCCTAATAATTACATATGAACGATGATAAATCGACCGCATGCATCCATAGCAACCATCAGAGATCTGGATTCTCTCATCTTCGACCGAGATTCATGCAGGAGTTTTTGGTCCTGATCGGATAGTAAAATATGCCCAGTAACATCCTCCACTCAAACGACATTGACAATTGAAATGAATAGAAAAAGTTAATAAAAGTTTTGATACAAATCAAACGAAGAACCAATTTAAAATTTAACAATTATATTCAAAATAACTACTACAACAGCACAAAGCCTTGTTTCTGTCTGCAGTTCCACGCTGAATGGTTAAGTTTAACCTCTGAACGAGAAGAATGCAATGCAATGCAAGCATGGGGCGTACTCCACCAGCGGCTGGTGGCGATAGGTGGACCCCAGAGGACACAGTCGCCACCAAGCCATGTTAAATTAACAACAACAATAACAAGGTTCAGTAATGTGGCATCGCTTCGGTAGAAAACAGTAAATGTGTTATCGTTTACGTTACAAAATAAATAAACTATCTTCAACAAAAATTAAAAATAGGAACCGGGGCGTACCTTGTGCATGATGACGATCTGATCGCTCAGCAGTTCAGCTTCGTCGAGGTGATGGGTGGTGAGCAGGATCGTTCTGTTCTCACGCAGCTTCAGTATCATGGACCAGATATCCCTGCGATAATGGTAACAATGAAACTGCGAATGTCATGTAATACAGTATTAACATAACAAATCTGAGTATCATTGATGTATAAGTGTAACAGATTTTTTTTTCTTTCGCCGGTTTCTTCTCTGTCAGAGGAGCTTCGTTACGAAACGTTGGTAGATTGTAAAAAAATAATAATAAGATTTCACATTTCACCAACGAAATTATCTTTCTTACGTCGAAGAACATATGATTTTCATTCATTTCATTTCGTCAACCGAAGCTCAAGTATGGCGAGTGAGGGGTGGTTGCCCCCTGAGTGCCCGCTGTCTAACTACAAAAGGCTCCACAAATTATTGACCTTATTTTTTTAACGGGTTCCTTAATTGAACCTTCCTCATTCGAAGGTAATTACGTAATAAGCTATCGGTACTGGAGCGCCTGGCTTGTTTAGAAATTCTACTCATTATAGCCCACTTTTCAACAGAGCTCATTCGGGATAAGGAGACAGGTGGTGAGCGGTTGAGTCGGTCGACCAGTCCAGATATGTATGTATGTATATATTCACGCCTTGTTCCCAACGGGGTAGGCAGAGACAATCTTCTTTCACTTGCTACGGTCCTGACATACGTCTCTCGCTTCTCCCACTTTCAACAATCTTCGCATGCATGCTCGTTGGTTTAGAGTACTCTTGACCTGGCCTTTTTCCAGAACGTCTCCGATTTGATCGTGAAATGTTCGCCTAGGTCTTCCGGTCTAGGTGAAATGTTTGTTTTCATTCTTTTCAGCTACAGATTCTTTAAACATTACGAGTACCTCCTAGCAGCTGGGTCAACCCCAGCGGTGGGCTCGTCCAACACAACGAGGCCAGGTTCCGCCACGAAGGCCAAGGCCACGCACAGCCGGCGCCTGGTCCCCCCGGACAGCCGCGCCACCGGCTCCTCCGCGACCGCGCCCAATGACAGGATGCGCAAGATGCTGTTGAGACAAAAGAGAAATTACAAATTATACCCACTCATAGTGAAATATACGACAAAAATATCTATTAAATATTTTTTTACGGCAAAGTTGCGAATCTACCGCACACATATAAATAAGTCTTACTTACACTTCGCATATTTTCTTCTTCTATTATCATAGACTATAAAGTCACAGATCTGTAAGTTTATCACACAGTATAATATTACATTCTTCTTCTTTATCAGCTTATTCAAAGTATACAACTTAACATAGGCCTCTCCAAGGAAGACGTGGTAGAGCGAAGTGGCGGCTTTAGCTGCTGCTCGCATGGCCCGGCACGACCGGATTAATACCACGACCTCGCAGAATACCGGCGTGAAGTAGAGGCATCTTGTGCTTTTGCGTTTCGTTCGGTGAGTGAGGTAACCGGAGGCCCACTGCCCATCCCCATTCCACTCCTTATCCATCCTCTCATCTCCTAAATGCCCTTAAAGTCTAAAATGCCCGCAACGCACCTGTAGCTCCTCTGGTGTTGCAGATGTATGTGGGCGACGGTAATCACTTACCATCATCGTTTGCCGCCTTACAATAAAAAAAAAGCGCCACCAAAATCCAGGACGTACTTCCTGAAAGGTTTCTCATCACTGCATCATCACAAGCGAGCGCAGTGCTGTCATGCCGTGCTAGTGACGTAACTTCCCGTCACTGGTTTGTGAGGTTTGGGTTCGATATCTAGATGGATTCTTCACCATCAGACGGTCGCCAGAGCTTCGTTAGCAGCAGACCTAGCAGGATGCAGCTCTTGCAGGGGTGGTTAACATGTGTCATGAGTCAATTATGTTTATAATTCCAATAGGCTGAACACGTATTTCTCGGATGTAAGGGACGAAGTACCATTTTTTTTTCTCTAAAGTCATCGTAACTTCTACGTGGTGTATTCCGTTGACAAAGGAACGAGGCTCTGTGCGACCAACTGATCGCTCAAGATCTATCCGAATATCATCATCATCATCATTTCAGCCTATCAGAAGTCCACTGCTGAACATAGGCCTCCCCCAAAGATTGCCACGAAGCTCGGTCCTGAGCCACCTGCATCCATCGACTTCCCGCAACACTGCGCAGGTCGTCACTCCATCTTGTGGGGGGTCGTCCTACACTACGTTTTCCTGTACGTGGCTGCCCCTCGAGAACCTTTTTTCTCCAACGGTTGTCAGTTCTGCGAGCTATGTGGCCGACCCATTGCCACTTCAGCTTGCTGATCTTTACGGCTATGTCGGTTACCTTAGTTCTGCTGCGGATATCATCGTTGCAGACTCTATCGCGCAGAGAAACACCGAGCATAGCCCTTTCCATAGCGCGCTGAGCAACTTTGTGCTGCCTCATACGGCCTGCAGTGAAGGATATGTTATATATTATATATTCCGAATATGCCGAACCCAAATCCCTGGACTGTTG
The DNA here is from genome assembly GCA_029286595.1 of Bhutanitis thaidina. NCBI lineage: Eukaryota > Metazoa > Arthropoda > Insecta > Lepidoptera > Papilionidae > Bhutanitis > Bhutanitis thaidina. The sequence goes on along the minus strand of JAGSMS010000020.1, from coordinate 623,991 downwards.
ATGGAGAGCAGTATATCCAGTGCGGCTATCTGGTAATGCGCTCTTACCAACCGGCGTGCCAAGATGCTCAGAAAACCAGATTTAGTTTGCGTTATCGAGAAAAACGGCTATGTGCAATACTGGACTTATACAAAGCCTATATTTTATTTATTTATTTTAGGCTTGTTCAAAGCTTTTACGAACGTCAAAATCGACAAACACATAGACTAGTAAGGTAAAAGTTTTACTCGAAGTACATGTAACGCTACCTTTCGACCTCGCCGCGCACGTGCCGCAGCGCGCGGCCGCTCTTCAGCTGCGCGTAGAGCGCCACGTGCTCGCGCGCGCTCAGCTGGCGCAGCAGCACGTCGCGCTGCGGGCACACGCCCAGCCGCGCAGCCGCCTCCGATCTGATCACTACGTGGCCTCGCGTCGGCTTCAGCATGCCGGTCAGGATGTTGCTGTAGTGGTGGACGTGAACATTTATACCTATTTTTGATGACCATTTGACTAGCGCATCAGTGGCCTCGGTTGGTATTCGAAACGTTCAAATCCCGACTGATGCCAATATAGATCGAAGCGAGTAATTGATTTTCGGGACTGGTGGTGTTGTGACCCTATTTAAAACTGCATGCGACATGATAACACCCTTCCTTATGGTATGAGCGTTACATCGCATTTCGGGACGTAAAGACGAGGGAGCGTCTCTGTGCTTCCGCGTACAATCACTGGACCTTAATATCTCCTCGGCAGTTGAAAACTGTTGATAGTATTCGGAGTTGACGCCATGTTCGAAGTCATTACATAAGTTTGTAGTATCTTGCCATGCTGAGGCTTTCAATACAGTTTTAACTACGCCAAAAATTAATAAAAAAAAAAAGAAATATATAAACTATTCTGTCATTGTATTACATAAAAATTAAATTATATCTAAATATTGAAAGTGTTCAATGTGATATAATAAGCGCCGAGCTCCCAATATGTATGGAGTACCTCTGGGTAGTATTTTAAGACCTATGCTATAGTGAATCTATATGCGATATTCGACATATTAAAGAATTAAATTTTTACAACGATAACGATTGGATTTTTCTAGAACTATCTAACAATACTGTGTTGTAGCGGCGTTAGAATATCTGCACCCGTCTGTTTTCCCGTGGTGAAGATTGTGAGAATTCCATCCGCCTACCTCTACAATCAAGAGGCACCGTATTATTTGAAACTACTTTAAATCGTTTAAGAGTTAAAGTTAAGGATGTAACAGATCCGTATAGAGTAATTTAAATACATTTAGAGATAACGAGAGTCTATGACCATAAGCTAAGGGTTACAGGCTGGATTGGAGGGTATAAAAAACCTGTACAATTACAGGCTGTGTGGCATTTTATCTTTCTCGTCAGGGGTGACAACGCATGTGTAACTTTCTTCGATTGAAGTTGTTTGCCGGTGTCCATGAGCTGCAGTAACCACCGTCTTACCGTCTGACTGTGTGTTACTGTAGAGGTATATAAAAAAATTTATAAACTTACATGAGAGTTGTCTTCCCCGCACCGTTGTGCCCCAGCAGCGAGGTGATCTGCCCAATCTGCAGTTCGATGGAGACGTTGTCGAGCGCCAGCTTGGCGCGAGACCCTGACCCGTACACTTTGGTGATGTTGACGACGCTAACGCCCGCCTTTTCGCCGGACGCCTTGCAGTTTGTTACGTTGGTTTGTAGGACTTTAAAGCCTGTGAGTAGCACAGAATTTGTATTATAATGATAGCTTTGCCGATTTCGACCACTACGGCCATGAATAAGATCGGCAGTTGACAACTGCGCAAGAGATATCATAGTGTCTCTAGTGTGCTTATGAAGTGTCAGAGATACAGGATGCACACATTACACAGGCAGAATCGAATAATTTATGTGGACCCAGGTCCCATGGAACAGCAATCAGGTACCCTAGCCACGCGGTCGTCATGGTATATAAAGTATGTACCACAACTGCAGAACATAGACCTCTCCCATCGGAAGGATTTGTCATAACAAATCCGTAGTTTTAAGTTACAAAAGTATTCGTTGTTAAATCGCCAATTGTTAAATCAGCAAATGTACATGGTGCTCGAAAAGAAAAAAAAAACGTACCATAAAACCTGTCGAGCAGTAGTCCGATAATAGCGTAAATAATTCCATCGACAGCCATTAGTATGGCTGCCAGGCCGATGCTCATATCGTCGCCGCCGTCGGGGGAGTCCCACAAGTTGGACCACTGGCCCCCGAGCCCCGTGGCCTCGTACCGCGTGATGTACAGGAACGCGTAGCAAAGCGTTGACGACATCGACATGCACTAGAAACAAAGATATGTTTTTTAAACGTGATAGAGTCAAGCGGCGGCTTTTGACTTGAATGGGCCGGCTCGACCGGGTTGGTACCACGGCCTCGCAGAATACCGGAGGCAACTTGTGCTTCTCTCTCTTCTCTTCTTACCCTCCCTCCCATCTCTCAAACATCCTCAAAGGCCTGCAACACACCTACAGCACCTCTAGTGTTGCAGTTGCACGTGGGCGACGGTAATCACTTACCATCAGGTGAACCGCTAGCTCGTTTGCCGCCTTTCCCATAAAAAAAAATATGTATCATAATCAACATAAAAAAGCCTGTCACTCTGTAGACGTAGACCGGAATTATGGATTACCATTCGACACGACTCTCTGCGAGACGAAACGTGACGGGTGGCCTCATCGCTGGGCTTGCTCTCGGAGATTGCCCCGACATTTTCAAGGCCGTTCCCATAGTCGTCCCTTTGCGACAGCCGCGGGGAGACAGACAGAGGTTCTTTCGACCCACATACTTACGACCACTACTACGTTGCATAAAACACATTAAAGTTGAAATTGATAAATTATTTGTATTACTAAAAGTCATCAACACTGAGGCAGAAGTTCAAAATTCATTTACTGAAATGTTGAAGAACTACTAAATGTTCAGCTTATAGCGTGATAGGTTTCAAATATTGAAGTCTATCTTCAGTCTCAATGTCTATGTTCAGTAAACAACACATGTCAATGGACAGAATGTATATATGTATGTATGTATGTATATATTCACGCCTTGTTCCCAACGGGGTAGGCAGAGACAATCTACTTCCACTTGCTACGATCCTGACATACGTCTTTCGCTTCTTTCCACTTTCATCAATATTCGCATGCATGCTCGTCGGTTTAGAGTACTCTTGACCTGGCCTTTTTCCAGAACGTCTCCGATTTGATCGTGAAATGTTCGCCTAGGTCTTCCTCTCCCGACTCTTCCATCTACCATGGACAGAATTATATATAATAAATTGTAGCAGCCATTCCAGTCGCTAATTTTGTACAGCATTAAAAGAGGCGCTATTTAACGTTTGTATAATACCGATTAGTGTTTATATTTCACAAAAGTACTTACGACAAGAAATTTGAGTGAGCTGCTGAGCACCGCCTCCAGCGACAGGATGAGCACGAACGGCATAAAGGAGACGAGGTAAGCTATGCCGGAGCACACTGCTGCGAAGCTGGCAGCACTGAACAGCTTCGACAGCATATAGCTGCAATATTGAAGGTTCTGCTGGATATCTGGCTAGATGGAAACTCCAACTACCGATTAATGGCGGAAGATACATCCGAACCCTAATCCGGTGGACTTGTGATCATCCCTAGTGCCAGTACCTAAGTACCGGCGCTGCGCTCACCACCACGCTAGGTGCCCAGCGGCGCCTGGGCAAGACTTCTAAAGATTTGTATGTGTATAACTCTTTCATAGAGAGACCTGTTTTTGTAGTTGACTAAAAAAGGCTATAATCCATTCATCCATCCTAGATGTCGAATCAAGGTCTAAGTGCGGTGTCACCCATATGGTAAGATCTGTCACGACATGTCTTATCAGATTTTGATAAAAGTTCACTGCGGGGAAAAACATATCTCTACCATTAGTATGGAAATTGTCACAGACAACTGCAAAAGTAAGAGCCAGAGGATGGGATGTAGTAAACCCATCCTTTAAAGTATTTCTAATGCTCGGTAACTCTTAAACTTAATAATGGTAGGCGTCATGAGAAATAATTCTACACCAGAGAGCGAAATCGTGACATGCAAAGGCTCTTAATCACCACCATAGATGCTGCAGGTGTGTTGCCGGCCTTTAAGGGCATTTAGGAGATGAGAGGAAGGATAAGGAGTGGAATGGGGAGGGGAATGCAGAAGCACAAGATGCCTCTACTTCACGCCGGTATTCTGCGAGGCCGTGTTACCAATCCGGTCGAGCTGGCCGATTCGAGCAGCAGCTAAAGCCGCCGCTTGGCTGTACCACGGTTAAAGTTAATGATGAGCTTCATCCATGCCGGACCATTTCTTAAGATTACTCGTCATTTCCTTTGCCTACAAAATTTCTCTTTGCGGAATCTGTCTTCAAAGAATATGGTTAGAGAATTATGGCGGACGCACTTACCAGAACGAAAGTAAAGAAAATGCGTAGATAACGAGCAGCAGGAAGATGATGGAGGGCGCAGTGCTCGGCAGGACGCCGCCCACGCACAGCACGGCGGAGATGATGGCGCAGGTGATGAGGAGCTCCACCAGCGACGCCACGAACCACGACATGGTGTGGTACATCAAATTAACACCCATCACGGACATCAACTGGAAAAAATTACATGTGAAATTGGTTTGTCTTCGTGTCGAAAGGAGGTGGAAAATCTGTCTGTAGCTGCGCACAAGGCCCTCGAGCTTGTTGTGAGGAGCAGCTGCAATAGGGTGAGGGTACTGGCAGAGAGTTCGCCAACCACAGCGTGGTGGGAAAGGGTGAATTTTTCAAGAAATTCATTCTTGATATTGCTAACGCTTCTTTGGGACCTGTGTTCAGTAGAAGACCAAACCTAAGTTAGGCTAGGGTGACAGAATTATCCCCCTCCCCCCGAATGGGTTCCCGTCTTGTCGTGGCGGGGGGGCTTAGTAACCGTGGCTTGGTCTCCCACGGTGAACCAAGAGGAACCTACATGGCCGGCCTGTCTTTGCGGGGATCGCTGGTCCGAGGTCGCTCCGAGTGGGCTTGGGGAGCCCACTTCGGATGAGTGTTGTGGGGGGAGTGTTAGCTTAGCGCTCTCCTGGCCCCCCACAGACGAAGTGGAGTCGCAGGGGAAGAGGAGTTTTGGTATTGCGTTTCGCCATTCTCCCTATCCTCCGTGATTCTGGCGGGGGCCGCATCGCTGATGCGGCCGTGGTGAGGCCGCGGGGGGAGAGGAGTGTCGGTATTACGATGGCCGATCTCTCTACCCTCCGCGGCCGTAACGCGGTCGGCGGCGGAGCCATAGACCAGATCCGCCGGCGGTGCCGGGAAGGCTGGTGGTTATGAGCGCCAGCCTTCCTGATCCCCATGGCCTCCGGGTGGCGGACTCGGGGGGTCCGTTGCCCTCGTGGGTTTGGAGGCCGAGTAGGTAGGCGCGTCCGTGTTCCGGCGCGTCTAACCAGGGCGGTGTGGGAGAGGACGTTCTCTCTCGAGAAGGGGCCGCTTACAGCGGCCAGCGCTGGTGGCGCTGAAGGCGGAACACCCTGGGGTTTTAGTCGGTGCGAACCCGACATAACCCCGTCCTTGCCCCCAGGGGGCGGGTATGCGTCAGGCATTTCCCCATGTAAATAAAAAAAAAGGGTGACAGAATTAACCAAATTCTCTCTCCTAAAATTTCTCAACTGAATAAGTTATTAAAACAAAGTCTTACCACGGTGTTCCCGGTTTCCTTGTCAGCCACAATCAACCTCACGACCGACGATGTCGTGAACAGCAAAGAGAAGAAAAACGCTACAAGCATGGATTGTGACTCGTACAGTGATGTTTGGAAACTGAAACCGATGAAATATAGTCAATGGATCACATCGCAGCAACCAAAACATGCCTATAGTTGTCATAAGTACGGTACCGTGGTGGTGCCCGAACCAACTCTCGTATAAGTGGGTGTACAGGCAGACGCCAATGCAGTAGCAGAATCGTCAGAGCGTGCACCCCGTGGCAGGAGAGGTGAGCGTCGAGTGATAAATGTTACCCCATCATTCTCAAGCATTTTCTCGATTTTGTAAGTGTTTTTACGATATTTTTCGGGAACGTGGTAATTGTTTTTTCATTTTATTGAACAAACGGCACACCTGATGGTAAGTGATTACCGTCACTCGCGTACATCTGCAACACGAGAGGACCTGCAGGTGCGTTCCCGCCCTTCGAGGATATTTGGGTGATGGGAGAGGGAGTGAGCCCCCCGTTACCTAACTCACCGAACGAAACGCAGAGGCAAAAGCCTCAACTTCACGTCGGTATTCTTCCAGGCCGTGGTACTATCCCGGTGGAGCCGGCCCATTCGAGTAGCAGCAAAAGCCGCCGCTTGGCTCTAACACGTATCGAAATGCCTTCACTGCGTTTAATATATTTTTTTTTATAGAAGAAGGGGGCAAACGAGCGTGCGGCTCACCTGATGGTAAGTGATCACCGACGCCCACGAACATCCACAACACCAGAAGAGCTACAGATGCGCCGCCGGTCTTTAAAATATAACTTTAAAATTAACTTTTGGAAAAATACTTACAAGTCTTTTCTGTAACACGGGTAAGGTTCTTGCTGAGTGTACGTGGCCCATTCCACACTGTCTTCGTCTCCAACTTCCCTTTTGCCCATATCGCTGGCAATTACTTTGATGATGGCTTTATCAACTATGTCCTGGATCTGAATGAAGCCGCGGAAGTAACGCATATTGTCAATGAAATTCGACTCGGGACCCGGCACCCAAAAGCTGTAGATAGAAAGGGACAAGTTGTACTAAACATCGCATCACCAATCATTAAACCAATCGCTGAAATGAGATAATAGCACCGCCATCCTCCTATTAAAGTCAGTTAAACGCAGAACTCTCCAAGAAAGTGACAACAGAAGCCGGCAGACATTTCTTGAAAGGCTTACCCATACTCAGCACGCTGGACGGGCGCAGAGCCGCACAACCCTCGCACCAGTAATGCAGCTTCCCATTGTATTTCGGATGGACTTTTGTTACATTAGGTCCCCTGGGCTTCGTTTGTTGCACGGTGGAATTTGGAGAAAGAGATACATTCCCTCTTACCTACCAAGCGGTTCACCTGATTGTAAGTTATTATCGTCGTCCATCACCAGAGGTGTAGCCGACACTACAGGTGCCTTGCCGGCTTATAACGGGTGTTTGGAAGGAGGAAAGGGGTAGGGGTATGAGGAGGAGGAGTAGAGGGGAAGGAGGAGAGGGGGAGGAGGAGGGGAGGGGGAGTGGGCCTCCGATCACCGAACGAAACGCAGAAGCACAAGATGCCGCTACTTCACGCCAGTACTCAGCGACGCCTTTGCACCAACCCGGTTGTGCCGGCGAGCAGCAGCAAAAGCCGCCGCTTGGCTTTACCACTTAAAAAGCTCATTAAGAATATTGTATACGTACAAATTTCTTAATCTATTCGTAGTCGGCGTGTTTTCTATGTCCATACGTATTTTGTATTCCACGTTCAGGGCACTTCCACACTCGTGCCGTTATTCAGGAACACTAAGCCTGTAAAGGAATTGAAAGACACATCTGAGATTTCAATCAAACCGACCACAATATAAGGAGTGAAGAGTTCTGGAGAAATATAACATCTGGATAAGAACGGAAGCTACCAACTGCGTAGGACATGTTATAGAGCCGTAAGTGTCCGCAGGTTCTTACCTACCCAAACCTGATGCAATGCTTAACAATTGTTTCAACATGTCAAGACTTATGCGAAAGGATCGCAGGAGGGGTTCAGAATAGACGTAACATTTGTGTTATGTCCTGTGTTTCTGTCTGTTAAGTTCTGAAGTTTGTAATCAGACCAAAAACAAAACCGATGATGCCGTCACGAACTTTGTTGTGATCCTTTTTAAGGATATGCTCGTCGGCTATTCCTTAAGATTTTCCGGATTCAGAATATTGTAGAATTATTTACTAGTAAAAAAAAGGGGCTTACCGGCAGAGAACTCACTGACCCTCAACAGATTGACTGCCTCTTCACTTAGCACCTGCTCGTCCGACACCGGCCTGAATCGGTTAAAGTTCATGCACTCTAATATCTCCGAGCTTTTTTGCAGAATGGTGCCGAGGTCCTGTCGGAAAAATGTATGCATTGCTTTAGAACTTTTTGCACGATGTAAAGATAATATGTGAACAGTACAGGTGAGATTTATTCGGGTAGTACTTTCTCTATCGCGGGCGGAGGGAAATTAACCTCCAGCCATGACCTCACGCACCGAACAAAACGCAGAAGCACGAGATGCCTCTACTTCACGCCGGTATTCCGAGTGGTCGTGTTACCACCCATTCGGACAGCAGCTTAAGCTGCCGTTTGGCGCTATCACTCTCTATATCTATTAAAGATACAACATTTCCTAGAATTGTTTTGTTATCGTTTATCGCAGGTTATGTCACGATGTTTTCCTTCACCGACCAATACGTGGTTTATTTAGCACTGAAAATAGCTGTGCTTTCGGTGTCTACTATCGAACCCTATCTACTATCAACTAACTCCAGCATCTCGAAGCATCTACATGATATATCATAATGCCCCATATCTGCCCATTTATTGGTTAAAAGTATAAGTGATTATCCGAGTCATCTTGTTTTCGCAAAAACACAACACATTTTTTTCCTTTTTTTTTCTATTTAATTTTTAACCTTTTCTATCGAATATATATTGCAGCTGAACCGAGGTACTCTGTCCACTGCTGGTCTCACTGAGAATCAGCGCCAAGGCTGTTGTTACAGCCGCGGGCATACCTGAGTGAGGACCTTTTTTGCAGCACAGATAAATCGTGGCAAAGACAGCATTCACATTTTATAGCATTATGATTTTGTTTTCTTCTCTTTGCTTAGTTTTAATTTGTTTGTTTGTTGTGTTTTGAATTTATTTCTTTTTATCTTTCTATAATAATAAATGTGTTGTGCTTGTGTCGTGAATAAATGGGTTTTCATTCTTTCTTTCTTCTATCGATTTAAGTATTGCTTTGTGCTTAGTATCAACAGCGGAGCAGCATACCTGAACATCGCCGAGCTTCTCGAACACATTCTCGACGTCCACGTCGGGCATTTCCATATCGCCTAACAGTTTGATGCGTAGTTCTTTAGTGTTAGGCGCTGTGAGGAGTTCCTTCAATGCGGCGAGACCTTCGCGATGCACCGATAAAGTGTTCACCGAGTAGAAGGCTCTCGCGAAGGAGTGCACGAGATTCACCATCTTCACCATCGGATCGAAGGTTTCGTTGGCCTGTAACAATGTTTGTTCTCTTTTATAGATTCCGATGTGGTGGCAAAATGATAGCCATGCTAATCGACTGGTCAAGGGATGAGCCTCACAATCACATCGACAATCGAGTCGAAGAGAAACGTGAAATCGAGTTCGATCCTCTATGCCAACGCAGAGGTATTCGAAACTCCTGTATGATTTGTATCTCTGATCTGGACCGCTAAGTCGGCGACAGGCTCACCACTTGTCACGTTGTCCCAAAATAAGCCTTACACATCTTTAACATGCCGTTTACGATGAATCCAGACGCAAAATTCAGTTATAAGTGTAGCAAAAATTATTTTCTAGTGCTGGTATCCGAACCCCTTCAGCTCGGCAGTGAGAAACGCTGAGTTATGCGATTTACAATGTATCAAGTTATTTACCTTTCGTATAATTCGTTCCACTGCGGGTGTTTGCGGTGTGTAGAGTATCTTTCCCATAATCAGCGGCTTAACAAAACTCCACACAATCTTTCCTCCGTGAACGCTTACTATCTGCTTGTAAAGCGAGCGGCAGAATTCCGCTGAAAGAACACAAGAGAGATAGACAGATTTTTAAATAACAAATTTACTATATATACAGAGACAATCTTCTTCCACTTGCTACGGTCTTGACATACGTCTTTCGCTTCTTCCACTTTCATCAATCTTGGCATGCATGCTCGTTGGTTTAGAGTACTCTTGACCTGGCCTTTTTTCAGAACGTCTCCGATTTGATCGTGAAATGTTCGCCTAGGTCTTCCTCTCCCGTCTCTACCATTTACATATAAAAATTCTTCCATAAATTTGGATTGAGCGTGCGAGTAGTCGAAACACTTAAATTTCGAATTCAAAAAATTAAAACACCTAAATCTTTTTACTTATTTCAGATATACGACCTACAGATTGGATATTTAGTTAAAAGTATACATACATGGCAAGACCTGTGCGAGTGTTCTGATTGTAATAAAGTTATTAACGATATTGTTGAAAACTTAAATGCAACATTAGTAAACAGAGAGGTAAGTAGAAAAATCTAATATATAAGCTTTAGTATTTAACAACAAATTCAACAGCCGCAGTCGAACTAGCTTTCAAGGATCAGTACGCTGAAGCGGGAACGGGCCCCTTAGCACACACTAGTCGATTAGAACGGGCGATTTGATAGAGCCTGCACAGCAGAGATATCTCCGTACGATATATTCCGATGGATTTTCCGGTCATCGATCGGTCCCTAGAGCCTGGTTCGTTGGTTTGCTGGGTGCATCGCGAGCAGGTTAACATTTGGTTGAAGATGGTATATAAATATGTATACCATACATATACACACACACCCTGTTAGTCTTGATTAATGGCACTAGATGGCAGTAATCGTTAATGTTTTATATCATTTATGTATATAATTGATCAGTATGTATGTAAATATTGTTAATTATCGAAAGGGGATAATGGAATCAAAGGGGGGAACACATCATCACTTTCCCCTAATGTTAACATTACCTGCGCCTAAATAACGAGGCTCCAACGACAGTGTTATAGTGGAACATGTAATGCATATCCCATAGACTCGTGATGGGAAGGAGCAGGCACCAGTCCGAGCCCACGGGTGCGCTCATCAACTGTGTGTGTGTGTGTGGAGTAGTACCAGCAGTAAGATATTGGAAAAGAAACCTTATGTACTCCACTCCTGATGATGGTACGGTACCAGAATGATGGTAAGTTATAAAGAAAGATAGAAAACTAAGCTCTGTTACTTGGCAGAACTGCCAGCTGCTCGGCGTCAGCTTCGCTGGACAGGTCTTTGGTTTCTATGATGGACTTGAACAGTCTATTGACGTGCGTATCGAATGGTTTGCCGCACACCATTCTACCCGCGTCCGCCATGAAGTTACCGGCTGAAACAAATTTATGTTTTTTTATCTTCAGTTTCATATGAACATGTCTGCATTTAGAATTAATAATGAAATAAATGTTAAGTTTAACTTAAAAATAATAAAAAAAATATTCATTGCACATGTAAAGTTCAAGTAATCCGACTCTAACCAGCTTTACAACAAAAAAAAACAAAATCAAGTGTAAACTAGTCATTTGTCCGGTAGTGTGACATTTACAGACAACTTTTCTCAACAGACTTTACCCTGAGCAAGTAGGTATTGAATATTAATGATGGCGATGTCACGGTGACAGCAATGGGTCTTATTAGTGATGGCAACATTTGGCGCACCACACGAAGCTCAGAAATGGCAGTCATTCGCTCAGGAAACCACTACTCAAGATGGTGGTATTCACAAAACGCCCTGCGCATAAATCCATCATCGCGCAACGAAGGTTTCTGTAAGATCAAGATCCTGATACTTTCATCTTCCCATTTCCATCCTGGTGGGAAGAGAAGTTTCTCTCCTTGTGAACGATAGACTAAGAGATAGAGAGTGTCTTATGATGATGAGAAAATAATATAAAAGATTAGGATATACAATTGGCGAAATACTCGGCACCGTTGTTAAAAGCATTGGGACCAGTTCACAATATGTATTAAAAATAAAGTTTGTTTGCCTATAAATGTTGCCAGCATTCGGTATTTATATACAACTTTCTTTTTTTAGACAATGGCGGATTTCACGAATTGCTGAATTATAATGTATATATAATATAAACTAATGCGACCGTATTCCCAATACTGGGGTGGTATCATTCTAGTCCTTTTGACCCACTTTTCACCGCAGATTTTTTTTGGGACAACGTGACAAGTGGTGACCCTGTCGCCTATTATTCTTATTATTTAAGCCGCACTGGAGCAGCATGGTAGGCTCTACAAAATGCTCTCAGACATGCGAAAGAGGCCATTGCCCAGCTGTGGGCGCTTACTGGCGGCTACTTTACCGTAGAAAAGTAACTGGACGATTTTAATATTGACAGATAACTTGAATAGGACAGCGCTGACAATGTAAAGCAGTAACAAAGTTTGAATTACACTGAACATTTAAAGCAACTCGATTAAAACAATTTTGAAATGGGATTCGTATATATTTTCGTATTTAGATCGATCTACTTTCCAGATTAAGGTTGAAGTTATAATCTATACAAGTACAGGCGTCCCTCACATAACACGATTAATTCGTACAGTTCTATATCGAAACCGTGTTGTACGAAGCCTTGAAATAATATAAATAAAAGCAGTGTGTACCGTGTTATACCGAAACCATGTCTTAATGTGTAAAATTTTATGAAAGCTGAAATTTTGTTCCAAATACTACTAATATGAAATAAAAAATTCCAAAAATAATATTCAATAATTATTATTTTTTTAATATATTTTAGGTTGTATTTTTAACTTTTGTATTTCGTCACAATGTTCAATTTAATTTTTTTTTAATAAAAACTTTTTCATTCATTTATTTCGAACAAATTCATTAAAACGCATAGTATGTATGCGTTTTAATCACTTCTCAAAATGAAATGAGAGATTTTTCAGTAGCAATATAGTTGGGGATTTAATTTACCCTTATTGAACGCAATTCGAAGAAAAATTAAAATTTCGTATGCATATTCGATTTTTTTTAAATCGTGTTCTATTAAAACCGTGTTACAATTGTTCTCAATTCTTGTACCGTGTAATATCGAAAACGTGTTTTACAAGTACCGTGTTATGCGAGGGACGTCTGTAACAAATACATTAAGGTAATTAAACAAATCTTACCACCAAATAAACTATTAAAGGAGAAATCAGTCTTGAGATAATTTAAAACGGGCTCGTTCGCCAATAGATCACTTAAATTTCCGATATTGTTTTGCATCACCGGCACGAGGGTCGCCAGCTGTGGGAAGTTCTCCAGTACACGCTCGCCTTCAGATGCTGTTAGCTTAGACGCGGTGTAAAGTTGGCCCAGTAACCAATCTTTGACCTGGAATCATAGAAACATATTCACGAACATATCTTGTGAGAGTAGTTAAACGTGGTAGAGCCAAGCGGCGGCTTTTGTTGATGCTCCAATGGGCCGGCTCGACCGGGTTGGTACCGCGGCCTCGCAGAATACCGACGTGAGTTAGAGCCATATTGTGCTTCTGCGTTTCGTTCGGTAAGTGAGGTCACCGGCGGCCCACTCCCCCTCTCTATCCTTATCCTCATCCTCACTCCAATCTCCCAAATACCCTTAAAGGCCGGCAAGGCACTTGCAGCACCTCTGGTGTTGCATCTGGCATCACCAGACGTGAGCGACGGTAATCACTTACCATCAGATGAACCGCATGCTCGTTTGCCGCCTTTCCCATAAAAAAAAGACAAGATATTTTATTTTTTAATATTTAAAGAAACTTATTTGATACTGCTATGTAAGAATGCCACGCCTTTTCTTCCCGTGGGTGTTATATGAGACGATTAAAGAAAGACTTTGGGGAAGTTATGACAATATACGAGAGCAAGCCCAACGCTGATTATGATGGTGGTTATGAAGGCTCGCTGGGTATTTAATTTAATTTTACTAAAATTAAATAATTGAAGAATTAATCCCTTTAGTAGTCAAATAAGTAAAGTAGCAGCCTGTAAGTGCCCACTGCTGAGCAAAGGGCTCCATGGCCCCAATATTATTGAGAGGCTTTTTGAGCCGAGAATGGCCCGCCATGCTGCTCCAGTGCGGGTTGGCGGGCTTCACATATCCTCGAAATAATATTTTTTATTATTTCTCAGCCCCTCATGGGGTTTTCTCACGATGTTTTCCTTCACCGCCGAGCACGTGGTAAATACTGCACTTAAAACTGCTATTACCAATTTTAGCGGTGCACCCGGGTATCGAACCCAGGTCCCTCGCGCTCTATGAATCTAAAGTGAGCCCCCTGACCATTAGGCTATCACGGCTATTTCTCGGAATTACTACTAAAGGTAAACCTAAGAAAAAAGTTTCTTAGATTTGCCTTATTTAGTTTGTTATTCTACGAAATACCCAGCTGCTCCAAAAGTTTTCTCCCTGAGGGACAAAAAGAGCCTTGCAGATGAGTTTGTCTGCCCGCCCACGCGTGGCATATGTTCAGGAGTAGATCTGTGGACGTCTGTAGTACATTGAAATGTTCTACTTACTTTGTTTATGATAAACGTGAAGTTCAAGTTATGCAACAGCACTGGCAAAATCAGCTTGGCACGGTCGTCCTCCAGGTCACAGAGCTGTTCCACCACCGCGCCATAGATGTCGTCCAATGTGACGACGTCCACGTTACCCGGCACTATGACCTTGCTCAAGTAATCTATCTCACACACGTAGTCGCCGATCCGGAAAACATCTTGTTTCGAAGTGAAGATCTAGCAGGGGTAAGACATGTTGAGCTTCATCATAAAACTAATGCATACAATATATAATGTATACTTTTGATTATAGATAAACATTTTACACACACACAGACAAATATACACGTAATGGCGGAAAGATCAACTCTGGTACCCGACCTTAAATATTTTGACCAGTATCTAAGATCGCGTTCAAAGCACTGGCTTTCTAGAATTGCAATCTGCTAAATATGGTGAATAAAGCAAATGTGCCAAACCGGGACAAGGCTTATGTCCAACACTGGGTTGTTTGTAGACTTAATAGTATTTTTTTTTTTAATTTACATCGTACTAAAAACAAAAAAAGATAGTAAAAGATTGTTACCGGTTTGAAATTAAAATATCCAACTTGTATCCGAGGGGCAGCGATGGACCAGAAGTTGGTGTTGTTGATGCCGAGACCGCTCAGGTCCGATTCTAACCGATCGGGGTCCGAAAACAGCTCGGAAACTTGTACTGAAACAAAGGATTGGCCCATTTTGTACGGGTACAGGCACGGTTGACAAATATTTTATAGCGATTTTCTCCTTTATTATGCGAAGTAATAACCTTAAAGCACTTACTAACTCACCCGTACCCAGAGTCGTTATATCTCAGGGGTCGGACGCCATATTTAAATGTTACGCGTACGATCAGGGTCAGTCAAGTTTAACGACATGAGGAAATCGGCATGTCTGAGAAATACACAAAATATTTCTTGAAGACTTGCTACATCTGTTAACTTGCACCCTTTTTGACAACAAAACCTTCTCAAGAATTAAAGGTCCATATCTCTTCTTCGTCTACTAAAGTTTCAATATTTGTTACGTTGCGTTACAATTCTAAAATTACGAAAGACACGAGAATGACTTGTTTCTACCTTTAATATCATCTTCCGTTAGTGTGTTTTTTGTTTCCTCGAGCATCAGCAGCCCTTGGCTGAGATCGTGCATGCTGTTCTGCAGACGCTGGCTCTTTATCAATGGAGCGATTTCAATCATTAGGCCACGGATGCTGAAATAATATTATCAATATAAATTAAAGAAATCTGTTAGTCTGTCTAAATGTTCCTGACAATCATCGAAACAGGAAGAAATAACGTATTAAAATGATATGTTTTTTTTTATTTTTCTTTCACATATATCAAGTTTATAAACAACTAAAATAAATTACAATCACTCTCAGAATTATACCACAAAAACCCAAACAGAATATTAGTGCAGAAAGATCTATTCCTGCGTAAGCTTGTCTAAAATACTGATTAACATCTTAACCTTCAGGAAGTCTAGTTTTACCTGTATACGATGCTGCTCAGCACGTTATCCGTAAGCAACTCCATAACGGTGTCTATCATGGAAACCAGGCGTCCTTTCATCACACCTTCTAGATCCACTTTACTGACTACACCCAGCAGGCGGGCAACGTGAACCACAATGTCTTCAACGCGTTCTAGTATATTCGAGATGAAATTGAAACGCCAAAACTCATCCATTTGGAGTTGTTGTAGCTGAAAACCAAAGGGTTGGTTTTTTTATTTATTAACCTATCATACGCCTAACGCTTTGTCTTTGGTAAGGGGAAATTAACTTTTCTACTTAATGTTAAAGTGGGCACACGAGGCAGCGGCGATCCGTGTGATTATCTTTGAAGGTTTGCACCGTCACTGGCAGATTTATCTGGGACTCCTACTGACTGAAATCCCACAGCACTCGCACACAGCATCCAGTCCCAAACTATTATACTATTATACCCTGTATCTTGGTAACTGGATGATAAACATCTGCAGTACAGTCAACACTTTCACTGGGGTGGTAGACTAATTCTTTGTCTAATAATCGTCTGGGTAGTGACCACCCTCTCAACCATTTCAGTGTTTCAAACAGCAATGTAACAGCTGTTGTGTTTCGGTTTTCAAGGTACAGAGCGCTAGTTCAATTACTAGATGAGAAGCATTCCCTCTTGGTCCACAGTGATGACATTTTATCTGTTACCTTCGTTTGCATTGCAGGTGTCCATGCATCTGCTGTAGCCACTCCTCAACCGGTGGACAGTTAGCTCGTTACTTTCATCTCAATCCAATACCAATCTGACATCAAACTAAATGATGGTTGAACAAGGTTTAGAGATAGAGATTATTTTAATAATGAAAAATTGAATAGTTTTTTTATCCATTCTGATGTAAAGAATAATTAAAAAACAATCAAGGAATCAATGTCAGGATTTATGGTTCACGTTTTAATTTATAGAACGCGTTTAAAACCTTGTTCATACTTAGTTTTGATGTTGACTGTACACAAACATTTATTTTTCAATTATATTCATCATACAAAAGTCAGGGCAATCGTGAAGTTTGAACAATAATGTTATTTTTCGGTGTGATTTCAGATGTCGATTCATAATAAAATACAGAGTTTAGATATTAGATTTTTCTACTTACCTCTCTGTTTACTAATGTTGCATTTAAGTTTTCAACAATATCGGTAATAACTTTATTACAATCACAACACTCGCAGAGGTCTTGCCATGTATGTATACTTTTATCAAATATCAAATCCTCTGGCTGTAGGTCGTATATCTGAAATAAGTAAAAAGATTTAGGTGTTTTAATGTTTTGAATTCGAAATTCAAGTGTTTCGACTACTCGCACGCTCAATCCAAATTTATGGAAGAATTTTTATATGTAAATGGTAGAGTCGGGAGAGGAAGACCTAGGCGAACATTTCACTATCAAATCGGAGACGTTCTGAAAAAAGGCCAGGTCAAGAGTACCCTAAACCAACGAGCATGCATGCGAAGATCCACTTCCACCAAGATTCCACTTTCATCAAGTGGAAGAAGCGAAAGACGTATGTCAGGACCGTAGCAAGTGGAAGGAGATTGTCTTTGCCTACCCCGTTGGGAACAAGGCGTGAATATATACATACATACATACATTTATATATGAAAATAAAAAGCAATTAAGAGATATTTTTACATCACCATGAGTAAATCGTTAATTTTTACAGAACGAGAAACTTTGTGAACGTCTTAGGGATGACCGTGAAATTAATATCTAAATAAATTGAATATAAGAAAATGCTTGTAATCCATCTGATTGTGTGTCGGCATCCGGTTACCTCACTCACCGAACGAAACGCAGAAGCACAAGATATCGCTTTGCTCTAACCATCGTTTAAAAGTTCAGAATCTAAATTTAAATTAAAAACCAAACTCACTATTCGTAAATTCACACGACTGTTTCCAACAATATCGATAAGATAGTCTTTAGCGATTAACTTCTTCATTCTCGCGGTGAAGTTGTATCCATTTTTCAAATATTTCTTCAAGGGAACATCCACGTCGAGTTTATGGGCCACTGCAACCTGGAGATCCTTCAGGTAGTTCACGTTTTTCATTCCATCAATCTCTTGCAAATGCGGTAATTCAGCTCTGATAAGCTTCAAGGTGTGTGCGAATACTTTGGCAAATCTAGAATTTAATACAACATTAGTGCGTTAATAATGATGACTAGCTCTAGACCCATCAGTGTAATGAGCGAGTCGGTCTTGGAGGGCGCATTCAGATGATTTGATTTTTTTACTTTCAGAGGCCACCTCTCTTTCCAGTTAAGCAACGAAAAAATCCTCTCATGATTTGAGAGGGTTTTTTCTGAGGCGGGATATATATGCTCAGTGACGAACTGCGCAGTGTTGCGGGAAGTCGATGGATGCAGGTGGCTCAGGACCGAGCTTTGTGGCAATCTTTGGTGGAGGCCTATGTTCAGCAGTGGACTTGTGATAGGCTGAAATGATGATGATGAATGATGAAATGCGCGCGATATATTTAAAATTAAAAAAAAAAATAGATAATATAAAATAGCCTGTAAGTGCCAATTGCCGGGTAAAGGGTCTCCTTCTCAAATATCTAAGAGGATGTTCGGAGCCGGTAAGGGTCCGCCACGCTGCTCCAGTGGGCGTTGGTGGGCACACAATACAACATAATACGAATTAATATGTTCCAATATTTCACAGACACGCAGATTTCATCACGGTACTTCACCGTCGAGCACAGGGTAAATTCAGCGTTTTCAATTTGAGCCAAAAGATTCCTCGGGTACCTCGCTTATAACAACATTAAAGCGACTTCCCTGAGGTACTTCCCCTACCCCCTTAGGTAGTAGTATGGTATATTCCCTATCCCCTTTACATCTCTGTAAATGGAAAAGAGAACTCACAGTGTGACATTTCCAAACGCGTTCCTGGTCACGTTCTGGGCTGAACACTGCGACACCTTGGTCGTCTGCGCCGCCATGTCCTCCAGCAAATGCAGTTTCACCAGCTCCAGGAACTCGCTCATGGACTTGTTCAATTCGAATTTCGTATAGTTGCGAGTTGATATTAACTGAAACAATGGAAATATGCCCTTCATGTGTCCCTTATCGTGTAATAATTTACTTCAATTAGTACTCAGCTTAAAGCAACACATAATCAACCATTTTATCATTCAAACACTGTTATTGGTACGCCTGTTTGCTAATCTGTTAATACAATCTATTGACCAAACGGTTCCGGTTTTAAATCAACAGATTTAAAAATATAAACTCAGTTATTCAAACGAGATTTAACATTAATCATGCTTTAAACATGACAAACTATTGAAAGGACCACCTTGGTTAATCCAAGATTACAATTTTATAACAAGGGAGAGTATGTTTGGTCAGTAACTAATTCGGTGTTAACAGTAAACGTAAACAAACTTACTTCTCTAATAGCCATGTCCCAATGGAAATCCTGTTTCAGAGTCGAGTACACATCCTGTAAGCTCATTTCGTGCAGATGACACAGCAGATTGTCGTATTCCTGCTTCTTATACAGCTGTAGATTGAGCTGTTTGAACCATGTCGTGAATTGAGAGCAAAGCGTACATTGGCTGTAAAAGAGAGCGTTCGGTGAATTGTCGTATAACATTTTAATATCAAGGTTTGCACGCGATAGAGCCAAGCGGCGGCTTTTGATGATGCTTCAATCGAATGGGACTGGCACGACCCGGGGCAGTAGTGCCGCTACCTCGCAGAATACCGTATCGTTCCCGGATTTTTCGTTCACCCCCCAAATAACCTCAAAGGCCGGTGACGCTACTGCATCACCTCCAGCGTTGCAGATGTTCCTAGGTGGGTTACGGTAATCGCTTAGAGCCGCACGATCGTTTGCCACTTAACCCGTTAAAAGAAAAAAGAAAAAAAGTTACGTGATCGTAACATTTCACCTGTTATTCAACATCAATGTGGCAGCATCCACGACGTTCCCCAGCAGGCCGAACGATACTTTCGTAAGTGTTTCCGTGGACAGAAGACCGTTCGCCATCGTCCGGAAATGTTTTAGTTTCTGCTCGGTCACCCACGGCGGTACTTGTGGCGACTTCGGTCCAAGCGATATCGTATCCAGATCGGATTCGATTCGAGACACGTCCAGGTCTATAGCTGTGTAATTGACGTCTGTCGACATTTTCAAACTGTTGTCGTAGATCTGTAGAGTGGAAATATGGCATTTAGGGAAAAAGCTATAGAGGAGGTGCATCCACGCATGCCGTGCCAGATGTCGTTGGTGCTTTGTTCAGCAGTGGATTTGCAGACAGGCTGATTAAGAAGAAACATATAATCGGAAGTCTTAAAGACATGATATTTTGCTTCATCGTATATAACTATCTTCTGTCTTCGGTTTGTAAAATGCCCTGTAACTGGTTTTCTAAACTGGTTTGTCATCTAATGTAGTTTAATAGGATGAGTTAAGTAGGTTATGTAGTTTAATGATATGCAGAACATACAAGAATAAAGATAAGCTCTTTTTAAAGTTATCACTGATGAATCGTGTAGGTGATTAAATCTGAAACTCAAAGTAGCATCCTATAAGTGCCCACTGCTGGACAATGGCCTCTTTCACAAATAACTGAGAATGTATAGAGGGTAATAGGAGCCCGAAAGGGCCCGCCACGCACCTCCAGTACGGGTTGACGGGCTTCACATATCCTCGAAATAGTATTTTTTATTGTTTCTCAGATATGCAGGTTTCCTCACGTTGTTTTCCTTCACCGCCGAGCATGTGGTGAGTACTGAACTCAAAATTTCTTTTAACAATTTTATCGGTACGGTTTCAAGCCGGTACAGGGGATCGGATCCAGGCTACACGCCCTCTGTGAAACTAGAGCGGCTCTTATCTGAAACTATGTAGGTAAACATTACAAAAAAAAAAATTGGTGTTTAATTTCGAAAACATAATATCGGAGACTTACTTGGGACGCGAATTGTAGCGGGGGAAGCTCCCGGAACAGTTCGGTCGTGTCTTCCAAACAGAATTGTCGCTTCAAGCTCGCGAGCGCGCCGGCGCCGTCAGGAAGGTACTCGGACAGCGTCGCGTTGAACTTACAAAAGCTTTCTTTACTGTTCGCATTGATGTCGCGTATGAGACGCACCCACTTGAATGAAAGTTTCTTTTATTTATGAATATGAAACATTATAAATAAAATTTTTATATGCGTACTTGAATAATATAAATAAATTAAAAGAGGTTTTTTCTTTTGGCAGAAAACACAAACTAGATACAATAAAAAAGAGTACTAAATAGGCTTACATGTACTTTGTCGAGGTTGGTTAAAATATCTTCTGCAATTTCAAAGATCTTTTCGATGGTATCAATGAAACTCTTCGCGTATGGACCATTGTAGAGTTCTCTCATCTTTTGCCACCAGTTGCCGCCAGATAAGAAATTAACAATAATCTCGTGATGCTGTAGATTGTCCTGAAGGTACTTTAGATAGATTGGTATACCGAGGTCGTATGCGTACTTTATGGAAGATTTTAAAGTATTTACTACTTCTGGTCTGTAAAAGAAAGATTGCTTTTATTTGTCGTTGATATTTTTGATTATCGGATTACAAATATATATACTAGCTTTCGCAACCGAATATCCGATACTGGTCAAAGGTAGTAAAATGTCGAGTTATGTTAGTCGTGTGAACCCATTTTTCGCCAGAGCTTTTGTGGAACCACGTAACACGTTTTTCTTAAATATGAGGAAGCAAACAAGCGTGCAGCTTATTTGATGGTATGTGATAATCGATGCCCTGGAACTGCCATGACATTAGAGGGGTTGCAGGTGATTGAAGGTCCCTACGCCGTAAGTTAGAACAGCGTGACAGGTAGTGACCCTTAGAGCGTCCTAGTAATCATACAGATAGTAGCAATGAGATTTTATAGAGGACCGAACTCTGTTCTCCCGATTCAGGGGCAGAACCCTAACTGCTCGTCTACCGCGGTTATATGATTATACTTTTAGTTTTGACTGCCGATACGTTTTCTTTGGTTGTTAAGCTTAGTGACATAGATTTAAGTAGGAATTGCAGCCGGAAAGAGTTTGACAATCTCGATAACATTAAAGCAGCACCTAACAGGAAATCGTTTAAGAGTCTAGTTCATGATTACCTAATAGATCATTGACAATATTCGGCTTATCTATTTTCGATTTTTATTATATATTTATTTCTGTTTTTTATTGTACACGTATTTGTTTATTTTATGTTACAAATATTTATTTAATTACATAGTGTGCTTATATGTATTTATTAACTTATGAAAGTTACTTGCCAACTACCTTTCACCGTAACAAGGGTTGACTGGTAGAGAATGCCACTTGGCATTAAGTCCGCGCACTGTAACCTCAAGCTTAAAGCTAACAATGAAGAATAAATAAATAAATCACGATAAAGCTCACAATAGAGCTAGTTTCGCCTTCTACTATTGAGAAGGAGGGACAATCTGACCTTGAATTAGTCACACACATCTTACCGCACATTTAAATATTCACAATCGTAATCTGTCCTTACCTTTCTTTAAGGAATTCAGAAATATTCATAACGATCTCTCGATCTTCTTTTTTAAGTATATGCACAAGCGTTGATAAACTTGTTTTAGCATTTACAAAATCACTTTCAAGTTTACTTCCAAATGTTGAAATAATTATATCATATTTCATTGCACACAGCTGCACTTTCACCTTATCCTCCTCTGTTAGTATTTGTTTCGTAGTGTCGTTGTTTTTCAAGCGGTCGCATGTCGTTTTGAAAACTGTTAGCAGATTATGTTCCGCATCGACCTGCCATAAGTTATCTGTGATCGCATCGAATAATACAGCAATAGCCTCGGTTGGTTTTCTTTTGAACATTTTCTTTATTGAAAACAGATCCGTTTCAATTCTATTCATTTCATCATCTGCCGTGTTAGCTGCTATGTCGTCCAATCTCGCTGCTTCTATAGTAGTTAGTAACTTATTTATTATAGTAACGATTCTTGTCAAATATGCCGTGGAGACGACCAGTCTCTTATTAGCTTCACTGAACATTCGATACGAAGGATTCGTTTCGTTAATTCTGTAATTTAGCATCGCGTCAATTGCTTTCATTAGTCTCTCTTTAACGGTTTCTATTTTCGTGACGTTTCGGGTTTCACTTTTGTCGTTCGACAGTTCAGCGATGAACTTTCTCAAATGTGTTGTTTTCGAGAAAGCCTCTTCGAATGTGCTGTTCAGATCGTCCACCAGTGACGTGAAGAAGTAATATTGCTGAAAAAGAAACTGATTGTCACTAGGATGATCATTAACTGGAACTTCTGTGGGAAGATGATGGATGCAGGTAGCTGAAGATTATGCATCTTGTCGTCGATATGTAATGGGCTGTAATGATCATGGTTATTATTTATCATGGTATATACAAGAGCACACAAAACTCCAGCGGTCTATGTAAGATGCATAAATTAAATCTCTTCTTATAGTTTAAAAATATTTGAAAGGTTATCTCTACACACAGTGGGGAAACTTGCTAGTCTTAGTTTAGATTTAGTTATTTCATGTGACACGCAGATAATGAAATTATAAATTTTTAACTTATTATGTAAACTTAAAGTGACAAATCTGAATGATGTAATTTCAATAGAGAAGATGGCTGGGTGTTGCCACCGGCTTGGGATCTAGTAATAAATAAAATTAAATCTGAAACAAGGCAACGATCTCGAGTAACTGTTTTTCGATGCGTAGCACATTCTGCGTAGATCGGAACAAAATTACATTACAAGCCGAAGGTAGCCCGAGTTCACTATGACATCAAGGCGTCTAACACCTCAGTCCCCCCGGGATCACGGGTGGTGTAAACACTCGAAACGTCGGGAAGATAAAAACAAAAAAATATCATTTCTAATGTGTTGGCGTAAATACAAGAATTAAATATTCTCATTAATTTTGTTAAACCGTTTATAGTATAGATATACTAAATACATGATTCGTCTCAAAAATAAATATAATGAGTTAAATTAACAATTAGTATACGAATACTGTAGGCACGTTGTATATATACATACTTACAAAATACATAATGCACATCTGCGGAATGTCATTATTTGTGGCTTTGAATCTTGGCACTTAACAAAATGAATAACAGCTTCTGGATCTTCGAGTCATATTAATTTAAAATTAAAAAAGTCTTTATAAATATTGCCTTTATTCTCTGACTGCTTGTTTCCTCTTTTAATTTGTAGACACCAACATCGAAAACCTATTTAAGCTAGGTTGTTCTCTGTGATTGGTCTCCTAGTAATCCCACTGGCCTCAGTTTTTATACATAGCTCTCCAGTTTTATTTGGAACGTCATCCCATCTTTCGGCCTCTACTCCTTTTTCCATATCTGTGATGCCTGTCTGCGATTGCTCTGGTCCAGTTTATCCTTAGTAGACCTCATCACTTCATACTTTATATTGTGGTATAACTGATTAGATTAAATATACTTACTGACTTAGCCACAACATCCAGTAGTACGTTGTCGCCTCTAGGCAGCGAAATCCAGTAGAGGAACGAAGGGCACACGAATGGTCGGACTCTGCTAATAATTTGCTCATTAATCGAACTGCCCGGTGCGGGCTTCAGGCTGTTCACCACCGCTTCACAATCCCAGAAGTTACTCAGACTTGCACGACGAATCTACATATCCAGAAATCATTAGATACTCACCGATTAAATTATATGAAGCTACTCTAGGGGAAATCTTTTGAACAAACTGCTGACCAAGAGACGAGGCTCTAGCGGCTAAATGATAGCGGAATATCCATCCGAATCTGAAGAACCCAAATCTCACAGACTAGGGATGGGGAGCAGCGTCACTAGTGCTCTCAACAACTTGCCTTGTCTGGTGAGTATGGGCAAACGATCCAGGTAATGCATGACGGCTTTTGCTGGCGCTTTTTGGACTGGCCTATGTTCAGCACTGGACTAAAACAGGCCGATGTAGTAGTGCTGTAGCATTATTATGTTTTGTTGATAGTTTTCCTCTACACATTACATACTTTTCCCCAAAAACTAACAAGTAACTAACTTCAGCTGCACACGCCGTTCCTTGCCAGCCAACAGATGAGGACCACAAACAAAATGGGATGGGGTATAGGAGGAAGTTATTGTCCACGCTCACCGATCTGCTTGAATGGCGTGGTGGAATGGCCGCCACGCTAAATTGTGTGCGTCTGCTGGTGGTCGTGTAACTTTTGATTGACCTTTTATTGGAATGGGGGCAAACGTGCAAGCCGCTCACCTTATGGTAAGTGCTTATCGTTGCCCACGTGCATCTGCAACACCAGAGGAGTTGCTGGGGCATTAACCCCCATTTGGGAGTAGTGGGAGAGATGATAGGGAGGGGGCTGTAGGAGGGATGAATGGGCCTCTAGTTACCTGATTCATCTAACAAAACTCGGCCCTACAACATTCCTCTATTTCGTTAGTAGAATTCGGTGTTTCGAACGACTTGGCCGATTAAGGTCATATTCCTACAATGTATTTCTACTATCGAGACGATTGTTCACAGCTGAGCTATGCAGCCGATAGGTGGCGCTTTGGCCGAGTTATTTAATATTATAGATAACGGGACAAGTTCCGCCGGGCCGGCGGATATATATATAGTTTTCAAAGTGAACAGACACCTAGGCAAGCGTGTACCATCCTAGACCTCATCTTCGCCTTCCATCGGGCAAGATTGAGGTCAAACGTAAGCCTATTTTTCATAAAAAAAAAAGTAGATATACTAACCTGAGTCATGAAACCATATTCCCCATACGAGTTAGCTAATACACCAAGGAAATCCGGTAGCTTTTCATATAAAAGGTAAAGACCTGTTTTCTTTGTGAAACCCATCAGCTGGAGCAAATTGGCGTCAGGTTCTGAAATTTATTTGGAACATATTATGTATACTTAATCATTAACAATCTTTGTTTCTTAATTACTTCTTTAAATCGTATTGAATTATTTAATCGTTTAAATGTTCATAATTCGCCTCTACTGGTATTTATGTTATGGACTTTTTTATTATGTTATGATTACTTGTATTATATTATACATATATTATATTATGATTACTTATATGTAGTTGCGGTAAATACAAATAATCGAGTACCTAACCTGACAGTGCCTATGATTCGATTATAATATATATAATTAGAGCCGAGGCAACATTGTAGTCGGCTTTCCTGCTTTAATTTCATAGTACGCGAGTGAGCTGGGATCGATCCCCTGTGGCGGTTCGGCGAAAAGTAGCAAATCGAGAGGAAATCTGCGAGTCTGAGATATGACAAAAAAGCAGCGAGGTGGACCCTTCCCGGCTCCCAATCACTGTCAAAAATATTTGAGAGGAGGCTATTGTCCAGTAGTTGGAATTTGCAGGCTGCTATTTTTTTTACCATGCTTTAGAAACCATCGGCGTAAGAGTCTCGCACCGTCTCTTAATCACCGCGCTATCTCCGAGAGCAAATCCGACGATGAGACTAGTCAGAAGAGAGGCGAAAACTGGGTTGCGGAAGCCAGGCCAGCTTCGCTGACTCTTGCACAACGTGAAGTCCTTCTATCTTTACAATTATAATTACCGTTGATTTCCTTAAAATAGCTCAACATGTCCTCGGCCACATTGTTCAGGGTAACCGACAGGAATTTCAGTACATTCAACCACGTGGCCCTCCCGACCTTCTTACAGCTGTCCTCGATGATATCGCCGCCGCTGCATCTCGCGAAGCTCCTCCACATCGAGTTCAGAGGGACCCCACCCTTAACGGTCGGCACTGTCACTGAATTTAGTATTGCGTCCAGTTTCGTGAAAAATTTTCTGTTCATGAAAAGAAAGAAGATTTTAGTATAGTATGTGAATTAGATATTTGACAAATATTTTGGCTTCTTCATGAGCCTATATAAAACACCTATATGCTTTAAAATGAACTTAAACTAATGTTTACTTATGGGGAGGATTACGTCCTATTTTTTTTAATAGTTTCTTGAACAACTCGTGTTTGAAATCGTAAGATTGCGACTTAAGCTAAATCGAGTCATAGAACATCGACAGTTAAAAGAGAATAGTTAACTTAACTCTCTTAGAAAATACATAATAGTTTTAAGCGTGGTAGAGCCAAGCGGCGGCTTTTGCTGCTGCTCGAATGGGCCGGCTCGACCGGGTTGGTACCACGGCGTCGCAGAGTACCTGCGTGAAGTAGAGGCATCTTGTGCTTCTGCGTTTCGATCGGTGAGTGAGGTAACCGGAGGCCCACACCCCCTCCCTATTCCCCTCCTCTTCCCTCCCATCTCCCAAATATCCTTAAAGACCGGCAACGCACCTGCAGCATCTATGGTGTTGCAGGTGAGTTGCCGCTATCACTTACCATCAGGTGAACCGCTTGCTTGTTTGCCGTCTTTTCTATATAAAAACAAAATACTCTTGATGATTATGAACATTATGACGTCCTGGTTGACCTCGACCTCGGCGACAACATATATCGAGGGTCGGATACAGTGTCAAAATGACAAAAAAGTTACCGTAAAATTTCATCGCTCTCTGTGGCGTTAAAAACATCAACAGCGTATCTCCAAGCGGAGATAAGAGTTACACGGTCGTCGGGTGATTCATCTAAAGCGTTCAGTAAGATGTCCTTCAATATGGATATGTCTTCTATTACAGCATCGAAGGCTGCAGAGAAGCGCAAGAATACGTGTGGCCCAAAATCTGTTGTGTTGACGTTATCCAGGTCCTGAAACAACAAAAGTCTCTGTTATTTGAACAATGGAATGAAAGAAAAACTTTCTACCATCTTCTCGTTTTCTCGCAGTGGTTGTATACGTCTTAAACTATTGAGGTATATTCGAGGAGAAGTGACTTCGTTTCTGAAACGCTGCCCAGCCGAGTTGAATTCGATTGACCTCTGGGTCGAAGGTTAGGTTATTACAAAAGGTAGGACATCAACTAATTCTATTATTTTAAATCGCCATAATTATACTTACAAGTTTGTAAACGTTTTTAGACTTCAAATAGGAAATCCAGTCTTCTTGCAAATCTTGCGCCATGCACAGAACTCTTTCTATGGCTTTCAGCGCATCTTTGGATCGATCACTCAGTATTAGCAGGTCTGCAAGACTCGTGTTTGAACACGGCCAGCCGGAATTCATAATTTCAATTATCGGTTCTATCTGAAAAGTAAATGTTAATGGAGTAAAATTAAGCGCCGCTGTATGGTGACCATCATTGGTTATCTTTCACCTGCAAGGCACTATCCATCTCAATCATCTGAACTGACAACGACCACCCGCCACCCGTCTGGGTAGGAACCACCTTCTTATCCCATTTCATCCGACGCTCCTCCGATCTAATCTCATACGCTTCGAACAAGAAACTGGTGTGAAGACACGAGTACGTGTATATATGTTGGGACACTAAATGTCTCACTATGATTGACAACTTTAGTATCCCAAAGTTGTCGCGGTGGTCGTAAGCTACCGGGAGACCATGATTGTTGAAACGAATCAATGGAACAATATAATTTAGTAGGCGGTGAAGACACCTCATCTGCCCAGGAGTCTGGGTAGGTATCATCCTCATTTATGCCCATATGAACTCTAACCTATTTTAGCAGTGTAACAACTGTTGGGTTTCGGGTTTGAAAGCTATAGAGAGCTAGTATAATTACGGGCTTTTCGTAGGTGTTCATGGGCTGTTAGTATCAGATGGACTGTTATCTCACATGACGGTCCAATATTATATTAAAAAACAAATGAATGCCAAACAGTAGCATTGTTTTGTGTTAACCAATCGAAAGAACGTAGTAAATCTATCATTTTGTCTGATAGTTTTGGCAATCGAATTGCGAATGGTAGTAAAATGGATTACCATCCCAATCAGCGTATGGCTGTGTTGGTCATACTGTAGCAGAACGCACCAT
Organism: Bhutanitis thaidina; assembly: GCA_029286595.1. Classification (NCBI taxonomy): domain Eukaryota; kingdom Metazoa; phylum Arthropoda; class Insecta; order Lepidoptera; family Papilionidae; genus Bhutanitis; species Bhutanitis thaidina. Next base: position 595,172 of record JAGSMS010000020.1, on the reverse strand, counting down.
AACAGCAATGGCTACCGATAGGTGGTGGGATAACCGTCTCGTAAATGCCAGACTAAAATGAAACAGATCGATGATGGACCGCAGCGTCCAAGGTGCGAGAAGTGTCTGTCAAAAAAATAACAAGAGAAGAACTTACTTGTGTCTCATCTCTTACGATCAGATCAACCCCGTCGTGCATCAACTGAGCCATGTTGGGTACGATCTTGCTCAAGCTCATCACGGTGGCGGTGGGTAAGTTGGACGTAATTGTTTCATTCTTTGATATTGCTGAAAATATGAGAAAGAGTTACAATATTGGAAGTGAAACATATTTCCACACGTATGCATAGAGTATATATATATATATATATATATATAGAGTATATATATATATATTTGAAGTGAAACATATTTCCTCACTATGCAAAGAGTATAGTGTTAATTAGCTGTTTGTGTTTTAAGAAATTATTATTGTTAATCAACTTGGGAGAAGACAGTGACCTCTGTAATACAGGTTCTTAACCTAGCACGGATGTCAGGGCATTCATACTTTGTGGTCCATATTCTTATGACAATAAAGATTATTATTATTATTATTATAGACTTATGTTACGAAATGGGAAACGAATCACGCGGGGAACGTTTCACCTTTCGTTTATATATAGTTTCTCCTTTCTCCCATGTTTTTTTAACTTGAACTTAAATAAAAATAAATTTCATAATCATAACAAGTACAAGAATGTTACCTCCAATTAACTTCACGATGTCGTCCACTACCGACATAGGGCCGGAGACTAAGCCGAAGCCGTATTTTATCTGTACCCATATCTTACTATTCAAGTCGAAAATATCCCGATCCATAAGGTCCAGTAATTCCAAAGTAAGTTTGATGCTGAAAACATACTTTTATCAGTACCAACAATTGTTTTCTTGTATTTACACGAACACTACACATTTGAAATGAGAAGATGACTGGGTACAACAACCGGCTTGGGATCCAGTAATAAACAAAGTTAAATCTAAAACCAAGCATACCACGGACAAAAATTAATAAATAAATGCTGAAGGTAGGCCGAGTTAACTATGAGATCAGGACGTCTAACACCTCAGTCAGAAACGTCGGGAATATATAAAAACAAAATTAAACGCTATGAAATCCGTAAATAATATTGTTTGTGAATTGTTGTTTATGAATAGAAAAGAAACTGCACCATTTCTCTTAAATTATATAAGAAAGCAGAAGATCATCACCTCAACCGAAGACTCCGGCTCCAGCTGTTGGAACTAAACCAGAAAGCTTTAACTTCTTTCATCATTATTGCGACATCTCTGCGCAACCCATCGTCCATTCCATATGTTTTATATTGGAGTAAATATGGATAATATTTGGCCGTTTTCACGTAAAGATTTTTCATATCCGTTATGAGTTTCGTCCATTTAATTCCAACCAGCTGTTGGTCTTTCGCGGACGTGATGGTTGCGACCTGAATGATGGACAAAAGATGTTTGTGTGTTTGTCAATATACATGTGTAGATTTGTGTTTTCATTATATTCTTGACGTGTCAGAGTGATGTTTACTACAACTTGTCCCTTTCTATCTACAGCTTTTGGGTGCCGGGTCCTGAGTCGAATTTCATAGACAATATACGTTATTTCCGAGGCTTCATTCAGATCCGGGACACTCTCCCTTTCCCCCTCCGTATCCTCCCTCCCATCTTCCAAATATCCTTAAAAACTTCAAGAAAGTTTAGGAGTGGCAGGAGGGAAGGGGAGAATGATGGGAGAGGGGAAAAGGTAAGTTAGAGTGCAGACCTGCGCAGTGTTGCGAAAAGTCGGTGGATGTAAATAGTTCAGGACCGTGCTTTGTGGCAATCTTTGGGAGAGGCCTACGTTCAGCAGTGGACTAGTGATAGGCTGAAATGATGATTTTATTTATTTGATTGGAGTGACTAACGAACTAACGGTCCACCTGCTGGTAATTGGCCACTGAATCCTACGGGCACCTGCAAACAAGTACAATTAAGGGAGTTTACATACTAAGACTAAGACTAAGATCAGTTTGACTAAGATGAAATGGCTCACTGCGCCGTGGTAACGACTAAGCAGTTGAACCGACTTTGATTGATAATTGATAAAATTTGAATAATTGGCACCCTGGATAAGGACATGGTATGCAACGATAGAAAATAACTCGCGGGCGAAAACTATTAAAAATACTTACAGCTTTACCCAGGTGCGAGTCATTTCTTAATATATTTTCGAAAACGTCAGCTATATCACACAGAGCTGTTGTAACGTCTTCTCTGTCAACATCTCGAGGAAAATTTAAATAAATCGAAGCGTTTATAACGCCTCTGCATACAGCGTCTTTACTGAAAGTCGCCAGTAGTTTATACGTCTGAAACAGATATTCAGTGCCATCGTTAAATTAATAAAAATTGCAGACTAAATTTCATATAAAATTCATTCAAATCCATCTTATTGAATGGGAGTGGGAGCAGAGTCGCTAGTAGACGCCATGCTCACTGAAGGTTTAAGGTCACCATTTATTAAACAGCTTGGCCGGACTGGCTTCCTTCGCGGCTGCTAACTGGGGAACAGCGGGAATGTGTTCAGTTGTGGACTTGAACCTGATCTGAACTACCTGTAAATAGTCCACTGCAGGACACAGGCCTCTCTTATAAGGAGAGATCCGCTCGGCAAGCGGATCGCAGTTCCTGACATCTCGCACCTTAGACGCTGCTGAACGTCATCGGTCTACTTAGTTTTGGTTTTAGACTTTCGAGATGCTGATCCCGCCATCTGTTGGTAGCTAGTTAGTAGTAGTCATTGCTAGTTTCAAGACTTTTCCATTAATCGCCTCTAATGACACCCACAGGTAGAAAAGGAGTGGAAAATTCTTACACCGATACCATACGCCACAGTGGACGTATACTGATCAATAAATAAAGAAAAAATCAGATTCATCAACGGTAACTCGGACCTTCATAGCAATATACAATTAGAGAACAATATTAAAGTTAAATTACATTATTATAACTTAGACTGTTTATATATTACAAGAGAACGTAACTAATTTCAAAAAATATAGGTCAATAAATTAACGAATCATTAATATTGTAGCCTGTTATGCTGTTATGTTAGCATAAACACATTTTCTTACTTTAATCTCATCAAGAGCCGTTGTCAAAATTGTTCGTATTATTGCTGGGTACAGCATCTTCGCTTTCTCTGCTACGTTCTCGGGCGTTTCGTCTATCTCTTTGTTCAATGCTGAAACTATGACTGTAATGTCTTTCAGAAAAGGTGCTAGTTTGAATTCCAGAATCGGATTTTGTTTCACCACCTCTTTTGCTAACGCTCCATGGACCGTTACTCTATAAAATATATTAAGTAATATTAAAAAAGATTGTATACCTATTTGTTATATTTAAATTCCATTTAGAAAAAATAGTGCTGATTCGTTATTAAAGGAACTTTGGATCCAACTGAAAAAATTACAAAATATTGTTATATGTTTCTTACAGCATCTCCTTCCCCAAGTGCTTTTTCGCACGGACTATTTTCATAAAATCCGATTTTTCATCTAGATCGAATATGTTGCTCCAGTTGACAACTCGTTCCACTTCATCATCTATTTCATTGACAGCTTGGGTAAAGTTCTTTAGAACTTTGAAGTCACGATCTATTGTATAAAGATTGGGTGTTGTGTCCTTGCCAAGCGTCTCTTGGATGAATAATGATGCCATGGTGTTGATCTGCAACGAAGATGATAGTGTCTACCGTTAATACTTAAAGAAGTAGATCTATGCAAGGTAATAATTTACTAAAAAATAAGTATTTAAATCAGTAGATCTATAGATCACTGTGGCACTGTACCTCTTTGATTTCTTCTGGCAGTAACCCACATAACTAATGTAACAATGTGCATTGAATTGAATAACACATAGGTACCGCAGTATGCAAATATTCGATTGAACGTATATCAGTGAATACTAGTATGTACACAAACCTATGAAGGTTTCGTCATACTTTTTTTCAACATTTGTGAATGTACATTGGTTACAAAATAACCAAATAAAAAAAATCCTCTCCTCATCCTCCCTTCTATCTCCCAAATACCCTTAAGCCTTTCGTGAGGTTCGTTCCACAGAGTGGGTGACGGTAATCACTTACCAACAGGTGAACCGCTTGCTCTTTTGTCGCTTTCCCATACAAAAAAAAAGCTAGGATTTAGAATTAACTAGCAAACCGAGCCGGTTTCGGCCGGTCTGCTCTGTGATATATAAACTAAATGTGAACATATTATACTAAATGATGGTAAATAAAGCATTAAAATCCACTTAGAATTTCAGAAGTAATAAGTTCTGTATTCGACTCGAGGATTGCAATTTTGTTTTATACTATTTAAAATTATTGCCAAGATGCAAAAAAAAAAAAGGATTATAATATATTATCCTGATAAGGAGTATAATAAATAAATATTCTATTAATTTACCATTTATTATAGAAAAACACAATTTAACAAATTTACATTATATATGCTCATAATATTTAGATTATAGATCAAGGCTAATACCGAGATTTTAAAATGGATAAAATGATGAGCTGGAGGTGAGTTAAGTGTTCAGGTGAGATTTATAAAAGACTGAAATGCAAGATCACTGACACATGGAAAACTACACTATTATTAATACATTTAAACAAATATTATACATGATGAAAATAGTTTGTGCAAGAATTCAAGCCTTACTAATCTAACAGCGAAGCGAGAAATACCAGCGTAAAGCATAAGAGGATGTCTGTCCATATATTTGACAGACATCCTCTTATATTTCTACTTACATTGTTCTTAACATCGTAAATCCCGAAGGAGCGTATCAAATCAGTGACAAAGTCTTTCCAGATGGCCGTGCATAGCTGAGTTTGCAGCTGGAGCGCTTCCTGTGATCCCACTTCGAAAAACTGTTGCAACTTTCTATTGTCACAGAACATCTCGCCGGGGGAGTCGAGTTTAGATGACAGAATCTAAAAATGTTCCATTACATATATCATATCACATACACGATGTTCTTTTTCAAGACATAAAAACATAATTTTGATTGTTTTTAAAACGTCGAGAGGTAAATATATATATTTGAACAACGGATTAAATAGCGCATCAACAATAATTTATTTATATTTGTCATTTATTTCAGCGATTTCAACACGCCTTTTGATCATTTTAGACGTATGATCTTGTGACCCTTCCACTACCAGCAAGGTCAGAAATTTACTTCGTCACTTTACTTACTTGAGTTCTTTCAGCATCTGCTAAAGCGTTCAATGCCTTTTCAAATATTTCAGTAGGAAGTGATATAAGCGTTTTGATTCCCTGGGGGTGCCTCAGGGACACGTTGTAGATCAACTCTTCTAAATTCACATTAATATAAATAACTCTTTCGGCTCCCTCTATTAGTTTTGTTATCAATGTTGCGTAAAATAGAACATCGTGTTTGGTTTTGTCCGGAAGCCATTTGTAGACAAAGCTCGTTAGTTGAGACATTCTGTAAAGTTGAGAAAGACAATTATCAAAAAGATGCGTCATATCAAAAAGCATTTAGATGTTCACTAATGAAATCTACCATCTGCTGAGATTACGAGCACTTGTGTAGTCAATTTCTAGGTTCGTTTGTTGTTTAGATGATATGGTGGAGGGTAGAGCGATGTCTGTACTAGCTGGTCCCCACTTCATGCCCCCAGAATTCAACATAAGTGATGAAAACTCACACCGATGCTTCTTTGATGAATAAATAAGTTTTAGCTGATACTTACACGTTGAATGCATCTATAGACGTTCCGTTGTCAGCGATTTCATTAAAAACTTGAATAGCATTAGAAAATGTATGGGATATACTCTCGAATTTCGACTTTAAATCATCTTTATTAGCATTTTCAGTGAAAGTGGCATCGGATACGTCTCCAATGGAAGTGTTTCTTTGCTTTTCTAGGAATTTGTTTAAGTATTGTATGACTAAAACAGCGGAGTCGGCAAAATCTCTGACTGTTTTGTAGGATTCTGTGTCACCGAACGTCGGTTCAAAGTAGTCGAGTAGGTTCGCTATCCTGAAATTATACGTTAAGAGTGAGCGAGATAAAGTCCAATTAATTTATAATATCACTAGGCAACGGATTCGCAATGTGAGCCGTGGTAGCCTAGTGGTCAGGAAGCACACTTTAGTTTCACAGAGCGCGAGTGACCTGGGTTCCATCTCCGGTGCCGGCACCATTGAAATTGTTAATAGCGATTTTAAGTGCTCTATTTACCACGTGCTCAGCGGTGAAGGAAAACTTCGTGAGGAAATCTGCAAATCTGAGAAATAATTAAAATATTAATTTCGAGGATATGTAAAGCCCGCCGACCCGCACTGGAGCAGCGTGGCGGGCCCTTTCCGGCTCCTAAACCCTCTCTGATACTGATTTGAGATGGAAGCCTTTGCCCAGCTGTGGGCACTTATAGGTTGCTACTTTTATCGGATTCGCAATGAACAATTTTTGTAAAAAAATCCTGTTTTTCGACTACTTCTCTAATCAGTGTATTTCGAATTCTTACATACTTATTATATTATATTATTGAAAATCGTCATTTTACAAAATTAGTAATGATATCAGATTTCCATTTGCACGTAGTCAAAGATATAATATCTATAATAGTAAATACATAGTAATGGTTTGAACGATTGCGCATTCAAAAACAATAAAATGGCATATATTACTTTGTTCGTAGAGAAGAACCACCATCCCTCCCGTCCACAAATGCGTACATCACTTCTCTCACACCATGCACCTTCACCATGACAGTCGAACGCATAGTGCAAATGAAAAGTACCAAGCAGTAAAATATACCCGCAAAGTATCTGTTTTTGTTTACTCAATAGTTAACTCTCAGTTAAGCCTAGAGTTTAACAGGCTAATTATGATTAAGCAATAAACCATGTTTGTTTATCAGTAAGCGGGCAAGCGAGCAAGCGGCTCATCTAATGGTAAGTGATTACCGACGCCCACATAGATCAGCAACACGTTAGAAACTGCGGGTGCGTTGCCGGCCTTTAAGGGTATTTGGGGGATAGACGAGATAAGGAAGGGATTTGGGGAGGAAATGAGGGGGCCGGCCTCCAGTTACTTCACTCACCGAACGAAACGCAGGAGCGTAAGATATCACTTCACGCCGGTATTCTGGGAGGCCGTGGTACCAACCCGGCTCGAGCCGGCCCATTCGAGCAGCAGCTAAAGCCGTCGCTTGACTCTACCATGTTACGAAAACCAGAGTTAGTTATTTGTTTAAAAAAATCCAACTATCCAACATCCAGAAATTGTGATGCCCTGCTGGCAATTTCGACAACCGCTATATCTTTCGGTTAACAATCAGAATGTGCCACCTGCGTAAGACATGTCATAGTCCTGCGTAACGTTCGATCATTTCCTAAGAGTTGTTTCTTAGTAGTGGAGCAAAGCGGTTTTTTTGCCAGTCGGAGGGGCCGCCTCGACCGGATTGGTGCCACGGCCTCGCTGAATACCGACGTGAAGTAGAAGCAATTTGTGCTTCTGCGTTTCGTTCGGTGAGTGAGGTAACCGGAGGCTCCTATCCCCCTTCTCATCCTCGCTCCCATCTCCCAAATACCCCTAAAGGCCGGCAACGCACCTGCAGCACCTCTGGTATTGCAGATGTACGTGGGCGATGGTAATCAATAACCATCAGGTGAACCGATTGCTTGTTTTTTTTTTATAAAGAATACTAGCAATGCTATTTAACTAACATTACTAATATTCCTGTTAACCCTCCAACTAAGCATTAGAGCTTGTATATGGAGTGGTTCACGCCAATAGTCGAATGGTGGGCTCGAACCTGCGACGTGATGTTTCGCAGTCCGCACCCTAACCCATTAGGCTATTGACGCTTCCCATATTCGTTTGCCGCCCGTCCCATAAAAAAAAAAGGTTAGATTTTTTTTTAGGTTACATGCTTAGTTACAATTTGTGACAAAAATACACCACGTTACTACGTTACGCGATCGTCTCAAAGGACAAGAAACTGATACTAACACGTCTAAATTAATATAAGTAAAGTCCGGAGCTTCGCCATGAAAAATGGCCGTTATTTCCGGCGGGAGGAAGCTTTGGAGCGACATCATTCGCAGCACTGCTGTCGCCATCTTGCCGAGATCAGTAATCCTGTCGTCCTTCGATAACTTGTAGTACATGTTGCCCAACTGTTGAGCAATTATAGAAATCAAAGCAAATATTGAAAAAAAAAAAAAAATTTAATATCACAACAAAATGTTTTCGATTTTTTTTAGCTTTATATAGCGCAGAACTTTAAGCAAATTAAAAGGAAGCTTTATCGTCGTTATCATAATTTTAAACTGTCACAAGTCCACTGCTGAACATACTGCAGTACTGAATCACTGTATCCATCGGCTTCCCGTAATCCTGCGCAGGTCGTCGACTTATCTTGTAAGAGTTCATCCTATACTGCATTAGCCTGTATGAGCTTGTTGCTGATCCTTATGGCTAGGTTGGTCATCTCGGTTCTGCAGCGGAAATCGTCGTTGCAGACTCTATCGCGCAGAGAATTTTTAACATAGCGCTGCTGAGCATTTTTGAGCTTGCTCATACTGTCTGCAGTGAAAGGACCACGACTCGGTTCCACATGTCATCACTGGTGCTGATTATTGTATCTTATGGAACGATAAGTCGATGGCCCTAGGTTAGAGTAAGTTCAGATGCAATTTTACAACTTGTTGACAAGAACCACATATTAAGACTTTTGTACACGGTTCTCGTCAAACCACGTGACCTCAACGAAGAAGACTTTTTTAAAATATAGTTTAATCTAAACTTGTAGTTTAATCAAATCTAATAATTAATTAAGGACCTGAATTCATAGGAAAGATTTGGATGGAAAGACATGGATATTCTTCCACCGGGTGATCATATCTGACCATAGTCCTGGGACCTAGTGTGTTGTCATAAATAAATGAATTGAACTTACCATTTTGATATATTTACCCAAATCGAGTTCCAGCAACAAGTCCATGAAGTGTTTCTGAATGTCCGTGGCGGAAAGTGAGCACACTTTTTGTGCAAACACATTTAAGTGTTCGCTATTTTTCACTTTAATCGTTTTGATTATCGATTCCGGATTGCATATGTTGAAATTTCTCTGCGATATCTGTAACAATAAAGATTATTTGTTCGATATTGATACACGGACAAAGCCCTCCCTGAAATATATGTCTGCGCCAGCTTAGCTTAGGAGTATTCGTCGAGAAGTATTCAGTTCAGCAGTGAACTTTAAAAGTCTGTTGAAGAAGAATATTAACCATGCTCAGGAAAAAAGAAGAAAAATATTTTTATATGCTACCATAAAACATATTCATAATATGCTAAACCAATACTTTATGTCTATGATTGTAGAAAATTATAACTAACATGATAATCTATGGTCTTCGCACTAGACGGGCCTGCGTCGTGAAGACATAAAACACTTTATTGACACTTCTTCCTTACTTTAAAAATTGTATTATGGTTTATGCTCAGTAAATAATGTTTAGTAAGAATAATGAAATCGAGGTCTATAAGTTTAATAAAAAATACTAAAGTAACTTTTTTTTAAATACATATAAAAATAATGAATAACATGTTATAAATAAACAATGTCTGCCAAAAATCCAGCAATAAATAACACATCCTATTGATTTTTAAAAAAAAAACCTTACCTTCCATTGTAGGAATTTCTCCTGTGTCGCGGAGGCAGTTTACATATATTAATTGCACACGGACAAATGCCCAGACCCGGAACAATTATTTGTAGTCCGTACAAATACTAGTAAGTAAAAGTAAAGGAAAGTAGCAGCCTGTAAGTGCCCACTGCTGGGCAAAGGCCCCCTTCTCAATTATCAGTATCAGAGAGGGTTTAGGAGCCGGGAAGGGCCCGCCACGCTGCTCCAGTGCGGGTTGAAGGGCTTCACATATCATCGCAATAATATTTTTGTTATTTCTCAGACATGCAGGTTTCCTCATGATATTTTCCTTCACCACCAAGCACGTGGTAAATACAGCACTTAAAATTGCTATTAACAATTTTAGTGGTGCCGGCACCGTGGATCGAACCCATGGTCACTCGGGCTCTATGAAACTAAAGTGAGCACCCTGACCACTAGGCTACCACGGCTCGTCAAAATACTAGTACGAATACTAATCCCGCGACCCAGAACGCCGCAGCTAAACGCCTAGCCACTACACCACACCACGTCTTTGTTTTGTTCTATAAAGACTCGCAAGCCACTCATCGATTGCCCTCAAAGGGATATGATCACAGTCTGCAGACTTCATGGAGCGTCCATGTTTTACATCAGCCCTGTGTTCTTTTACCCGTTCCGTCACTACAGACCACTGGTGCTGTAAATTACTCGATAACAACGGGATTAAAAATATAAATTAGACGCGGAATTTGAAGTTATACATAGAATATTATTACACAAATAATACGTATTTAGAGTTGGTATTATATAGAGTTTTAATTATCACGTGAAATATTGCTGGTAATCTGTTAATATAGAAATGAATCTTTGTAGAATCTATGCAAGTTCATCCTATTGGATTGAAACTTTGTACAGCTGTTACACGCACTTGCGCGAGTCTACCTCATGGTACCTTTAACGTACACGATGTTTTTTTTTTATGAAAGAGGCGGCAAACGAGCAAGCGGGTCACCTGATGGTAAGTGATTACCGTCGCTCACATACATCTGCAACACCAGAGGAGCCACAGGTGCGTTGCCGGTCTTTAAAGATATTTGGGAGATGGGAGAGAAGAGGAGGGGAATAGGGAGGAAGTGTGGGCCCCCGGTTACCTCACTCACCGAACGAAACGCAGAAGCACAAAATGCCTCTACTTCACGACGTTATTCTGCTAGGCCGTGGTACCAATCCGGTCGAACCGGCCCCTTCGAGCAGCACCTAAAGCTGTCGCTTGGCTCTACCACGCTTAAAAAGCGAGGTGGCGCGCGGCTCGATTCAACGAACAAGTGCATCGCATATAGTTTAGCGGTTTAGTTGGCGTATCACTTTTATTTATTTTGTGACGTTGCAGCGGCTTCAGCTGGACAGTACCACGGTCTCGCAGAATATCGGTGTGAAGTGGAGGCATCTTGTGCTTCTGCGTAACGTTCGGTGAGTGAGGTAACCGGAGGCCCATCCTCACTCCCATCCCCCAAATACCCTTAAAGGCCGGCAACGCACCCGCAGCTTCTGCAGGTGTTGCTGATGTACGTGGGCGACGGTAATCACTTACCATCATGTGGGCCGATTGGTCGTTTGCCGCCTCTTTCATAAAAAAAAATATATATTCTGCTAGCGGACTAATTATATTTTCTTATATTAATTGCACACCGAGTCCCAAACTAAGATTCCCTGTGTCTTGGTAACTGGCTGGTGATAAGACAGACGCACCTACACAGATAAATAATCATATATATATATATATATAAACTTCCATGGGCTAACATTTATATAATAAATACCATTCATACAAACGTCTGCACCGAGCGGGATTCGAACTGACAGCTTCATCATCATCATCATTTCAGCCTATCACAAGTCCACTGCTGAACATAGGCCTCCCCCAAAGATTGCGACGAAGCTCGGTCCTGAGCCACCTGCATCCATCGACTTCCCGCAACACTGCGCAGGTCGTCACTCCATTTTGTGGGGGGTCGTCCCACACTGCGTTTGCCTGTACGCGGCTGCCACTCGAGAACCTTTTTTCCCCAGCGGTTGTCAGTTCAGCGAGCTATGTGGCCGGCCCATTGCCACTTCAGCTTGCTGATCTTTACGGCTGACAGCTTACAGCTTGTGAAAACAGGAACACTACCAACAAGGCTATGATATCGACATATAGAAAGAGATCGTGTCTCAAGCCATTAGAAAATAAACTTACGCCTTCCAAGCTAAGCTCCGATGTCAGCAAGCTATCAGCTATTTGTGCGCCTAGACCCATGTGAGTCGATATATACCGCTTCACTCTGTCCGGATTTCTGAACAGCTCTCCTACGTGGAGACCGTTTTCTAAAAAAAAGCAAAAAAATCCATAAACAGTAAAGGAATAGTAGGTTTCGTTGGGGTTGGTAGGATTTTTTCTTTAAATGTCAACATTGTCATATCATAGATTTAGTTTTTTTTTATAGGAAAGGCGGCAAACGAGCAAGCGGCTGACCTGATAGTAAGCGATTATCGTCGCCCACGTACATCTGCAACACCAGAGGTGTTTCCGGCCTTTAAGGATATTTGGGAGAAGGGAGGAAGGACGAGGAGGGGGATGGGGAGGAAGAGCGGGCCTCCGGTTACCTCACACCGAACTAAACGAAGAGGCACAAAATACCTCTACTTCTCGTCGATATTCTGCGAGGCTGTGGTACCAACCCGGTCAAGCCATCAGCAGCGAAAGCCGCCGCTTGGCTCTATTAACGCAAAATCAAAAAGTAAAGCCCTTTAAGAGGGCTTTCGCAAAGTGAAGGGTTCGCCACGCTGCTCCAGCATGTACGTATGCAGATCTCAGCGGTATTCGAAACACTTTAAATTATGTGCCGGATATGATAAATTCAGCATTTAATTTTATTAATAACATAAAGACTGATACAGACATCATTTTTTTTCTCTCACATCTAAGACACAATTTAACAATTAGAGTATTTGTACAAACTAATATTGTTATCAAGTTGTAGTTTCTTATAACTCACTATAGTATACTCTACAGTATAGTAACTCTCACTATAGTATAGTAACTCTCACTTTTAGATAAGTAAAAGATCTGATTAATATTAATATTCATTTAACTATACTGGACCGTATCAACTAGCTTTTCGCGGTTGCCTTCAAATAAGGTGGCACATGCCTTCTGTTTTTAAACATTTTAAAAAAAAATTGTTACGTGTTAATCTTGTTGGTAATTCTTAATAATACGTGCAAACAGTGATCTCTGACTCCTCTCCTAGCACAGCATGTGTTACAGGAGTCTGTGCTCTTCACATTTATCTCGGGACCGAACTAAGCTTACCCGCCTCCTTTGAAACCTAAAGTGACAGCGACAGAGCCCACACAAAAGTTATATAAAAAAAAGAAACAACTTAATGAATATTTTAAATTGATTCATTACTCTACCTAAAGAGATTAAATTGCAGCAGGATGTGTTTAACCTGTTCGATAACTAACAATTGAATTATCCTTACAAATTGATTAATTATCTTGTTATATAGTTCAGTGCAACGGACTCAGTCGCACACATGCTGTAAACATGTTAAGTTTCTACTAAAGCATTTATGTTGTCTAAAAAGGGTATACAGACGGCTAATTGAACCGAGTGCGAGACGTGTGAAGGTTTTGTATTATCTATGGCGTACTTTTTGTTCGTTTCACAACCTATTTTATTCATTTATATAAATACCGACCTAACGGCATCATCAGTGTGAAGGTAAAATAGCCATCTACTGGGAAAAGGCCTCCTTTGTACAAATACGAGTATTAGAGAGGGTTTAGGCGCCGGAAGGGCCCGCCACGCTGCTTCAGTCCGGGTTGGCGGGCTTGACATATCCTGGAAATGCAGGTTTCCTCACAATGTTTTCCTTAACCGTTGTGCACGTTGTAAATACAGTACTTAAAATTCCTAATAATTTAAATTGCTAATGAAACTGATGTATGACTTGTGTCGTTGTCCGTACGCTAAGACGGCGACAGGCTCACCACCCGTCACGTTGTTCCAAACAACTTCTGCTGGAAAGTGGGAAGAAACGATTACAGTAAATCTACTAGACCTCTGTACACACCACATGTTTCACTGAAGGCTTCAGGGCGCTCACTTTAGTTTCAAAGAGCGCGAGTGACCAGGGTTCGATCCCCGATGCCGGCACCACTAAAATTGTTGATAGAAATTGTAATTGCTGTATTTACCACATAATCAGCGGTGAAGGAGAACATCGTGAGGAAACCTGCATTTCGAGGATATGTGGGGCGCGCCAACCCGCACTGGAGCGGGCCTTTCTCGGCTCCAAAATCCTCTCAAAATGTTTGGAGAAGGAGGCCTTTGGCCAGCAGTGCGCACTTATAGGTTGCTGCTATTTTTCGGTATCTGTCGGTAACTATTACAATTTTCAAGGGAAAAAAAGATAAATAGAATAAGGAGTTATTTTGCGGAAATCCATATTTTTAAAAAAGGTTGGAACATAAATAAGTGGTGACAAATTCTTGCGCCGATAGCTTTTTCACTTACTTGCCACGTGAACGAACTCCGGCACGTCAGCAATATCAGAGAGGGTCGCCAACAGTTTCAGGGCATCTGGAACTGTTCCGGCTGTGTCCAGAAGCGAAGAGTTGGAGAACAGCGGCGCGAACCGGCGCTTCAGCTGCGTTAGCCTAGTGACGTATTTTGTACAGATTAATTCGATGACACAACATTTGTCACAGATTTAGCTGAATTTCCGTACTGGGTGATAGATAGAGGCCAAAGTGAACAGACATCTAGGCAAGATTGAGGTCAAACGTAAGCCTATTTTTTATAAAAAAAAAAACCTCTGCCTAGGACCGGTCTGGGTAGGTTGCCCACGCCTTTGCCCACTGCTGGAGCCACTAAGTAGTTTTATCACTGTTGTGTTGCTATTTGAAAGGTAAATAGAGCCAGTATAAAATCACTAGCTCCGCGCATCGTAATCCACTGAAATAAGGTATAGAAGTCCGAATACACAGACAAACAATGATTGGTGACTCGGTGTTAAATTATATATACTCACTTGGAGTTCGAATACGAAGGTAGCTCCTCGAATCCGTCCATCGGGGAGCATTCATTGTTGACGCTGCAAATGAAGGACTGAAGGAACGTCAGCATCCCAGCGCTGGGCAGCGCTCGGGCCGGGAACTGGCCTGAAGGAAATAATCATAGTCATGCTCTAAAGATTAGAACCTGTACCATTGGTGTTTAAGTTCGTATTGCGATATCATCAACAGAGAGAGACCAGATGACATAAATTACAGGTTTGTCGTTTAATTTACACAACAGTCTCAACATTATCTTGACAGTAGTCTAAATTGTAAATCTATTATTGCTATTATAAAGCAGAGCCGTGGTAGTTCAGTGGCCAGGGCGCTCAGTTTAGTTTCATAGAGCGCGAGTGACCTGCGTTCGATTCCCGATGCCGGCATCGCTAAAATTGTTAATAGCAAATTTTAAGTGCTGTATTTACCACGTACTCAGCGGTGAAGGAAAAATCGTGAGGAAACCTGCATATAAATAATATTATTTCGAGAATATGTGAAGCCCGCCAATCCACACTGGTGGGCCCTTCCCGTCTCCTAAACCTTCTTTGATCATATTGGAGAAGGAGGCCTTTGCTCAGCAGTGGGCACTTAAATCAGCATGCCTATTTTTATTATAAAACTGTAAAAAGCTGTGTCTGTACATTGGGCGGTAAGCCACCTTCTCTATCTAGGCGTTGTCAGGGTAGGTATCTCTTACCTCTACCTCCGCCGCCAATCATCACCACAACCAATCCAACCACTGTATTTATTTATTTATATATTTATTAACTTCATATACATGAGAATGTATATAGGTGTACTTAATGCCAGAAGCATTCTCTACCGGTCAACCTTTGGACGATGCAGAGATGAAATGAAGTAGGTGTAGGTGATAGAATAGAGAGAACTCAAGAGAGGAAAAAAAAATTATAATAAATGTAAATCTATATATAGATACAATATTTCAATACGCATACAATGGTAAATACATATGTAATAATAAACACATACATACGTACATACATACATTTATATTTATTTAAATATATTAATAACTTAAATATTAAATATATATAAAAATAGACTATTATTGAGATGATTCTGCCATTTTGTTAAGGATATGTTCCTTAGCTTTCATTATAAAAAATACCGACTGTTAGACGCTCTGACTTCAAATGGGAGTGCATTCCAAAGAAGTACGGATTGAACAGGAAATGATAAACGGACAAAGCATGAGATAGTAGGTACACTGTAGTATTCCGGTTTGAAAAAGATACTGAATCTGTATAACTAGAGGCTGCGAGGCATACCATCTTACGTTTCAGACGACAACGCGCGACGAGCACTAGCGATTTGCACGTTTATATGATCTTCAGTAGCCACGTACCGGCAGATGGGACTTAGTTCGTTTGTCACTACAATCCAATTAAAAAAAAATGCCTTGTGGGATAATATACCACTCTGCTTTCGCAGTAGTTTTTTGAATTTTAGCCTGTTTACCTGTTTGTTAAGACGAAACTAAAACTAAGCTTACGACTCTAATGCTGTGATATTTTTTTTTTTTTTACCTACAACGACTTTTACGTTTTCCTGCTCAAAAGCCGAGTTAAAATGAACGTGATTATTTATTGAGAAAAAACATTATACATTTTAAAAGATGTTGGAAAAAATAATAAAGCATAAAAAAGAAACAATGAAATGGAATATATTACAAAGTCCGAAGAGAAGACACCTGCACCAAGACTATTACCCACACAAGCACCACACTCGACACTAGTTAATATATATCACCGACATTCATTATGCGACACGTGTTTCGCCTCGTAATGAGGCATTATCAAGCGATTAGACTCCGCGACCTAGAGAATGTACAGACTCGTCGCGACCAACATCTTGAAAACAATTCATTACCCCAATGGAACACAAAACTACGCCGCACGCGTTGATTATTCACAGATTTTATCGCAGGCAAATGTAATTCTAACGTAGATCTTGAATATAACCTACAATACAATAATGCAATACTTACATGTCGAAAAGTCTTGATTATCCACATTAACCCTAACGATATATAAACTGCATAGGACTAGAGTTCCCCAAATGATACCGGCGAGTGTTATCTGGAAAAGAAACAAAACTTGTTTTGTAAACATGGCTTCTTATTTTCAAATGAAACAACAATTAATTATTTACGGATTTTATAGCGTTAAATTTTTGTTTTTATGTGTGCGACGTTTCGAGCTCTTCCGACTCCTCCCGGTTCCTAAACCCTGTACGATACTCTTATTTGAGAAGGAGGCTTTTGCCCAGCAGTGGGGACTTATAGGCTGCTGCTTTACTTTACTTTTACGTTTCGAGTGCTTTATGTTACAGATGAAGCAGTAGCTGTCTAGATCGAACCAAAATTAATTATTAAAAGCCGAAGGTAGACCGAGTTGTCTATGACATCTGGACGTCTAACACCTCAGTGGCCCCGTGACCACGGCTGCTCTAAAGCAGTCCAAACGTCCAGACATAAATAAAAACAAAAATTAAACGCTATAAAATCTGGAAACAATAGTTTTACTTCTAATTTGCAGTGTTCGCGTAAATACAGGAAATCCATGGTGACCACTGGTACTAATAAATTTCTCATTAATGTTAATAAAGTTGTATCCAGCCTGTATATAATCAATCCCCAGTCATCCATAGATGTAGGCAGTGTTTACAGATTCCCAAATCCGCTTCCGTTTTCCAATTTTCACCTCTCTGGAAGGACAATGACCCGGGAGATAGGGGCGCTGGAGCGGGTCGTCGACCGGCCTGCCGGTCCCTCCCACTAGTGCCGATGTTTCCCACTGCTTATCAGTCCAGCAAATTTGTATTTTCCGCTATGAATCAGATATCGCAGTCTGGTTTGTCCACCATCGGGATGCAAACGCAGATGAGGAAGTAAATCGAAGAAAAAAGTCTTGTATATCCTTTACACACAACAATCACTTACCGGATTTCTCTTCCTCACAAGGTAATCCTTCCAAAGCAGCAGCCGAATCTGGCGGCTAGCCGCCATTTTAAGACCTCCGCGTCTAGCGGCACCATCACTGTAAAGAATTAAAAGTTTAATAATGGAGAAACGTGGTTATATGAGAAAGGGCAAAGATGCTGCGCGGATTATGTAAAGGGCTATGCACGGTGTTTCTCTGCGTGATAGATCTAAGATAAGCTGTAAGGATCAGCAAGCTGAAGTGGTAATGAGCGGGCCATATTGCTGGCAGAACTAATAACCGCTTGAACAGAAAGGTTCTCAAGAGTTCAGTGGCGTTCTTGTCATCATTATCATCATCATCACTTCAGCCTATTACAAGTCCACTGATGATCATAGGCCTCCCCCAAAGATTGCCACGAAGCTCGTTCCTGAGCCACCTGCATCCATCGACTTTCCGCAACACTGCGCAGGTCGTCACTCCATCTTGTAGGGGGTCGTCCTACACTGCGTTTGCGAACCTGTTGTTTGAGAACCTTTTTTCCCGTTCGGCATTCTTGAAAAAGCTATAGTGATGATGAATGATAATGGAGAAATATTATAATAATTGCAGTTTAGTTGTATTAAAAATGGGCGTGACAAAGTATTTTTTAAAGCAGCCATCTTTTGAAAAAAACATACTTGAAGTAATTCGAGAAGGAAATCGCATAATTTAGGTTATATGAAACTCTTGTCCGACCATCCTTTTCATATATATATATATGTATATCATATACATTTTATGAATGGTTATGTATTGATTGTACATGCATATAATGTATATATATTATATGTCTACTTTCAGTGTACACCCTAACCTTGTAACGTAACCTAAGATACTTGTGTTCATGTTTCCTTTTTCTTTCTGGGTTGCCTGGAAGAAATAACGCTTCTTAGTGATGAGGCCGCCTGTTGTAAAAAATTTGTTGTACAATAAATTTCGTTCATTCATCTAGTGTTTCAGCGTTTCGTTCGGTGAATGAGGTAAGCCGAGGCTCTCCTTCTCCTTTCCCTCTTCAAACATCCCTCAAGGACTGCATGGTACCTACACCTCATTCGGTGTTGCGGATATACGCGGGCGTCTATAATCACTTTCGTTATCGCGCATAGCTGAGCCGCTTGCACATTTCGCCCCCATGTCTGATAAAAAAAGCAGTATTCTCGGGGACTGAGCTTTTAAACACTCTAATGGTCTAGTTAACCCGATCTACTGACAGAGAGAAAGTATAAATTTGAACCGTACTTTCAGTGATAGTGTACACATAAAAACTCAAACGTTAACGTTTCAGTAATAATCAAAAGAGGATGATACATTGTTAAATATTAAATAATGAAACGGTCCAGCGCTGCATCACAATCCACAGATGAATTATCCTAAATAAGCATAATTTGCCTGTGTCACAATCATGCACACTTCAAATTGTACGGGCAATGAATGAATGTTAATGTCAGATCATTCTACATTAATGCACTTCACAATAATAATGACATAATAAAAACGAACTACACACACGATGTATATGTGAGTTATATAAATTACACGCATCATGTATATGTGAGTTATATAAATTACACGCATCATGTATATGTGAGTTATATAAATTACACGCATCATGTATATGTGAGTTATATAAATTACACGCATCATGTATATGTGAGTTATATAAATTACGCACGTCATGTACATGTGTAGTATATAAAAAATGGAGGCAGCAGTGTGTATCAATATTTCTCATGAATAAAATTTAGAGAAATAAATTTTAATAAGCTCACATTATGGTTGAAGTTTTTTCATCGTTTTTTTAAGTTAGAAAACATGTACTTTGACATTACTTATTCTCCGTACACACACGTTCTGGATTATCACGGTTTAAGTCCTCTAAGTTTTTTATCATGTTTTGTCTAAGCCTGCTCTGTGTATGATTGATAGATCCAGACAGTTTAGTCCTAGTTTTATGTCGTTCTAGAGCCAAGCGGCGGCTTTTGCTGCTGCTCGAATGGCCCGGATCGGTACCACCACCTCGCAGAATACCGGCCTGAAGTAGACGCGTCTTGTGCTTCTGCATTTCGGTCGGTTCCTCATTCTCTGCTCCATTCTACCTCCCAAATGATCCTCAAAGGCCGGCAACGCACCAGAAGCTTAACTGGTGTTGCCGCTTGTACGTGGGCGTCATCACTTACCATCAGATAAGTCGCTTATCCGCTTGTCACCTTCCTCATGCAATAAATGTATGTTGTAGAAGGCGACTTACATGCCTAAACGTCTTTCTTTACGGTTATATAAAATATAAACAGCTCGCAGTGGCTAAGCGTTTAGCTGCGGCGCTATGAGTCGCGGATTCGTATCCCGCAAAATACTATAAATAATAGTTCCCGGTTTGGGTGTGTTTCCATGTGCAATTCATGTATGTAAACTGTCTCCGCGACACAGGAGAAATTCCCACACAGTGGGAAGGTAACGTATATTAAAAAAAAAGCAATAATCTTTGTAATCGACTTTTGCACATTGATATTTACTATGCGATTTGTACGTGTTCAGCATCAAGCAAAATTAACATTGAACGGACAATGGGACATTCGGTTGTTTAGCAAACATTCGGCCACACTTGTGCCATTTGAACAGTACACACTGCTGAATTATATTATGACACGCTTCGGCGTTGTTTAAAATGTGGCAACGCGTTGAAGTTCAATCGATTGGCAAACATGATACGCGGAACATGATACTGTGTTTTTTCTTTCTATGCCAGCTGGATGATCGTGTCGTTTGTCCTCTATAGTGTAATGAATCAAATCGTTTATTCATCAACATAAGAAAATCCTCTCCATTTTTATTTATTTATTAAGGATTACCCACAAGGTTAACACATAACAAATTCTTTTTTATATAAAAATGTTTTTTAAAAAAGGCATGTGCCACCTTTCTTAAAGCCAACCACGGAAAGCCAGTAGACACAGTCTAGTGAAGTTAAATGAATATTAATATTAAGCAGATCTATTGCTTATCTAAAGTAACACTATAACAAAGAAAGGTAATCACGAAAATAATGAAATAATTAAGCAACCTACGATTTTCTTCTATAAATTATTGTATAATGCCCTCCGCATTTTAGTCCTAAGCTCAGAAATTTTGGTTGAGAATCTCTATCCACTAATATGTATTTCTTTTTAAACAAAACGTTTTAATGATACAATATTACAATAATTTCTTTTCGCAAACCTCTAGGGAGCGATCAATACATTCCCAGGGGTTATTATCATCCTTGTAATACATTGTATTATAACATAATAACCCGTCTATATACAGTCTGTCCATAACAGCCACCTGTGAAGAGCTACCCGTGTAATTTCTCAACATTAATTTTACACACAATTTCCGCATATTTGCCATTTCCTCGGTCAGTCAATCAGAAAGTAAAGAACACATTCACTGATGACAAGTGAGTCGTGGTAGCCTAGTAGACAGAGCAGATGCTTTAAATTCATGAAGTTCCATCGATACCACCTAGAAAGTCGGCATTACATTACAGTAAGGCCAAAGTGAACAGACACCTTCTAGGCAAACGTGTACCATCCTAGGCCTCATCTTCGCCTTCCATCGGGCAAGATTGAGATCAAACGTAAGCCTATTAGTAATAAAAAAAAACAGTGCGTTTAAATTGAAGTTTTCCACCACGCACTTCGATTTTGTAGAATCAGCTGTCGCCAGCAGTATTTCCGAACAGTTACGACTTAGGAAACCTTCAAGAAAATAGCTTATTCCTTCCTTAAAGGCCGGCAGCGCATCTGTAGCTACTCTGGTGTTGTGGATGTTCGTGGGCGTCGGTGATCACTTACCATCAAGTGAACCGAACGCACGTTTGCTCTCTTCTTCTATAAAAAAAAACTCACAGTACGCGAGTGGCTCGAGTTCGATACCGGGTGACGGCACAGCTAAAAAGCTTGTTGATAGCAGTTTTAAGTGCCGAAATTGGCACGTGCTCGCCCGATGAAGGAAAACATCCCGAGGAAATCTTCATTTGCAGGTCCTTCCCGGCTCCAAAACCCCTCTCAAATATTGCGAGAGGGCAGGCTGGCCTTTACCCAGCAGTAACACATATAAAAGGTGTTTATTTCCGTTACTGGAATGCATCCAGTTTAGATCTTGAGTGACGCAGCATCTGAATATTGTTTCTTCACCGAGGTTGCGTTTGATCCATAGACGGGTTGTTCATAGACTAGTCGCAGGAACCATTCATGCATGTATGTATATAATAACGCCTTGTTCCCAACGGGGTTAGGCAGAGACAATCTTCTTCCACTTACTACGGTCCTGAGATACGTCTATCGCTTCTCCCACTTTCATCAATCTTCGCATGCATGCTCGTTGGTTCAGAGTACTCTTGACCTGGCCTTTTTTCAGAACGTCTCCGATAAACCATTCATACTCGTGTTTATAAAAATAAAACATCCATAGAGATCTGGAACGACTGACGTTGGTAATGATTTCAATCCGCTGGAGAGATCAAACTAAGCTCCGCGGTTGTCTGCTTGTGTTGTATTTCTCAACGGGCTATAAATAGACTATAAATGATCTAGACACAGACACGCTCTGGCCAATAGATAATAATGTTTGAGTAAAAATATTCCAAAGTAATTTTTTCTAAATTTAAAACCTTTGTATTCTTAATTCAAAATTATGACATCATTTTAACTGTTTGACTTTCAATTGTATTTACAGTCACGGTTGTACGGAATGGAATATACGGAAACATCGAAAATTCGAGTAATTTTTTAATATGAGTCAGAATCAGATCTGCAAAATGAGTTACTCATTAATCTGTAGCGTGCATTTTCTAACTGCCATAATCTGTGGTGGCAAAAGGACGACAAAATGTCAAGTCATATCATTTCTCGCAAGTCCGTATGTTAGTATTACTCTATGCTCGCAAGCATCGACTTCCCAAGTGTTTAGTTTTTTTTTTCCGGCACCGCCCCGGCGGGTTGGGTCTATGGCTCCTCCGCCGGCCACATTTCGGCCCCACCACGGCCGCGTTATCGATACGGCCTCCGCCAGAGTCGCGGAGGATAGGAAGAATCGCGAAACGCAACATCAAAGCTTCTAGCCCTAAGGCCACGACAACGGGCCCATTCCAGGGAAAGGGGTGACATTATCAGCCTACTTTAACAAGTTTCTAGTCAACCCCGCCTCGGGTTAGTATCACTCTTTGTCCCCGTGTAGAACCCCAAGTTCCACTTCTGAGTCGGTCTTCGTTCGTCGCGGTCGTTCTTCGCTCGGCAGAGACGCACCATCTGGCCCCGGGACGGTACCTTTGCTCCGTTTCCTTATAATAATGAGTATGTAGATTCAAAACCTTGATCTCACCGCGCCCGTGTTGATCCCGGTGTCGTTTAATTGATTCACGAGCTATCCGGGCTAAGGCACCCACATTCACGCCATAACTTATTTAGAACAACGGCGACAGGTGGCAAGCCTGTCGCCGCCTTAGTGTGCGCTAACGCTTCAATTCGATATGTTTCGAAAACTCATCCGTGTCACGAGTCCTTGCTGAGCTATTATTTTCATGCGAGTGGAACATTCACTTCTGTCACGTTTACTGAGTTACACGCGCTCTTTTTTTTTAATAAGTTTAATGTCAAACAGCCTTTCTGCCTAACCGCTCGCGGTGTTGACTGTTGTAACTTTATAAAAGGTATCTTTAATTTATCCATACAATTACGACAATTAGATACGTAAACCGTTAACTTATAATAGTTAACGTCCGTTGGAAACTAGCTGTTACCGACGCATAATTATGTGTCGTTTCGTCAAAAGTCTAACGTCATTTCCTGATATCGAATTGGTCGCGGCAAATGTGCGCACAGCCTCGGTGGCGGGACGCCATCTGCCGACACATTGGGAATGCGATTTTATGGATGAAGCATTAATTTTTCAATTTTATTTATAGTTCACGTATAGTTTAAGTCCAACTAAACTTTCAACTATACTCTTGTATATCAGTTGTATATTGTTACAATTATCGGTAATTGGTATTATTATAAACGTACCCTGCGGCACGTGTTGAAGCAACGTCTGCCCTAGGTCCAATGTCGAATCACGCGTTAACTCATTGTAAGATGTTGTAGTTCTGGTTAAATCGTAGTGCGTCAATAGAACTATCTTTGACAATCATTATTATCACTTGTACTAGTTATGATTACAAGCATACCACTGCACGACCTCAAGATACTGTGAGCACATACTGCGTAGGTAGGACCAAAATTGATAATTAAAAGCTGAAGGTAGCCCGAGTTGACTATGACACCTGGACAATTGGACGTCTAAGACCTCAGTCCTCGCGTGATCACGGCTGCTGTAAAGCAATCGGGAATATAAAAACAAAATTAAACGCTAGAAAATCCGTAAATGTTTGTGTTTTTTTAGAAAAAACGTTACCTTCCGCTGTAGGAATTTCTCCTGTGTCGCGGAGGCAGTTTACATACATGAATTGCACACGGACAAACACCTAGACCGGGAACTATTATTTGTAGTCCATACAAATACTAGTCCCGTGCGGGAATCGAACCCGCGACCCACAGCGCCGCAGCTAAACGCTTAGCCACTACGCCACCGAGGCGTCACGTCAGTAAATGTTAGTTGCGAATCTTGTAATAGTTTCACAATAGCTTTAACTTTTTAGAGTGAAAATGGCATAAGGCGAAACCGGTCGGTTCGTTATGTAAAATATGAAATATGTTGTGAAACTAGTACAAGAGATAATAATAATTATCGAAATGATGAACTTTCACCGTGACTACAATCTCAAGTTTAAATTATAGATCTGTTTTTTTTTACTCAAAACAAACTTTTTTGATGGTATCGTTTCTCTCTCTCTCTCTCGCCTCTCTTGTCGGAAGTTGTCGACCGCGTAACTTAGTTGTTATGGTTAAGGTTAGGTTTGATTAGGGCGAATTTGTCGAACTCGTGTCGCACAGAGGCCGGCAGGTCTCAGTTGTGCGATGCTACCGGCACCCGGCTTTGCGCGCACCGACCCGCTTGCACAGCGTGACGAGTGTGTCTTCTGTTAAATCTTCCGTCTATGCATACCATCTTTTGTTGGCGCTTTCATGGAAAGACATGTGTTCCAACAGTGGGCATACACAGGCTGATGAAGAAAAGAAGAATGAAGACTGTTATAAATACATTTTTTTTATTTAAACATAGTCACACAGCACTTAGATAAAAATATATAGATTAGGTAAAATACAACTTAATGCCAATAATGGACTTCATTATTTATAATTAAAAGAACTTGTACCGTGTACAGAACCATGTACAGTTACAGGTGATTATTACTACTTAACAAACAAACCAAGCGACATTATGTAATTTAGCAAATAATATGACAACAAAAAAATAACATAAAATAAAATACACATTTCTAGAATAGCTTAAAAAAAAGAAAAGTAATTGAGAAAAAAAAATGATATAACAAATCAGTAAGTTCTTATGTTATTTTGGCGATGAGGTTATTTAAATGTAAATATGGTGAGTGTGTGGTCAGTATGTGGTGAGTGTGTGGTCAGTATGTGGTGAGTGTGTGGTGAGTGTATGCGCCATAAGTCTTTATGTATTAAAAATATTAGCTCAAACTTTAAATTTCTTTCAATATAAATTTAAATATTTTTACGTGGTACAGGGCGGCTTTTGTTGCAGCTCAAATGGGACGGCGCGACAGCCTCGCAGTATACCAGCCAGAGTCCCCCCTCCTCATTCCGACATACCTTTAAAGGTATGTAACCCACCTGCAGCTCCTCTGGTATTGCAGATGTAAGCGAATGTCGGTAATCACTAGCCGCGGTGAGTGAGGTGAGCCTCTTGCATGTTTGCCCACTTTCCCGTAAAACAAAACAACGCTTTCGTATTGAGATTTTGTGATGTATTTGACAAGGTGATGTGACGTAGATTCTATGTTTAATAGCCATCAAAATAATGGCGCGCCAGAAAAACAGTACAGGGTACATGTTGAACGTGATTCTTTGACGGTTTGTTTATCATTATTATGTGTGGGACATGCCTTCACGTCAAAGTTGTTTCGTGACGTTGTTTTTTCTAAACGCAAATACGTTTTGAATATGTCCACGAATCCCGCGCCTCCAAATAGAATTAGACGTTACTTTGCGGTTATCTCTTATTATCCTAGATGTTCTAAAAAACGAATAAAATAATATATAACACATGGATAGAAAAGAAAAAGACCACCACATCCTTTCCCTTTCACAATTATTGTTGTGATATTAATTTTGTATTGGTAACACCCGATTCTTTTAAATGCCTTCCTTACTAGCGGCTGTTCGCGACTTCGTCGTGTTTCTACCGAGATCAATGTTTCTACCGAGATCAATGTTTCTACCGAGATCAATGTTTCTACCGAGATCAACGTTTCCACCGAGAACAATGTTTCTACCGAGATCAATGTTTCTACCGAGATCAATGTTTCTACCGAGATCAATGTTTCTACCGAGATCAATGTTTCTACCGAGATCAATGTTTCTACCGAGATCAACGTTTCCACCGAGAACAATGTTTCTACCGAGATCAATGTTTCTACCGAGATCAATGTTTCTACCGAGATCAACGTTTCCACCGAGAACAATGTTTCTACCGAGATCAATGTTTCTACCGAGATCAATGTTTCTACCGAGATCAACGTTTCCACCGAGAACAATGTTTCTACCGAGATCAATGTTTCTACCGAGATCAATGTTTCCACCGAGAACAATGTTTCTACCGAGATCAATGTTTCTATCAAGATCAGAGAGAACTCTTATTTAAGATAAAAGGTACTTACCCAGTACCCTATACTACGACATAATGTGCATCTTTGCAATTCTATGTTCAAATCCGTTCAGTTATTTAAGCGTGACTGTACGACAATCGTACAAACATTCACATTTGTATAATTAGTTAGGATAAAACTTAGCCTATTGCACTTCTTGAATCAGAAAGAACATTTAGTAAAAATTTTATCGAAATCCATAATATTGCTTATAAGGGTTGCAAAGTGTGATAAAAACAGTTAGTAATATAGTTATAGCACGTGATGAGTTAAGTTAAATCCGTTTAAACAAACTTAAAATCCTTTGTATGTATGTACGTTACGTACTAAGAATTTTAAGTATATCTTAAATAATACTTGATTCCAGTAACAGGTTCATACTTTATAAGCATAACGAGAAATTACAACACTGTCACTTGTTACAGAGGATAAACATTCAACTACTAATTCAGTCATTGAGTTATTCTATTTATATTTTTCTAGAATACTTGAAACTAATACGATTGATGTTAAACGATATCATATTTCATACCTATTCGTGGTGCATTAGCAAATTGTACGCAGCGACTTCTGATATGATATAAAACGAATATAAAGCACAAAGTAACAGCGCGAGTGGGCAATCGTTGCAAATTTGTAGGGTGAACATAAATTTTATTTTGAGTGGAGTTTTTGAAGTGAAGCTTCTATGGGCACGATTACTATCTAATTTCAAGGTCCAATTTGAGTGCCACGTTTCGGATAGCTATCAGTGTCTTACGTTTTGAATTGAAATTGTGAATTATAGGAAAAAAAAATGGTTGACATAGTGTACCTATTTTGACAGTGTCTAATGTTTATTGTTAATTAATATTTATTCATAAATTAATACGTTGTCACACTGTGCCACGTGCACTTTTTATTAAACGCTTGAGGTTTTTTTTCGCAATAAGGTTTTCGGTTCAACATCAACTTCATATTAAATTAGTCTATTTTAATCTACTACTGAACGTTGCCCTCTCAAAGAAAGCGTCAACAAAAAAAAAAACGATTGGCATATGTGTCCCATACTCACCACACTGGGCAAGCGGGCTGGTGAGTGCAGTGACGGTACCCACGGACTATGGATATTCCGCCATCGTTCGGTCGTCAGAGGCAAGCAGTCCGAGGTTGACATTTGTAGAAAAAGTTGATTTTTTCCCTTTACATCCTATCAATACTACATCATCAACCTGTTAAATGTTTATTGCTGGACATATCCCTTCCTACTGGGAGTTTAGTCCTCCCAGTAGGAGTGTTACGCACAGAATGTGTCTATAAATTAAAGGTAATATTTTGTTAATTCTTAAGTAATGTCCATTCGACAATTGTTTCTTTTGCGTGTCAAATGAAACAATTAATTCATATAAATTTTAATTGCTATTCTAATGTTCACTATTGCTTTGATTTTGCTGAAACTTTATTCCAGTTTTAATTTTATTTTATTCTTGAGAGAGAAAGAGATTATATATCGGGATATTTAAATAATGGGTAAAGCCAAGCATTGGCTTTAGCATCTTATGCTCCTGCGTTTCATTCAGCAAATAAGATAACCAGAAGCCCACTCCCTCCGTCCATCCTCCCTTCTCAGCATCCCTTCCATATTTCAAATATCCTTAAATGCCAGCTACGCACCTGCAGCGCCTCTGGTATTGCAGATGTACACGGATGACGGTAATCACTTAGCATCAGCCGACAGCTCGTTTGCCCCTTGCCATAAAAAATATATTACAGTAATGTCCCGTGAAATATATTGTCACTCCATTCTCAACGTTATTTATGTGTGGCATTATGTCAACGACCTCGCCTCGCTCGCATTATTCAAATTTAAATGGATTATCACTGTTCGTCTGCTTCCTTGTGTGTTGGTTTATACTCGAAAAGCTTATTACTTTGCTTCAAGGACGTTCAATACAATTGATGTAAAAATATTGGATTGTTTTTATAAATTCGGAAGTTTTAAAGTTTGGCGGCGTATCATTATTGTTTTTTTTTTAAATAACCTTCATCCGACTTTTTTTAGGCGTATTATATACATTACTTGTTTATAAACAAACACTTACCCGGAATTTTATATTCGTATGTAATATAAACATTTGTCTCGTGAATTAAATTCGTTACTTATTATCCGAGGTAAATATTTAAAAAAAATTTTTTTTACAACT
The DNA here is from genome assembly GCA_029286595.1 of Bhutanitis thaidina. Lineage (NCBI taxonomy): Eukaryota > Metazoa > Arthropoda > Insecta > Lepidoptera > Papilionidae > Bhutanitis > Bhutanitis thaidina. The sequence goes on along the minus strand of JAGSMS010000020.1, from coordinate 566,364 downwards.
TTTATTATTTTTCAAACTTCTTTCAATTCATTAGACTTTTCTATGATTTGTTTTCAATTGCAGTTCGTGATAGCATTGTCGATCAACGTCTCATTACGACCATATCCTGCGTGACTAGTAATTGAATCGTACCCTGTTTAACCTCGCTCTATGAGAATGATTTTCATGTTAGAGCGGAAGCCAGTGCTGTGTTTAGACGAAAATTAGAAAACTAAATAGTCGAATCTCTGATAGGTATTAATTATGTTGACGGTTTGAAGACTTCATTTTTATTTAATTCTACTTATTCTGGTATAATGTACACAATGGACACACATCCTGTTGTACTTTGGCCTCTTTGACGTTATACTAGTGGCCACAAATTAAGAGAAAAAACTTTTGGCGCGAAATTGAAAAGTGATGACATTACCTTTTATTTTGTTTTCTGAGTATTTCGTGTTTTGATGTGTACAATTTATAGCGTATTATGCAGCATATGCTCGTGGATTTGTAAAGTGAAAGGGAAATTCCATATAAGCCCGGAGGTCAACACTTTTCGCTACAGTTCTTCTATCAGTCAAATAAATCTCGAGTCACCCTTCACGTGTCACAACAAAAGAATTTTTATTATTTCAATACGTCATGAATTGTATGGAAACTACCAATTTACGGACGATATTTTAACAAGATTTCTTTCAATTACGACGTAAACCTGGATTTCGTTATTATTTTGACATTGATTTTTTTAATGAAGGTCTAACGCCACAGTTAATAACAATAAAAAAGTAACATGGCTACTCTAATTTAATAATCTTTCGTAACTTATTTTTTTTGCATATTTTTAATGATAGTAATTATGTTATACGTAATAACATAATTTATATTTAACGTAACCCCAAAGAAGCAATAGTTAAAATTTATATATAAATAAAATAAAAAGAATAATTAATGACTTTATTCGCGTTTAATACCTTTTCAATTATATTTCCGACGTTTCGTGTATTTTAGGTGTTTAACATCCTAATGTCATAGTTAACTATTTAATTTTAGTTACTAAACGCGAAAAAAATCCCTCAATTTACAATTCTTTTTTACGAATTTGTGAGACGAGCACCTGATTGAAAGTATACTCCATATTGTGGTCGCCATTTTATAAGATCGAGAAGGGAATGAATACGTTTACCACTGACACGGCTTCACGGTTGCTTAGCAACGTTTAACTGTTAGATAACTTCCAATGCACCGAACGCTATCATTATGCGGAAGGTCGGTCTTGCACGGCAGCGCTCTTGTCCATCCAAGGTTTGTTGGGATCGCTCTGTTTATGTCTTATCGGTCAGAGTGCGAGACCTGCGAAGGCTTTGTATTATCTATGGAGTACTTCTTGTTCTTTTCATAACCTATTTTATTTATTTATATAAATACCGACCCTACGGCATCAACATTGACAATCCGTCCGTATATGCCGTACCCAACTTCCACAAACTGGTAATGGGGAGCTGCACTTCTAGCGCGAGGCCACCGGCTCACCGCGCTCACCCACCTAAGTATTGGCAGATCTTATAGCTTTTGTTGGAGCTTTCATGGGGAGGCCTTCGCCCGGCAGTGGAATTATCCACAGGCTATTAAAAACGAACGAACGAACGTTTACTGTACTGAATACGACCGCCGTGATACCTTAGGGCTTATTTGCTCTGTGGGCCGATCGCTCGTCCTCAAAATCTTCATTCTTCGATCATAAATGTCACTTGTGTATTTTTTTAATCTCCCACCGTTTCTTAATGAGGTTCCTCTAGCGGAGAAGAAACAAACAATAGTAACTCAGTAGGGAATTCTTTTTAGTCATGTTTATTTTTATATTTTTCTAGATAATACTGTGTTATAATAATACAATACAACTTTAGGAAACAGCTTGAAAGCGATCAACTCATTGTCAGGAGTTACAATAACCCTGTGTATTCGTTTATATTATAATAACCTTTTTTTAAAAAAAAAATTAAAAATCACAACTTTGTTGTTTGTTTTGCAACTTATTAGGATTTTGTTTTAGTAAAGTATGCATTGCCCTATCTAGGAGTTATCTCACTCTATGGAGTCTGGTTAGATAAAGTACTTTTCTTTCTCTCTTTCTAGTTACTGACATTACAGGCTTTAGTCTGTTCCTTAATACATCATCTACTATTATATACAGTCCTATCCGAGTAACCCATATTTTTATAATAATAAAAAATATTTTTTATTTTTATCTGAATTATTTTCATCCCGCCACTATCTATTGCTCTGTGGTAAGATATGATTTAACACGTGCTTAAATCAAGGACTGGTAGTAGCACTTATTAACCCGCGCTGATGCAGCGAGACACGACAGACTGACAGACCTTCAAGTGTAAATGAGGTTTTGGTTTTTAATTAACCGACAAATGTTATTATGATAACTATTTTAAATGTTACCAGCTCTGTTTCTTATTCTAACAGTATAAGAACTGTTAGGCACACGAACGTCTACAAGTTGAAAAATTGTAGCGAGATTAACCACAGAACAAAAATCATGAAATAATAAAATAATAATAAAAAAAAATATCGCAAGATGGTATGGCATGGAACAAAAGGTTAATTTTATTTTATGCTCTTTTGTTTTTGTGTTAATCTCGATTCGTTCAACTATGCTTAAGACAGAGTAGGTGTTAGTTTGAGGAGCTGATTCACGATCGTTGAGCAATTATTAATCGGGAACAGGACTTGAATGTATTGTATTAACACGAAAAATACTGGTAGGATTTTAAAAATATTTTCTACGTTTAGGTACTTATATCATTTCAGTGGCAGTGTTTATTAAAAATAACCAGCAACGCACCTGCAGCCACTCTGGTGTTGCAGATGTATGTGGGCGACGGTAATCACTTTCCATCAGCTCAGCCGCCTGCACGTTCGTTTCTTTTCCCAAAATTAAAAAAATTGGTCTCTGCATCCTCCTAGAGGCCTCCTCCCACCTCCTTATAATCCCGTCCATCCCCCAAATATACTTAAAGGCCGACAACGCACCTGCAGCCCCTACGGTGTACTCCACTTACAGATGCAAGTGGGCGACGGTCATTACTTAACATCGATCGAGCCACTTCCTCGTTTGCCCCATATCCCATAAAAAAAAACCATGCCTAGTGGTCAGGTAGGCTTACGTCTAATCCACGTTCATACTTTGATCGAGGTTTAACAGGACGTCACGAATTATTATTACTAAGGTTCGATATCTTCGTATCATAAATCACGGAATGTCTGCGCTTCTAAGAAAACAAAATGGCGATGGCTGCCATTTTGTTTTCTGAGAATCGACATTTTAGTTCTCTCTGCATATTGTATTGTAACGTTTTATTTTTAGTCGTTTTTAGGTAACGCTGCTGTCGTACAATGAAATAAGAAAAGAAAACAATTAGTAGTGCCTAAAAATACGATGTGTGTTCTGAGAAATGAAGCCCGAATATACATTTCAAACGTACATATATATATTTAGATATATTCATATTTGTGTATATGTATTAATTCTGATAGTAATACATATCAGGCATGTATATATGTAGCAGTATGTGTTATATTAATTTAGATGTTTGTTTAGGTCATTGAATCTAAGGCTAGTTTCAAAATTTGGTATAGGTCACTTCTTTTACATGGCAATTAGGTTAATACTGGTTAAAATTTGTTAGTCCTCGTTGTAAGATACGAAGGAAATTAAGGTACAGTTTACAGTTGTCCATTGGAGGTTAGATGTGTATTACTCTATGCTGATGCGGAATTATATTATTATTATTATTGTATGGGGTATTTCTATATTTATTATTATTATTATGTTTTTTGTTGTTATTTATATTTTGATTCCTCATGTAGTACAAAAAGCCTGACGACTGCTCGCGAAAAAAAAAACCGATTTCCGACAGAATACCAGCGCTGTAGTTGTGGTTAAGCATTGCTACAGGATTATGCTGAGTCGGACACCGTTTTGTTGCTGCAACCCAATAAAATATATATATATTTTTTTTGTTATGTTAATCAAGTTTTCCTCGTGTTACTTGAGTTGTGGCAATGAATTAAAGTGCTTTCTTTCTTTCTTTCTTTCTGAATGTCCAGATTTTACTGTTAAGTTATTTGTTGTTGTCAAATGGCATGGTTCATTAAAGTGCAGCAGCAGTGTACGCGCAGATAATTTAGGTCTGTCATATCCGATCGTGGTAGCCCAGTGGCCAGGGCCTCGTGCCGGCACCGATAAAATTATTAATAACAATTTTCAGTGCTGTATTTACCACGTGCTCGGCGGTGAAGGGAAACGTCATGAGGAAACCTTTATGTCTGAAAAAATATTATTTCGACGAAATGTGAAGCCCGTTGACTCGCACTGGAGCAGCGTCTCGGACCCTGCCCGCTCCAGAACCCTTACAGATATTTGAGAAGGAGGCCTTTGACCACCTGCAGGCACTTACAGGCTGCCACTTTACTTTATATGTGAGATGGTTATATCGCTGTCTATTAGTAACTTCTATTACGATAGCCTATAGTGCAGATTTTCATGGCAAACAAAAACCAAAGAACTAAAACCAAGATGGCGCATTGATCAACATGACACGACTATACACATGTATTATTTATTATCTGTATTCTTACTTCATAGTTATTCACTATCGATGGCGTTCGTGTTTGTCTTGTCTGTGAGTTGTTTTTAACATTTTATAATTTCTTTACGTCTCGAAAAATACAGGACCAAAATTTAGCAGACCAATGACGGACTGCAGCGTCTGAGGTGCGAGGTGTCTAGTACTGCTATCGCCAATTCCCTTGTCGAGCGTGACGTCTATAGCAAATCCTGCTGGGTCAAGCAGCCTGTGGTCTGCAGCGGATTATTTACAGGTGTGTAAGGTAAGGTTAGTTAAGCATAAATCTTCACCAGGTAACAGAGCGACATCTTGTAATTCTTTCGAATAACTCGCCATTGGTTTATCCGTAGGAAATTGCTATATATATTCACGCTTTGTTCCCAACGGGTAGGCAGAGACAATCTTTTTCCACTTTCTACGGTCCTGACATACGTCTTTGGCTTCTCCCACTGTCATCAATCTTTGCATGCATACTCGTTGGTTTAGAGTACTCTTGACCTAGCCTTTTTTCCGAACGTCTCCGATTTGATCGCGAAATGTTCGCCTGGCTCTTCCTCTCCCGACTCTACCATTTACACTCGCCTCATATATTTGTTTCGTCCACCTACTTTCATTCATCCTCTCCACATGTCCAAACCAGCTCAGCATCCCTTTCGCAATTCGTGTCACTACATCGTCTTTGCCACAGAAAATAAGACGCATTATTTAACAACGAAGGTAGTAAATAACTCTTGCAAGTTAGAACAATAGTGATTCTGTTATTATACACACGAAATATTAGTGAGAACATAGACCGGACACCTATTATTAAAAAGGTCACCTTTTAAATGAAACTATTATTTACGGATTTTTTCGCGTTTAATTAGATTTTTTTTAAATCCCCCCGGGGCAGAGGTCAGGTTATTAATGACAGTACAGTCGTGTTTAAATGCAGTAGTATGTGTCATATAAGTTTATATGATTACTTAGGTAATTGAATGTTTTTAGATTTTACTGTTAAGTCGTTTATATTTTTTTGTTTTATTACTAAGATTTTTATTTAAAACTTTTATGTTAATGAAATTTAACAATATCTCCCCACGCCTCGGGTTGACTGGCAGAGAATACCAAAAAGCATCAAGTCCGCCTTTTGTATTGCTTTCTTAAGGTATACAAATAAAAATAAAAGAATGTTTTTTTTTTTCTTTTTACACATATATTATACATGACATATATTATGTATGTAAGTCGATGGATGCAGGTGGCTCAGGACCGAGCTTCGTGGCAATCTTTGGGGGAGGCCTATGTTCAGCAGTGGACTTCTGATAGGCTCAAATGATGATGATAATGATGAAGCTATTATTTTAACGATGACATAAACTTAAAAATTTTAAAACATGGATCAAAACATAGCCCTTCCCTTCTGGAACTACAAGGAACATCTATTGAAATTGCTTTTAAATCTTTTCAAACATACATAAATACAGAGAATGATTTTTTTATATGAATACAGATTATCTATTGCGTTGGCTTCATAACTAATCTTATAATGAATGTACACCTTGACATTTTATCACCGTACAATGTATTTCTTTGTTGGTTATATTAAATGGTAATCAGCTAGTGAACTGTGAATTTAAAGTTTTAATAAAAACTTTTTCGCAGCGGAAAACAGGTTTCAAAACCTGTTGTCCTAATAGAGACCAAAGTGTGAGCGAAAGTTGTATTGTATTGCATCGTTTTAGATCTCTACAGGCGCACACTGCTGGGCAAACAGCTCATTCTCAAATATCTAAGAAGGTTTTCGGAGCTGAGAAGGGTCCGACACGCTGCTCCAGTGCAGGGTCGAGCTTCACATATTCACGAAATGATCGTTTATCATTCCTCAGATATGCGAATATCCCCACGATCTCACTGCCTAGATAAATATCAAATTTATGTAAAGATGTGTAATGAGTGAAAGGATAAAAGGTCGGAAGTAGGGTCAGATGTGGTCAGAAGGACACTTCGCACCCTGAGCCGGATCGGAATCGTGAAATCGTAAATTAAATCAGACAATAACCTTGTGTCTTGCAGAAATATTGACTGCGACTTCAGTGGTCGGTTAAGCACCAAGCCGCGTATTTCAGTCTGTGACAAGACCTCAGCTGAACATAAGCCAGCCCCAAAAGATGGCTACAAAGCACGCTCCTGAGTCCGCCTGCGTCCAATCGACTTCCCAGCAACACTGTGCAGGTCGTCACTCCATCCTGCGGGCAGACGTCCTACACTGCATTTACTTGTGCCAGGTGGCCGCTCGAGAACCAACGGCTGTCAGTTCTGCGATCTATGTGGTCGGCGCGTTGCCACTTCAGCTCGCTCAGTTATGTTATAAGTGTTTCATGTCCAAGCAAAGTAGTGGGCAGCTCCTAGTACTATACAATATAATAAATACGAAAGTAACTCGTACTGTCTGTCTGTACGTTTTCGCGGCTAAACCGCAGAAAGAACATAAAGCTACTTTAGTGCGCTGGGATAGTCGCGGAAATTAAAAATCTATTTCTTTTTTTTTCCCTTAAAAGGCGGCAAACGAGCAACCTGATAAAAGTGATTACCGTCGCTCACGTACTTTTGCAACACCGGAGGTGGTGCAGGTGCGTTTCCGGCCTTTAAAGCTGGGGGGTAGGATGAGAAGGGGGATGGGAGGAAAGCACAAGATGCCTCTACTTCACGCCGGTATTCTGCGAGGCCGTGAAACCAACCCGTTCAAGCCAGCCCATTGGAGTAGTAGCGAAAGCCGCCTATTGGCTCTACCACCTCTTAACCAACTTTTTTCCAGTAAACTTCACTGTTCGTAAGTGTGTAACTCAATCAGTAACTCACTACTACAACAGCACTATATATTTGTTTCATCTAAAACTGAAGAACACAGCAAAACTTCAAATGTGTCCAGTTAATAAAAATACAAAATTTTCTAACATTGTTATGACATAAACCGTGAGTGAAACGTGTTTATATATTTTGTATTAAATGGGTCAAGTGAAAGGGTTCATGATTTATTTAATAATACACTAATATTTTAGTTGTAGACGTGCTATAAAAAAATTTAATTTCAACAAAGAACAATCGAAATGAATTCGCTACGGATAGATTCATTTTATTCATACCGTTTCTGTCTCTGTGTTTCATGAATAAAGCCTTGACGTGTCATAACGATAGAATTTGCATTGTAACAACACGTCTTGAGTTAATAATGTAATAACACCCTTAGCTATATTATAGTGGAGTAAGAAAACATGCCACCATTTTTTTATCCCATGGGTGTTGTGAGGGTCACGGTGTTCGAATTGTTGAAAATTCTATATTCTAAACATGAGATATTTTCGATACATAGAAAGATTTTTATTTTTTTTTTCAATCTACCACTTCCACCCACCGTTTCGTAACGAGGCTTCTCTGACGGAGCAGAAAGAGCAGAAGAGCCTCTTTCTTGATATTTTTTTATATTTTATATTATGTTATTATACTTTCGGTGTCATAGATTAAAAGATATTGTCCCATAGGTAACTGAAATCAAGCTACAAGATATTGAAGAATCTCATTTCACACTATTTAAGTACCATGCCAAGGCTTTGTAGCCTTATCGGGTATGCCACGGAGAAATTTCACGAACACTCCGTGTGACGTCATTCCACTATAAAATCTTACCGCCAAAAAAAAAACCACCACTTTAAAACCACACCGTGGTTACCAATAAACGAAACCGTGTCTTGATTGTGAAAAAATAACACGGTGTGATTTTATCGAGGAATGACTTCACACGGAATAATTCTGAATAATTTTTATATCATAGCTGATAAGGCCTCTGATATTTTTACTTATTACGTTTTAATTACTATAAAGTACATGGGTGCTCGCTTTGACCTGCGGTCCTCTCCGCCTTCCCTCATCCTCCTCCTCATCCTATTCCTCAAATAGCCTTAATGTCCGGCAACGCACCAACAGCCCCTCTAGTGTTGCAGATGTACATCAACGACGGTAATCAGGCGAGGCGCTTGCGTGTTTGCCGCCTTTCCCAAATAAAAAAAAAACATAAAGAAGTCCGATAACCAAAACGCGTAGAGCGTTAACTGTAAAATGTAATTCTGCTATTTAGATAGTGTGCATTGTGTGCTGGTATTTAAATCGAGGACCATCTACTCATCAGGCAAGTGTACATTAACCACTGAGCAATCCGCTTCACTAATACAATTCTAAAAGGGCAGAAAACATGTTTCTTTTGTAATTATCATTCAAGCTTCAAATTAACAAGACCTATGTTTTATTCGCTTTGATTACTGGATATGACAATTTGTTTTTAATATCTTATCGAATGGAGTTTTAATCAGTTATAGCTAACTGAACGTAGGAAGTTGCGCTGATTGCTAACAGCTTTATGTGGTCACTAATGGCCTTTTATAATTGGCTATACACGAATGATATGAAATGTTATATAAACGTTATATACTAAACATAAAGAAAATCACGATATCTGAGTTCCTGCCTCCTAAAAAAGGAGACACAAATTCGATTCCCTATCGGGAGTAATGCAGCAGCTAAAAGCTATTAACTGTTTCTAAACGGCAGATGTTGTTCTACCTTTTTCGGTAGGTGGCGCGATAAGTATGAAAAATAAAATGAATCAAAACTAATTCAACCAAATTTGAGTCTCTGTTTTGTAATTTTGGTGTAATATACGTAATTTTGGTTCATAAATATAAAATTACTTAAAAAATGGACCACAGCGCCACCTGTTGGGTCCTAGCGTATCTACTAACCATCGTCTCGACAGTACAAATATATTATGTGAATACATCCATTCATTGCACACGGATAAACACACCAGACCAGATTTTTTTTTGTGGTTTATAAAATACTTGCCCTTGCGGGAATTGAACCCGCGAGCCGTAGCGATGCAGCCAAACGCTTAGCCACTGCGCCGATAGAGCCTCCAATATACCCTGCATAGTAGGGAAGCTGGCATAAACGTTACCTCAAAGCGTTTCCACAAACACAATTTTTTTTCCTGTTCAGGAAACTCTGTTCCTCCATTCCAACATCATAAATCTTATCTGTGCATCAACCGCTTCGGTTATTGTTTCTCTTCCGCAAAAGTATTAATTGCAGCCAGCTCTACAACCGCCACGTTACATCAAAGATTTACATGTTTGTCTATGAATATAAATGGTGAATCATGCCGTGCGGTAAAACGCAAGGACGCTGGCTCTATGTACAAGAAGCCTTTGCTATTTGATTTTCCTTAAAACTTAGATCAATTTAAGTCAAACGCAGTTCACTGCTAGACTTTAATCGTGGTAGAGTCAAGCTTCATCTTCAGCTGTTGCTTGAATGGCCCGGCTCGACCGGGGCTGAGTAAAGGCATATTGGGACGCTTGCTCGTTTATCAGCTATTTAATAAAAAAAAACATGTTATCCTTTCCTCTTCTCTTAGATGTTACGAGAACATCTAACGAAGCACAAATCGAGAAAAGAAACTACCTTATTTATTTATCTATTTAAACTTTATTTGCACATTACAGAACAAAATGGCGGACTTAATACCATACCATTAGATTGAACAGAAAATATATATATACTCGAATATTATACTACGATACAATACTCATATATGAGGGTACTTAGACATAAATATAATTATAGTTGTTCATTATATAAAACACATTCACTCACTATACATACATATATATATACATTGATTACGTAAACTTAGATGATTTCTAATATTTTAAAAGAAAAAAAGAAATATTCGTCAACTGCACTTTTTTTTCTAAAAATTTTTTTTTAAAAAAAAAATGTTACCTTCAGCTGTAGGAATTTCTCCTGTATCGCGGAGGCAGTTTACATACATGAATTGCACATGGACAAACACCCAGACCGGGAACTATTATTTGTAGTCCATACAAATACTAGTCCCGAGCGGGAATCGAACCCGCGACCCAAAGCGCCGCAGCTAAACGCTTAGCCGCTACGCCACCGAGCCATCAAAACTACTACCTTATCATTGTTTTCAACATATTTCAAATCAAATTAGGCATAAACGGTTCGATGGTGGGCTGGCAAAGAGTTTAGCTCTGGCTGTATGACCCGCAGGCGAGTACAAATTGTAGTTTTAGGGTCTGGGTGTTCGTCCATGTTTTTTTATGTTAAACTGCCAACGCGACACACGAGAAACTCCAACAGTGTAACTGTTGTAGTTTTTTTAAGGATCATACATATTGGGAAAAAGTAAAAAAAAAGTAAAGTAGCAGCCTGTAAGTGCCCACTGCTGGGCAAAGGCCTCCTTCTCAAATACGAGTATTAGAGAGAGGGTTTAGGAGCCGGGAAGGGCCCGCCACGCTGCTCCAGTGCGGGTTGGCGGGTTTCACATATCCTCGAAATAATATTTTGATTATTTTTCAGACATGCAGGTTTTCTCACGATGTTTTCCTTCACCGCCGAGCACGTGGTAAACACTTAAAATTGCTATTAACAATTTTAGCGGTGCCGGCACCGGGGATCGAACCCAGGTCACTCGCGCTCTATGTAACTAAAGTGAGCGCCCTGACCACTAGGCTACCACGGCTCCATATTGGGAAGTAAAGTAACAATTGTTATTCCAATTTCATAACTAAATTCCATTGCAGAGAAAATATTAATGAGTGACCACGCAATCTGGACCGAACTTAGCGTGCTGCAATGACCTCCAGGCAAATTAAAAAAAAAACCTAACCACTAAAACTGTTACTTAACTTAATAAGACACCGCCTTTACGGTTTCAACATTATCACAAGACCCGAGTTAACCTGACAATTAACAAAACTATACACGAAATAATTTGCCTGCATTTGTTTATTGCACTTGTTTTCCGCTGAAATTCGAAATTTTAATTATTGTTCGTTGATATTACCTATCACCACATTTCTTCACGCACTGCGTTGACTGTTGGAGAATGCCAAAAGGCATTAAGTCCGCCTTTTGTAATCCTTTTGGTGTACATACTGAAGTATATATAAATATTACGAAGCCCGTCTAGTTCTACTGAGCACATCTTGGAATATTCTCTCGCATCCCATTATTGTTCACAACTCGCTGAACAACTTTCCAGCTCTACTCTCTTCGCTGTAAGAGAATAAGCCACCCAAACTCATCATGTGGGTGTCGTACATAATTATAAAAGTCAAGTAAGTGATACATTTTTAAAAGTTAAAGGCGGCTAACGAGCCAGCGGTTCACTCGATGGCAAGTGATTACCGTGAAGCACGTACATCTGCAACACCAGAGGCGCTACAGATACGTTTGCCGGGCTTTGAAGAATAATTGGGAGATGGGATAGAGGAGCGAACGAAAAGCAGAAGCATTCGAGCAGCAGAAAAAGCCACGGCTTGACTCACTTGTTCAAACACGTCTCTATTGCTAGACAGCACTTCCTTCCAGAGAGCCCAAGGCATTTATCATGTATCACATTCAATATATTATACTTATACTAATAAAATTGCTGTTTTTTCTCTTTGACGCCTGTAACATAGACTGTTCCGAACTGACTACTCTCTTCTTGAAACTCCGAGCACCCTCCCATCTAAATAGAAATAAGGCTTTGTTCGATGTTCCCTTAACCCACACTTTATACGCCCAGAATTCTATAACCTGCAGAGCGCACAGGGTATACAATAAACATTTCTCAAGTGTTGACCTTTTTGTACAAAGTAAAGCTGTTTTTTTAAAAAGCAAAATTGTTGATATTTTGAACAGTTTATAATGTAGGAAATTTAAAGTATGAGCTAATATTTTTAATACATAAAGACTTATGGCCCATTCACTCACCACACACTGTGTGGTGAAATGTGTATTTTCGTAAATTTATTTTTTTATTTTTATATTATTATCTAAAATGCATTATGTCGCTTTCTTTGTTTGTTACTTAGTAATAATCACCTGTAACTGTACCTTTATCACGTTCTTTTAATTATAAATAATGAAGTCCATTATTGGTATTAAGTTGTATTTTACCTAATCTATATAATTTTATATAAGTGCTGTGTGACATTGTTTTATTTATTTATTTATTCTTTATTGGGTCCCTAAAAAGAAGGAGTACTATGGGCGGACTGAATGCCTTTTGGCATTCTCTACCAGTCAACCCTGGGTGAGAAAGAAAACATGTCAGGTTCAAAATAAATAATAAATTTAAATTAAATATTAACTTTAAATACATAACCCATATAATATACTTACACACTTATAACATACAATAAATAAAAATGTGTTTCAATAAATAAAAAATAAGAGAGTTTAACACAGAAAATATAGAGACGACGTAGAAAATGAGTTTGTGCCTAACACCATTCAAAGATTTTCTCGATTTTGCGTCAAATATTCTGCCTTGCGTAATAACTGTAACGTCATTTATTTTTTAATTCATTGACATCTGTCCTTCAATAGCTTGTTTTCGATTAACGTGCCGTTTAAATAAACATGACACGTTTCGTTATTTTTAACAATAACTTATGTAACGTTGATTTGTGATACGTGTTATTTTTGTTATGAACCATTCTACGTTTGTAGGGTTACCAAGTAATAATAGAATCCTAATATGGAAGTCTTATTCCCTCGGAAATCAAGCTATCTAGTTTAAAATTCGTATTCTCCTTCTCAAATATCTGAGAGGGTCATGGAGCCGGGAGGGGTCCTCGACTCTGCTCATGTGTGGGTTGTCGGATTTCACATGTGCTAGAAACAATACTTATATTAAGCAAGCACGGCTCATATTTAACGGAAAATATATAAACATCATTTCCGGTCACCCTAATGCACTGAAGATGCTGTTTTCTAATGATCAAATACTATTGTTGATAATGTATAATTAGAGTTGACTAAAGCCTTCGACACAGTTTCTGTGTTCTCATGTGAAGACATTCATCTCTTAGCAAGCAAATAGTTCATTTTAGCATTATAAGTGTCGCTTGTGACATGTTTAAAAGCTATCTGTCAGAGCGTTTTCAACAATCAAATATTGTAGTGTAAACAAAACCCTCTATTAAGGCGTGCCGCAGGGCAATGTGATCGGACCAACTCTATTCTGAATATATATAAACGAACTTCCGTAGCAGCACTCAAAAAACTTTAAGGTATGGAACTTACATATAACTTGCTATCATTTAATATTGGAAAAAGCTAATTTTTACTTTTCCAACATTTTTGTCCATATCTGTTCCGAAAGGAGTGCCTCTTTGTGTTGTTGCAATATCATTGGACGTCCCAACAATGTCAATTTAAGTACAATAACTAACGCAACGTTAGCCAGGACTGATAACATGTTGTTTCTCGACATCGCAAAGATGGAAATACAAAATTAAAAAAAAAATCGTTAATATCCATTGAAGACCATTTATTTTCAATCATTACCTGTAATGGTATGTACGTGTATATGTATTTCAAATATTCATATTATGTATATTTTTTTGTATTTATTGTATTTGCGTATTATGTGTATGTATTATATGTTCACTTTAATGTACACCCGAACCGATACCTGTGTTCATATTTCCTTTTTTTTCTTTCTGGGTTGCCTGTAAATAATCGCTTCTTAGCGATAATTTGTATGTTAAATTTTTGTGTGTACAATAAAGTATATTTTCATATTTCATTTCATTTCATTACTTTGTTTATGTACCAGTCAATTGTATCTTACTGTATGGCTGCTTGGGGAGAATCAGACAAATCAATATTATTACTAGCTAACACTACCAGTGAGCCCTTTTGTTTTGCCGAAGCGACGGCAACATTATTTTTACTTAAATCTTTTTTTTTAAACTAAGCTAATCATGTATAACTATGTATATTCATATTTTATCTTTATAAATATTTTAAAAATGTTTTGTTCGCGCTAAGCAGCATATCTAGTTTCTTTCTTTCTTTCAGTGCGAGCTAAGAGATCTGTCTTGTAATTAATTGCACCTAAACTTCTGTTATTTACCACAAAAGAACTGTTCTATATATTTATTTATTTAATCTTTATGCACAAATTGGTACACATGGCGGACTTAATGCCTAGAGGAATTATCTCCCAGTCAACCATTAGGCTAAGCAGAGATAAACACGTAATAGAGGCGATGCAGCTAAGAGAATAAAACAAGTAAAAGGATATAAATATCAAAATATATACTTACACAGATAGGTAGATACATACATACATAGTTACATACATACAACATATACAAATATACCATATACACAAAGAATAATGAATTTTAATATAAAATACAAACAAATATACATGTCAGGACAAACAACTAAAACGGCACAATGACAAACAGCAGCACTAGTACAGACTTGCAACATTTCTGTAATGTTTGCGGATTTTATTTTTAAAGACAAACTTATTAGGAGCTTTTTTAATGTCAAGAGGGATTTTGTTCCAGAGTCTTATAGCCGTAAAAGCGAATGACTTAGATAAGTACCCAGTACGGTGTAAAGGCGACAGCAACTTGAGACTACCCGAAGAGCGGAGAGAACAGTTATGAGAATCACCCAGATGAAACTTAGATTTCAAGTACTCAGGAACACAAGGATCGATTAGAATTGTGAAAAGGGTGCAAAGTGTTCTAACAATATGTATGTATATATATATATATATATATATATATATAGCATAATGCGACAGTTATTAAATTTGCATACCACTTTCCGTAAATATGCACCTCGATTGCTTAAAAATATACGAAAAAACGACCAGTTTTGCAGGATAGAGCTGCGTGCAATAAATACCCTTTGCCCGGCGGCATTACTGTTAACCAAGCTCGGTGCTTTAGAACAAACATAGCTAACGACATTACATTTAACCAGAACACGCGTCGTGAATTTAAATCGTAAAGTGTCCGATTCGCTGTTATCTCTTTCGTTTAATGAAACTAAAGCTGTCTCAAAAATGCCCCAGTAATGAGTTCGCATAACTCACACACACATACACACACAGACAGTATTACATAACTACACACGTGTAATATTTAGCATAATTTCGGTATCTTCTTATTACATACTGAGTAACTAATAAGAACATGGACTGTCGAGTTAATTTAAAATTAAGTTTTAGAGAAACAACTGACTTCAAAGCCTATTATCACACTTTAAGGGGTGGAAAATTTTTCTTAGTATAGCCTATTCAATAAAAACCAAAATTAATTCCATCGGCTCACATTTAGTGAAGACATCGAATGACAAAAAATACAGATGCATTGATAACCTCCATTTTTGTAGTCGGTTGACTATATACTATAACTGCGACTCAGTTAATACTACTGGAGTTGTTTTAATTATTATTAATAATTGTATTTAACCCAAAGATTATTATTACCTTTATGTTATGGCGCTCACTTTAGTGTCATAGAGCGTGAGTGACCTGCATGTCTGAGAAATAACAAAGATATTATTTCGGGGATATGTGAAACCCGTACTGGATCAGCGTGGCGGGGCCTTCCCGGCTCCTAAACCCTCTCTGATACTCGTATTTGAGAAGGAACGCTTTTGCCCAGCAATGGGCACTTACAGGCTGCTACTTTACTTTACATGTAAAATAAAACCGGGAAAGTGCCAGTCGGGTCGCGCATCGAGAAATCACACAGTGTATGTTATATTTAAAATAAAATATATCTTCTGTCACGAGCGTGACTCACACTTGGCCAGTTTTTTATTATTTTTTGTTATACTTTTTAGAGTTTGTTCGACAATCACAACTAGTTTGACGCTTGTATGTATTACTGTTTATACGATAGAGCAAGAAACACAAAAAAAATTACGTAAAAGAGAACATGATGCTTGTATTCATTTATAATTTTTGGGTTTTTATTATTTTGGTAGGTTATCCGCCATAATAACATAAAATCTGTAAAAGTGGTAGCTTTTTATACGTTTACTTGTGAGTTCGTGAGACTTTTAGATAGTAAAGGAGTATTACTATCAAACTCTCAAGTTTTCAAGACTTTTTGATTACGTAAAGAGCCAGTGGCAGTTTTGATTACGTAAAAGTAAGTGATTCCCGTCGCCCTCGTACATCTGCAACACCAGGGGAGCTGCAGGTTCTCACCGAACGAAACGTAGAAGCACAAGATGAATGAATGAATGAATGAACTATACTTTATTGTACAGACACAGATTTAAGATATAAAGATTATTTAAGGAAACAAAAAACAAAAAGTACAATAGGCGGCCTTATCGCTAAGAAGATGGGTCTACCTCACGCCGATACTCTGCGAGGTCGTGGTACTGCCCCGGTTGAGCCGGGCCGGCACATTCGAGCAGCAGCCACCACGTATAAAAAATTGTCTGCAACGCCAGAGGAGCTACAAATGCGATGGGGAGGGGGACCTCTGGTTACCCCATTCACCGAACGAAACGCAGAGGCGCATGATGCCTCTACTTCACGCCGGTATTCTGCGAGGCCGTGGTACCAACGCGGTCTAGCCGGCTCATTGGAGCAGGCAGCAAAAGCCGCCGCTTGGCTCTACCGCGTCAATTGACAAAACGAATTCTGAACTTCTTTCGTCAAATAAAGATATCTCATAACACTTCAGCTCCATATATTTATATACGGAATTGCACGTTTCATAAATATGAAGCGATAGCAGGTAGCAATGGTCCTTTACTGCAGGCCGTATGAGGAAGCTCAAAGTTGCTTAGCGCGCTATGGAAAGGGCTATGCTCGGTGTTTCTCTGCACGATAGAGTCTGCAACGATGATATCCGCAGCAGAACTAAGGTAACCGACATAACCGTAAGGATCAGCAAGCTGAAGTGGCAATGGGCCGGCCACATGGCTCGCAGAACTGACAACCGTTGAGGTAAAAAGGTTCTCGAGTGGCAGCCACGTACAGGCAAACGCAGTGTGGGACGTCTCTCAACAAGACGGCGTGGACGACCTGCGCAGTGTTGAGGTTATTTGATGGATGCAGGTGGCTCAGGATCGAGCTTCATGGCAATCTTTGGGGGAGGCCTACGTTCATGGATAGTGCAATGAACGCCTTATTGCTAACAGTGCTTTGTGTATGAAAATACCTTCAATCCTAAATAGGGACAGGGGGGTGATTTTTCTTAGGCTCTTCCATGCGGACGAAGTCGCGGATGGAAGCTATACGTATTAGTAAGTCTTTAGTACAATATGCATACCATTCCTTTTCACCGTTAAGAATCCCACAGTAGACGCTGCTGTCCGTCATCGGCCTGCTTAATTTTGCTCCGGTACTAGAGCCGGTTATCCTGCCATCTGTCGGTAGCTATTGCATTACATAATCAAGACTGTTCCCACAGTCTCTGCTTACATAACACACGGGAAGAAAAGGGGATGGGGGGCAAGATTAGTACCCCGGTATCACGCGGCAATTTTATATTCTCTTTGCATATTTGGTCACAATCACGTAAGCATGCGTTCACAAACGCAATCACTTAGGCTTTCGTGTGACAGACGACATGTATGTTTAAAATGTTTATAATTTTACGAATATTTACACAAATTATCCACGTACCACGCATGCGGGCATCTGTGAATATTTTGTGCAAATACAGATTGTGTAATGTTATTTGCATTATGTGCTCATTTATAAGTACATAATATAAACTCGCACCTCTCACCTATAAGGGTAGGCAGACATTGTGTTGTCCTCATAATAGTTATAAATAATTATTCCTTCATCTCTCATTATCTCTTTATCTCTCCTTTAACACTTACTTTCTCGCGTCGTATGGCTCTTATTTTATTTATTCTTAACTCTTTATGTTCTTGTATATGTATGGGTATATATTGTGTATTTATTTAGATATATCAGTATATATGAGAGTATATATATATATATCTTTGTGGATATATCAATTTATTATATTATATTTTTACTTCTTAGTAACTTGCCCTTAACCCTTGCTCACTGGTCATTATTTCCTCTGCAAAATGGTTGCCTGGTAGAGATCGCTTCCAAGCGATAAGGCCGCCAATTGTACCTTTGTGTATTTTATGTTTCTTTTTATTTTTATTTTTCCTGTTTTTGCTAATTGGTGTGCAATAAAATATATTTCATTAATTCATTAATTTAATAAGTTGTCTAGTAGATAGTATATTTATTCAATTATAATTTCTAATTTATTAATACATTATTTTTTAAATAAATGTAATTTGAATATTGTCCATTTAAGAATTATAATGATAATCTTGTGAATGGTATTTCCGTTAAAAAAAAATATTTCATAATATTTTATACATTTAGGGTGTAAACACACAACAGTGGTTGCACTGCTTAATGAGCGACAAAAATATTACGACCGCTTCCCCTCCCCCCCTCCCTTCCTCGTTCTCCTCCATCAACCCAAAAATCGTCAAAGGCCGACAACGCATCTGCAGCTCCTCTGGTATTGCATATGTAAGCGGGCGTCGGTAATCACTTGCCATCGGGTGAGCGAGCCGAGCTGGCACGTTTGCCCAGTTTCCCATAAAAAAAAAAAAAAAGAAAAGACGTGCTACCATCTTGTAAAAAAGTAACCGCTGTGGCCATAAACGCCGGTCCAACCGATCTATAACGAGCTATAGACAAAACTTTACAAGGTTTTTTTTTTTTTTCATCTTGATGTAAAAAAAAAATTAATGTAACATTTTTGAAATTAAAACTTCACTCCATTATTACGGAAGTGTGTGCAACATTTAACATCACTTTAGCGCTGTAATAGCACTCCTTGGATAAACCAGTGCTCTTATTGTCAAGGTTGGAGATGCATATTAATATCTCTAAATTTCACAGCACGTAGTACTTGTGCGTTATCCTCTATGACACAAACGATTTCACAAAAATACCACGTTACATCATTCTCATAAAAAATCATATCGTGTTATTTTTAAGCATGGTTTCGTTTATCCATGACATGACACTGGAATATCATCTAACGGAATTTTTCTAATGCCCTTTGGTCTTTTATACAAATGCCTACGAATCTGTAAGTGAAATGCACAAAAATGTATTTGTAAATGTATACACTTCACAAAAACCCAAAATAAACAAATCACTGAAAAATAAACTTTAGAGGTTAAACTACCATAAGGCGGTCTTATCGCTGAAGATCGATCTCTTCCAGATAACCTTATGGCTAAGGAGAAAAAATGATCTATTGAACAGTGGCAGATGGAGTAAATAATAAACTTACTAAGTACGTAATAATGCTAACATGCATGTGTGTTGTCATTAGTGACTAAATAAACTAAAACAATATTTTATATTATAATAACATAATAATACACTAATATATATAAATCAAACTATTATTATATATAAACGTGGTGAAGCCAAGCGGCGGCTTTAGCTGCTGCTCGAAAGGGCCGGCTCGACCGGGTCGGTACCACGACCTCGCAGAATATCGGCGTGAAGTAGAGACATCTTGTGTTTCCGCGTTTCGTTCGGTGAGCGAGGTAACCGGACGTCCAGTCCCCTCCTTCCTATCCCTCCCTTCCCCCAAATATCCTTACAGGCCGGCAACGCAGCTGCGGCTCCTCTGGTGTTGTAGATGTACGCGGGCGACGGTAATCACTTACCATCAGGTGAGCTGTTTGCTCGTTTGCCCGCTTATCCAAAAATAAATAAAATTAACGGATTTTTTAATTTTTTTAGTTTCATTTTTTTTCATATATTCCCGCAAAGCTTGATGCATTGGTAACCATATCTTGGATAAATTAAAACAACAATTGTGCTCCGTATCACCGACACAGCATCCGACGCTCCTCCGATCTAATCTCATACGTTTCGAACAGGAAACTGATGTGAAGACACGAGTATGTGTACCTATGTATTGCGACACTAAATGTCTCACTATGATTGATAACTTTAGTATCTCAAAGTTATCGCGGTGGTTGTAAGCTACCGGGAGAGCATGATTGTAGAAACGAATCAATGGACCAATATAATTTAGTAGGCGGTGAAGACACCTTATCCGCCCAGGAGTCTGGGTATTTATTTATTTAATATCTATGCACTAATTGGTACATATGGCGGACTTAATGCCTAGAGGCATTCTCTCCCAGTCAACCATTAGGCTAAGCAGAGATATATACATAATAGAGGAGATACAGCTAAGAGAATAAAACCAGTAAAAGGATATAAATATCAAAATACATACATACATAGATACATAAATAACATATATACCATATACACATAGAATGATATACATGTCAGGACAAACAACTAAAGGGTAGGTATCACGCTCATTTATGCCCATATGTACTCTAACCCTTTTTAGCAGAGCAACAGCTGTTGTGTTCCGGTTTTAATGGTATAGAGAGCCAGGATAATTAAGGGCTTTGAGGTGTTCCATATTCATGCTCAGGGGTGACGACGCATCTGTGGCCTTCCACGATAGGACTTATTTGCACGTGTCCATGGGCTGCGGAAGACACTGCAACTTGGTAATTGCTATGGTTTGCTACTTGAAGATACATTCATCATCATCATCATTTCAGCCTATCACAAGTCCACTGCTGAACATGCGCCTCCCCCAAAGATTGCCACGAAGCTCGGTCCCGAGCCACCTGCATCCATCGACTTCCCGCAACACCGCGCAGGTCGTCACTCCATCTTGCTTCGTATGATTCACAGTAATCGCCACTCACAGCAGGTACATTGGCGATCGCAGTACTTGAGTACTTGAGCTTAGAGTTTCCTGTCGCTTCAATATGAATCTAATCAATTAGCGTCTAATTACTTGTGATTATTATCTCGCCATCTATCGCGAAGCCTTAACATTCTCTGACGTTTGCTACGCTTGCTTTGTTTATAAACACATTAGGAATACGTCATTGCGTCCGTATACGCGAAATAGTAGCGTTTAGAGGTGTAGCATATTCATTTTAGTCATTTCCACAGAGCTTATTAAGACTTACGTGACAGATGACGCAAAACTGTTACAGTCAGAGGTGAAAAACATTTATTTTATTTATTATTTTCTTATTTTGTTGACCTTATGCTAAAGGTGGCAATGGGCGGACTTAATGCCAAGTGACTTTCTCTACCAGGCAACCCTTGTCATGGTGAAAAGTAGATAGAAAGTGAAAACTCCAAAAATACACTCTCTTGCACACAGTATATAAGATAGTGATACCTACCTCAAACAAATCTTAGACAGAGAAGGCGATCTGCGACCTAAGTTTTTATATGTGGGTATAGTAGTACAGGGGACACGGTGAAGACTTCCTTTCTATGGCAAATTCTTGCCAGAGTTAATTGCCAATCATTGCATTACCACGTTTACCTTCCGGACGTACAGCTGCCAAACGTTTAGAACTCCAGCTTTAAGTTTTTAAACTTCTTGTTTAGTACCCACTGATCAATCGGCGAATTAGACTCAGTCTATGTGAATACGTACATCGTTACGTCACAGACATAATTCATCATCATCATCATCATCATTTCAGCCTATCAGAAGTCCACTGCTGAACATAGGCCTCCCCCAAAGATTGCCACGTAGCTCGGTCCTGAGCCACCTGCATCCATCGACTTCCCGCAACACTGCGCAGGTCGTCACTCCATCTTGTGGGGGGTCGTCCTACACTGGCGTTTGCCTGTACGTGGCTGCCACTCGAGAACCTTTTTTCCCCTTCTATTATAATATCGCACATTCATTGTCGATGTGTGAATAACACGTTAGACGGGACTAGAGTCTGTGTGAATGCACATTGCGTTACGCGTTACGATCTGACATTTCAATTAGAATTAAGCAGCGTCGAAGTCTGATTCTCTAGAAAAATACTTCTAGAACACGAACATGCGTCATTTTATAAATACGACTTTCCCTAGTTCTGACACGCAAGCCACTGGTAATGGAACTGGTTATGCATCAGTCAGTAATCTGTAGGGGCAATGAGGGGGTCATATAGCTCCCAGAACGTTGGGGCTGGAAGGTTCTCGAATTATCACCGCTTAAAGGTAAACGCAGTGTAAGAGAAACCCCAAGATTGGAGTGTAACTTGATAGAGTGACTTCCAGCAACACTGTGCAGGTCACAGTGTCGCTGGAAGTCGATGGACAGGTACTGGTGGACCGTGTTTAGTGAGAATATTTGAGATAGACGACTTTCCACCTGTCCAGGACTTGTACTAAAATATTATTAAAAAAAAGGTTATGTAATTTTTTAACGATAGCCGAAGCGTTGAAAATATGATGCGTGGAAAAAAAACAATAGCAGAGTAAGATACAGTTTGGGAGAGATTGTAATATACGAGCGGGCGTTTTTAAGTTCGCGAAATGGGGGACAAGGAGGGAAAATATAAGATAAAAATTATTTTTCTTTTACTGTATATTCTCCCGCAAGACGACTACATTTTTGAGATTTTTCGATTAGCTTCCTTAAATTCTTCATCGGTGGATAATTTCTTACCACGAAGCTCTTTTTTCATTTTTGAAAACCGATAATAATCGCTCGGGAGCCAGGTGTGAGCTATAGGTGGGTGATTTAAAGTATCAAAGCCCACCTTGTGCAGGGCTTTCTACCGATGTAGCTGTAAAGGCCACTGGGCCAACAGCGGATCTACCGTGGGAGGGTTTTAGTCGGTCCGGCATCTTCAATGCTGATCCCGACATAACCAGTCACCGGAGACGGTGACGGGTAGGTGCGAGCACCTTTCCCCCACGCTAAAAAAAACTTAAACTGAAAAAAAAAAAATGTGCAGGGCATTCAGTGCAACACGGCTCTTGTGGACGGTCGCATTGTCGTGCAAGAGCAGTACGCCGACCCTTAATTCGTAATTAAATTTATCGAAGATAGAGACTTTATTTCTTATTTATTAATATATTCTAATATATTAATAAATAAGAAATAAAGTTATAATATCCTGAGTCGGCCGCCATTTTGCGTCTGCAGTTCAATACTGATATTAATATTGTTTATTTATTATTTTTGTGCTTTGTACCAAATGTATTATATTGTATAGCATATATTGCATTGTAGGTACATATAAAACATTTTTCTTTCTAATTAAGTATAATGGAAATACACAACACTGTGTAACGATTTCGCGCAACAGCTACCGTGTTGCAACGGAGTGGGAAACTTCGCATTATGCCGATTCAGAGTCAATCCATCTAATCATTTCGATAAATACTTTTGCATTCAATGCTGTTTTTGTTTGCACACGTGGGAAAATCGTGAACCGTGTCACAACGTTGTAGATACCAACAATCTTACACAGCATTTAGAAAATGGAGTAATTAGCTTGAATTAAATTTGTCCGTGGGTGTCGTAAGCAGGGGTTAAGGGAAAAGGATTGAAAAAAATCTCAATGCCTGCCGCTAGATGGCGTGGATACTATATCGGGAAAAAATACCATACAGATGACGGGCAGAAGCGTTAAAGATGCGACGTGTCTTCGCCGAGCGTGGCGATCATGTCCTGTTTTCGTTGAGACCTGTGTCCTGCAGTAACTAACAGGCTGTTGAGTTTTTTTTTTATGGGAAAGGCGGCAAACGAGCAAGTGGTTCACCTGATGGTAAGTGATTACCGTCGCCCACGTACATGTGCAACACCAGAAGTACTGTAGGTGCGATGCCGGCCTTTAAGGGTATTAGGGAGATAGGAGGGAGGATGAGAAGGGGGTATGGGCCTCCGGTTACCTCACTCACAGAACGAAACGCAGAAGCACAAGATGCCTCTACTTCACACCGGTATTCTGCGAGGCCGTAGTACCAACCCGGTCGAGCCGGCCCATTCGAGCAGCAGCAAGAGCCGCCGCTTGGCTCTACCACGTTTAAAAAGGTTGAGGTAAGGTAAGGTGAAGCAGTAGGGGTTTAAAGAGGAGTTCACCATCTCTTCCTCCAAATGCCAACCTCACCTGCACGTGTTGCACTATCCTAGTTAACTACCGATAAAATTCATCAGACTCTAACAGATTAGTTATGGGGGGGAGCACTAGAGGGCGAGGGTGGATCAGTATTAGTGGGAGAGCACCGCACTGCGGTTAGCGACCCGCTTGCCCAGCGTGGTGAGCGTGGGCAAATCTTTAAAGAAATGCATGCTTTTATGGAGACATATGTTCAGCAGTGGACGTTGATGAAACAATTTCGCAAAGTTTTTTTTTTTATTACAATTAAAAATCTCGCAAGTTACATTACGAGGAATAAATTTAATGGATACTGAGCAGCGTATTATATCGTATTTTAATTATAATATTATTCAACCTCGAACCGTCCTCTTTAAATAAAACTTGGGGTTCATTTATTTTTAGTTTATGTAAATTAAACATAATGATTGCTTATATTTACGCGAACACTGCACATTGGAAATGTAACTATTATTTACGGATTTGAGGACAGTGAACACTTGGCCGCCGTGCTTCAGCGTGTCAAGCAAGTGCTGCGCGACAGCGGGCTTCGGGTTCCGCGCCTCCGTCACCGTGACCGGCTGAAACCTGCTACTGTCGAGCGAGTGCCTACTGTATTACCGAGTAACGTGTAAAGTCTTTCAAGCCGGCGAAAAAGATGCTATTTTACCATCTGTCGTATGCAATCCCTCTACAAGATGCTTCACAATCAAGCTTGTACAAGTTTGATTGTGAATCTCTCTTACATAGGGCGAACTGAAAGATCTTGTAAAGACAGACATAAAAGTAACGTGTAAAGTCTTTCAAGCCGGCGAAAAAGATGCTATTTTACCATCTGTCGTATGCAATCCCTCTACAAGATGCTTCACAATCAAGCTTGTACAAGTTTGATTGTGAATCTCTCTTACATAGGGCGAACTGAAAGATCTTGTAAAGACAGACATAAAAGGACACACAGCTGACGTGAAACACCGACGCTCGAGGAAGTCCGCAGTCGATGATCATATCCTTGGCCCCAACCGTTACATCAGATATGATAGACCACAAATCCTCGCAAAAGAACACCTATTCCTGCCAAGGATGTTTCGCGAGGCTATTGAATTAAAAAAAAATCCTTTTTCCAACAGAGAAGATGGCTGCGTGCTACCACCGGCTTGTGATAAATAAAATTAAGATATCTAATAAAATAATGATATTCAGTAGTACATAAAATTAAATCCAAAACCAATCATACCACACGACCTCAGCACATTCTGCGTAGATCGGACCAAAATTAATAATTAAAAGCTGAAGGTAGCCCAGTTGACTATGACACCTGGACGTCCTACACCACATTCCCCCCGCGACCGCGGCTGCTGCAGAGCGACCGAAACGTCGAGAATATAAAAACGAAATCCGCAAATAATAGTTTCATTTCAAATGTAAATTAACCAATTCACAATGTTCAACATTTCGCTATGAATACATGTGACGTTCTTAGGAGTTTTGCTGTTATGCATTTTGGAGATGTTGCCACATGCAAAGAATTGAAGTGTAGGTTGTAATAAAAAAACCTAACCACTCGTTGATTAAGTTAATTAAATTTTAATTAATTAATTATTCTGACGTGCGGTTAGGTAGTCTCTTAAGGATTCACGGATAGCGGCGTGGTTAGGGGACGTGACTCCAAATCAGGAGACTCGAGTTCGAACCCCACACTGAGGGCACGTACCAATCACTTTTCGACACTTATATACGATTTTTTTTATTGGAAAGGCGGCAAACGAGCAAGCGGTTCACCTGATGGTAAGTGTTTACCATCGCCCACGTTCATCTGCAACACCAGAGGTGCTGCCGTATTGTTGCGAGCCTTTAAGGGTATTTGGGAGATGGGTGGAAGGATGACGAGGGGAATGGGGAGGGGGAGTGGGCCTCCGGTGTTCTGCGAAGCCGTAGTACCAACCCGGTCGAGCCGGTCCATTCGAGCAGCAGCAAAAGCCGCCGCTGACTCTACCAAAGTGTGGTCAAAGGAAAAGACATTTTAGTCTTTACAACCCGACCACGACCTCGCAGATACCGGCGTCAAGTAGAGGCATCTTGTGCTTCTGCGTTTCGTTTGGTGATTGAGGTAACTCGGAGACCCTCTCCCTATCCTCATCCTCCCTCCCTGCTCCCAAATACCCTTAAAGGCCGGTAACGCCTCTGGTATTGCAGATTAGTACACAGACAGTAGGTGAACCAATGGCTCGTTTGCCGCCTTTTCCATAAAAAAAAAATTTTGGCGTGTACTAGTATATACTGTCGTGAGAAGTTTTTTTAATTTTTTTTTCTTTTTTTTCCTCCCATATGTGAACAGTACCGGCATTCATAAAGGGGTTATTATATCTCGCTGTGATTCACGTCTATTTTATATTCTACCCTTTCCAACCCATTACCAAATGTGAATGAATGAACCAGGCTTTAAGTATTTTTGTTGTTGTTGTTTAAATAAAAACGTCACCCCCCGCTGTAGGCATTTCTCCCGTGTCGTGGAGACAGTTGATATGCATAAATTTCACATAGACAAACATCCAGACCCGGAATAATAATTATATAGTCGATACAAAAGCTTGTTCCGTATGGTAATTGAACCCGCAACCCACAGCGCCGCAGCCATGCTCTTACCCACTAAGCTACCGGGCCGTCGTATGTGTGTATGTTTGAACGGATTTAACTTAATAGAAACTTGTTTAAAATAGTCCACGTGATTCTGGAAGTGCCAAAGGCTATGTTATATCGGATTTAATATTAAAACTGTGAAAGTTTATCATTTCTGTGATGCAATAACGTTTAAAGGCATGAACGGAAATTGGCAGAGATGTAGATTTGTGCCAGGAGGATGAATTTTATCGCGATTGAGAAATAAATGCAGACATTTAGAACATTCTAAGCTACAATAAGACAGAAAATGAGATAATATTCATAACACAGAACAGAAATATTCATTGGATTGCAGCAACGAAAGGCCAACCTATTTTTTTTTTAAAAAGTATACTAGCAATGCTATTTATTAAGTAACTTTACTAATATACCGTGGCAGCCTAGTGGTCAGGACGCTCACTTTAGTTTCATAGAGCGCGAGTGACCTGGGTTCGACGCCGGTGCCGGCACCACTAAAAATTGTTAATAGCAATTTTACCACGTGCTCAGCGGTGGTCATTATTTCGAGGATATGTGAAGCCCGCCAACCCGCACTGGAGCAGCGTGGCGGGACCCTCCCGGCTCCTAAACCCTCTCTGATACTCGTATTTGAGAAGGAGGTCTTTGCCTAGCAGGGGGCACTTACAGGCTGCTACTTTACTTCACTAATATTCCTGTTAACCCTCCAACTAAGCATTGCAGCTCGTATCAGGAGTGGTTCACGACAATAGTCGACCGGCGGGGCTCGAACTTACGACGTCATGTTTCGTAGTCCGCAGCCTATCCCATTCGGCTATCGGCGCTTAACATGCCTCAGCGCAGGTATTCTGTCGGCGCCATATTTCATATTGGGCATGCAACGAAACGGCGCGCAGGATGCGCGCAGGTTAACCGTTCAGTTACGTTTGACGTAAGTGTTTCCACGCAACTGATGGAACAATAACACGCTACACCGGCGTCATGTTATCGCGTATTCTAACAGTATACGTTGAACGAATTACTGTCACATTGTTTTTGATTGCGATTATTTAACGCCATGCGGAACTGCGGAAATCTAATATTTATATACGATTGATGTTTCTATAAAATCAAAACTTACGATCATCTACTTTTTTTTTTATAGATGCGCGGGTAACTGTTAGGTTTACATACATCCACAAGCATCTGTAACACCAGAGGAGCTGGTAGCGTTGGGAAAAGAATAAGATCTCTTTTCTCGAAGATACTTAACGTGAATGAATGAATACACTTACTCGCGAGTTACGATTGGCGTTTGAAGAAAAAGATGTGAAATTATTTTCGAACTACAACTTATTTAGATCTAGATAGCATCTATCGTTTAATCCAACATCACACCTTCAATTTAAAGCAGAGTTGCTGAAAGTACGTTGCCGGCCTTTTAGAGTATTTGGAAAATGGAAGGGTGGATAACCTCCTCCGGTAACCTCAGTCACCGAACGTAACACAGATGCATAAGACACCTCTACTTCACGCCGGTATTCTGCGAGGCCGTGGTACTAATCCGGCCCATTCGAGCAGCAGCATAAGCCGCCGCTTGGTTGGTCACGTTGGAGACCTCAGCGTAAGGTATGGACAATGCTGAATATATAATCAAATCTGCGCACGGTTCGGGACACACGTCTCAATATCCCATTGTACGCACCAACACAGGACCGGTTCCACGCGTGGGTCGACGACCGGTAGACAGTGGCATAAGAGATAATAAAAAAAAAAGTATAAAAGTGCAGACGGTCGCACCCATTCGCGTAAACCAACAACGAATGCTGAAACATATCTCGCGATGTTAGTTTGGTATTCTAAATAACCGTGTTCGTCTTCTTCGAGGATTCGCTGTAATCTTTACGCTCGGCAAGTTGGCAATTGCAGTATCAGACGTCTGGCACCTTAAACACTGCGCAGGTATCCTCTGTACAATTTAAGGTCCGGTATACTTAAGCTAGAAAGCCACTCGCTGTTAGAACCTGTAAGATATTACAAGCATTTCCTTTAGTCGAATTTAACGACCCCCATGGGATAGGACGGCAAGGTTTCTTCTTAACACCACTGTGGTTTGTACCACCACAGAAGAATGTATGGTATGTTTGCCTATACGCTGACTTTGAGTAATATTTTCTAATTAAAACATATTCATGCTAATGTCGTAAATACGAAAGCTACTCTCTCTGTCCGTCTGTTACGTCTTTACGGATTAACCGCCGAACAGCTTTGGATGAAATTTGTGGTATGGAGATACTTTAAACTTGTGGGAAGAACGTAGGCAATTTTATCCCGAGAAAACGGCGGGAATACTTTCCATGCGGATGAAAACACAGGTTTTAAATAGTGCCCACTGCTGGGTAAAGGCCTCCTTCTCAAATACTTATATATATAATAATTTTGGAGACGGGAAAGGCCGTGTACATTTGAAGTCCGCCAATCCCCACTGAAGCAACGCAGCAGACCCCTTTCAGAATCTGCCAATCCCTATCTTCCCGTGGAATGATGGAATGTAAATATCAGATGGCATGACCATCCGAAAAATATGAAGACCAAAGACAGGCAGCAGCTAAGTTGTCTGGCACCACGATCACCCATCCGCTTGCCGTGAGACGAGATTACGTCATATCCTCCTTACGGTAGAGACCTATCTCCTGCAGAGGAATTTATAGACTGTCAAGGAAGGGCTAAGCTCAAACATGGTAGAGCCAAGCGGTGGCTTCTGTTGCGGCTCGAACGGACCAGCACCACCGGGTTGCTACCGCAGCCACTCTGAACACCGGCTTGAAGTAGAGGCATCATATATTCTGCGTTTCGTTCGTTGAGTGAGGTGTCAGGACACTTACTCCACCTCCCCATCACCCTCCTCATTCTCCCTTACATCTCCCAAATACCCTTAGAGCAACCATGAGCCGGTAACGCATGTGCAGCACCTCTGGCGTTGCAGATGTACGCGGGCGACGGTAATCACTCGCCATCAGGTGAACCGCTGGCTCGTTTGCCGCCTTTCACATTAAAAAAAATATATATATAGTTGTTATATCGTATAATAAATACTCTAGTAACAAGCATGATAACAGTTCGCTATAGATAGAAAGAACGCGTTTAAAGTAAAAAATGTCTTCTAACGATAAATATATATTGCAAAAGATCTATTCTGCTGACTGTAAATCGGTCTACTTACGACGCGCGACACAAACAGACAGTAGGCGCGGACGCAATGAAATGATTTTAAATGAGATCAATTAGACTAAAAACGAGGCCATGAAAAACAGCAATCAGCACTAGTATATCCTATATAGGATAGATAGATTTTTTTTTTAGTATGTCTGCAAATGCTTGGTCTGTTCGTGTTATTAACTAAAAAACATGCTACTCCAGTAGAAAAACGCCGTACTGTCCTATATAGTCCTAATCCTATGCACTGCTGTTTGGTTAATAATGCGATTAAAACAACAAACAAAAGCCGTGGTATTTTATTGGTCAGAGAGCTCGCTTTAATTTGATGGTGCGCGAGTGACTTGGGTTTGGTTCCGACGCCGGTCACCACTGAAATTTTTAATAGCCATTTTAAGTGCCACGAATTGAACACGTGCTTGTCGACGAAGGAAAATATCGGGAGGAAACCTGACACGTCAGACACGGACAGGCATTGGACCATGAGCTCCAAAACTACTGAGACGTGACGTGTCTAGACGATGAAGAGCCGCCTCTTGATTGAATGTATCGCTGTCTGTGATCAAGTCTCTAGTTCCAATCATGTCTAAAGTGGTTAGCCTGTATCATGTCATCTACCTTTGCCTATTTCTTTTCGAACTTCTCTCGTTAAAAAACACATTATAATTCATTCATACACATATATTCACGCCTTGTTCTCAACGGGGTAGGCATAGACAATCTTCTTCCACTTGCTACAGTCCTGACATACGTCTTTCGCTTCTTCCGCTTTCATCAATCTTCGCATGCATGCTCTTTGAATTAGAGTACTCTTGACCTGGCCTTTTTTCAGAACGTCTCCGATTTGATCGTGAAATGTTCGCCTAGGTCTTCCTCTCCCGACTCTACCATTTACACTCGCCTCATATATTTGTTTCGTCAACCTAATTTCATTCATCATATCCACATGTCTAAACCAGCTCAGCATACCTTTCTCAATTCGTGTCTCTGCATCGTCTTTCACGCCGCAACGCTCTCTATTTAATTTATATCGTACTCAAAACGAACCTTTTGAAAATGTTTCTGTACTTTTTTTTCTACAATTTGCACTGAGAACCTTCGATAGTCATTTAAGAATAATAAACATTATCTTTGATGGGCTAAAAGCGACACGGCGTGCTAATTATTTGAATCGTAAAAAGGGAAAATTATTTTGAACTACAACTTATTTAGATCTAGATAGCATCTATCGTTTAATCCAACATCACACCTTCAATTTAAAGCAGAGTTGCTGAAAGTACGTTGCCGGCCTTTTAGAGTATTTGGAAAATGGAAGGGTGGATAACCTCCTCCGGTAACCTCAGTCACCGAACGTAACACAGATGCATAAGACACCTCTACTTCACGCCGGTATTCTGCGAGGCCGTGGTACTAATCCGGCCCATTCGAGCAGCAGCATAAGCCGCCGCTTGGTTGGTCACGTTGGAGACCTCAGCGTAAGGTATGGACAATGCTGAATATATAATCAAATCTGCGCACGGTTCGGGACACACGTCTCAATATCCCATTGTACGCACCAACACAGGACCGGTTCCACGCGTGGGTCGACGACCGGTAGACAGTGGCATAAGTAATAATAAAAAAGTATAAAAGTGCAGACGGTCGCACCCATTCGCGTAAACCAACAACGAATGCTGAAACATATCTCGCGATGTTAGTTTGGTATTCTAAATAACCGTGTTCGTCTTCTTCGAGGATTCGCTGTAATCTTTACGCTCGGCAAGTTGGCAATTGCAGTATCAGACGTCTGGCACCTTAAACACTGCGCAGGTATCCTCTGTACAATTTAAGGTCCGGTATACTTAAGCTAGAAAGCCACTCGCTGTTAGAACCTGTAAGATATTACAAGCATTTCCTTTAGTCGAATTTAACGACCCCCATGGGATAGGACGGCAAGGTTTCTCAGCTTTCCTCATACTACACCGGACGAGCGGGTCGGGTCGGTGAGCGAAGCGCCGGGTACCATCGCACCAATGACCTGCTCCCCGTCAACAGATGTGCGCTTTGGGTTCGACGTATTCGAATGGATTTCAATGAAGAATAGAAAAACAAACTTATTTCAATAGAAGAGAAAACAATAAAAAAAGCATGAGGTACAAAATATACAATATACAAAAGAAGGTCAGAAAGTCTTCACAATTAAAGAAAAATAATACATTGTGCTTGTCTCATGGCTGGACCAATAGTTCTTCAGATCAGGTTATTGTCAAGTTTTAGAGCCTGACGCCGGTTTTCATCTGAAACCTATGTTCATCGCGGATGTCAAATTTAAAGCATAATGAATACATATAAAACGTAACCCAAAACATAACATAAAATAACAACAAATGGATGTAATACTTCTATCTTCATCCTGCAGCACCTATGGTGTTGCAGATGTACGCGGGCGACGGTAATCACTAATCACTTACCATCAGGTGAACCGCTGGCTCGTTTGCCGCCTTTCACATTAAAAAAAATATATATATAGTTGTTATATCGTATAATAAATACTCTAGTAACAAGCATGATAACAGTTCGCTATAGATAGAAAGAACGCGTTTAAAGTAAAAAATGTCTCCTAACGATAAATATATATTGCAAAAGATCTATTCTGCTGACTGTAAATCGGTCTACTTACGACGCGCGACACAAACAGACAGTAGGCGCGGACGCAATTACCGATATACATTTTAAATGAGATCAATTAGACTAAAAACGAGGCCATGAAAAACAGCAATCAGCAATAGTATATCCTATATAGGATAGATAGATATATTTTTTTAATATGTCTGCAAATGCTTGGTCTGTTCGTGTTATTAACAAAAAAATATGCTACTCCAGTAGAAAAACGCCGTACTGTCATATATAGTCCTAATCCTATGCACTGTTGTTTGGTTAATAATGCGATTAAAACACCAAACAAAAGCCGTGGTATTTTAGTGGTCAGAGAGCCTGTCCGTGTCTGTCTGACACGGCAGACACGGACAGGCATTGGACCATGAGCTCCAAAACTACTGAGACGTGACGTGTCTAGACGATGAAGAGCCGCCTCTTGATTGAATGTATCGTTGTCTGTGATCAAGTCTCTAGTTCCAATCATGTCTAAAGTGGTTAGCCTGTATCATCTCATCTACCTTTGCCTATTTCTTTTCGAACTTCTCTCGTTAAAAAACACATTCTAATTCATTCATACACATATATTCACGCCTTGTTCCCAATGGGGTAGGCAGATACAATCTTCTTCCATTTGCTACAGTCCTGACATACGTCTTTCGCTTCTTCCGCGTTCATCAATATTCGCATGCATGCTCTTTGAATTAGAGTACTCTTGACCTGGCCTTTTTTCAGAACGTCTCCGATTTGATCGTGGAATGTTCGCCTAGGTCTTCCTCTCCCGACTCTACCATTTACACTCGCCTCATATATTTGTTTCGTCAACCTAATTTCATTCATCATATCCACATGTCTAAACCAGCTCAGCATACCTTTCTCAATTCGTGTCTCTGCATCGTCTTTCACGCCGCAACGCTCTCTATTTCATTTATATCGTACTCAAAACGAACCTTTTTGAAAATGTTTCTGTACTTTTTTTTTTCTACAATTTGCACTGAGAACCTTCGATAGTCATTTAAGAATAATAAACATTATCTTTGATGGGCTAAAAGCGACACGGCGTGCTAATTATTTGAATCGTAAAAAAGGGAAAATTGACGCCACTAACTTAAAAAGATAAAGATATTCAGCTAATGATGCAATTGAGTTTTAATCACAGAATTGTTTATTAATTCCACGGAGGAAGCATACTACATTGTTTTTTTTTAAATAGGTTCTCGAGTGACAGCCACGCAAAGGTAAACAAGTCGACGGATCCAGGTGGCTCAGGACTGAGCTTTGTGGCAATCTTTGGTTGAAGCTTACGTTCAGCATTGGACTGAATATGTGTGATAGGCTGAAATGACTTACTTCGTCAGTCTTTAAAAGTCCACTGTTGCGCATAAGCCTCTCCGAGAAGGCTGAGAAAGCCGGCTTGAGTTTCTCGAAAGCTTTCCTCATACTACACCGGACGAGCGGGTCGGGTCGGTGAGCGAAGCGCCGGGTACCATCGCACCAATGACCCTGCTCCCCGTCAACAGATGTGCGCTTTGGGTTCGACGTATTCGAATGGATTTCAATGAAGAATAGAAAAAACAAACTTATTTCAATAGAGGAGATGGAAAGAAAGAAAGCAAGAACAATATTTATTGGTACAGCATAAATAAGGGAGACAACACACACAGAACATGTTATTGAATTAACAATAGAAGAGAAAAAAACAATAAAAAAAAGCATGAGGTACAAAATATACAATATACAAAAGAAGGTCAGAAAGTCTTCACAATTAAAGAAAAATAATACATTGTGCTTGTCTCATGGCTGGACCAATAGTTCTTCAGATCAGGTTATTGTCAAGTTTTAGAGCCTGACGCCGGTTTTCATCTGAAACCTATGTTCATCGCGGATGTCAAATTTAAAGCATAATGAATACATATAAAAACGTAACCCAAAACATAACATAAAATAACAACAAATGGATGTAATACTTCTATCTTCATCCTGCAGCACCTATGGTGTTGCAGATGTACGTGGGCGACGGTAATCACTAATCACTTACCATCAGGTGAACCGCTAGCTCGTTTGTCTAGTCTTTCCCGTAAAAACTCAAAGAACAGCAATCTTGTGAGAAGCTGTAATCATGATGATGGGATGACAGATCGCGTTACGCCGCCGCTACACGTCGACATTTCTTAGGGTCTCGATTTAAACAAGCTCTTGTGGTCCACGCGAACCTACGTCTCGGGCTCGGCATATAGTCGGCGAGCCCAATGATTACCTACACGTAAATGCAATAACGTGACGCAATCATAGGTATTTATACGTACAATTTGCGCTGTGATGAACAGTTGCGACAGCCGCGAGGTCGTCGGATACGCCAGTCGGGGAGTACGTTATTACTTATATCTGTACTCGGTGACCGATTTCGATATTCTCTCGCCCGATCTAACAAATATCCATGCCTCTTATCGCTATCTGTGTAGGTAGACGTAAGAAAAAAGTTAGGTAGAGAGGCCTGCCTCCTCTTAAATATTTCAGATAGTTTTGGAGACGGGTAGAGTCCGCCATGATGCCACCAGTGTGGGCGTACATTGCATGTCGTCGAAAGAATACATTTAGTTTTATTATTTCTCAGACATGCACATAAGATGCAGAAGGAGAGATTTGTATTCGAGTCTGGTCGTATTGTGTTGTTCCGTGTGGACGACACTTCATTTCTGACCTCTGCACGGGTCTCGTTGCACAAGTCACATCGAACACGTTAAGCTATTGACGCGTAAATGCCTCTCTATGCTGATATATCAAATTGTTTGTATTGTTATGAGCTACGGGTTGCGCGATCGGAGTGAAGGGCCGCTATTTTATTTCGCCACTTATAACGGGTGCAGTTTCTCCCTGACGCCCTATCCTACACACGAGACCTTCCTAACAGTGATCAATCTTATGTCTTCTCTTACCGTGGACACTTTGCCTTCCTTTCTTGTCTTTTTCCTCTTATTTCCTTCCTTTTGAAGAAAAGTAAGAGATCCTTTTCTTCGCGATCTTACCACTGAACTGTCCCTTCCCGGGGCGCGCTCAAATTCTCCTTATACAGTACCGAATTTATAAGGGTAGGCCAGATCTATGGAATACGTTAGCTAACGAAGAGTTATAGGCTGTAACTGCTTCCTGACTAATCATACCAAAGTATCACAAAAACTTGAGGCCATTTTGTAAAATAATCCATCACTACTAAAACTAAACGCGCCAAAACTGTTTTTTTTTAATGGGAAAGGCGGCAATGCAAGCGTTTCACCTAATGGTTTAGTTGCGGGTTAGGGTGCGGACTGCGAAACATGACGTCGCAGATTTGACTCCAGATACAAGCTCTAATGTTTAGTTGGGGGGTTAAGAGGAATGTTAGTAATGGTAATTAAATTGATTTTTTTTATGGGTAAGGCGGCAAACGAGTAAGCGTTTCACCTGATGGTATGTGATTACCGTCGCCCCCATACATTTGAAACACCAGAGGTGCTGCACGTGCGTTGCCAGTCTTTAATGGTATTTGGGTGATGGGAGGGAGGATGAGGAGAGGGATGGGGAAGGAGAGCGGGCCTCCGGTTACCTCTCTCATCGAACGAAACGCAGAAGCACAGGATGCCTCTACTTCACGCCGGTATTCTGCGAGGCCGTGATACTAATCTAGTCGAGATGAACCATTCGAGCAGCAGCAAAAGACGCCGCTTGGCTCTACCACATACAAAATTAGAATTGCTAGTATTCTTTAAAAAAAAAAAACAAATGATGTCCATCATTGCTCAATGGAAATGGACCAGCTACATCGAGAGCTATTCTTTACTAAGGTGCTCCAACATTATAAACTTTTAGCAGTCCTCTACTTGGAGTGTGAGGTCCATTCACTGATGCACAACGGACATATTTTTGACACCATCAACACGTCTCTGGGGTCCAACCACTAGCCACAGTGTGCGGACGGCAGAGATGTAAATTATGCCATAGAATAGGGTATCTTCATATTTCAATTAAGGGTTTTCTTGGGACAAGATATTACGAGGGCAAAGCCGCGGGCGGGCGCTAGAGTTTGATGTGTCACATGCTTGCCAACTGCCGACAAAGTCAAAACTATACTAATAAAGGTAATTACAGACTTCGATCTGGTCACATAGCGTTGAACAATTTCGGATTTATGATGACCAAAACTAATTCTCCACATTGCAGTCAGTGTAACATTATAGAAGACGTACTTCACATCACCATGGAGTGCATACGGAATGAGACTCGGAGAGGTAATGCCTTATCACGGGACTATAATGTCGGTATTTGTAACAGTATTCTGGCATTCCCTGAATCCGAGAGCGCTAGAATATTGTTTCAAATTGTTAAATTGGGGCTGAATGACAGGTAGATTAAGTTAATTTAATTATGTATCCATAAGACGTAAAATATATGTATGGCTGATCAGAATAGGGCATGCAACAATGAGGGTGACATGTTCGGTATATACGAACAAACCCTCCATTAAATAAAGAAAAAAATAAAATAAAGGATTACAGCACGTTGAACTGCAAAATACTAAATTTTAAAGAAGTTCCTTGGGAACAATGGAAAAACACAGAGCGTCATAGTGATCTATTAGTTTCCTTATAATTAAGAACACAATAACGTGAAGCAACATCTAGATAAGAGGATTAAAGTACGTAAGCTAACGTGAACTGTAAGGGTTTTTTTTCTCACGGCTTATACAATGATGTAAAAAAGTAACTAATGCGTGGTAAACATTGTAATATTTCAGTATTTTATGAGCCGCAGCAAAACAATTTAATTGAATTATTCAATTAATCAAAAGATAACAATTAAAAACATGTTGTTTCCTAAAGAAATTAGTTAAAATTAACTTAACGGTGTAAATTTTCAACGCGTCGATTCCTTTTACTTACGCGAATACCACACGTTCGGAAATTCTATCGGTTTTAATAACTACTTGTTTTTTTTATATCAACGTTTGGTCTTGGAGGACTGAGACGCAAGTCGCCCGTCCTTACCGCACAGTCAACCCGGCTATCGACATAATTTCAGCCTATCGCCAGTCCACTGCTGAACATAGGCCTCCCGCAAAGATTGCCACGAAGAGCTCGGTCTTGAGCCATCTGGATCCATCGACCTTCCGCAACACTGCGCAGGTCGTCACTTCATCTAGTGGGGGGTCGTCCTACACTGCGTTTGCCTGTACGTGGCTGCCACTCGAGAACCTTTTTTCCCTAACGGTTGTCAGTTCTGCGAGTTATGTGGCCGGCGCATTGCCACTTCAGCTTGCTGATCCTTGCGGCTATGTCGGTTACCTTAGTTTTGCTGAGGATATCATCGTTGCAGACTCTATCACGCAGAGAAACACCGAGCATAGCCCTTTCCATAGCGCGCTGAGCAACTTTGAGCTTCCTCATATGGCCTGCAGGGAAGGACCAAGTCTCAGTTCCGTATGTCATCACTGGTTGTGTACTTTGCTCATTCCGACAGCTTTTCAATTATTAATTTTTGATCAGATCTACGAAGAATGAGCTCATGGTATCTTGAGGTCGTGCAGTGGTATGCTTGGTGTTGAATTTAATTTGATTTATCACATCTCAATCAGGTAGGGTATTACCCAGCCACTTTACTTCACGCCGGTATTCTGCGAAGCCGTGGTACCAACCCGGTCGAGCCGGCCCATTCTAACAGCGGCAAAAGCCGTCGCTTAGCTCTACCCCATATAAATATCTAATTCTCTATGATTTAAAAATCTCTGTTGGAGTCCATTCGAATTTGTCGAATCAAACTCGCACATCTAATGGCGCAGTACCACTAGTACGAGGGGCCCACTGCCCTGATTGGTGAGTGTAGGCAGACCTTTCAAGAACTGCATGATGGTATTTCCCGGCATATTCTCGAAGGTGGTCTTAAAGATTCAAATGAAGAAGTATTAATAACCAAGTCATCACATTTACGAAGTCCCTAGCGAAAATCGGAAGACTACATAGCCGGTTGGCTTTCCTCAAGTTGTGGTAACTCGGAACCTACGCTTTATTCCCTGGTCAAGCTTTATCACGGGAGTAACTTGGCTCGAATCCCTGTGTCAGCTCCGGTACAATTGTAAGCTACTGCTGTCTGTACTACGTGGTGAACGCTAAAGAAAACCACGTGAGGAAATCTGTGCATATGTTTTACATCGGCGAGATTTCGCCGACATTTAAATGCCATGGGTACCTGCGCACAACTTCAATCGAAGAAGGTTACAGGTGCGTTTCAAACCTGAGCACTGAATTGGAATCCCTCTCAGGCCGGAATTATACTGCCTCTGTATACCTTTCAAATAACACAGTAAACATTTCAATCACTCTTCATATACAAATACATACTATAATATATACAGAAATACCTACACAGATATGTATATACATACAAACACATTGATACATACATGTATAATAAATCAGAATAAATACTAACAAGTATCAGATGGTTTAAAAAGTCTTCGCGTACCAATCGTTTGAAAGAAATTTTATATGGGGCTTTTCTAATGTCTTAATTAACAATGAAGAAACCACCAACAAAATGGGTAAAATGTTGCGGGATGCTTATCATATGAAGATAAGACATATCTCATTGTGAAGAGCGAGCGACCCGCACAGGAAGTCACCCCCGGGCCCTTTAAGAGACCTTTAAGCTAGCATGACACACTCAAGTCGAACAAACAACAAAGAAACTTTCCAGAAGAATGTAAAAGCGTCTGGGTAATATTCCACGAGTCCACTTATGTGGCTTTAAACTTTATCACGCACTCGACAGTGACCTTGACTGTGGCCGCGTATAAACTTAACAGGATTCTCATCCTCCAAGGTCGAAGGTACCTTAGCCCTTCGTTGTTTGCTTGTCTATGTGACCACCATTTTTCCAAGACCTGTCCTGTGATACAGTTATACGAAAACCACTTTCTAACTCTCCTTGAGATAGAATGAATCCCAGTCTCCGGATTGTTGCAGATTTGCAATAGGCCTGTACACGCCAAAGCGTGACGTCAGAAAGTTTGCCGTTTGGGTGCGCGGGCGCCATGCTTGTCGAGATGTCAAAAGGGGATTAGTGTCATCGCGTGGTTCGTACGTGCGCCGTCCCGCGCCGCGCGTGATTCGTGTTCATTACTGTCCCCTAAATCAGGAGGGATAGAATAAGTGGAACAGACGCGACAACTTAAAGACTACGAAGAAGGAATCATCCCATGGTAAGATCTCGCCCTAACAAGGCCGTTCTAAGCAGCCTTTTACCACATCAACGAGGAGAAAGAAGATGGCAGAATCCTGTACAATTGTTTAACACGTTCACAATTAATTGTACTCGTGTCTGATAGAAACTTGGGGTCTCAATCACCTTTGAATAACGTTTGATTGAAAAGGGCCGTGGTCGTCGATTTCATATTAAGGTACAGATCCAGGATGGCGGCTCCACTAAAATAGCAATTTTTTGTTCCGAATTAACACGTGTTCGGGGGATGCAGAAAAAACCTGCATATCCGAGAGATAGCAAAACAAATACGACTGGCAAAGGCGTAACGTGATGCTCGTCCCTTACGCCAAGTCTCTCAAATATTCGAGAGGAGCACCTTTGCCCAGCTGTGGGAATTCACAGTATGCTACTTTACTTTACGTATGTTTTATTGTAATTTACAGCAAGGTTTTGACTACTGTCTATTAGTCCAACACAGAGGGATATTTTTATTAATTTTATTAATATAGGTGTTGATGGTATTTATATTATACAATATAGTCTTACCATCCGGGAGTTAACTATGACAATGTGAAGGATATTCTGTTGTATTAAAAAAAAAGACGAACGAAGTTAATTATGTTTTTGTAAACGCAACATAATAAAACTTAACAGCGTTGTAAATTATAATAACGGACGTTGGCTTGTACGTAAGAAAATTTGATTAAATTAACTCAAAAAAAATATTAATAACCATCTGTAGGATTGGAATATAAACATCGCACGGCAACACCGGTTAAGGATTTTGAGATTAATCTAAAAAAAATATTATATTTCGTTAGAAGCTGTGTAATGTTATTTGAGCAAGTGCTCCATATTCTTAGAAATTTATTTGTTTTTTATATTATTAGGAGTATGTCTATACATTCTCATCTGGTTGGCCTGTATGTATAAATACTTATAGATACATAGAATCATCATCATCATCATCATTCCAGCCTATCAGAAGTCCACAGCTGAACATAGGCCTCCCCCAAAGATTGCCACGAAGCTCGGTCCTGAGCCACCTGACATAAATAAAGATTCCATAAATCACATTATTAATAGAATTAAATAAATGAATAGAACCCAACCAGACAGTAGCCCTGGGTAGGGGAGACCAGGTGGCCCGAGTATTTAAGGAGAGAGCTATAGGATCTTTAATTAACTTCCGGGCCTCCTGCACGCGAGTCTCTACCGATGAAGCTGTAAAGGCCACTAGGCCAACAGCATATCTACCGTGGGGGGGGTTTAGTCGGTTCGGCATCTTCACTGCTGATCCCGACATAACCAGTCACCGGAGGCGGATGTGACAGATAGGTGTGAGCACCATTCCTCCACGTTAAACTAAAAAAAAAATTGTCTTTATTTTTTTTGCTCCAATAAACGATAGAAGGCTGGTAAGGAGAACATCCTCCGAATCAGAAAGGCTCGAGTCCGATCTCTTTATATATATGTAGTGATATATTGAAACTAAACGAAATCTCAGTAACTATAATATAAAGTTGAATAGTTTTAATCTATAAAATATCTGTAGAACTTTTTTTTTAAGGAATACAACTTTTAAGGTGTATACAAAATAGTGTATGGGAATATTTTAGTTACTGGTGCTACCTAAGCTGTGTTCTGCGGTTTTACACGCGTGGAAGTACACATAAACCCATAGGGGATCCCCATAGGGTTAGGGCATCTATAACCCCGTCGGTACAATTTTTTCAGGATATTTCTCCGGGGCGCCGGCAGGCGACAGCTGCCCTGTTATCGGTCGGCAGACGTGTATTATTTATTCATCTATGCGTGTTTTCTTCCTTTTACACTATCTTCTAAGCTGTAAGACCAAACTGAATGCAGTGAAGGGCAAACTTTCACGATGACTTTATTTGATTTTTAAGAGGATTAAAATTACAAATACATCCCAACGTCACGTATAACTTTTCTTTAACTTTTGACTTAAAATCTGTAATTTTGGTTAACTGCGTTTAGGACGTAGGTTATACAGTATCGAGGACTTCTTTACGTAGAACTGTTCATTTACATCAAACCGTATTTTTGTCAGAATTCATTTACAAACATTGTAATTTCTAAAAACTCAACCTCACTAAGAATCGTAACTAAAATTACTGACAATTCGGAAATTATTGCAATATATTATATAAAACAATTTTATCGATATTCAAAGAAAGGTAGTAATTGTGTTTATCTCATGACATTTATTATTTTTAAATATAAACTTTTGTCTGGTAGACAAAGATCAGTCTCGTTAGCATTAAAAATTTACCGTAAAAGCTGTAAATGATTAAATTAAACCGGAAAGTGATTAAAAAAAAAAGTAAAGGCTAAATTAACCAAAAATTCCATTAACATAAAACTTTATACCATTCGGATTTTAGAGGAGAACGCCGCCATAGCGCGGACGCATAGCCGCCCGAGACGTCACGAAGTGAGAGCCGAACTGAAGATCAGTGTCGGGGTAGTAGTTTTCAAATCACGTCTATTTTTGTTATGATATTTTCCTTCGATCAAGTTACTGTAGCTAAGGTTTGTTTCATTTCATTATGTTTGCATGTGTTGTGTCTACTTAAACCGTGAATAGACGGGTTCATTTCTCTTTCTCTCTTCTTTAAAATTCACGTACGCACTTGCGTGAAGTTAAATTAAGCACAATGACAGCCTTCATTTAATTTTTAATGGCATAATTACGGTATCGTTTCATGCCGGAAGAGTAGGTCGAGTACGTACGTAACCGACCTTTACATATTGCTGAGAATATGCATATATGTTGGTGTTCATATACGAAATGCTGATACATGACGACTCTAGTGAAGTTCACTACCTGACACATATTATATATTGTAGATATTGTAGATATCGTAGATATTGTAGATATCGTAGATATTGTAGATATCGTAGATATTGTAGATATCGTAGATATTGTAGATATCGTAGATATTGTAGATACTGTAGATATTGTAGATATTGTAGATACTGTAGATATTGTAGATCTTGTAGATACTGTAGATATTGTAGATTCTGTAGATATTGTAGATACTGTAGATATTGTAGATGTTGTAGATACTGTAGATATTGTAGATATGTGTAAATTCATAAAAAAACAACCCTTTCCCTATTCAGTGACTTAATTCCCGCATTTCACATTTCAGAGAAAACCAATCATTACAAGTGAGACGGACTACGATCTATTTATGAAGTTAATAATCAATCTCCAGTTCATATAAAAAATATTTATTTATATAAAAAATTCTGTATCTCTGAGGTAAATTAAGAATATGAACTTTATTATTTCATCATGATATGTTTATTGTGTTTATGTGATATTGGCAGCAAACTAATTTTTAGCAATGTGTACCGGAAGTACAATATAAGGCATCGTCCCATATTCATTAGGGATTATTCACTTCAAATTCAGGCTGCGTTCGGGAAGCAATATCTTCACGTTGAGTATACCTAAAAACCTCAGAAGCAATTTATAGAACCAGTGCGTGTTGTCAGTGAGGACTTACGGAACTGAGATTTGGTACTTCACTGCAGGCCGCATGAGGAAGCTCAATGTTGCTCAGCGCGCTATGGATAGGCCTATGCTCGATGTCGCTCTGCGCGATAGAGTCTGCGACTTCGATGTCCGCAGCAGAACTAGGGTAACCAACATAGCCGTTAGGATCAGCAAGCTGAAGTGGCAATCGGCCGGCCATATTCCTCGCAGAACTGACAACCGTTGGGGAAAAAAGGTTTTCGAGTGGTAGCCAGGTACAGGCAAACGCAGTTTGGGACGATCAAGATGGAGTGACGACATGCGCAGTGATGCGCGAAGATGGATGCAGGTGGCTCAGGACCGGGCTTTGCGGCAATGTATTGCTTTGTTTTGTTTGCGGCCATTCCAATAAATAAAATATTCGTGAATGAAATGACTTTGACTTAGGATTCAATATTTGCATAAATACAAGATATAATTATAGCTATATCCCGAGCTCGCTGCTATATTCGAGCTTCGGCAATCTTCTATATTCGATTAGACCTCCACTGAAGGTCTAATCGGCCTACCTACATTTTTTTTAAATACTGTTACAGGATTTACTACCCATTCTCTTTGAAAGTGTTGCATCCTAAATTACATCCCCTA
The DNA here is from genome assembly GCA_029286595.1 of Bhutanitis thaidina. NCBI lineage: Eukaryota > Metazoa > Arthropoda > Insecta > Lepidoptera > Papilionidae > Bhutanitis > Bhutanitis thaidina. The sequence continues at coordinate 522,060 of JAGSMS010000020.1, read as the reverse complement.
TGATTATGATTTCAAAAGAAATACAATTTGGACAGCCGGGATGACAGACAGGACCACGGCTGCCGTAAAGCATTCGAAACGGTCGGAACATAAAAACAAAATGAAGCGCGATAAAATCCGTAAACAATAGTTTCATCTTAAATTGATATGATCGCATAAGATACAATCTGCAATAGTCAACACCAAGCACAGCTCAGCATATGTCTCGTATGTATATATATATATTCACGCCTCGTTCCCAACGGGGTAGGCAGAACAATCTTCTTCCACTTGCTACGGTCCTGACATATGTCTTTCGCTTCTTCCACTTTCATCGATCTTCGCATGCATGCTCGTTGGTTTAGAGTACTCTTGACCTGGCCTTTTTTCAGAACGACTATAATAACATTTACACTCGCCTCATATATTGGTTTCGTCAAACTACTTTCATTCATCCTCGCCACATGTCCAAACCAGCTCAGCATCCCTTTCTCAATTCGTGTCACGCGTATGTCTTGACATATATTTATTACGTTACAAATTGTTAATAGCAATATCAAGTGCCGTATTGACCGTGTACTCAACGGAGAAGGTAACACGTCGTGAACAACCCTGCGTGGCTGAGAAATTAAAAAAAATCAAAGGGCCCCGGGTGAGCCGACGCTCAGCCACGGTACATTTATTAGCTGTCGATTTACTTTCACTTTTGGACGTTAATGCGATAATCGAGCGGTCTAGACATATCACTGGTATAAATCAACACTTTTTATATAGAAAAGGGCATACGAGCATCCTAATCCTCCCTCCCGTCTCCCGAATACCCGTAAAGGCCGGCAACGCACCTGCAGCACCTCTGGTATTGCAGATGAACCGCTTGCTCGTTTGCCGCCTTTCCCATTGAAAAAAAAAAATGCCGATTATCATTGGCGTGGACATTAATCCCGTGACAGGCTCGTCACCTGTCAGGTTGTAATGTCTGTGACCAGTGATCACCCCAGTATTGGATATACGGTTGTTAGTTTATTATAATTATTATAAGACTATGGCGCAATCGTAGAAGACACCACGATGGTGTAATTCATATGGTCAAAGGATCCAGTATCATGAAGAATGTGTTCAATTAAAAAAAATGCACAACAAAGATAATTTATTTATTTATTTATATTATAATTTACTCATTAATTGATATAGTAAAAATTTAAAAGATATCTCACAACATATCTTTTAATTTAGCTTGAGCTTTTATGTACTCTGATCACTCTGTTATTTATATGCACTATGATACATTTTGAATTTCGATTAATAAGTATAAACTCTACAGCAGGAATTCCCAAACTATTTTGGGCAAGGAACCCCTTTTCCAAAATGAACTGATACCTCAGACTCCCTTAGTCAATATAATTTAAAAATCCTATCTCTAGTTTGTTTTCTATTGATACAAAAAACTTATCAACATAATTTACCCATGGGGGTCGGTACCGACCCCTTTGGGAATCCCTGCTCTAGAAGTACCTACATATTTTTTAATATTTTCAGAATGAAGATTTACCATCTAATCTCGTTTAAAGTGGTGGATCCTAAATTACATCTATTGTAATGATTTCAAAACAAATCAAATGTATCAAGGTTTCTTACTAAAATTTAACAATTTACCGCTTCTTCAGTGCGAAAGTAAACTTTGAATACGTTATTAGTACTCTTAAAATATACAAAACAATCATAGTAAAATTTGTTCGTACTTGTAACAAGTACAAAATAATAACATCACAAATGAATATTATTCAACACTCGAAGGGTAGTTTTACTATCACCACTAAAGCATTATTATGCTCTAAATAGAAAAACAAATGACTTACATCGACAAACAAGTTTCAAAGGGCTCCTTTTGTGCACTTCACTTGACACAGTAATGTTTAATTAATATGTTTACTTGAAATTGAACTCGCGCACACTTCCCATGCGTGGAGATCGTATAGCACGTCCTTCCTCCGCGGAAAGCACGTAAGCACTGATCGGCGAATAGAAAAGTACTCTGGCACTGACGATGCAGTCATGTAAGATGAGTTGCGCACGCGCAGGTTCCGAATTCGAATGATAAATGCGACTTCACACTCGATTAGTAGATTTCACGGGAAACGTACAGGTAGCCGTGTAAGCAATTGTTTTGTACAAGATATATAAGACAAAAGCGTCCTCGGTACGTAAAATAGCGTGAAGACTATGCTCAGATAAAATATATTTATTTATTTTTCCATCGTTCTGCTACTGCTTTTAATTTGTTAAATACTATTAGCGTTACCTGTTATATATTATTAATTAATTTTATAAAGCTGACCGTAGGGCCTTGGCTCCTGGGTACGAATACCAGCTGAAGTCAACATTTGTACAACAACACCAACTATTGGTTTTCGGGTCCAGGTTGTGTTGTGTTCGTCCCGTTGTCTCTGACAATGCATCTGACCCTCGCTCCGAGCTTATCGTATAAGCGTTACATCGGGTACGGGAAGCTGAAGAGGAGTGAGTGCCTCTGTGTTTGCTCGTTCACCCCCGGCACTATATTATCTCCTGTGCAGTTGACAAATATGGCGGTCGCTGTGCTCGCAAATCGATCAGGAGGAAACTCTCGTAAATGTTTAAAGTGAGAAAATCCCTTATTAATTTCGCACCCGAACGGATGATACCCGGGTGACAGGGGACGAGTTTAGTTTCCGGACTTTAAAAACATTCCCTTCTTCTCTGCTGGGTCCATTTCAACATGTTTTGCTTTTCGTTGAAACCAACAAATAAATTAAATATGTTGAAATAGTTGTTAATAATTTCTGGTTCTAATATAATTAAAGTGTAACATTGAGAGATGATTTAAAATGGGGGTCAATGTAAAACCATAGAATACCATTAACACGAATTAACTTATTATTATAATGGATTATTTAGGCCTGAACATACACGTATATACATATGCGCAGTCGCAATCAGTTTGTTTATACGCTTATAACATCTGATCTTCTAAGTGAATTTCAATGCAGTTTTCACCTTTAAATAGAAAATATTTCGGCGTGATTCCCTAACGTTTTACGCTCACTTAACCATAAAAGATACTAGATCTAATTAATTTACTACAGTGTTGTAGATCTCAAAGAGGTTTAAAAAAAATCCGCATCTATTCATTTGTATTTCTTAAGGATGACCATGTATGTATTTAAAAAAAAAAAATTCCGGCGTAAATTAGAGGCTTCCCCCTTCCCAGATATCCTTAAAGGCTACCCATGCACCTGCAGCTCCTATTGCGTTGCAGATGTATGTGGACGAAGGTAATCACTTACCATCAGATGTGCATGATCATTTGCATAATCGTCACCATAAATAAGATATCTTACAACTCTTTCCTCATGGTGAATGATGAACATAGAACACTATATCGTGGAACACAGGTTCATCATTATCCCCCGCTGGACCTGCAGTATACACCTGTCTCGATGGGAGCACTTGCCAAGATCGCCACGGTCATGCCCAAGCACCCCGCTCTGAACAAGATAGCTTGCTCTGCTTGTTTTTATTTGAGCTCTAACGTAGGTCTGTTATAATGATTTCTTGTATTTGCGCGAATACCAATTTTTACATATGAAATGAAACTATTATTTACGGATTTTATAGCTTTTAGATGTGTTTCAAACGCGACGTTTCCGGTGCTTTACGGCACCCGTGTTCAATAATAAAAAAAAAGCTGTGTTATAGTTTCAGTCTCGCACAGTAACATGAAATCTTACCGATGTTGCTGTAAAGGCCACTGGACCAACAGCAGATTTACCGCGGGGGGGTTTTAGTCGGTCATCTCCAATGCTGATCCCGACATAACCAGTCACCGGAGACGGTGACGGGTAGGTGCTGCTCGCACCTTTCCCCGCGTTAAACTAAAAAAAAAAAAAAAGTAACATGAAAATATTTACAGATTATAAAACAGTGACACGTTTAATCAACAATTCGCTCAAACAGGTTTAGTCTGTTAGGTTACACGATGAAAATATGTGTTGCCCTTCATAAAGAATCGTCCACGATCCTTTCAAATCATTTGCATTCTCTTTATTGTACTTTCAATGGGCATGTTTGACGTATTGTTACGAGTTGAATGCCACAGATATACTTTATTGTGCAAATTTGTACAATGAAGCTGTAAATATAACCGATACTGAGCCCCGACCTAGAGTAGAATTTTTCAAATTCACAACAAGTTGTAATACCGTAACAGATTCTTCGGAAACGTTAATGCTTGTTCAAAACAGATACACTAATGTGAAGATCAGAAGCTATCAACTCTGTATAACTTTGAGACCTTGATTAGTATATGTCAATCAAATTTATATTTGTAATCATAGATGACGCTGTCCCTATTTATATCGCAATATGGTTGCCTCGTGCCCCCCTTCCCTCTCTAGTCTCTGTCTTCGTTAACAGTGAGAGCATAGCACAGCAGCAGCCAGCGTCGCACCAACGATGCAGCGTCGGTGCTCCGCCAAAAAAAAAACTTTCACACTTGAGCCTCCGGGCCAACAGCGAACATGGTTTTTAGTCGGTACGTTTCTCCTTCTGAGATCCGAGTCCGACATAACCCGTTGGTGGCATTTTACTCCATAGAAAAGAATTAAAATAAAATTAATATATTGTCGAGCAATAAATAACAAATCACTTATGTACTTAGATTAGTCTCTTTGCTTAGACGACCATTTGTGCGTCATGTAGATTTGGTCCTTCGAGCCGGAAATATTAGTTGTGATCACTTTCAGGCAATTCCTATTTGGAATTACATCGTTCTGCACTATAAGGGGCAGTGAATCGTCGTTCAGGTGTGCGCAAGAAGCAGACCAATGGTGGCATAGTGGTTGTGGCGCCTTATCTACTGAGAAGGAAAGGAGGTAATTCCTATTGGTAGTGGATCGCTGTTCACGTGCGCGCGCGCAAGCAGTTTACCAATGCTGGTTGGCATCGTTATCCAGTGAGAAGAAAATGCACTATGATCCAATTTATTTTTAATATTTCAAATGAACTAACAGTCGTCACCACTCAGCGACAGAACCCCATGGGCACCTGCGAATAGCTTCAATCGAAGCAGGGGTTACATAATAGAAGCTCAGGGTACAAACCGGAACTCAACAGTGGTTGCGCTAATTGACGGTAGAAATAATAAAAGAGTGGTAGCTACCCATACGACTCCTAGATAAAGTAGGAGCCTGCCATCTATTTTCTAATGAATATATTCTTAAAGCGGCGTCTCGTAATAGAGAATATTCCAAATTTTTTCTCCTTATGTCACGCCTTGCCAGCTTTTTTTGCCGCTGTCATGGAAGGGTCTGTATGCGGCAGTGGACCGATACGGGCTGATGAAGAAGACACCCTCAAACTTATTTAACAGACACACACTCATGCCCCATTAGTTGTGTTAAACATGCACTAAACCTTTATGGTTTTATTATATAGTCATTTCAATGGTTTCAACACATCTAGAACTCTGATGTTCTGATCTGAAGTTATGCTAAAAAAGGCGGCATAGCCTGTAATTATACTGGCTCTCTATACCTTTGAAACTGGAACACGACAGTTTGGTACAGGCAAGCGCAGTGAAGGACAAACCCTCACAAGACGGAGTGAAGATCTGCACCGTGCTGCGGGAAGTCAATGGATGCAGGTGGCTCAGTACCGGGCTTTGTGATAATCTTTTTTTTTATCGAAAAGGCGGCAAACGTGCAAGTGGTTCACCTGATGGTAAGTGATTACCGTCGCCCACGTTTCATTACATCTGCAACACTAGAGTTGCTGCGGGTGCGTTGCCAGCCTCTAAGGGTATTTGGTAGATGGAAGGGAGAATGAGGAGGGGGAGTGGGCCTCCGGATTCCTCACCACTGAACGAAACGCAGAAGCATAAGATGCCTCTACTTCACGCCGGTATTCTGCGAGGTAGTGGTACCAATCCGGTCGAGCCGGCCCATTCGGGCAGCAGCAACAGCCGCCGCTTGGCACTACCACGTTTATCAACTTTGGGGTAACCTCTGCCATGTGAAATGATGAAATGATGATTATTACTTTGTTCAATTTGGTTCCGTTTCGTTTGATGGTCTTCTTTTTATATTTTATCTCGTCTTAGAGTTAATAAGATTCCTCTCAGTTTTTCATTACTTGAATTGATGACGATGATAATGAAAAACTTAAACCCATTTGCGCAGCTCCCGGCTCAACTCATCAACTGACATAACCGGTCACTGTGGTCGGTTTAACGTACGCACTTGCGCGTTACCCCACGTGACGTTAAAAACAAAACCTTTGTTTATTTTGCATCAGCGGTTTAGTGTTTGTAAAACGTTTGCTTATTCAGGCCAACATAATATGGTGGGTTAGGAAATACCTAAATGTATTCCAAACTACGTCAAACTATATGCACATATTAATTAGACGTATATTAGCGCAGAGCCATATCAGATTCGTCGATTATAATTATTGACCCCAGCGAAATGCTGAGGTGAACTGGTTCTTAACGGGGCCAAGGACTCGGACAAGGTTATGTGGCGACCTCCAAACTGAGCTGGATGATTTTTTTCTTATATATATTCATTTAAATAATAATTATTATGTCTAAGTTTATTTAAACAGTTATACAATCTTTCTTAATATCTTAGTATCTACTTGGTATTTATTACTACATTTGATAGTAAAGTAGCAGCCTGTAAGTGCCCACCGCTGGGTAATGCCTTCTTAATTATCTGAGAGGGTTTTGGAGCCGGGAATAGCCCGCCACGCTGCTCCAGTGCGGGTTGGCGGGCTTCACATATCCTCGAAATAATATTTTTCATTATTTCTCAGACATGCGCGCCAAGCACCTGGTAATTGCAACACTTAAAACTGCCTGTACCAGTTTTAGTGGTTCCGGCCACCGGGGATCGACACCAGGTCACTCGGACTCTATGGAACTAAAGTGAGCGCCCAGACCACTAGGCTACCAGGGCTCTGAATTTCTTTATGGAGTTACCATAAAATTGGGGTCAAATTCACTATGCAATAATGGATAGGTCCAATATGTGAAAACTTCAACGTCGATAAGGCTGATCTGTGGCCTCAGTGATGATAGATTTTTTTTAAAAAAAGAAGGTTTTTTTAAAGTGGAAGAAGTAGGCATACTAGTAGATCCAACGTCAGATGCAGCTAAATGTATAGTTGCAATTATGATTCTGTGGCTTATAACTTACGACTTATTTCATAAGTTAAGTAATATTTTGAATATGAAGTAGATGTTAAGTTTAAATAACGCTGGGGCTCCTTTATCCTTACAGACAAAAGCCTCTAAATAAATAAAAGAATTAAGAAAAACAGACAGACGCTTCAGTTGGATTACCTAAATCCAACTGAAGCGTCTTGAAAATTAAAATCTTCCACCTTTTCGGAATGAGTTTCCTCTGACGAAGAAGAAACCGGCGAAAGAAACTCTAACTTATCCCCTTTATTTTCGTAATTTATTTCAAATCATAATGTTATATAGTCTATAAATAAGCAGTTTCTGTTGAGTGAGTGAGTGAGTTGAGCAGTCCACCACAGTGCGTTTCAATCGAAGTTTTCTGCCACGCACTTCGGCTTTGTGGAATCAGCTGTCGCCAGCAGTATTTTCGAACAGTTACGACTTAGGGACCTTCAATAAAAGAGCCTATTCCTCCCTTAAAGGCCAGCAGCGCATCTGTGGCTCCTCTGGTGTTGTGGATCTTCGCGGGCGTCGGTGATCACTTACCATCAGGTGACCCGCACGCTCGTTTGCCCCCTTCATCTATAAAAAAAAAAGTATGCAGATGTAGCGTCGCTGAATGTTCTAGAATAAAAACAAAGAAAAACCGGTATAACAATTAAATATTGTCCACGTCACATATTTGTCATCACCTACATAGGTTCTATGTGCAAAGATGAAATTCAAATCGCTATCCCATTCGACCTTTAAACGTTTAGAACATTACTCAACCTGCCTTCCATTATTTACCCTTTATAGCTGATCAATGCTAGAACAAAGATGTTCGACCTTGTTCGGAAGGTTTCAGATTAATAAATCTGTTCGATTTTTCTCGTAAATGGTTCCTATGCAAGCTTGAACTTTTTTTAAATGTTAAATTGACATTGCGTTTATATGAAATATTGCTATGTGATATTTCTTAATATGATCAAAGTCTATTTATCATGAGGATTCGGTGTCTGTCTGTCATTCTTCATGTATTCAGCGTTTTACTTAGTAGCTATTATTGTTATCCACTTTGTAATGATATTTAACTACCTTGCCTTACCTTACAGTACAACCTGTAAATACCCACTGCTGGGCAAAGGCCTCCTTTTCTCTCTCTCCACTGCGGGTTGGCGGGCGTCACATGTCCATGAAATAAGTTTTTTTATTATTTCTCAAAGATGCAGGTTTCCTTAACTGCCGAGCACATGATAAATACAGCACTTATAATTTTTGATAACAATTTTGGTGATGCCGCCCGACCGGGGATCGAATCCAAGTCAGTCAAGTAGTCAGGGCGCTCTATGAATCTAAAGTGAGCGCCCTGACTACTAGGCTACCATAGGCCGGCAACGCACCTGCAGCTCCTTTGGTGTTGCAAATGTACGAGGGCGTCGGTAATCACTTGCCGTCAGGTGAGCCGTGCTGGTTTCCCGCTCAATGACCTCCTTGCTCAGCGTGGTGGCCTCGGTGAGGCTTTTGTCATAGTATGTTCAACAGTGAACTAAAACTGCTGATATAATACAGTATACATCCGGATACATATAATATATTCCAGGCGTCATAAACAAGCAGTATAATGCCACCACAAACAAATGCAACAGATAATAACCGCCTTATAGGTTTACGCACTTAAATATTTATTTAGATGGTTCTTTACCTGAGCAAGCACTTCGTGTTGTGCATGATTAATTGATTGCTCAGGCTTTTAAAGTGCCACAAATAATAAATATGTTCTAGACATTCTTGCGTCGCTAATTGTTTTGCATAAAATTTTTATAATAACAAGTCTGGTTGTGCTGCGTTTATCCTGAGTCTCTCAACACTCCATCTGACCCTTCCATCGATATTATCGCATAAGCATTACATCGGGAAACTGAGTGTTGTAATAAACTAACGGTGAATTGAAATTATACCACAATATGTGTTATAACGGCAGATTAATAGTTAATAACAAAAATGACATACACAAAATGTATGTAACGTGTGTAAAATTGTTGAATCAATACACAGAAACATGTTTTGAAACGCCTACATAATGTCACAGTGCTATGATGATGATATTAGGAGTCGCATTTTGCAGCTCGAACAGAGTAGACGTGCATCAGACCTGGCCGTATGGACTAAAGTCCTTTGCCTTTCCCATTAGGGATAAATTAATATCATCATGATGATGCCACATTATTTTTTTCATAAAACCTGTCACAGTGCTAATGCCATGCGACACATGCATTGCCAGTCTATGACAAAAAAATTAAAAAGTGGTTACCTACGGAGTTTCTTTCGCCTGTTTCTTCTCCATCAGAGAAACCTCATTACGAAACGGTGGAAGATTTTAAATAAGTATGACTTTTATCAAGTGAAATTTATGTTACTATGTCGATGAATAGAGATTTTGATTTAATTTGGTTGTAGAATTGTACGCTAAAGGTAGTAAATTTTAATTATACTCCAGTCTAGATAATAAATAAAATAATTAAACTTTATATTATATCTAATTAAGAACTATTAAATACTTATTATGGCACACCCGTAAGTTCGATACGTTCCAAATTTATAATCTGTACAATGCCGGCTCAAACAACGATAATCTGTGGTCGTCAGTTTAGAAAATTTTAAATGCAAATGCTTCCACGATTTTTGAAAATTACGTTTGACAAGTGAAATTTATGTTTACCCTATGTTGATGAGTTTCATTTGATTGGTGTAAAATATTACGTTAACTAGTATGATTTAAAAAAAAATCTAAATTTATATATCAGTTTATTATTTCCTCATCAGTTCATTATTATTATTTTTTATATCACCCATATATGTCAGGTCCACTGCAGGCCGTATAAGGAAGCTCAAAGTTGCTCAGCGACCTATGGAAAGGGCTATGCTCGGTGTTTCTCTGCGTGATAGAGTCTGCAACGATGATATTCGCAGCAGAACTAAGGTAACCGACATAGCCGTAAAGATCAGCAAGCTGAAGTGGCAATAGGCCGGCCACATAGCTCGCAGAACTGACAACCGCTGGGGAAAAAAGGTTCTCGAGTGGCAGCCGCGTACAGGCGAACGCAGTGTAGGACGACCCCCCTCAAGATGGAGTGACGACCTGCGCAGTGTTGCGGGAAGTCGATGGATGCAGGTGGCTCAGGACCGAGCTTCGTGGTAATCTTTGGGGGAGGCCTATGTTCAGGAGCGGACTTCTGATAGGCTGAAATGATGATGATGATGGTAGTTCAACATAAATATATATCAAAATCTCTAAACAAATCATTAAATGAAAGAAAGTTTCATCATTTCACCAAAACATTAAAAACATAACTATTTAATGGACAAATCTTTCTATACTCTGTAGTTTTAGTACTCTGGAGTTTTTCAATTAAAAGTGAATTTACATAATTTAGGTCATCGCAAAATTAAAAATCACATAATTATAATAAATTATTATAGCAATAAATTGATAAATGCATTTTGACTTATTCAATTAATTATACACGCGAAGAATGTGCAAATTTGATATGATTTAAATTCTCAGGATGGAAATTATCTAAAATTTAGAATTGATTTCTTTTTATCTTTTAATTTTTATTCTAAATTCGGTTATTATTTTTCTGTTATTTACGTATGTCGGTACTATTGTAATGTTATTTCGTTTGCAGTGACCTACAACAGAGTTCCATGATGGATCTTTTACTATCATGGAGGCAGTGGAGGAGGTATTTTGTACGAACTACTGCGGCTCGACCGGGTTAGAACCACAGCTTCGCAGAATACCGACGTGAAATAGAGGCATCGTGAGGTGACCGGAGGTCCACTCCCCGCTTTCACCACCCCCTCGTCATCCTCCCTCCCACCCCCCAAATATCTTTAAGGCCGGCAACGCACATGCAGCAACTCTGGTGTAGCAGATGTACGTGGGCGACAGTAATCACTAGCCATGAGCCGCTTGCTCGTTTGTAACCTAAGTTATAAGTGGGGACTATATGAAATTGGGGACGATAACATATGAGTTAGTTGAACCAGTTATAGACATTCGTAACCGACCGTAGAACAACAAACAGCTGTTAATCAAATTAAGTATTCGGAATATTACATTCAATTAACGCTAAAAATTAATTTGCATCGCCGAGGCGCCGACAGCTGGATGACACAAGGTGGCGGCCTTAAAATCATTTTAATTGCATTACGAAAAAGCCTTACCAGATTTTATTAAAAAATTTTTTACATATTGGGGGCGGGGGAACAACAGGTGATGCAGGAGAGAAATTCTAAAAACAGAAAGGCTCCAATATCTGCCCGACCTCAGGAAATACTGCTCTTCGGTTCGCCTCAATGCAGTCAAAGACAAGAACGTGTTTTTTTGTTAAAAGAATGTCCCTTCGCGAAGCTAAGTATCAAGCCGAGACTGAAGCCCCACCTCGATTGTGGTATAGACGGAAAAGTTTGGTATCAAGATAATATAATAGCACTTAGTTCGTTTAATACAGAGGCTAGTTCTGCTCACTGACTGCCTACCCACAGTAATAATTGAAAAGACGCATCTACTAGAAAAGTTTTCAATATTTTATTAACGGTTTGGCTACAGCATATTATCTATGGTACTACCGTTTTTCATATAACATAAGATTCAAATCATCTATGGTACGACCATATTACATAAGATAGATATCAAAAAAAATTACTTAAAACTGTCCGAGCGGACTTAGCTAACGAATGCATATAAATATGATGAGGTAAGATTTAAAAAAAATGTTTCGTTGTTTATTTATTTATTTATTCTCTATTGTTAGCCTTAATCTTAAGGTTACAATGGGCTGACTTAATGCCAAGTGGCATTCTCTACCTGTCAACCCTTGTTATGGTGAAAGGTAGTTGGCAGGTACAAAACGAAGAAAGAAAAATAAAATAAAATAAAAAAACTCCAATAATAATGAGTTGATAAGTACATATTAACACACTATATAATTAAATAAATATTTATAACATAAAATAAACAAATACGTATACAAGTATATAAAACGATACATAAATAATGTTTATGTTATGTAATGTAGCATATTTATTTATTTCTTTCAGCCAGTTTCCTGAGTGCATGTAAGCCTATAAGAAACCTAAAGAGGGAAGGGGTGGTAAGGTAATTGAACCCGTTGTTCACGCTTCTTTGCTTCCGATAGACGGAATAACTGTCTAAAATATACCAGGTCTTCACCTGTAGCTAAATTTATTAGAAAAGAACCCACTGCCCATGAAGTGGATTTGTCATCATCGTCGCGCTGATTGAATTCATATGTTTAGGACATAGAATATCTTTAGGTTTTAACTTAGTTAAGTTATTCATGTCTTTCAGTTTTTACCTTTACAATATCTCTCCACGCCTCGGGTTGACTGGCAGAGAATGCAAAAAGGCATTAAGTCCGCCCTTTGTAATACTTTTATAAAGGTATTCAAATAAAGTTTAACTAAATAAATTTAAAGTTTAAATATTTTTTAAAGGCAGAGTCAAGCGGCATTGTAGCACCACGGCATGGATGAATACCAGTTGAAAGTAGCCAATAGAATGCACTAGTGGATGAAGCGTGAGGCAAACGGTGTACCATTCTCCCTTCCCTCTCCCTTTGGTAGATGGTAATCACTTACCATCAGGTAAGCCGCTTGCCCGTTCGCCTTCTTTCCTATAAAAAAAGGTCCAATGTGTTTATTCGTAAGTTAGTTGTTTCATCATCGGTGTGAAGAGGTGATGAGATATAACTGATTTTACAGACACTAATATTAACTGGCTAGCAATTAGTACTAACTGGTATTTTCGCCAGATCCTATTGAGATGTTAGATGAAAGTTATAAGATCGAAGAGATGAACAGCCCTCCCTTCCACATGTGACGGCGTCGTGTATCACGTCCACTTCCCTTTAATATGGCCGAAGAGGGCGAAGGCTGCCACGTGCTTGTGAATAGGTGCTGCTTGTGGAGGCTGGTCTGCTCGAGTGTGCAGTGCACTTGTGCTTTAATTCTGTGGATCATTATATTCTTGAAGGTGCCGGCTCAACCGGTGTGGTACCACGGCCTCTCAGAAAACTGACGTGAAGTAGACGCACCTTGTGCTTTTGCGTTTCGTTTGGTGAGTGAGTTTACCGGAGGTCTACTCCCCCTCCCCGTCCCCCTCCTCACCCTCCCTCCCGCCCTCCAAATATCCTTAAAGCCCGGCAACGCACCTGCAGCACCTCTGGTGTTGCAGATGTAGGTGGGCGATCACTTACCATCAGGTGAACCGCTTCTTCGTTTGCCGCCTTTCCTATGAAAAAAAAAAGAATTTATCCTTCTTCCTCGAAGAGTACAGAACTTTAGTTTAATTTAACAAATATGTGCACTAATTCTCTGCACTAGCAAGGACTCTACGAACTGGTTGAAACATTTCATTTTATCTTTCGAATGAACTCTCTTTTAGAATAAGAATAGTAATCTTCTAAGTCACTTCCTGAATGAGATGAGACGGCAAGATCTTCTCTCGTTCTCATCACTTGGCATATTCCGTATAAGAATAATAAAATGAAATAAAAAATTTTAATGACACGTAGACGGATGTTTTGTACAAAAGCTATTTGCTACGCTACGCTGGGGTATTGGGAGATCATAAAAAAGAACACAAAAAAATTATTAACCGTAACAAACGCATTACATTCGACGCAAGCTTAGGTCCATGTTGCTCTTCACAGACAAACGGATATGGCTTGATTGAAGTTTATTTCGCTGTTCAACTTGTGTTTGTGGCAAATCTGTTGGTAAGTTGTGCTCGCTTGGAGGCCTGAGCTGGTGGCGGGTCGTTTACCTCCCTTCACTCCCATATGCTCGTGGAGAGCAATAACTGCCACATGTTCAACGCTTGTGAACAGAGGCTGGTCAACTCGGCTCTGCAAATTCTGCTGGTTTCATTTATTGTTACCGTTTTTTTAATTGTCTGTGAGACTATTCGTTCCTTTTTATTATATGTTGCATTCAGTGTGTATAAAATCTTTTGAATTTTTTTTTTTACTTTTTTTTAATATGGTTGTGGCGAGCGATGGCCCCCATAACCATATTTGTGAACAGCTCCTGCCGGTCCGGTCGAGAGAGAACAGTGCACTTGTGATTTAATTTCATATATTAATATTTTCTTGTTGCATCCTTTCAGTTACCTACTTTTTTAAAAAAAAAAAAAGCAATGCTATTTATTAAGTAACATTCCTGTCAACCCATCCGAACATACCGAACCCAAATACCACATTCCGGAGAAGGGGTGCATTTTTAAGAGTGGTAGGGCCAAGCGGCGGCTTTTGCTGCTGCTCGAATGGACCAGCTCGACCGGGTTAGTACCATTACCTCGCAGAATAGCGGCGTGAAGTAGAGGTATATTGTTCTTCTGCGTTTCTTTCGGTGAGTGAGGTAACCGGAGGACGATCCCTCCCCACATTCCCTCCTCATCCTCCCTCCCATCTCCCAAACACCCTTAAAGGCCGGCAACGCACCTGCAGCACCTATGCTGTTGCAGATGTACGCGGGCGTCGGTAATCACTTACCATCAGGTGAACCGCTTGCTCGTTCGCCGCTCGAGGGTACCAGAGCCGTGGTGAGTATGAGCAGATAGTCCATGCACGGCACGCCAGGTTATGTCGACGCTTATCATGGACTTGGCCTATGACTTGGAAAGAAGAGAAGAAATGAAACTAGATTAGTTAAGCGCCTCTGAAAATAAATTAGCAATCTGTACTACTGAAATACAACAAAATACAAAGTATTTTTTTTTATTAACTTAACCTAGAGTAACGCTCAGATAAAATAATAAAAAATAAATGAAAATATCTTTATTTACGTGAACACAGAGAATACATATAATTATTATCTGGAGACTCCTTTTAAGCAAATAAATGCCTGTGCCAGGAGATGCCGCTCTTCCATATCTTAAATTAACGAAATATGTTATCTATATTTACCAAAATATTAATTATAAAGTAACATGCGTGCAGAGTTAGTTTGCATGTGTATATGTGTGTCTCTCTCTGTGTGTGTGTGTGTTTGTTTGTGTATGCGTGGGTGTGTATGTGTGCGTGAAGGGAGTAAGTGTATATGTGTTAATGCTTTCCAAATGACTTCACGTATTCCCAAAGTTTCTCCGTTTCATCACATGATGGTAGGAAAGTGCAGGAAATGGGGTATATGGGTAGGCAGAGAATATGGATTTTTATTTGAACTCGTCGCAGGCATGTGACGGGTTGTGTCGTCGCGGGACTTGCTCGCGGGAGGTTGCCGTGAGACTTGAAAGTTACATACGTCTTATACGTAGGGAAAGAAAACGTGAAGCTGATCCATGCGCACATTCTTGCTCACAGATCAAAATAATAAAACTATGATCCTCTGGGTTTCTTGACGATTCTACCCCGTAAAGATCTAACGTTCGATTTTTGTCGGTAGTTTTTGACATTTATAAGATATGTGAGTGATTATCTGCGTGGGGCGACCTAATGATGATGGAATATCCATCAGAATTTGCCGATATCAAATCTTAGAGACAGGACAGATGAGGAGCAGCAGTCCAGCCCTGCCAGCCTCCCTCGGCTCGGGCTGCTGCACTGCGCTCACCGTCCTGCATGCCCAGCGGCGTGAGTGCAGGCAAAGGTTCTAACAAACGTATGCCGGCTTCTGCTGCCGCCTTCTTGGAGTGACCCTTGGAGTCAGCGGTGGACTAAAAAAGCCTGATGAGCTAACAGTTCAACTGATGTAAAGTGGCGTCTCCAGCCCATTGACCTTCGAACAACGTTACAGATGCGCTGTCACCTCTGAAGACTCACATGAAATTAAATAAAAATTCAGAATTCGTTTGGTCAATTGTAATGTTCCTCTGACGGAGAAGAAGCAGATGAAGGAACTCCGTAGGTATCCTCTTTTTTTTTAAAACATATTTTATACAATAGAAATAATCTCACGAATTGTCTAAACTGGACTGAAATGTAATCCCTCTCAGCCGGTAACAATACTGGCTCTCTATGTCCAGAAAAGAAAATATACACAAAAGATGCCTTCCGTGACCTTCGTATACCACGTAGTATCTTTTTTTTTAATGGGAAAATGGGCAAACGAGCATGCTGTTCACCTAATCATAAACTACACCGACGCCGACGTACGTCTGCGACAGCCGAAGGGCTGCTGGTGCTTTGCCGACCTGGAAGGACATTTGGTAAAGTCTCACACCCACAGAAACACAATATGACTCTACTTCACGCCGGTAGTCTGCGAGGCCGTGGTACTAGTCCGGTCGAGACGGCGCATTCGAGCCGCTCCAAAAGCTTTCCGCCGCTTTTCTCCACCACGTCCCGCTCAGCTGGGCCACTCGTCAATATGAACCTTGACCTATAAAATTAAAAACAACAAAAGCGAGACGGGCGCGCGGTCGAAACACGCCCCGAGTGCTATCTCGCCAAATGCCCCGTATCAGATATCAACGAAGTTATTCCGATAAGGACGTACCAACGAACACCATATGATTCACTCAACAAAGAGATATCGCTCTAGTCGCTGTGACAAATAATAGAATAGCTAAAGTGTATTATGATTTTAATTACAAGTTTTATTACACAGAATAAGTTACAGTGGTTCGTGTAATAACTAAATGTTTAAAGGTTGCTGTCGTCGGCTCTGCTTGAGGTATAGGTACCATTGGGTTTACTAAACTACACATGACGCATTATTCTGTTTATTTATTTATTTATTCTTCATTGTGAACACGTAAAACTAAGGTATACAATGGACGGACTAAATGCCATTTGAAATTCTTGAAATTCTCTGCAAAAATTCGAATAAATGACATATGTAAATTAAATCTTGATATCAAATTCATAATACTTTTAATATACTAGACAATAAAATTAATACATAAACAAGTTAACTGTAATGAGGAATGAATGTTCATTGATCACAAAATTTGTTTGCGCACTCTATCAAGTTTATTCAACTTCTGTCACTTATATTTAATTTTGTTAACAACTGTTATATTGTGATTAATTCTTCGACATCATAAATCATATTAAGTACTTCCTTCATAGTTAAATTTTTGCGGCATCTTATGGCGTGTTACAGCGATTGGAAATTCACCTGTCATTTGTAACGATTTCACTCGAGATCTCTGTCTAGATACCTTTGTCCAGCTGTGGACCGTTCTGAAATAGCTTAGATATACATATATAATTCGTCATTTATCATTTATTCAATATGTAGTGCTAAGCTGGATCTATTTTGCGAGCGTAATAATTTATTAATTCGTTACCAACCACAAGTTAAAGCCTTTAAATAGCCCACAGCTGGATATGGGCATTGGATTGACGGCCGCAGTACCACCCATAGGTGCTGTAGTAAGGTTAAAAGTAAAGTAGCAACCTGTAAATAACCCGCAGCTGGGCAAAGGCCTGCTCTCAAGATTTGAGAGGGCTTTGAAGCCGGGTAAGGTCCACAAAGCTGCTCCAGTGCGGGCTGGCGTAATTATTACGTTCACAAAATAATATTTTTTTATTATTTTTCTTGTCTGCAACGATAGCCGTAAAGATCAGCAAGCTGAAGTGCCAACGGGCCGGCCACATAGCTCGCAGAACTGACAACCGCTGGGGAAAAAAGGTTCTCGAGTGGCAGCCGCGTACAGGCAAACGCAGTGTGGGACGACCCCCCACAAGATGGAGTGACGACCTGCGCAGTGTTGCGGGAAGTCGATGGATGCAGGTGGCTCAGGACCGAGCTTCGTGGCAATCTTTGGGGGAGGCCTATGTTCAGCAGTGGACTTCTGATAGTCTGAAATGATGATGATGGTGATTATTTCTTGTGGTAAATTCAGCACTTAAAATTGCTATTCACGATTACAGCGTTGCCGGCATCGGGGAATGAACATCGAAGGTCAAGTCACTTGCATACTATGGAATAAAAAAGAGCGACTTGGCCACTAGGGTCTCTACGCTATTATTTTTAGGAAAATATAAATCAGGCGTTTGAAATTTGGCTAGCAGATACTTTTATTACGCCACTACATTAGCGGCGTATTTAATTTCATCACCATTCTCATCATCTTCTCACAAAAAAAGCAACAAAACACCATCCTGAGTCACCTGCATCCATCGACTTACCGCAACACAGTACTATACAGTCGTCCATCTTGTGGGAGGGTCGAGGATGCCACTCGAGAACTTATGTGGCCGGCTCATTGCCACTTCACATTATTCAGATCAATATCAACCATGTCCTGGCGCAGACTAATGTGTAACTATGTGAACTAACAGTGGTGTCGGATAACAAACTAATGTGGGAGTGGCGTTAACGGTCGGTAGCGGAATGAGTTTGAACAAGTCGAAGTTAGAAGCGCAGGATGGGGCCAGCACCGGCAGGAAGCACAGCGCCTGCTACTTCTGCAATGATATGTTCGAAATGGGCAGATTGCAGGTCAGTTTAGCATAGTAACACAAACACTATCCGTTACTTCTATTAAATTAAGTTAATTTTAATCCACAGCTGGACATGGGCCTCTCCGAGGAAACGCCAGCAACGGCATGGCATGGATGATTTGTTTATATCCTCCTCTGCTTAGGCGTCGTCTGGGTAGATACCACACTAACGCAACTAAGGAGTGTAAACAAGCGGTGCCACAACTGCTGTGTTCCGATTTTAAAGGTACAGACGGCCAGTATAATCACGGGCTGTGAGGTGTTGCATCTTCGTGTACTCAGGGGTGACAACGCATCTGTAACCTTGGATTAGAAGTCGCTTCCACGGGCTGCAGTAGCCGCTTACCATCGGATGGACAGTTCTTCACCACCCAATCTAGTAAAAAAAAAGTTCTGCTGGGGTGCCGGTAATCTCGCACTAATGATGCTCTGTCAAAAGTACTCTGTTATTAAGTGATTAAAAAAAAAACTTAAAACAATAAGCTATCTCAAACGTATAGTCAACACTGGGGTGTTGTCATAGGTAGCTTGTTTAGGGTTGTCTATTTTCCTTAAAAAAAACGTTACCTTCCGATGTAGGAATCTCTCCTGTGTCGCGGAGGCGGTTCACATACATGAATTGCGCATGGACAAACACCCAGACCGGGAACTATTTGTTTGTAGTCCAGACAAATACAAGTGCCGTGCGGGAATCGAACCCGCGACCCAGAGCGCCGCAGCTAAACGGTCAGCCACAACGCCACCGAGCCGACGACAATTGCCGTTGTTTGTGACAATGTGACTGGTGGGCCCACCACTCGTCGTTTTGGTGTTCAAAAGCCAACGTTACAAAGTGTACGTGTAGTAAATTTGAATGCACATCGTAGGGAAATAAGCTCGAGTCTCCTCATTCGGAAGCAGACCCCCTAACCACTGGTCTATCGTGGCCTTTACATAGACTATCATGGTCCACGTCGCTGCTGCTCATCATCTCTTTCCCTTCGGCCGTTATTGAGAGGTAGATAAACATCTGTCGGAATTGATTTCCAGGGCTCCACTGTGTCCGACTCCTATCACATCCACGGGAAGAAAGGGGGGGCGACAGATAAACAGACAGATCACACAATGGCTTAGTTGGTGGTGAACATGAATTCGAAGCTGAGGGTTGCCGGTTCGAATCCCGCTAAGCGCAAACATTATGTATGATGGACAAAAATTTTCGCTTCAAAGTCAAGGTGTGAGCCGTGGAGCCTTATGATCAGGGTGCTCACTTTAGTTTTATAGAGCGTGAGCGACCTGGATTCGATCTTGGGTGCCGGCACCCCTAAAATTGTTAATAGCAATTTTAAGTGCTGTATTTACCGCGTGCTCGGCGGTGAAGGAAAACATCGTGAGGAAACCTGCTTGTCTAAGAAATAATTAAAAAAAAATATTATTTCGAGGATATGTGAAGCCCGCCAACCTGCACTGGAGCAGCGTGGCGCTGTGTCTGTAGCGTGGAGCTTTCCCTGCTCCTAATACCCTCTCAGATATTTGAGAAGGAAATCTTTGGCCAGCAGTGGCCACTTATAGGCTGTTACTTTTCTTTACTTTTACCTGAGTCACGGATGTTTATAGACATATATCTTATGACCATCAAGTTACCAATACTGAGAAACCTATTTTGGGACTGGATGTCGTGAGTGATTACCCGATATATTATTATTATATTATTAGATTTATAGTCCGTCTGTCTTATGTTTCCCTTTATTTATTTATTTATTTATTTATTCTTCATTGTTAGCCTTAAGCTTAAGGTTACAATGGGCGGACTTAATGCCAAGTGGCATTCTCTACCAGTCAACCCTTGTTATGGTGAAAGGTAGTTGGCAAGTACAAAACAAAGCATAAAAAACAAAAATAAAATAAAATAAATATTTATAAAATACACAAGTATATAAAAAGATACATAAAAATAAAAATTTAAAATAGATAAGCCGAATATTGTCAATGATCTATTAGGTAATCACGAACTAGACTCTTAAATGATTTCTTGGTAGGAGCTGCTTTTATGTTATCGGGCAGGGCGTTCCAGAGGCGTGTATCTTGAACAGTAAAAGAAGAGTTATAGTATCCTGTATTATGTTGTTTATCAGAGTTATTTATCAGAGTGACAATAACTTAGGCCGTGGTATGAAGTCATCTTCAAAAGATGACGTCGTAACTCATCCCATTCTACGAAGCGGACACGCGGCGCGCCTAAAATAACTTCTAATTCATTTACAACAAAACGACGATCGGATCGGAGGCTTGCAGAAAAAAATAAAAGATAAGAAAATCAATTTGGATAAACACGCGCTGACATGATAGCGATGCGACGCCTCGTATACCCGACGGACAGTGTATATATATATAATAGTGTTATACTCTTGGTTAAGAATACTGAAACAAAGACGTAATTGCGTTTCTCTGTAAAACGAAAGAAATCAACATTGAAAGCCTTTATATTATTATATTTATAATATAAAAAATATTATCTTAAAGAGTTTATTATCTCTCAAAATAATTAATAATACCCACTCTTGTATTCTAATGGCACTACCATCAGTAGTGACATCTAGTGAGCTGCGTCGATAACGCGCCAAAGACAGACTTAAAGAAAAGAGCTCGTACGTGAGTGAAGTGGTTTTGTTTAAATATTTACTTACCATTCATTCCTTCCGTACTAATATTATAAATGCGAAAGTAACTACGTCCGTCTGTCTTTTACTCGCGGCTCTCTGTTTTTACGGCTATATAAACGTCATACGCTATATTAAACACTATCATACGTTATCTATCTCTCCGGCAAATTTAATTTCAAATCCGTACATTCCCTTGGGCGTTTTTGTCGCAAAGATGCATGACTGAGCGATAAACATCTACTATTGCTAACAATCATATTCATAACAGACTAGCTGGCTCGGGAGACGTTGTTGTGCCCTTTCCGATAGGTGGCGCAGAGGTCAATTTCTTGATTACTTAATGACTCGATCACTGCGCGACCAATCGGTTCTAGATTTTGTGGAATATAACTCATTTTAGTTTCTATCATAGTTGGATCCAAGCATAGGTATGAACCATTGCCTCGGTAAAACAAATATATTGTGAATATATGACCTCAGTCAGTCGACTGGCTTAGAAGTTATACGATATATAATCGGTTAAGCAGGTGTGACGTTCTAAAGTTTGTGTGCTTCAAAAATGTTAAGTTATTAATGTATGATACGATTCTCAGAACCATTTGAAGCAATGTGGCAGTATCTTGGAGCAATGTCCGCTGCGCTGCGGCGCTTGGATACAACGCAAGCACAAGGAGACGCACGTCAAGGAGTGCCCACAGATGGAGAAGGCATGTTTCAATTATTTTGAACATTTTAAATACAAATTTTGTACTTAACTTACTTTTAATGTTCTTTTTTAAGTGTAAGATATTTGAAATTCTTGGACTTTATAATTTTTAAACGAGCCAAGAGGAGACCTTTGTTGCTACTCGAATGAGCCGGCTCGGTACCACGGCCTCACTGAATACCGGCGTGAAGTAGAGGCATCTTGTGCTTCTGCGTTTCGTTCGGTGAGTGAGGCAAGCGGAGGCCCTCGTCCGCATGCTCTCCCATCTCCCAAATGCTCATAAAGGCCGACAACCCACCCTCAGCACCTCTAGTGTTGCAGAAGTACGTGGGCGACGGTAATCACTTACCATCGGCTGTGAAACATGACGTCGCAGGCTCGAGCCCGACATTCGCCGGTCAGATACAACCTGTAAGCTCAGTTGGAGGGTTAACAGGAATATTAGTAATGCTACTTAATAAATAGCATTGCTAGTATTCTTTAAAAATTAGTTTTCAACTATTAGTTCAGTTTTCATATATATATACTACATAGTATAGTGAGGAATGTGTCAAATGCAGCACCCTTTTTCTCGTGAATGTTGTAAGATATGACCTAAGGAAAAGCCTTGAAAAATCGAATTGGCTACTCTACTTTAAAAATAAAAAAATTATATAAAAATTTACACACAAGATCTTTGTGAAACTGAAATTATTTTTTGCGGCTCGCATCTCTGACAATGCATCTGCCCCCTCCAATCTTATTCGCAGCGTAACATCGGGAAATGTAATGGTGTGAGTGTGTGCGAGTGCGTGTGAGTGTGTGCGAGTGCGACTGTGTGTTGCAATTGCAGCACTATAATATATCCCATAGCCTTAAAGGATTTCTGACTCAAGAGCAAACGCTTCAACAAACGAGCACGCTTGGCTTCAAAATGATATAATGTCTGGTTTAAAAATAAGTAAAAAATATGGGTATCAGGCAGTATGGGAGCATGGGCCGCCATGTCGCACCACTGTGCATTGATACAGTTCATTCCTATTTGTAAGGGAATATTGGTGTTATGGGATATCCGATTTAACAGAACATTTTATGTTTGTGGTGTCGAATACTCATAATTCGCCAACTTTAGCCCTCTGTTGGAATATGGCAAAAACAATTAAAAAGATCGTATAGCGATGAAATATGATTGAACGTCTTGTTGTGCGATTGTTTTTTTTTTCTTTAGATCGAGCTGCGCGAGTCGGTTAATGCGAATGGTACTTTTTAGTTTATTTCTAAATTCGGAAATTCATCGATTGCAACAAGATTCGGGATATCGAGTTGTAGATACTAGCATGTGGTAGAGGCAAGCGGTTGCTTTTGCTTCTGCTCGAATGGGCCGGCTCTACCGCGGTAATTACAGAGTACCATCGTGAAGTAAAGGCACTTTGTGCTTTTGCGTAAAGCTCGGTATGTGAGGTAACCGGAGGCCTATTTCCCCTCCCCGATCCCCCCTTCTATTCTCTCCCATCTTCCAAATATGTATAAAGGCTGGCAACGCACCTGCGCCGCCTCTCTCGTTGCAGATGTACGTGGCTGACGGCAGTTACTTACCATCAGGTGAACTATTAGCTCGTTTGTCAAAAAAAAAAAATCTTTTCAAAATTATGTTATTACAGGCCCGGAGTTCATCGTCTCCCACCCACGCCAGGTTATCCGATCCGTCACCGCCCGCAGCGCCAGCCAACAACCACACCTGGTCACCGAAATCCGTGCCTCTGGAAGAATGTGTCACTTATCTTGAGCAAGAAGTAGCTGGTATCAAGTAAGTGGTTATACAGCATTGGAATCTGAACAATGGATATTTTTAAGATAATTAAAACTGAAAGTTATGCCGACGTTTTGCACGAATTCCTGCTAGAGATGGTGAAAGTAAATGTTTAGTAGCAACCTGTAAGTGCCCACGGCTGGGTAAAGGCCAGCCTGCTTCTCAAATATCTGTGTAGTTTTTGGAGCCGGAAAGGGCGCGCCACGCTACTCCAGTAGGGTTTTTCGTCCTGACACATGTTTGTTCATATTTAACTATTAAATTAAACGAAATTATTTGTATATTTGTCTATGTATCTATGAATCTACCTGTTCATGAAAGTATATATTTTGACATTTATGTCATTTTATATGTTTGATTTCATTGATCTATAGGCGAGAACGTCATTGAGTATTAAGTATATGTGTCACTTTGTGCATGAAAGTTTGCTGGATTCAAATTCCAGCCACAGCTTATTTAGTTTAGCAAAATTGTCCAGTAGGATGCACCAAGTGGAAGTGAAGTTGCCATTAGAAAAACATTTGAAATGAAATTATTATTTACGGATTTTATCGCGTTTAATTATGTATTTATATTCCCGACGTGTAAATCGCTTTACAGCAGCCGTGGTCGCAGGTTAATAAATAAAAGTCAAAGGTTGCCCGAGTTAACTATGACATCAGGAGGTCTAACACCTCGGTCCCCCCGTGACCACGGCTGCTGTGAAGAAGTCGGAACGTCGGCTAAATACATAATTAAACGAGATAAAATCCGTAGATAATAGTTTCATTTCAAATGTACTACACGTTGGCGTAAATACAAGAAATCATTATTAGAAAAACAGTTGGCAGTTTCCACCTTACACCCACCTCGGTTCATGTTTGAACGTCGATCATTAAAGGCTAGTGCTCAACGAGGAATCCAGCCATCGCGACCTCCATGTCACAGAGCTCCAGAACCTGCGTGCGAAGCTGGTGCTGGTGGAGGAGCGCAGCCAACACTTCCTGTCCACGCTGGTGTCGCTGCGCGCGGCCCTCGACGACGAGGCGGAGAGGTCCGCCAACTGGGCGGCACAGTTCAAACACGACCTTGCCAATGTGCAGCTGGCTTTGCAGGTGGAGGGTTTTTTAGAAAAAATATTCCCAGACTTCTTCGGGTCATAGTTATTTATTTATTTATTTATTTATTAGTTATGTCTTAGATGTGAAAAATAACACGGTATGATTCTTTAGAGGAATGGCATCTCACATGCAGTTTTCCTAGTTCCGAATCTGGGCGTTTACTAAACTGTGCATGAGTGTGTGTGGAGGGGGGGCGAGGGGAGGGGATAACGAAACCAAGTTAAAACTAACACGGTTAGTTAAGTATTAATGATTTCCAAAGATGCAATTTATATTTGTAAAACGAGAAATCGTATTAATCCTGCGCCAGGGCCACGTCTGTTAAAAGTAGGAGCCTGTACGTGCTCACTGCTGGGCAAAGGCCCCCTTCTCAAATACTAGCATCATAAAGGGTTTAGGAGCCGGAAAGGGTCCGCCACGCTTCTCCGGTGCGGGTTGGCGGGCTTCGCATATCCTCGAAAAAATATTTTTATTATTTCTCAGACATCCAGGTTTCCTCACGATGTTTTCCTTCACCGTTGAGCATATGGTAAATACAGCGCTTGAAATTGTTATTTACAATTTTGGTGGTGCCGGCACCGGGGATCGAACCCGGGTCACTCACACTCTATGACACTAAAGTGAGCGCCCTGACCACTAGGCTACCATAACTCTTTGACGTCGATTAAATAAAAGAAAAAAAAGAAAGTTGAATCAGAAGGATCTTCCCGGCTCTTTCTTTCTGTGGATGTCGGAGGAGGCGGCTAAAGGGCTGAAAATCTCACGGGGATCCCGGGAGCAAACCCTGCGACGAGGGTCACCAACCTTCACTTTCCATCTTCTGTAAAGGCTATTAGGGGTTCGCATAGGCCTATTTCGCTACTCCAAGTCTTGCCAAAATAAATTTCGTAATATTTACTTACCCCCGTGAGTGACACACGAAGTGAAACCTATTTTAATCAATTATTTACAGCTGCAATGAACGCCAAAATCTTCTCCGGTTCATTTCACATTCTCACAAGAAACTTTAGTTTTTTTAATGCAGTGGTATAATGTCGTGTAAGTAAAATAAAGGTAGCGGGCCTATAAGTGCCCACCGCTGAGCAAATGCCTCCTTCTCAAATATCTGAGAGGGTTTTAGAGCTAGCAAGAGCTCGCCATTCTGCTCCGGTGGAGGTTGGCGGGCTTCTCTAACATGCAGGTTTCCTCACGATGTTTTCCTTCACAGCCGAACACATTGTCAATACAGCACTTAAAATGGCTATTAACAATTCTAATAGTGCCGGCCAGCGGGGATCGAACCCTGGTCACTCGCGCTCTATTAAACTAAAGTGAGCGCCCTGATGGTCAGTCAGTCCCGGACATTGAGAACCGCGGTAACCCTAGTGGCTCAATGTCGTATATAACAGAAGAATTCAATGCCAAATGAATACGAATTAATAATTATACAAAATATTTAATTTCAACTATGAATTAGTAGCCAGGGGCCCTGTAAGTGCAGAATAAGAGCTGTTGCCAAACCATCTTCGTCCTCCATATTGATCCATTTAATAGTGAACCTTTGTTTTAACCAAGTTTCCTTGACATGCTTTTTAAATTTTGTTACGTTACGTTTGCTTATTGTTTTGTACATCCTATTGTTAAGGAGTTACAGAGCCAGCAGCTCACTACGGTGATGAGACTCGAGAGCACGGTCGGCAGCCTGGTGCACGAGCAGAACGAAAGGGAGCTGATGGAGCAGGCGATGACGCAACACGACAATCGGATCCGTGCACTCAGTAGATTGGGTAAGCTCCCGCTGACCCTGACCGCCCTGGTCAACTTCCACTTACCACTTATCAGTCGTTAGTCGTAACTGCAGCCCGGATGAGTTGTCACATGCAAGGAAGAAATACTCTTCTGTCAAGTAGGGAGGGGGTCGATCGGGGCAACGAACGAGCTAAAAGTCCACCTGGAGGTAAAAGGGCACTGCAGTCTGTAAGTGCTGTGGTAAGTGGCGAAGCAAACATTTAATCGAAGAAGGTTACAAACTTGTCGACCCTGAGGTCTGTCGACATTCCTCATTTCATCCCGCGGAAATCGACTAAGGGTAATGCTAAAAAATCGACAGATGACGGAATACGCATCTCAAAAAGTATCATACGTAAAACGCGGACACGTGAAGGCCAGCGGTGTTTTAGATGCCAAGAGTCGATGGTAGTGGATCGCCGATTCGCTTGCCACTCCACTCCATTACGCTGCACTGCTGGACGTCTCGGGGCCCGTAATTGTACTGGACCTTTCCAACCGGAACAATACCAGTAGTTGTACTGCTGTTGTGACTGTGCGCGATAATTATTAAACTGCCCTGCTTCCCATTGCATCATGATCTTTGTTCATATTTTATTTGTAATACAGAATGAATATTATTTTCATGTTATTGTAGAGGAAGTAGTAGAATATATAAAGCAGACGGTAGAAGAAGAAAGAGAACAGAATGCGGAGAACAGAACAGCGTTGGAAGCAGAGATGATGGAGCTGCGGCGGTCTTCAGAGCAGCTCGCCAGCTTGGCTGCTTTAAGGCTGCAGCTTGAAAATAACGCGAATAACGAAAGACCGGTAAGATGACTAAAGTATCATTCTTTATTATAGCAGTTCGTATATTTTGCTCATCAGTGATGCCTTACGGGACCGAGACCAGGACTTTCACTGCAGGCCGTATGAGAAAGCTCAAAGCTTCTCAGCGGGCTATGGAATGGATTATGCTCGGTGTTTCTCTGCACGATAGAGTCTACATCGCTGATATCCGCAGCAGAACTAGGGTAACCGACATAGCCGTTAGGATCAGCAAGCTGAAGTGGCAGTAGACCGGTCACATAGCTCGCAGAACTGACAACCGTTGGGGAAGAAAGGGTCTCGAGTGGCAGCCGCGAACAGGCAAACGCAGTGTAGGACGATCCCCCACGTTATGGAGTGATGCAATGTTGCGGGAAGCCGATGGATGAGCAGGCTCAGGACTGGCTCTGTGACGATCTATGGGGGAGGCCTATGTTCAGTAGTGGACTTGTGACAGAGTGAAATAATGATGATGACGAAGCCTTATAGACAGTATCTCTGGACCCCATTGATATACTACCAGATAACACAGTGAAGTACGTCTTTTTTGGCCTAACAGTTTTATCGTTAAAACTATTCACGCCATGATAGCAGAGTTCTGCTTTCGAACCAGGAGACCTGAATTTGACCCCTATGCGGTGGGCTCGTACCAATGAGCTTTTGGAGACCTATATGCTATTTGTATCGTTCACCTGAACCCTAGGACGGCGTCACACTCACCACCAGCCATATTATTCCGGATAAAGCTCTGGTGAAGAGTGGGTTAACAGCATTTTAATATATTACGGGCTTGAGTGACGCCGCATCTGAATATTGTTTCTTCACCGAGGATGCGTTTAATCCATAGACGGGTTGCTCATAGGATGCTAGTTCATAGACTAGTCGCAGGAACCATTCATGTATGTATGTATATATTCACGCCTTGTTCCCAACGGGGTAGGCAGAGACAATCTTCTTCCACTTACTACGGTCCTGACATATGTCTTTCGCTTCTCCCACTTTCATCAATCTTCGCATGCGTGCTCGTTAGTTTAGAGTACTCTTGATCTGGCCTTTTTTCAGAACGTCATTGTATTGAGTGTAGCATAACTTTTCCTTATTCAATCACCCAGGCTATAGACAGAGTAGCGATATTAGAAGTGGCGACAGCTGACTCCAGGGCAGAGACAGCTGAACACTCTGCGAGGATGGACACGATATCGAGAGACCTGCGAGCATTGACCAAGTCGTATCACAAGATAAGGAGCGAGATCGTGGACTTCCAAGCGAAGGTCAACTTCAGTAACACCGAGCTGGGGAGCGACGATGGTACGTATCTACAGTCAGGTCACAGGACTTCTTTTCCTTTGAGCCTTCTGGGTGGGTACTCGCCCTGTGACCTGTCTCTGCTACCAACGAGCAGTGTAACCGCTGTTGTCTTCCAGGTTAGAAGAGCCAGTTGAGCATTCCGTCTCGGTTTTCAGGGGTGACGACGCATCTGTAACATTCTTCGATTGAAGTTATATGCAGGAGCCTATGGGTTCCCGAATACACTTACCATCAGGTGTAATGTTAGTTCATTTGTCACCGCTGTACAATAATCATCGTGGTGGTAAATAGCTGCTGCAGCCCGTGGGCACCTGCTAATGACCTCAACCGATGAAGGTCACGACAGCGCTATCACCGCGGTTGGATTAATACGGAATGCCCCAAAGTCCGTAATTGTACTGGAGCTCTATAGCTTTCGAACCGACGACGCATCAGTAGTCCAGATTCTGTTTGACGGCAGAAATGGGTAAGAACGTGGTGCTCACCCAGAGAAGGACTCCCAGACAGAGAAGGTGTTCTTACCTAGTTCCCCCTTCTTCTAAAATAGTCCACTGCCGATGCTGGATAGAGGCCCTCCCATAGATAGAATTGGAATCACGGAATGAAATTAGATAGATGTTTTTTTTACTAATTAAGTTTCCTTCAGAAAGACGTTTTCCATCCTAAAATATAAATATCTTAGTTGAATATTTGTTTCTATGCGTAATTACTATATGCTAGAAGTGTAAGGGGGAAATTATCATCTGTTCCTCCAAACGTGAACCTCACCTGCACGTGGTATACCCTGCTAACAAACAAACAAACTGGCGACCGAATGATGGGCGGATGTCTATCCGAATATGAAAAATAGGCTTGCGTTTGTCGTCAATCTTGCCCGATGAAAAGCGAAGACGAGGCCTAGGATGGTACACGCTTGCCTAGATGTCTGTTCACTTTGGCCTTAAAGATATAAAAAAATTGGCCGAATCCAAATCCCCACAGACTATTGAATGGGGAGCATCGTCATTAATTTGAGGGTAGTGGCGCTGGACTAACCTGGCGAGCTGACCATGGGTAAACCTTTCAAGTTAGTGTAGAGTAACTGTATGTTCAGTAGGCTGATGTAGATAGGTGTGATGTTTTCCAGGTCACTTTATATGGAGGATAGACAATTTTGTATCCAGAATGAAGGACGCCAGAGAGAAAGACACGGTGCTCACAAGTCAACATTTCCGAACCAGCAAGTATGGGTATACGCTCAAAGTAAGTGATAGATAATCAAATAAAATATTAAGGTCCAAAGCTACCCTAAGAATAATGTCATACGGCAACTCGGTAACCTAGTTTTTTTAAAAAAAAACCTTACCTTCCACTGTAAGAATTTCTCCAGTGTTGCGGAGGCAATTTACGGACAAACACTCAGACCGGGAACTATTATTTGTAGTCAATGCAAATATTAGTCCCGTGCGGGAATCGAACGCGACCAGCCACAGCGCCACAGCTAAACGCTTAGCCACTACGCCATCGAGCCGTCCAGTTGGTAGTGACCCTGCCTTCGAAGCTGTGGATGGCGGATTTGAATCCCGCTAGGGGCTATCATTTGTATGATGATTAGAAAGAAAGAGAGTAAGAAACTTTATTCTTTACACCACAATTAGGTAACAAGCTAAAGTTGCATTGCCGGGCTTTAAGGGTATTTGCGTGATGGTAGGGAGGATGAGAAGGGAGATGGGGAGGGGGAGAAGGTCTTCGGTTACCTCACTCACCGAACGAAATGCAGAAGCACGAGATGCCTCCACTTCACGTGCAAGATATCAGACAACCGCGTTCATCAAATTTAATATTTATAGCCTTGGAATATGTTTCTGAGCTTTTTTTATCTGATGTCTTCATTACTTTTTTTTAGGCCGAGGTGAACCTCAACGGCATTGGAAAATGGAAGGGTCGCCACGTCACCAGCACAGTGCGCCTAGTCGCCGGTCCTTACGACCCTGTGCTCGAGTGGCCCTGCGACCTTGCCGTGAACATAGTGTTGAAGGACCAGCCCGCTAACAGAAGTCAGGTGATTATGCAAATGACTGCGAGATTAACGTACATTTTGAATGAAAACGAGCTGTCAATCCACCGGATGATAAATGGCTAACCGTACCCCATGGACTGCGAACAACTTAAAACAGAACAATCTGTTTTATATATTGGCAATATTTATATACCTTTCAAACAGTGATTTCGTTTGCCAGTTTCGTACAAGCATGTACGTGGTAGAGCCAAGCGGCGGCTTTTGCTGCTGCTCGAATGGGCCGGCTGAACCGGGTTGGTACCACGGCCTCGCAGAATACCGGCCTGAAGTAGAGGCATCTTGTGCTTCAGCATTTCGATCGGTGATTGATGCAACCGGAGGCCCCCTCCCCCTCCGCATTCCCCGTCCCATCTCCCGAATATCCGTAAAGGCCGCCAACACATCTGCAGCATCTCTGGTGTTGCCATAAAGTTTCCATTATCTGTTCTACGATCTACGTGCCTCCTGCCCATTGATATTTTAGTATGCTATTCCTTTGGTTATGTCGGTTAGTCTAGTTCTGATGATAAAACTCGTAAAGAATTCCTTAACCCCCTCAACAACCTACAATCTGAGAACATTCATTCTAGAACTTTGCAGAGATTTTAACATAATATCTTTTCAGGCGATGGACATAGTGAAGTCACTCCAACTTCGACGCAAATCGCCGCGTCACGACTACGAGGAAGGGGGCGACGAGAGAACGAGGTCGACGGAGAACCTCGACATGAACGTGGTGCAGATGAAGAGGCAGTACGTCTTCATACCGCACACGAGTTTGGACAAGTTCGAGTACATTAAGAACGATGTCATGTTCCTGGAGTTCATTGTTAATCAATAGCGCGGCGATCGGTCGGGATAGAGGCTTCTCCGACAGGAGGGAATCGCCATAGTCGCCACCTTTGGTAGGCGGGTGGCGAACGGAGAACCAGACCACGCACTTTAGACCCTTTCGAAGATTGCTCACTTACTTCATCAGGTCTTGATTTCTTGTAATTACGCCAACACAACACATTTGAAATGAAACTGTCATTGTTTTTTATTTCATAGCATTTTTACATTTATTTTTCAGCCGTGATAACGTAAATAATAGTTTAATTTGAAATTGCTGTATCAGTCTCAAAAAGTCCACCGCTGAGCATAGACGTCTCCAAGAGAGCGTCAGCAAAAGCCTGCATACCTTTCCTGAAAGGTTTGCCCATCCTCACCACGCCGGGCAAGCGGGTTGGGGATGTGCCGGGTATCCACCCACGCCCTGATGATGCCAGAGCTCCGTTCGTTATTCTTCAGGGTGCAGGTTGAAAAAGTTAGTATATTCCCCCTTATGAAGATTAAACGTCTTTTATCCAAATTGGGCAGCAGGTCTAAGATGCGAGCCGTCCTGTTCCGCGATCGTCAATCCGTTTGTGAAGCAAATCTCTACGGGCGAGAAAGAGAGAGATATATGTCTCTCTCTTTCTCCAATAAGAATATAAGATGGCGGATCATATTTGTAACAATGACACGGACAAAAGAAAAACAAATATGGACATTTTTTTTTCAATTCGAATTAACTAAGGATTCAACTAGAACTAGAGATTAAAAGTTATCTTTTAATAAATTCATTAGTACAACAACATTAAATTGATATGTCTGTTCTGTTTGTTCGTATGGTTTCTTTTTTTAAACTATTTACAGAACTGTAACAAAGATAAGAGGCAAGTGTAAATGGTAGAGTCGGGAGAGGAAGACCTAGGCGAATATTTCACGATCAAATCGGAGACATTCTGAAAAAAAAGGCCAGGTCAAGAGTACTCTAAACCAACGAGCATGCATGCGAAGTTTGATGAAAGTGGAAGAAGCGAATGACGTATGTCAGGATATTGTATCTGCCTACCCCCTCGGGAACAAGGCGTGAATATATACATATACAAACTAAAGATAAAATATTAACGTAAGTAAAGAGACAGCTTGTATCTCTTATATGTTCACAGAAGCGTTAATATATGTATCACGTCTGCGGAAAGACGCCCACATAGCTTCATCTGTGACACATACTCGAAATAATTGTTTAAGAACATATATATACATATATATATATATATATATATATATATACATGTGTAAATCTTTTTAATGCGCATCTGTTGAATGGTAAATAAAACAAAAATAATCATGTAAACACTTTATTTTATTTTATTTATAGTTTCATTACACACAACACATATAGAAGACTTCACTTCTTTTTGGGTAAACATTAAATATACTGGTAACCCACAAAGTTTTACTTTCAATATAAATCCATTTTATGGAATCCAATCGTAAATACATAAAAACGTGGTGGTTATATACCGGCGCTTTCTCTCGGTTCGGCTCTTATTCCATACAAAGTTAGTACAGATTACAGTTTCATGTATTAACTACTTGTCGATGGATTTTTTTTTTTTTATTATATCTGTTATAATAACATTGCCCGACTCTGAATTAGACCGGAATACGACCCCCTGCGCGGGCTTTTAGGGGATCGTACCGAGCAGTTCTGCGAAACTTATCCTTGGCCTAGTCACAATCCAAAATAAGCGACGGAGAAAAGATGAGTTACGTTATAGAGTATACGAAAGCTTATTTTTAAATAACTTATCACGTGTAGCAACAATAGAAATACAATTTTCAATTTTGTATGACACGATAAAGGTAACTAACTTAACTTTAACAAGAAAAAGAGGCATTTACAACCTGTTTTCCCCTATCCGGGAGATAGAATATGACGGACGGTGAGACCCACATCGCTAAATTTGTTATAAAAGATTGCAATGAGGTTTTTTCTTAGTCGTCTATTTAC
The DNA here is from genome assembly GCA_029286595.1 of Bhutanitis thaidina. Classification (NCBI taxonomy): domain Eukaryota; kingdom Metazoa; phylum Arthropoda; class Insecta; order Lepidoptera; family Papilionidae; genus Bhutanitis; species Bhutanitis thaidina. The sequence goes on along the minus strand of JAGSMS010000020.1, from coordinate 488,422 downwards.
GACACCCCATTGGAAGAAAGGGGGCGGCAGATTCCAACGCCTATACACCCGGCTTTGTTTTACGTATGGATTTTTTTTTTAAATCTAGCAACCCTCTTCGATATATTGTAGAAATGTTACTGTCTAAAGAGTTTAGTATTCATGTTAGGGAGGATACTAGACTATATTATGGCACATATATCTAGATTCCTTTTGCGTCAACAGAAGGTACGCCATTTGTGCGCGTCTCCTGGAACAGAGAAACAGCATTTGTAAATAAACGCAATTCACATACCACAAAAGGACACTCGACAAGAATCTCACTCTGCATCAGATGAAAATCAGCGCTGCAGCAGTAAGTAGTTCTTGTAGCATTCCAGCTGAGCTGGCCGAGCTGACTTCCTGGCTTCCTAGCCGACTGACGGAGCTGTGGTAGCCAAATGGTCAGGGGACTCGTTTTTTTTTAAAGTGCTTTTTGTTAAGTTTTCAATTCTAAGTGCTGTATTTACCACGTGCTCGCTGAAGAGAAACATCGTGAGGAAATGTATGTCCGGAAAATAATATTATTACGAGGATATGTGAAGCTCGCCAGCCCGCACTGGAGCAGCTTGGCGGGCGCTTTCCGGCCCCAACACCCTCTCAAGTATTTCAGAAGGAGGCCTTTGTCCAGCAGTGGACACCTAGGCATTACATTAGTTCCAATTCCTTTTGGTCGTCGCACACACCGTCACGTGTCCATAGTGTAGGTGTAGATTTAAAGAAGCTGTCACTGTCGTCTCCCGCGGACACGCCCCGCAAGATGGACACGCACTCCACTTCGGGACCTCGGACGGTACGGACGCGTTAGAAAAGTGAAATAAATAAAGAAAATAAACCATGTTGTTAAAGCCATCGCTCACATGTTTAACCGGTGACGGACACAAGCCGTCCGCTCGCACAAGGAAGCCGGACGATTAGAGCAGAGACTTGTACTCGGCGAGGTACTCCTCCTCCTCCTGCAGCGAGGTGTCCAGGTACTCGTCCTCCTCGGTTCTGATCGCGGTGGAGAGGCGGCTCAGCGCCATCTCGCGCTCTACCTTCCTGCGGATAAAGTTCTTCCCGGTTTACCTAGTCCACCACATCCATGCTAATAATAACATAACTGGTCTGTTACGCTGAACCGATTTTGATAATATTTAGTGCACACCTAAGTGTGAGACGACCAGGGTCACCACCACCAGGGGATCACGGCATGAGATATCGATGGGAGAACATTCCCACACATCGATGTCTCGACGAGATGGCATCTCTTGGTGGCCTTGTATGACGGGACGCTGCTTCCGAGCCCGCCTCGACATCACTCTCGGTTCAGCATCGCTGAAGTCAACACCTTGTTAAGTTTTAATTGGAAGTTGTTTTAAATCTTTCTTAAAACTAAATCCTCGCCCCCGGAAACACGAGCACCTCGCACCCTGGCGAACGACATGGGCTTCTGTCCACCCCGAGAGAGTAACGGAAAGACTTTCCTTGCGGAACAAGTCGCGGGCGCTGGCTTAGATTTTGAAATTTCTCACAGATAATGCAACGACTATTTTTCAATCTGTTGCTAAAAACACATTCATTTTTGTAGAAGATATGTACATGGTGATTTTGGGATTATGGTTTTATTTGCATGATATACTGCAGACAGCGCCATCTGCAGATGTCATTTACTTGTTGAAGTCCGCCCATTAGTTTATGTCATCAAGCTTCTTATGCGGTGACATAGATGGCGCAGCACTCGTAAATAAGTAAATCTCTCATTTAAGATATCTGCTGCAGCATCCAACCGCGAAACAGCCGGTTCATTTCTCGATGGATTACCGAGATAATCCTGGTATTATTGACTCACGGACCGAAGCCTCCCCCACTAACTTCTATGTCATAATACTAGATTGTTGGAACAGTAGAAATTCAATTGTTATGACACGACACGCGAAGGCGCAGGATGGGATTTTAAAATTACCTTTTGTCCCATACTTGCTCCAGTTTGTTACGCGCCGCCCCGCCGGTGCTAGTTGACGGATTCGCAGCATCTTCGTCTAGGGATTTGTTAAATTTTAACTTTTAATTCAGATTGTATACGGCCCATGGCTGGGCAGAGGTCTCAAGTATTTTTCAGACATGTTCCCTCACGACGTTCACCTACCACGTCGTGCACGTGGTAAATTCAGCAATTTAATTGCTAATAATAATTTTAATCACACCGTCACCACCAAGCAGGACCCAGCCTTACCTGCTTACTACGAGCCTAAGCGAGTACCCCGACCTCTGCTTAACCGGTGACGTCACCCCGACCTCTGCTCTTAAAGAAAAAGCTTGAAAATCTCACGGAGAGACGAATAATGTATTGCGGAAGTTCGTTCCACTGTTCATTTGGGCCGAATGGAAATCAATAAACTCTACCTAACCGGTGACAAGTGACCTGGGTGTGTATATGTTGGGACGACTATGAGCGGTTAATCATTTTAATTTGATTGTTCAAATACCGTCGTTTCGGTTGCTTTACAGCCAGCCGTGGGCGCGTGGGGAGCTGTGGTGTTTGACATCCTGATGTCATAGTTGACCCGGCTACCGTCAGCTTTATAATTATTAATCTTTGATCCGATCTACGCAGGATGTGTCTTGTGTCTTGAGGCGGTGCAGTGGTATGCTCGGTTTTGGTTTTAATTTAATTAATTACCGAAAACCAGTCATTATCTCTATTGAAATAAGGATGCTTTTTAATTTCAATAGACTCGCGAATCATCCGGCTTAAATAGTAATGTTATAAATTATACTTGGCTTGAATGTTAAATAGCGTAGCATTCACGTAAATACAAGGAATCATTAACATCATCATTTCAGCCTATCACAAGTCCACAGCTGAACACAGGCTTCCGCCAAAGATCGCCACAAATCTCGGTCCCGAGCCACCTGCGTCCATCGACTTCCCGCAACACTGCGCAGGTCGTCACACCATCTTGTGGAGGGTCGTTCTACACTGCCTTTGCCTGTAGGTGGCCGCCACTCGAGAAGTCGAGAGAAGGTTCTCGAAATCATTATATATTATAATAATTGTCAATATGATGAATGTGTCATTCTTAATCGATCTCTGTCAAGTTGTTGCACGTGATAGAGCCGAGCGATGCTCTAAAGGGCTGGCACGACCGGGGCAGTACCACGACCTCGCAGAATACCGGCCTGAAGCAGGGGTATCTTGTGCTTCTGCGTTCTCGTTCCGTGGGTGAGGTGACCGGAGGCCCCCTCCCCCCTCCCCCGACCGTTCCATCCTCCCTCCGAGTTCCTAAATATCTGTTGCCGTGGAACAAGTTACCTGGCTGCACGTTCCCGCAGGCCGACATGAGCATCTCCACCGCGTTATCCATTTGGTTGTTGCAGAGCTTGAGGGCGGTTTCGACGTCCTCCTTGCTATAACCCATCGCCTCTAACTAAAAGTAAAGTTTCTTCATCACCGGGGATGCTGTCAGTTAGGATTGGAGAGGAGAGATAAACGAGCTAACATTCCACTCGACGGTAACTGGCCACGGAAGCCCACAGACCCTCCCAATCGAACGTTACAGATCAGTGGTCATCGCTGACCCTTTATCCGCCAAGTCATTAAAAATATTTCACAACAATTCCTCGTTGAAGTCAAATATCCAACATTTCGTTAATTGGTAACCGTGTCTTGGATAAACGTAATCACGTTAAAAAAATAACACGGTATGATTTCAAAGTGGAAGTATAACACGCGGATTTTTAGTGAAATTGTAAGTGGCATAGCCGATAAGGCCCCCGAGGGCTATGATGGAATACCTCGCAGACTGATAACTTTTAGGGTTTAACATGTTCACTCTGAACTCTAAATTGTGACACACTGCCTGCGGAATTAGATTCAGTTAGTAGAAACAAAATCTCCAACCGAGTGTTAAGGTAAGGTAAGGAACAGAATGCGAAATTCCGTGTGAAGTAATTCCCCGATAGAATCATACCGTCTAACATGGTTTCGTTTATCCAAGACACGTCCTGGATGTAAACAGAGTACGTGCGTGTGCGTGCGTGCGTGAGCGTGAGTGCGCTGCGTGTGATCTTTGTTAATCTATTTCTTTCTTCATTGGCATTTTTAAGTCCACCGCTGAACTTCACGTCACCAAGAATAAGCCAGCAAACCGGTATTTTTTTTAAGGTAAAAGGGACAAAGGAACCAGCAGCTCTGCAACTCTAGAAGAGCTGCAGGTGCGTTACCGACTTTTTAGGATAAGGGTGTAGGCCTTCGGTTACCTCACTCACCGAACTAAATGCAGTGGCACAAGATGCTTCTACTTCACGCCGGTGTTCTGCGGGTCCCCGCCACCACCCAGATCGAGCCGGCCCATTCTGTCAGCAGCAAAAGCCGTTGCTTGGCTCTACCGCATACAAAATATGGTACGGAGGTTTTACCGAGCTCACCACGCTATGCAGACGAATCGGTGGCTGCATCGATGCTATCTGTAAAACCCCTATTCGGCATCTTTTTGAATGGATTTTTCTCCATCACGCGGTGTAGGGTTTGTGATACAAAGTGTACACTACCTCCTCTATCAACTTGTCGTCAGGAACCGAAGAACCCTCCGAGCTGACGGCGCTCGCTCCGCCTGGCGTGTCACCCAGCTGAAAATTATGATAAAATGTACCGTTTCAAATAATGCGTGTTGTACTAATTCTCATATTTCGATATTTAAAATTTCAGACAGGGGTGACACAAACTAGCCAACAGTCCCCAAAGGGGCTACTGTAGCCCATGGACGTCTGCGAACAACTTCAATCGAAGGAAGGTTACCACAGACGAGTTGTCACCCCTGAGGACTGGAGGTAGAGACAACGTCGGGATAACATCAGTTTTGTGGCATGCTGCTTGTCCTGTTCAATGGCATTCGAAGATATCCGATAGCTCACCAGCTCCGGATGATTCTGCAGCAACGCCACCGCCTCGGGCACGTCGTTATTGGAGCGACGCAGCGCCAGCGCAGCACGGTTGCGCGCGAAGCCCATGCTCACCAGGGTCTGCACCGCAGTTGCGTCCACGGGCGAGCCGTCCTCACACACGCCCAGCAAACGTTGCTGTCTGTAATGTAGATTACATCACTCATATCTTTAAAGTGGAATTATTTAACGGCTTGTGGATTCTGGACTCCATGAACTCCAACCCCAACTCTCCCGAACGAGTTTCTCACCAACTCGTTGGCTGCGGGCTCGTATGGTATGTTCAGCCACTCTACCAATCCTCTGCCACTTTGGCGAAGCCTCTGCAGTCCGCATACACTTCATGGTTGAAATAATCGGCGGCAGAGCTTTGGACCGAATTGGCAGCTGAAGGCAGAAGGGCTAGTGCTTCGGAGATCAAAGTCAAAGTAAAAACTTTTTTATTAAATTTAGGGTTCTTTAAAGCTTTCGTTAAAACCTACACCGGTTCGCAAAACAAGACCTTTCAGAGAAGAACCTGTAAGAACGGTGTGAAGTGGATGAGCTAATGAGCGGCTTTATCTGCTGCTCGAATGGGCCGGCTCGACTGGGGCAGTACCATGACCTCTCAAAATACCGGCGTGAAGAAGAGGCGTCTTGTGCTTCTGCGTTGGGTTCGGTTATTTAGGTAACCGGAAGTCCTCTACTCACTGGCCTCCTCTTCATCATCTCTCCCATTACCCAAATAACCTAAAAGGACGGCATCGCTCCTGCAACTCCTCTGGTGTTGCAAATGTTCGTGGACGTCGGTCTCTTACCATCAGATGAGCCGATTGCTTATTTGCTTGCCCCTTCCCTTTAAAAAAAACCAATAAAATCCGCAAACACTACAGAAATGTTGCAAGTCTGTATAGTCCTGCTGTTTGTCATTGTATCGTTTTAGTTGTATGTCCTGACATGTATATTTGTTAGTATTTTCTATTAAAATTCATTATTCTATGTGTATATGGTGTATTTTTATATATTGTATGTATGTATCTATGTATGTATGTATGTATCTACCTATCTGTGTAAGTATATATTTTGATATTTATATCCTTTTACTTGTTTTATTCTCTTAGCTGCATCGCCTATATTACGTGTTTATCTCTGCTTAGCCTAATGGTTGAGTGGGAGAGAATGCCTCTAGGGATTAAGTCGGCCATGTGTACCGCTTGGTGTATGAAGCTTAAATAAGTATATTGATGGTGTCAACTGTAAACATTTTGTTCTTTCTGCGTTATGAATGTAAAGTTATATTATAAAAGTATGTATATAAGCCGCTGTGCACAGAGGCGGGCGGTGTGGTCGGAGCGGGCACCTGTCGAGGCGGTGCCGCTGGCGGGACTGCGCGCGCTGCTGTGCGCGCTCGGCCAGCTGCAGGTGCGCGCGGTCCGGGTCCCCCGCGGCCCCCCGCAGCCCGACGCGTGCCTGCGCGCGCGACCAGCCCAGCTCCATTAGCCGCACCACCGCCGCCTCGTCCACCTGCCGACGGCCTTGCTTTTTAAGCCAGCTGCTAAAAGTCTATACTATAAATTTTTCTGATTCTTATGATCCGGCAAGTTAGTGTCTGATCTCTGCAAAACACACGGGAAGCCCAAAAACCGACTGGCTTAAAAACATTACGCAATCTCAGCGACAAAATGATTCCATATTGTATGTTATGTTATGTACATTACAACAGTATTTATAAAAGAATTATTAAATTGGCAGCCAACTGAAAATAAAATTAGTCTAATATTTGTGGAAAGTTTTTTAAATCGATCAAATCTGGATAAGAACATTTCATGTTCTCGACAATTATTGGAGAAGTTCAGGCCGGGCAACGAATTAGTAATTTACTGTCCGAGTATTTTTACATCTCCTTGACTGGCGCACGGTGATCGGGAGCGCAAGATGGCCGACCACGACCTTCTTTTAGCGAATAGTAAAAAAAGTCTCTTTCTTTCTTATGACAGTTTTCATTGGTGTGAGGAAGACGAAAACATTCCACGTCTATGCATAGACTATAATTTAGTATCTGTAATGATTCGTGGAGTATTTTCATGTCAAATACAACCGTTTTTTGTTTATCGCCCTTGTAATGTAGTGGTTACACTTAAGTTACACACTCCTTGTACACTTTTATGTATCTTTATTCACAAAACACTACAACAAGAACAATTCCATGGTCAGCTTAAAGCAGGTATATCGAGACGGAAGTAACGAGACGATGGTGACAATGTGAAATACGACTAGCGCCATCTATCAGATCACTTTTTTTTTTTTAAGAAAAAATAGGCTTGCGCTTGACCTCAATCTCGCCCGATGGAAAGCGAAGATGAGGCCTAGGATGGTACACGCTTGCCTATATGTCTGTTCACTTTGGCCTTGAAGATATCCAGGTTATAGGTTTCCGGAAAAACTGACCTCGGCAGAGTTCCACTCCTTAGCCGTCCCGCATAAAGAAAGAAGAGGCGAACCGCTTCGTGCGTAATGGAGGAATGTCTACAACATAAGGGTGGAACCGCTCGCCGCGTCTAGTCGATATCACGGCGAATAAAGATATCAATCGACAGTAGAATTAACAAATAAAGATACTTAAACAGTAGTAAATAAACAAATAGGTAGTGCTTATTTTTTGGTAAAATTTTTACCCTGAGTTTTTTTAATTTCTTTTTTTTTTTTCATAAATATACTTGTGCGGGAGGATGGTAAGAGAAACGTTGCATAATGTTATAATTTAAAGTTTGGTGGTATGACAGTAATAAGGATCAAGATGTACGTACTCTCAACGTGTTCAACTCCGCCTCCGCTTTCTCGAGCAAACCCTTCGCTTCGGTCCTCTTGTTCTGGTGGAAGGCCACGATGCCCTGCAGCAGGTACAGCCTCATCATCAGCACACGTTCGTCGGCTGTGCACAAAATTGCCTGGATGTATATATGCCCCAGTTTGCCACAATGCTATGTGTCAAATTGTCGAATACGTCATGACTTGAAATCGGAATCGATTGACATTACAATTGCCAGCGGTGTTAAGCAACGAACTCTCGCGTAATGAAGATCTGAAGCCGCTTGTCCCTGTAGCCTGGCAGGTTCGTGTTCGTGGCGGCCATGGCAGGGGAGTAAGCCCGTGCCATGGCCAAATTAATGTATAAGAGCTGAAGGTAGCCCGAGTTGACCTCGGTCCCCCCGTGACCCCTCTCCCGGGCCACAAGCGCGGGGCGCACTCACCGGCGGTGCCTTTGAGCTCCAGCAGGCGGCGCTGGTCGCTGCCGTAGGTGTCGCGGAGCGCGCGCTCGGCGGCGGCCAGGCGGCGAGCGGCGTCCGCGGCGGCGCCCACGCTGCGCAGCGCCGCGTAGCACCACGCGATGTCCAGCTGCAGGATGCCCCAGTTGTCCACGCTCTGCAGCAGCGACGAACGGCACTCGCTGCGCGTCAACTTATCCGGTTAAACGAACGACTGGCGAAGGGGGGAAACCCGCCTAATGGGCGTTGAGGTCAGTGAGGATCGCGATACAGTTTTATATCTAACATTGGAATGGTCAAGTCTAGTCTACATTTTAGTCGTAATATAAGTGATAGAGCCAAGCGGTGGCTTTAGCTGCTGCTCGAATGGGTAGGCTCGACCGGGTCGGTACCACGGCCTCGCAGAATACCGGCGTGAAGTAGGCATAGGCATCTTGTGCTTCTGCGTTTCGTTCGGTGAGTGAGGTACCCGGACACCCACTCCGCCTCACCAAACATACTTCAAGGCTGGATGTAAGCCTTGGTGTCGCAGATGTACGTGAGCGTCGGTATTCGTATACCATCAAGTGAGCCGATTACTTATCCTCTGTACCATAAAAAATTAACACATTAATATATATACCTATAATGGTGCAATTTAGGTGATTAGATATATATATATATAAAAAAAACTATTGATATTTTATACCAAAGAAAAATAAGAAAAATAATTCTTCTAAGTGTAAACTTAATTTATAAGTGAATTCATGTTGATCAAATTTAGTACGGGTGAACACTAATGTTAAAACCATAATGATCTGGTACATATAACATAGTTTATCAAGCCATTTATTTCTATCAAACGTAACGATATATAAGGAAATGATATGAATAAAACAGGCATGTATTTATGCATTACATTTACTGTCTATGTAGCCATGAACTAAGCTTACTTGAACTGCCTATCAGCCTCTAGAAGCAAGATCAAAGCGAGTGTATAGTCCTTTTGCTTGATAGCAGCCCGACCTCGCTCGTGCAGCGCCAAGCCCACAAGTAAGGATTTCCTTTCTGCGGCCGGCAGTTCCACTGCCTTGCCCGATTGATCCTCCAGCTAAAAATAAATTAAATGCAATACATCATACCACAGAGCGATTGTAATTCAGACAATGCTATTAAACTAAAATTTCATACAGTGGTTTGATCTCCGATGCTGGCACTAATAAAGTGTTAATTACTACTTTAGGGTCTAAGAAACACACTAACAATACTTTAGATAACCTTAGAAAATTGTGGAGGGGCATAGCCCTAGCAGTGGGCCCTATAGATCGCCACAAACTATGCTGAAGATTAACACTACGTTATGTGGAGCGTTTGTTCGAGGTTCTGTGAACTATGAGTTATGTGGCCAGCCCATCTCTGCTTCAACCTGCTAATCCTTGATGCTATATCAGTTATATTAGTTTGTTGCGAATGTCTGTGTATTGAATGTCACATTCTGTGTAGGAAATTGTAGACGAAACTGAAAATGATTTAATAACCTTTATATATTCATCATCATCTGCCACATCATTGACATACTCGGACAGCAAGGCTGCATCATCTCTTGTTGACTTCATCTCTAAATACATGTGGTCTTCCTTCTTCACCTCCTCTGGAGTTGCTAAACAAAACATGCTTGTTTATATACATTTAATTTTATTTATTTAATCTTATAGAAATTAATTACTTTGAACAATATTCTCTTCAATTTTCTAGGTTTATATGATGTGATATCTATAGTGTACTATGTCTTGTACTATTAAGGCTTACATTACCAGATACAAAATAAACATACAAAGGGTTAAAATGTCACCTGATACCTAGTCTTTTGGGTGTCAGGTGACATTGTTACATGAAAAAAGAGTAAACATCTCTTCCACATTCTCAATCAAGAGAGGCCTGTTACCAAAAAGGTACTGGAGGAGTCAGATGTAAAAAATATGGCTAAAATTTGCTCCCTCAATGGAGAAGTGTTTGAGGAATATCCTGTGTTGGGAATTCAGATAATGCCAATGAAACTCCAGAAGCAATTGAAACCGTGGCCGAACATATCCTACATAGTTTTATATATAAGTAAATTATGTAATTTTTTAATACTTACAAGTTAACACCAGTACCATTAGCATGGTTCCATTATTTAGATTTTGCTCCTTGAGACTCACATCAGGCTTAATTATCTTACCATTGGAGATAAGCTTAAGTCTGCAAGTCAAGTTTGAAATATTTTATTCTCTAATTATTACATATTATTCTGTACCTTAAACAATCAAATATGCTTTTTTACATATGATATATTCAAATAAAACACTTTTGGAATACATTATCAAGATGTTTATGAAGCCAATGTTCAACATTTGACTTTTGAAAGGCTCTAAAATAAAAAAAAAACACTCAACTGTTGTAACAAACATTGTGGTCATACATAAGTTTCAAAATCCTTCAAAATCCTTTATGTGAAGGGCTTGTACCAACAAGCCCTTCACATAAAGGACTGAATTCTAGGCTTGGTGAAACTAAAACCACTGTGTTATTGTGGCTATTAACAAGCTTTAATAATGAAGATAGGGCCATTTTGTAGATAAAGCAGAAATGAAAGAACCTGGTTTCTTCAACACCAATTTCAGTAGCAACAGCATTTATCAATTCTGTACCAAGTACATCCAGCATCTTTTGAATTTTTAGCGTCCTAGGCTTCTCATTCGGTATTGTAAGTTTAATCCTGAATGTTGCCAACCCTGACTCTTTGAATTCGTCATTGGCCTTCACCCGATCCATAGAGTGGATTTGCAACTCTTGCAGCGCATTAACCACAAGTTCTTGGTCCAGTGATAAGTCAACTGCATACTTCTTAGCAAGCTCCTGCAAAAGAAGAACAATAAATGAATCGCAAACTTAACTGTTGAATTTCCCACATGCTCAGCAGTGAACAATGACTCTGTGAGCAAATTTGCATGTCTGAGAAATAACCCTCCAAGGGGTCACATCACTTTGAAACAATTGAAATTCTATTGTTATGTTTCATATTAGAACTAATGACACTGGAAGGTAAAAATAGTATTTAAAAAGCAAAACTTTCTTCAAGTTCCGAGTCCTTCTCAAATATTGAGTGAAAATCTGTGCCCACCAGTTTGACATTAACTGATACTATGCCTATAAGTAATACTGCAGCTTGTTTGGTGAGAGGTGAAAATGTACTATGTAGAGGGACTATTCCCTATATTCTGAATACTATCATGAAAGTGTTGGGTCTTTGCACATTTTCACCTGTAATACATCTTGATTCTTGACCCAGACTAGGCTTACCAGCAAAATTTATTACAGAGAGAAAAAAATGCTTTGAATACTATTTAACCAATTTAACAGCCAATTTAATGCCAGAGTAATACATGAAAATATGATTTAGCAACACATCTTATTTTCTGATATTAAACATGAGGTGGTAAACAAACATGGCAAGTACATTTTTTTTATTCTTTTCATTCAAAATATTTAGTAATTTTATGTATATGTTAAAAAAAGGAAGTGTAACCTTTATTTTAAATATTTTGAAACAAATGTAAAATGTAAACAATGAACCTGTAAGCTTTGTGACAATATGTTATCGTCATTGAAGTATGGTGGTTCCCATAACTTAACCTTCTCCTCGTTCAGTTTGCCGCGAAGTTTTATCAGCAAATCTTCATGCTGGAGATTAGTCTCCATTGTGGTAACTAAACTGATAACTAAACAAAGAACTTCCGAGCGATGTGATTCTGCAGAATATTGCTATAATCTAATACATATATAGACTTTGATACACATTGAAAGCTGTCATCTGCCAATTACAAGCAAAATATCTTTTTTTTGTACATATTTTTAATCTATTTGTTGTATTGGCTACAAGACTTTTAGTCAAAAAATCCGATTTCGTTTTATCTTTCAAGAATATTGTGTTGGTAAATAAAACGAAACCCTTAAAATGTACGCTGCAAAGATGCATCTACAAACAATATACTGAAATAATAATTATTTAAGCATCTTTTAGCGACACCTAGGTCAATAGATAAGAAGCTTCATAACTCTAAGAAGGATATAACAGCACATTTTAGAACGCTGTAGAGCCAAGCGGCGGCTTACGCTGCCGCACGAATTGGCCTCCTCGATCACGGCCACGCAAAATACCGGCGTGAAGTAGAGTTATGTTGTACTTCTGCGCTTCGTTCACTGGAAGTTTTATATAATGCCGAGATCCAATTATTTATCTCACTGCGTTAGAAAAGAGCACCGCTTGGTGATGGGTACCTATTTACGATCGGTGTCCATGAATGCCCTAATCTGTGGAGCGATGTCTTCTTTCGGTATAATGAATTTTCATTTGTCTCGGTATGACAGGCCAATGGCCATTTTTATCTACTTGAAGGGACCGAAACACTCCGAAAGGCTGAAAGACAGACTTTACAAAAAATCATAAAGACCCGTTACCATTCGGTTTCCAGAACCTAATATGTCACCTAAGATGGTGGCGCTGCATGAAGGTGAACTTGACATTAGTAACCCAAAGTGTTTTATTACACTGACAATTAAAGCCTGATTAAAATCCATTATTACACACGTTTATGTAAAAAAATTACTTTTCATATTTCACACTCGATGAAATGTTATTAATTGGCTATAAAATTTTGTTTAGATTTTCATTCAGTATTTTTAGTATTTTTGAATGCGCTTTGTATTTCATAGCTTTTCTTGAAATGAGCAAAATTTTTTGGTTTGCCGGTAAGTTTTTGATAATTTTAATTTAGAGACATCTTTTTCATTTTCATTTGGATTTCCAATACAAATTTCAACTTCATATCTCAAACCGTTCCTAATATCTCTCAGGAATGGCTTTTAAAGTAGTCATGGACAGACAATTTGATAATTATAATTGGAGGGTTATATAGATATATACTCGTCTGATATATATAAATATGTATACATACAAAAAATACAAAAAAATAAATAAGTTATCTTTGAATATATTATAATTAAAATAATAATTATTATTACATAAATATGCATAAATACATAAAATAATAATTTTTTTTAGGATTTTATGTATGTATGCCTATTTATGTATCTCACCCAACCAGACGAGTATATATGTAAATAACCTGGAATCTATAATAATAATCGTTATTGTCATAAGAATTTGAAACACAAAATTTGTATGAAGTCCTTTACATCCGCGCTATGTTAAGAACCTGTAGTACGGTAAGTTATGACTACGACCCTGATTCGCCTGCGAATTTCGTCAACAGGAATCTAAACTAGAGACATATGGAAAGCACTTTCCATTTCATTTGTGGAGAATGTGTTCACATTGTGTTTGTTGAAAGTAGTCACCCAGTCAGCGTCCAAATGTGGACACCTTAGATACAGGATGCATTAGTTGAAGACTTTCATCATCAGGCTTTGCGGTATGGCAAGCAAATAAAACCTGAAGACTCTTCCTAAATTAATTCTCGTTTAGCCTTCTTTCTTGAAGTCGTTCCCATCTAATTCCACTACCTACCCGCGATAATTTTGGAAAACAAGGAGCGTCTCGCGATCGACAGTAATAAGACAGTTGAGACGTGGCGGTGAAACTGATTTTTATCCTGTTCAAATAGATACTCGCCTCAACCCGTCGTGAGAAAGGCATTGTCTATTAAGTTATTCTTTATTCTTGCAGTTGTCTCTTTACTTCTCCACGCGGTTCATTCTTACATTTTGGTAACTGCAAGCATGGACGATGTTCAAAGCGTTGTAAAGCAGCTGGCGGCGTCGCCGGTGGTCGACCAGGTTAAGAAAATCTGGCGTCGCGCTTCTAACCAGTTTCAAAATGTCTTAAATAAGCCTAAAATACATCTGCGTGCCGACGAAGATTCGGATTCTGGTGAGGAGATATCATATGTTAAGAGTAAGACAAATCTTCATAAATATTTAAAAAAAAGTTAGTGATCATGTAACTGTTGAACGAGTTGACCGAATGAAGGCATATTCCTACAATGTATTTGTACTGTTGAGACGATGGTTTTGATGCTGGCACCCAGTAGGTGGCGTTGCGATCGGGTTATTAACAAATTATATGTTATATGTTATGGACCAAAATTTCTCATATGCGAAAAATTTGATAGTCTGGAGCGAAAAATGAAAATACGACAGGTGGCGCTTAGGTAGAGTTAAAAATTGTATTTGTCATATTCATCGCGCCACCTACCGGAAATGGGGGAACAACGCGACTGAGGGCCACCTAGTTACTAATAAATTAACACATAAGATACACATAGTCTAATATAAGTCTGAAGATTCCTTCAAGATCCGTAAGACAACCAAGGCATCTTAATTAATTTGGATCAGATCAGCAAAAAGATTGGATGGCGTTGCCGATTTTGATATCGTTAACTTTCCCCGATTTCTTTTAAAGGTTATATTACAAAGGAATGGTTCCATGCGATTTCTTAATTATTGTAATTTGATTATGTGCAAGAAGCAAACGAGCGGATTGATTACTTAATCAATAAACTAAATAGTTACGGTATAAAAGAGACGAAAAAAAAAATAGTGTGTAGTGTGTAATAATAATTTTCAATTTATCAAGTATGTTTCCCGAATAAAATAAAAAAAATTTAAAATAAAAGCACTCACGCTTGTGCCCCATAGAAGTCCTTTCGCTCAAATCCTGTAGGCTAAAGAAGGAAAACAGCACCACTAGTTCCCGGGTACCAGCAGTGATCTAACCCACCTGCTTATCCACTGTGGTGAGTACAGGCTAACCTTCTTATAAACTTCAATGCAGTGAACTGACTTTCTATCAGTCTATATTAGACTGAGAGAAGATGAAGATCTACCTGCCTAGCTAATTGTTAATACGCTTTTAACGCATACAATTTCTATTCTAGAGGCAACGGATAAAGAAGAGCAGAAAAGCCGTCGTAGAAGTATGGACGTTTTGGTGTCACTGGGAAAAAACGCCACTCAATACCTAAAGTCAGTCAAGGATGTATTAGAGGAGCTCGTTGCCTAAATAAAAAGTAATGAGTGGAAGTTCTTTTTTTTTGTGATAAAACTACGCGTCAAGTTGGTAAGCCTCCTGGTAAACAAACGAGGCTCTGGCGACCGAAGGTTGGCGGGAAATTCATTAAAATTTGCCGGTACCAAATCTGACAGATGAGCGATGCATTGACGGAATACCCATAAATTGTGTACTAATATCAAATTTAAGTGCTGTATTTGCCACGTGCTCAGCGGTGAAGGAAAACATCGTGAAGAAACCTGCATGTCTGAGAAATAATAAAAATATTATTTCGAGGATATGTAAAGCCCGCTAACCCGCACTGGAGCAGCGTGGCGGTCCCTTCCCGGCTCCTTAAACCCTCTCTGATACTCGTATTTGAGAAGAAGGCCTATGCCCAGCTGTGGGCAATTACAGGCTGCTACTTTACTTTACTTTAAGCGATGCAGGGCTGCGTCACAATCGTCACCCGCTTGGCCAACGAGGTGAGTCTGAGCAAACCTGTCAGGAAATAGATGCTGATTTTTGTTGGCTTCATGTAAGCAGAGGTCGGAAGGAGGCTGATGAAGAAAATGAAGAAAATTATTACATGTATGTATTCAACGAAATGTGATGTGCGACATATCCGACACAATTAAGTCGTGGGCATAATTGCGTGAAGCATAACGTCTGCTAAGAAAATGATACATTTGTGTTATACGCTAGCTTCCGCCCTCGTCTTCGCCCGCTTAGAGAATTCGATCCGCGGCTTTCCTAATGTAAAACGTATGATCTCTGGTTTAAAGGTATCTTCATACCAAATAACATTTAAATTGATTCAGTCGTTTATACGTGATTGAATGATAAACGATTTTTTTTTGGAAAAGGCGCCAAACGAGCAAGCGGTTCACCTGATGGTGAGTGATTACCGTCGCCCGCGTACATCTGCAACGCCAGTGGTGCTGCAGGTGCGTTGCCAACCTCTAAGGGTACTTGAGAGATGGGGCTGATTGGCCTCCGGATACCTCACTCACCGAACGAAATGCAGAAGCACAAGCTGTTGTTGTTGCACTCTATGAACCAAATAGTGCGAGAGAAAAATTATTAACAACTTTTACTTGCACTTTACACTTACACAACTTATTACAAGCACACTAAAAAAATGGACGTGCATAATGCTAACAAGCGTTATCTACCAGTGTAACCTTGGGTTTATTATTGTCTACGTAACATTACGAAACGATTGTATAATTACGCTATTTAGCGCCAAGTTCATTGTAAATCGTTATTAGTCAAATTACAAAAAGCGCACGACGAATCTTAATTAATTTTATCCCCATAGAGTATAAACTGATATAATTAATAGTCGTAGACTGTAGCTCGAAATTTTTCAATTAATTACTTTGTCTTAAATATTTCTATACACAACAAAAAAAAAAGGAAAAGTACATTAATCACCTCATTAGTATTCTTAACTAACTTAAGCATAATTAGTTTACGTCTTTCTATATTTTTATTTTATTATTTATATATTACATATTATGTACACTAAGTATGTTGTACGCGGTAGAGCCGAGCGGCGGCTTTTGCTGCTGCTGGAATGGGACGGCTCGACCGTGGTAGTAACACGCCCCGCTAAGTACCGACGTGAAGTAGAGGCACCTTGTGCTTCTGCGTTTCGTTCGGTGAGTGAGGTAACCGGAGGCCCACACTCTCATCTCCCAAATATCCTTAAAGACCGGCAACGCACCTGCAGCATCCATGATGTTGCAGATGTACGTGGGCGACGCTAATCACTTACTATCGGTTGAACCGATTGCTCGTTTGTCGTCTCTTCCATAAAAAAAAAATCACAAAGTATAAATTACTATTATATTACATTTGCATGGAATCGTGCGATTTGATCGTCCGATACCTTCAACAGTCTCCCAGAGACGCTCTAACAAATTAGCTAAAAGATCTGGAGTACTCTAACAAATTAGAATTGGACGAGCTCTTCAGGAGTACCGTCGTCCGTGTCGGCTTATTGTCAAGTATAATATAGCGATACGAAAGGAACAGATATCCTCAGTGCGACGATCATGTTACGTACCAACAATACGTAAGGACATTACGGGATTTTTTTTGATTTTTTTTTTTTCTAAAAACAATAACGTAAGTGTAAGGACTTACCAACGACAATAGTCAAGTTTGATCGTTGCATGGAAAATTTTCTATGGATTTTCCCGCGTACTAGTGTTTTTTTTTTATGGAAAAGAGGGAAATGGCAAGTGTATAGGTGCCGAGGTCCACGTATATCTGCAACACCGGTATAGGTTATATATATAGCAAAGTTGCCTGCCTTTGGCGGTGTTTGGGGATGTGCGTGAAGAAGGGAGAAGAAAGGAGAAGCGAGAGGGGGTAGTGAGCCTCCGGGTGAACCTACTTACCTCAAGCATAAATTACAGTGTGTGTTTTCAATTCATGACTCCATTCTGTACTTTGCTCTTGATAAGCAAAGTTTATAATAAGTTCAAAAGACTGGTACGTAAACACCCTTTTCATGATTGTCACTTGGAATTGATGCTGATTGAGATATTATGTATCTATGTAAGTGTGTTTAAATGTAGTAGTGTGTGTACTCAGATATTTATTTAATATTTGTACGTTAATGCACCTTAACAATATTTCTCCACGCCACCGGTTGACTGGCAGAGAATGCCGGAAGGCATTTAATCCGACTTTTGTATCACTTTACAAGTTTCCACGATTCGCATGAAATAATCAAAAGTTAACATGTTCACACAAACGAAATAGAATTCACTGCGTAAATCTACCTAACGTGGCTGAAAGTTATTAATTAATAAGATATAATGCAAGCTAACATGATCTGAACTCTATATGATGATAAATTTGTGCTGATAGTTGCAACGACATAGAGCCAGAAGCGTTCGGTAGCCACCGCTCGTCTCTACTGTATTGGAGTAAGGATCAGAGATAAGAGACGCAGCGCTACATACAGACTCGCAAACCGATGTTAACGTGAAGCACAGAGATGATCCGACTGGACTTCGAAGCGCTAACGCTAAGCATCGTGATATTTGGCTACTTACGATTACTATCGGCTGTTGTCAACTGCGCAGGACATGTTATGTATAGTACTGTTATAAGTGTACGCGCGAATACTTAGTAACACTAGTCTTTACCTTCCGATATGCGATGTAACGCTTATGCGTTGAGATCGGAGGAAGGATCGGATGCAGTGTCAGAGATAAAAGATGCAGAATCAGATGTAAACACACGCGGAATCAATAGATCCATTGGTTTGTGATCAGGTATATTAACCACTGAGCTATGAAATAGTTAAAGATTTCACTGTACCATTTAACAGCGTAGTAATAGGTTCTTTTTGAAAAAAAAAACATTTCGCATTCGATTCATAAAATTCAAAACAAATATTCGACTGCCTGTAGTGCCGGCGCATAATTGCTGCCAAAGCTTTCTCCCCTTGCGGCAATTTTAATAAATACGTGAGTGCAGTTTAATTTTTCTGTTGCAGAATTTTGGTAGTACTATTCGATATGTTTGTACGTTTCGTGCAAAACACAGACAAACTCAAGCCCTTATAGGGTAAGCAGAGGTGCATAATCAATCTTCAACAATTTGAACATTGCAGTAATATTATAAAAGTCTAATCGCTCATGACTGATGAGCGATAAGCGGACATAACGGGTTTCTCTTTGGTACGATCCTGAAACACCACCCTAGACTCTTTCACACAATATATCTACGCATATATGCTCGTCGGTTATGTGTGATGTCCTCCTGGTAGTGGCGTGCATAGGGTCTTAACCCTGGGTATAAGAACCTTACTTAGTTACGCTTTTCTTAATAAATTAACTAGGTTTGATATATTATAGTGCCGTAAGTGTAAAACGGGCAAACACAAAAGCACACACTTGTCTTAACCTTACCACATCCGATATAACGCTGATGCGATAAAATCCGAGTAAGGGTATACGGGACCCAATACGACATAACAAATATCGCAAATTAATTATTTGTGTTTTGCACAAATATTTACTAGTGGTAGAGCCAAGCGTCGACTTTTGTTGATGCTCGAATGGGCCGGCTCTACCGGGCTGGTACCACGGCCTCGCAGTGAATTAGAGGCAGCTTCTGCATTTCAGTGAGGTATCCGGAGGCCTACTCCCCCTCTCCATTCCCCTCCTCATCCTCTCATTCATTTCCTAAATACCCTTAAAGGCCGGCAACGCTGCCGCAGCACCTCTGGTGTTGCAGATGTACGTGGGCGACGGAAATTACTTACCATCAGGAGAACCGCTTGCACGTTTGTCGCTTTTCCCATAAAAATAAAATGATTCGAACCCAGGAATCACTAAGTCTCACGGTTGGTCATAACCTACCCATAGGTAGGTACTCTAAAGTACCCCTTTTGACTCCTTCGGCCCTTCTACGCGTACAGTACTTTCTAAATTCTTGCCGAGCTGATAGTCCACTTGTCGATATTACCATCGTGGTAAGCTTCACGCCCTGCTATTATTCCTGGTGGTGAACTCCTTCTCTGCTTAGTAGCCGGCTGGGTAGGCACATGGGGAAAACCACAGGCAGGGAATCGCTGGTCTATAGTATATAATAAATCTCTAATACTTGGATATCGTCAAAGTGTCTGTACATTTTTGTGGTTGTATATGGCTCGTCTAACGAAAGACGTTACAGAATGGCTTTATTCTTCTCGTACAGAAGCTTCAGGGTGATATACGGGGGACATTTTGACAAACACCATTAAAAAAAGGAACAATAACTAAATAAAGAAAACACATATTGATATTAAGATATAATACAATACAAAATTAATGACACTACCTAATAATTTTGAAAAAACAATTATCTGCTAAATAATAGCTAACTAGAAAATTCATTTAAATAATTAATAAAATTGTATTTAAATCTTAACACTCAACAATGTTATATTGTTACTTCTAGTTTTCTTCAAGCCCTAAATGAAACTTCTGTCATATATATATATAAATTTAATGTTATATAATATGTGTTAGTTGTTGTATGTATTGTTATATAATATCTAGAATTGTTATAAGTTAGCAACTACCATTCGTAAGTTGTTCCTTTAGTTTAGTTAGAGAACGAGATAAGGTCCACAACATAACCAGACGACCGGCGGCGCTCTCTGGAGCTCCGTTACCATTGAATGTAACCAAGTTAAGTTACTAAGGTAACATTGCGAAAGTACAACCATATGCCGCATCGATCGGGTATCGCGCCTTGTGACTCGAATCATTAATTTTAGATAGATAGAATAGGCTTTATTAAAATAATAATACAAAAACGTAATTAAACATGAGAGGTGAAACAATGGGCGGTCTTATCGCTGAAAGCAATCTCTTCCAGACAACCTTTTATACTTTATATATTCAAACTTACAGTGTATTTTACAATATGTGTTATATTTTTAATAATATATAATAAGCTCGAATGGGTCGGGTCGAACGGGTTGGTACCACGGCCTCGTCTAATACCGGCGTGAAGTAGAGGCATCTTATGCTTCTGCGTTTCGTTCGGTGAGTGCGCGGTATTTGGAAGCACACGCCCTCTCCCATCGCCCTATCCTTCAAGGCTGGAACTGCACCTGTAGCTCCTCTGGGTTTGCAGATGTACGTGGACTTCAGTGCTACCGGTGGTCTCTAAAATAATTATAATTGACGTTAAAATCTACAAGAATCCGGTTACCTAACACACTGAGACGAAAACACAAAGGGACAAGACGCGTCTAATTCACGTCGGTATTCTGGGAGGCTGTGGTACTTCCCCGGTCGAGCCGACCCATTCGAGCAGCAACAAAAGCCGCCACAAGACTTCCACATACTACGTTCAATGACTATTCCGGCATCAATAATGTTCAATACTGCTTATAACATTTCCCTTACCTGTAACTAAACTTTCTTTAAAAGTTTTATCATCTGTATCTAATTAGTTTGTGACTTAAAAATTTTATTTTTTTGTTACAGTAAAGTTCTATTAAAATAATTTTCTTAAATTAAATATTGATTATAAGTGATTATGAGATTTGTCATTTGACAAACGAATAACTTCGAAGAACAGGGAATTCTCATTAATTGCAAACACAAACCATTCCACGTGAATTGACTGTGAAAACCGAAGTGAGATCCACTGAACATTTCAGAAGTTATAAGCGGGCGCACAGACAGACGCGGAGAGCGACTCTGTTTTACAATATATAAAGATATAGATAAATTAAAAAACAACATTAATATACCTCTAAAGTAGACCTTCAAGCTCATCACGACGGCGGCTTCACCGAACTCCGTTATTTGTAAAGTTACTTGATAAACTTTTACCAATCTCTTTTAGTAACGCCTCCATCTAAATTATTAAAAAACTTTATCCTTTAATTAGAAAACAAAAACAATAAAGTAACTGTGATATTATTTTTTAAAGAATATTTCGAAATAGCCTTGGACAGGTAGTCGCTTTAATCGCAATTGGGTTCGAATCCCGCTGTCGGCACCACAAAGGTAGTTTTTTTTTTTATTAAAAAAACTTTATTGCTTACACCCCTTATAATTTGAGGTGACAAATGGCGGACTTAATGCCTATTAACATTCTCTGCCAGTCGACCCGTGGGTTGGTGAGATAGCCATAGCAGGTGTATTCATTTAACTTAGTAAATTAACTAACAAAAAATATTGAATAAATATAATAAATTAAATGAATAAGCGTGGTAGAGCCAAGCGGCGACTTTAGCTGCTGCTCGAATGGGCCGGCTCGACCGGATTGGTACCACGGCCTCGCAGAGTACCGGCGTGAAGTAGAGGCATCTTGTGCTTCTGCGTTTCGTTCGATGAGTGAGGTAACCGGAGGCCCACTCCCCCTCCCTATTCCCCTCCTTTTCCCTCCCATCTCCCAAATATCCTTAAAGACCGGGAACGCACCTGCAGCTTCTATGGTGTTGTAGATGTATGTGGGCAACGGTAATCACTTACCATCAGGTGAACCGCTTGCTCGTTTGCCGTCTTTTCTATAAAAAAAAAAAAAGAAAAAGGAATAAAAATATGAAATAATATACATGATATACATTATAATATACTATTATATATATATATTTTAAAGAATATTTCGAAATAGCCTTGGACAGGTAGTCGCTTTAATCGCAATTGGGTTCGAATCCCGCTGTCAGCACCACAAAGGTAGTTTTTTTTTTTTTTTTTTTTTTTTTTTTTTTTTTTTTTTTTTTTTTTTTTTTTATTAAAAACTTTATCCTTTAATTAGAAAACAAAAACAATAAAGTAACTGTGATATTATTTTTTAAAGAATATTTCGAAATAGCCTTGGACAGGTAGTCGCTTTAATCGCAATTGGGTTCGAATCCCGCTGTCAGCACCACAAAGGTAGTTTTTTTTTTTTTTTTTTTTTTTTTTTTTTTTTTTATTAAAAACTTTATCCTTTAATTAGAAAACAAAAACAATAAAGTAACTGTGATATTATTTTTTAAAGAATATTTCGAAATAGCCTTGGACAGGTAGTCGCTTTAATCGCAATTGGGTTCGAATCCCGCTGTCAGCACCACAAAGGTAGTTTTTTTTTTTTTTTTATTAAAAACTTTATCCTTTAATTAGAAAACAAAAACAATAAAGTAACTGTGATATTATTTTTTAAAGAATATTTCGAAATAGCCTTGGACAGGTAGTCGCTTTAATCGCAATTGGGTTCGAATCCCGCTGTCGGCACCACAAAGGTAGTTTTTTTTTTTATTAAAAAAACTTTATTGCTTACACCCCTTATAATTTGAGGTGACAAATGGCGGACTTAATGCCTATTAACATTCTCTGCCAGTCGACCCGTGGGTTGGTGAGATAGCCATAGCAGGTGTATTCATTTAACTTAGTAAATTAACTAACAAAAAATATTGAATAAATATAATAAATTAAATGAATAAGCGTGGTAGAGCCAAGCGGCGACTTTAGCTGCTGCTCGAATGGGCCGGCTCGACCGGATTGGTACCACGGCCTCGCAGAGTACCGGCGTGAAGTAGAGGCATCTTGTGCTTCTGCGTTTCGTTCGATGAGTGAGGTAACCGGAGGCCCACTCCCCCTCCCTATTCCCCTCCTTTTCCCTCCCATCTCCCAAATATCCTTAAAGACCGGGAACGCACCTGCAGCTTCTATGGTGTTGTAGATGTATGTGGGCAACGGTAATCACTTACCATCAGGTGAACCGCTTGCCTGTTTATCCCTTCTTCTTTAAAAAAAAACTTAATATAGATTCAATTTACATCTTTGCTATGAGTAGGGTTTCCCACCATACTATATATGTATATATTTTTCTTAAAGAATACTAGCAATGCTATTTATTAAGTAACATTACTAATATTCCTGTTAACCCTCCAACTGAGCTTACAGCTTGTATCTGGAGTGGTTCACGACAATAGTCGAATGGCGGGGCTCGAACATACGACCTCATGTTTCGCAGTCCGCACTTTAACCCATAAGCCTATCGTAGTATTGTACTGTATATCGGGTCAGCGTACTGTATACAGTTGAAGAAATATATAGTACTCAGAAATACTATATTTTAGTTGGATAGAGAGAGAGTTGACGGCTCGGTGGCGTAGTGGCTAAGCGTTTTGCTGCGGCGCTGTGGGTCCCGGGTTTGATTACCGCACGGTACTAGTATTTGTATGGACTACAAATAATAGTTCCCGGTCTGGGTGTTTGTCCGTGTGCAATTCATGTATGTAAACTGCCTCCGCGACACGGGAGAAATTCCTACAGCGGAAGGTAATATTTTTATCTTAACTAAAAAAAAAAGTTCCGTGCTTTTGTCCATAAATTACTATATATTTTTATGTGTACTAAATTATTTATAACATAATGATTACTTGTATTTACGCGAACACTTCACATTTGAAATTAAACTATTATTTACGAATTATATCGCGTTTAATTAGATTTTTTATCTCCCTTGTTTATAATTTATTTCGCAACGTAAGTATAATAAGCCATTATTGGCAACCCTAGCTGTGAATGCGAGGAAAATCAAAATCCATTACGGTTTATTAATTTTCCACTTAAGCGAATTTGAATGAGAAACCTTTACGTAAGAACTTTATGTTTGCACCTGTATATATTATATTATAATATTTAAATTAAATATGTATATTATATTAGTTGCACCTATTTCCGTTTTTCTTTATGGTTTTATGGTATTTAATTAAATATCAAAGAGCTGTGGTAACTCACATTTGGCCACCGGGTCGGGCACTTGTAAGTATCAAGGTGACCTGGATTCGACTCCCGGCGGTAGCAACTTTTAAATTGTTAATAGCAATTTTTATGCCTATAAATAAAGAATAATTCGAAAGGACATGTCCGTTCGTCCGAAATGAGAGGAGAGCAGACTTTTGTCAACAGTGGGATATTTATAGGCTGCTACTTTAATCTGGTGGTATCGGCGGAAGAATCTGGTATCCGTTGCTTCTCGAGGCTGTGGTAAGAAGCGACTAAGGGAAAGGCTTACGACAGCATCGCAGTAAGCAGACCGATGACGTGCGACGATCTTGGCGCAAGGTGCAGGTGTCTGGTACTGCGCTTGCCAATACGCTTGTCGAGCGTGCCGGTTATGGCAAAGCCTCCGTCCTGCATTGGACTATTAGTAGTGGACAAACTGTAAAAGTGGTCAGGGTGCCCGCTTTAGTTTCACAGAGCGCGAACGACCTGGGTTCGTTAAAAATATGCATTAACAAATATTACGATGACATGTGAAGTCCGCCTACCCGCAATGGAGCAGCGTGCCGGGCCCTTCCCGTCTACACAAACTTCTCAGATATTTGAGATGGCCAGCAGTGGGCACCTACAGTCTGCTACTTTACTGCCTGCTTCTTTCTGCTCCATTTGTTTGAAATAAGTTCCTAGTTGTTATGCATTGTTGGAGAGCTAAGAAAACAGTTATGTTTTTAAAATAATCAGTAAGCCAAGTTTCATAACGTTTTTTTTTTTGGGTGTAAGGCATTTTAGTGGAAAACAATCTCTTAAAAATATTGAACGAATATCGTTTTTCGTCTAGCATTTTTAAATTTGTACCGTTGTTTTAATATTGATAAATAATTTAATCGTTTTTATAAATCTGAAGAAAAAATTTGATTCAATTTGATACTTTTTTTTTAATAAATTTTTAACGTAGCATTTTTGACTGATTTTGAAAAAACTAAAAAACATGATAACTCAAAAATGGTTCACTATTGCATAACGCATATGGGGGTTAAAATGATCGCAAATAGTCATAATTACCAATAACATTGTATATATAGAACAAAATAAGAAAGAGAAAAATAATTCTTAATACCTGCATCACATAGCGAAAAGAAGACAAGCTCAATGCAGCGTTGAAATGAAATGAAATGAAATGAATGAAATGAAATGAAATGAAATATACTTTAATTGTACACACACGGATTTAACATACAAAGATTATAAGGAAACAAAAAACAAAAAGTACAATAGGCGGCCTTATCGCTAAGAAGCGATTTCTTCCAGACAACCCAGAAAGAAAAAGGAAATATGATAAGTATCGGGTTCGGGTGTACACATAATATAAAGTGAAGTGAACATATAATACATACACATGATTTGCAATAAAATAAATACAAAAAATATACATAATATGAATATATGAAATACATATACACGTACATACTATTACAGAGATACAAGTCAACGACATTAAGGAAAAGGAAACAAAGATTAAGGAGGCATAAAGCCAGTGGCTTCGTCGATCTGTTTGCTTACATACATTTGTTTGCAAATTGACTACGTTAGAGAATATAATATAGTAAATATAGATTAGCTGTGTTTCGAATGTTTATAGCTGGTGCACGGAGAAACGTACTGTCGTTTTGTCCGTACGTCAATGGCACGCGGTGCAGACCGCTGACTGAAGAACGTACCTCCCGGTGACCGGATGGTGGCGGTGGAAAAGCCATCCGAACGTGCTGCAGGAATAGGAAAGCAACCGAGCAAGCGGCTCGCCTGATGGTATAGGTGAGAATGGGAATGGGGGATGGTGAAAGGGGAGTGGATCTCTGGTCACCTCACTCACCGAACGAAACGCATAAGCACAAGATGCCTCTACTTCACGTCTGCATCCTGTGAGTTATGGTACTACCCCGGTCGAGCCTAGCAGAAAAAACTGCCCCTTGGCTCTTCCACTTACTTCACTTCTCACCACTCAACTGTCCGTAGCGCGCTATGTTCCTTATATAGTCCCGAATTTCCATCGTCCTTTTTGTTTCCATTATTCCAGAACATTGACGAAACGATATTTAATTTTTATTGAAGAGAACAGCCTTAGATTACAACCAGTGTATAGCCACCTTTATTTATCACCAAAGAGTTTCGTTGACATCGACTGGTAATTTATAAAATATTATTTCTTTTGACTTGTCATTGGAAGACGTAAGAGTTGACAAGAAGCTTATATTACACTCATTGAGTAATTGTCGAACTTTAAACAAACCGCGACAAAACGAAGAAGAATAAGAAGAAGTAAAGACGCTTAGACGTTAATTAAAAAAAAAACAGTGTACCTAACTAGGGGCGGGGGGGTCCGAAAAGGATCCAAATGGTTTATGTAGATAAAATATGTGTGACGGGTAAAAGTTCTATCTCAACTTTGTGATTACTTTATTAAATAAATAATCTAGTCCACCGTATGCCAAAGTTAAGCAGAGAAAATAAATAGTTGTCTTGTTACTAAAATACTCGCTGATTCACTTGTTACAATATTTGCTTTTGGTTTATGTGATATAGGCCACTTAAGAAATGTCTATGAAGTATTAACTTATGAAAAAAGTTTATTTAAAACTATTTTTTGTTCGATAGTCATGCAATATTAATTATTAATTTCTTAGTGATTTTTTTTATGGACTTCTACTACCTCCCCCGTACACATTCACTCACACTATGAATATCGATATACACGTGTGCAAGGTCGTCGACACAGCATCAGCAGCGTCGTCGTTCCTTTTTACTTAATTAACTTGCGGGCCTCCTGCTCGCGAGTCTCTACCGATGTAGCTGTAAAGGCCTCTAGGCCAACAGCATATCTACCGTAGGGGGGGTTTTAGTCGGTCCGGCATCTTCAATGCTGATCCCGACATAACCAGTCGGGTGACGGGTAGGTGCGAGCACCTATCCCCCACGTTAAACTAAAAAAAAAAAGCAAAGTACCTATTTTCACACTAAACGACGGTCTCCC
This sequence comes from Bhutanitis thaidina, assembly GCA_029286595.1. Lineage (NCBI taxonomy): Eukaryota > Metazoa > Arthropoda > Insecta > Lepidoptera > Papilionidae > Bhutanitis > Bhutanitis thaidina. The sequence goes on along the minus strand of JAGSMS010000020.1, from coordinate 460,936 downwards.
ATGCCGAATTCTCGACCCTCCTTAACAGTGCTCACCACGCCGGGCAAGCGGCTTGTGCCGTGGTGAGTACGCTCAGGACACGGGCCGGTCTTCTATCGCGCGATTCAATTCTTCAACTCTTGGAGAGGCCTATGATCAGAAATAGACTAAAATATTTACTTTTTTTATTTCATGGGAAAGGGAGCAAACGTGAAAGCGGCCACCTGATGGGTAAGTGATTACCGCCCACCTACACCAGCAACACCAGAGGTGCTGCAGGTGCAGGTGATATCCTCTGCGTGCCGATACTCGCGTACTAGTGATGCTGCTCCCCATCACAGGTCCGTGGGATTTGAGTTGGATAAATTTGAATGGAAGTTCCGCCATTGCCAAATCGCCAGAACCTCGTTTGTTAGCTGGCAGAGTGTGTCTGTGGTTACACCACGTCCAGGTGAGATTTCGACTTTGTGGCATCAGCTGTCGCCAGGCCTTAAAGGCCGGCAGCGCATCTGTAGCTCCTCTGGTGATCTGGATGTTTGTGGGCGTCGGTGATCACTTACCAACAGGCGAGCCGCATGCTCATTTGCCCTCTTCTTCTATAAAAAATAAAGATTGTCATTTGGAGAGAGAGATGGTATATTCTCCCTTGCTTGCCAGCTGGTCCACACAAGTCCACTGCTGGACATGGGCCTCCCCCAAAGATTACCACAAGGCTCGGTCCCGAGCCACCTGCATCCGCTGACATTCCGCAACACTGCGCAGGTCGTCACTCCATCATTTCTTCCCCGACGGTTTGTCAGCTATTATGTATTACATATTTAATAATATTCTACTTCTGTCTGAATAACTGAGCGTAGATTATCTAAATGAAGTCGGATTTTTCACGGATTCAATTAGGAATAGGCAATGGGAGGCAGCGGTGCAGACTTTTAGAATGTCATGACTTGACATTTCGATTAGAAACACTTAGCTAAATATTCCATATTGCAATAGAAAAGTCTGAAAGCGAACTTATAAGCAAAAACGATTACGTTGCATTCAGAGGATTTTCATTTAATTTTGCTTCAATAAATATTATTGAGTCGTGGTAGCCTAATGGTCAGGGCGCTCGCTTTAGTTTCATAGAGCGCCAGTGACCAGGGTTCGATCCCCGGTGCCGGCACCACTAAAATCGTGAGGAAACCTGCGCATGTCTGAGAAATAATAAAAAAAATTATTTCGAGGTGAGACTTTCCCGGCTCCGAAACCCTCTCAGATATTTGAGGAGGCCTTTGCCCAGCAGTGGGCATTTACAGGCTGCTACATCACTTTACTATACGCTGTAATCTCTGTTTAGGAACCATACATTTATAAATTATACCAATTAGTATTAAACCCTCGGTGCAATCAAAGTCAATTGTAAAGGAAAAAGTTTCCTCACGAGATAAAAGATAAGAAAAAACACTGATAGCTCAGTGGTTAGGGCGCACGCTTTATTTTGAGACAGTGACAGGGGAATTATTATTAGAATTTCTACTTAAGTGAACAGACATCTAGGCAAGCGTGTACCATCCTAGGCCTCATCTTCGCTTTCCATCGGGCAAGATTGAGGTCAAACGCAGGCCTATTTTTTCATAAAAAAAAAAACACAGCCAAGCCGTCTACCCAGCGTGGGGATTGATTCCCATTGAGAGTGATAGTGGTAACAACTACTTCGTTAAGAAGAAGTCTGGTATTGGTACGCGGACACTTTTTAAAACCATCTGATACTTTATTCTTTATTCTTTATTGTGCACATTCTGAACTATTTACAAGTTTAATAATATACAAAATAAATGCACAAAGGCGGGCTTAACCCTAAGCAGAGTTCTCTTCCAGCAAACCCATGAGGAAAGAGAAAACTATTATTATTATTCAAGTAGGTAGTTGTGTACTTAATTAACATAATATCTTAACTAATATACACACACATACAAACATATAAACACATATGCTTACCAATATTACATTAAATATTTAATAGTAATCATAAAATACAATAATAATACATAAATGGAGATAAGATATTATTTACAATTTTAATTAGAAAGACAGTGCTCCGTCACTCTTTTCCGGAATATTTCACGAGAAGAACTAGCGCGTATATCATGTGGTAGTGAGTTCCATAACCTGGCTGCCTTCACAGTGAAGGATTCACCATATCGCCTAGAAGAATGAGAAGTTGTTTTAAGGAGTAAAGATTTAATGGTCCGGCACGGAACCCCGCGCGGCTCTAGATACTTGTTAGTATTTATTCTGATTTATAATGTATGTATGTGTTAATGTGTTTGCATGTATATATCTGTGTAGGTATTTATGTATATATTATAGTATGCATGTGTTTGTGTAGATATATATGCTTATACATTTATATATGATTTAATTATGTAGTATATTTCTCAATTAGCCTTTTCATATTTATATTATTTTTAATTTGATGCACCTATCACCACATTTCCTCACGCCCTGGGTTGGCTGTTAGAGAATGCCAAAAGGCGTTAAGTCCGCCTTTTGTAATCCTTTTGGTGTTTACAATAAAGTATAAATAAATAAGCTATCTATACACCATGGCGCATATATCTTGCTGGAGTGGAACAACAGAACACAGAATGGCTTGATAATTGCCGTGGAATTTCGTGTTCATTCGTAAAAGCCCCGAACAAATTAATTGAGTTTCGTGATCTGACAATGAGCTCAATTTGGTGTCAGCCGCAGTGGAGACGCCAACAGCCGCGACGAACTCGAACGAGATTGAAATGTTAACATTGATCTTGTGTCATCAGAACTATTATCTTATTATTCTATTTATAATATTAGAATGGGGTAAGAGGAAAGACGCAGACTCAATTTTTTTTAAATTAAATTTAGCTCGTTATAACTCATTTTCATTTTCATAGAGAAGAAACGGTTAGGAACTCTGTGGGGTCTTTCATTTTTTTTTAATGCTATGTTAAAATGTCATTTATAATTTATAAAGAAATCAAAACAATGTCAAATGTATATTAATAATTGTTTTTAATGTTAATTATTACAATATATCAGCGGCTGAGTTTTTTCCAACTTATTGAGTTACAGATCTATTTTATCATCATCAACATCATCATTTCAGCCTACCAGAAGTCCACTGCTGAACATAGGCCTCCCCCAAAGATTGCCACGAAGCTCGGTCTTGAGCCACCTGCATCCATCGACCTCCCGCAACACGGCGCAGGTCGTCACTCCATCTTGTGGGGGGTCGTCCTACACTGCGTTTACCTGTATGCGGCAGCCACTCGAGAACCATTTTTCCCCAACGGTTGTCAGTTCTGTCTTCGAGCCATGTAGCCGGCCCATTGCCACTTCAGCTTGCTGATCCTTACGGCTATGTCGGTTACCTTAGTTCTGCTGCGGATATCATCGTTGCAGACTCTATCACGCAGAGAAACACCGAGCATAGCCCTATTTTTAAATTTCATGTCAGTTTACAATGCAATTCAATACCCTAGTTTACAATGCAATTCAATACCCTAGTTTACAATGCAATTCAATACCCTAGTTTACAATGCAATTCAATACCCTAGTTTACAATGCAATTCAATACCCTAGTTTACAATGCAATTCAATACCCTAGTTTACAATGCAATTCAATACCCTAGTTTACAATGCAATTCAATACCCTAGTTTACAATGCAATTCAATACCCTAGTTTACAATGCAATTCAATACCCTAGTTTACAATGCAATTCAATACCCTAGTTTACAATGCAATTCAATACCCTAGTTTACAATGCAATTCAATACCCTAGTTTACAATGCAATTCAATACCCTAGTTTACAATGCAATTCAATACCCTAGTTTACAATGCAATTCAATACCCTAGTTTACAATGCAATTCAATACCCTAGTTTACAATGCAATTCAATACCCTAGTTTACAATGCAATTCAATACCCTAGTTTACAATGCAATTCAATACCCTAGTTTACAATGCAATTCAATACCCTAGTTTACAATGCAATTCAATACCCTAGTTTACAATGCAATTCAATACCCTAGTTTACAATGCAATTCAATACCCTAGTTTACAATGCAATTCAATACCCTAGTTTACAATGCAATTCAATACCCTAGTTTACAATGCAATTCAATACCCTAGTTTACAATGCAATTCAATACCCTAGTTTACAATGCAATTCAATACCCTAGTTTACAATGCAATTCAATACCCTAGTTTACAATGCAATTCAATACCCTAGTTTACAATGCAATTCAATACCCTAGTTTACAATGCAATTCAATACCCTAGTTTACAATGCAATTCAATACCCTAGTTTACAATGCAATTCAATACCCTAGTTTACAATGCAATTCAATACCCTAGTTTACAATGCAATTCAATACCCTAGTTTACAATGCAATTCAATACCCTAGTTTACAATGCAATTCAATACCCTAGTTTACAATGCAATTCAATACCCTAGTTTACAATGCAATTCAATACCCTAGTTTACAATGCAATTCAATACCCTAGTTTACAATGCAATTCAATACCCTAGTTTACAATGCAATTCAATACCCTAGTTTACAATGCAATTCAATACCCTAGTTTACAATGCAATTCAATACCCTAGTTTACAATGCAATTCAATACCCTAGTTTACAATGCAATTCAATACCCTAGTTTACAATGCAATTCAATACCCTAGTTTACAATGCAATTCAATACCCTAGTTTACAATGCAATTCAATACCCTAGTTTACAATGCAATTCAATACCCTAGTTTACAATGCAATTCAATACCCTAGTTTACAATGCAATTCAATACCCTAGTTTACAATGCAATTCAATACCCTAGTTTACAATGCAATTCAATACCCTAGTTTACAATGCAATTCAATACCCTAGTTTACAATGCAATTCAATACCCTAGTTTACAATGCAATTCAATACCCTAGTTTACAATGCAATTCAATACCCTAGTTTACAATGCAATTCAATACCCTAGTTTACAATGCAATTCAATACCCTAGTTTACAATGCAATTCAATACCCTAGTTTACAATGCAATTCAATACCCTAGTTTACAATGCAATTCAATACCCTAGTTTACAATGCAATTCAATACCCTAGTTTACAATGCAATTCAATACCCTAGTTTACAATGCAATTCAATACCCTAGTTTACAATGCAATTCAATACCCTAGTTTACAATGCAATTCAATACCCTAGTTTACAATCCTATTAATTACATTTTCTTCTTTAATAAAATTGGAATTTTATTTTTTGTGCTCTTTCTCTCATTACATCAGCTTTTTCCCGTTCTTAGTGTGATTGTGAGCCAAGGGATCGTTGTGTCAGTTCCTTGATTATTCTCACAACTCACGATTTAGTGAAATTTATTCAAGAAATAGTCTTTGGGTATGTATATCTTTGAGCTAAGAAAAGCTCGATCATGTACTACTTATGTACTAAAATAATGTAATTTTGTTAAATTTTCTACGACTTCTTTTCTGCGCGTATAAAATAATTTTATCATCTGTTTTGTTTTTTGTATTTTTATTTTCTGTAATGCAAAAAAAAAGGTTTTCCGCCGCCCTGGGCTCTAGTCTACTCAGCCTGCTGATATATCCGACACTGATCACAGCGCTTACCCCGCGTGGTGCGGGCAAACCCTCCAAGACTTATATGCTGGGTGTTCGTGGCGCCTTGTTGGAAAGCTCTGCTTCGATTTAGAATAGGCTGGATTTAGAAGTATTAGTTTAGCAAGAACAGGTGCTGCGTGCGGAGGCCAGTCTGATGGAGGTTGCTGTGCAATTGTGCTTTAATTCAGAGGATTGTATTCCTATAGCATTCGGTTGTCTATGGAACCATGCCTTTTATCTGACGATATATATTATATTTAAGGAAAAAAAAATTGTGTTTCTTTCGCATGTTTCTTCACCGTCAGAGGAGCCTGGTTACAAAACGGCGGTAGATTATAAAGAAATAATCATGATTAGATTTGATATTTTAATAACGGAATTATATTTCTTACGTCGAAGAATAAAAGTAATAGTCTAGCTATTACTTTCATAGGTCCAGCTGTTGGTTAGTAGTTACTCCAGCCCATAGACGTCTGCAAACAGGTTCAAACAAAGTAAGCTACAGGTGCGTGCTAGCAGCTCAACTAAACAGGTGTAACTGCCAATTGACTTTGGCAACCTAATCACAACAAACCGGATATCAAATGTTTTTTTTTTTTAATTTTCAATGAGTTAGTGCATAACTTGACTGTACATTTATCTTACCATTGCACGAGAAGCGCAATCAGTCCAGGCACCGCCAATCACTCTGTTGTCATTAAGATTGATCGGAGTGCCTCGAAATTAATTACCCTCGCAACATGGACCCTCTTTAATTAATGCCTTATAGTCACTGTCCCGGGTACAGACTCGTATATTCTATTATATTATAGCAAGCAACAATTCTTTCACCGCCGAGCACGTGGTAAATACAGCGCTTAACTATTGACAATGTTTGTGGTGCCGGCACCGGGGATCGAACCCAGGTCACTTGGGCTCTATTATACTAAAGTGAGCACCCTGACCACTAGGCTATCACGGCTCACATCGTGAGGAAACCTGCATGTCTGAAGAATAAATAATAATAATTTCTAAAACGCGTTTTTTCGATTATCGTGGGTTATTTTATCGCGCTATATAAATATATGCATATATACATTAAAACACAAATTAGAAGACATAATGAGACATAAGACATGCCGTCTTTTCCGGCACTCCTACTCTTCAGGCGTCGTCCCGGAATCTTGGAAGACAGCATTTGTGCATCCAATACCCAAAAAGGCAACCGCTCTGATCCGTCCAACTACAGGCCTATTGCCATCACCCCCTTGTTATCTAAAATAATGGAGTCACTCATCAACACCCAGCTCCTGAGGAACCTGGAGGAACACCAGCTGATCAGTGACCGACAGTACGGTTTCCGTCGCGGACGATCAGCTGGTGATCTTCTAGTTTACCTGACTCACCGATGGGCAGAAGCAGTTGATTCTAAGGGGGAGGCTTTGGCGGTTAGTCTGGACGTAGCGAAAGCATTTGATAGGGTTTGGCATAAAGCGCTTCTTTCAAAGCTTTCATCTTACGGGGTTCCTGAGAGATTGTGCAACTGGGTCACCGGCTTCCTCACGGATCGGAGCATCAAGGTTGTTGTCGACGGTGCATGCTCGGACCCCAAACCCGTGAATGCTGGTGTTCTTATATAAGTCTTCTTAAAGACTTATATAAGTCTTCTTAAAAGTTTATTTATTCGTATGATTCTTAGATTAGAATCTGCCTACAATTTTTTTTTTTTATTTGGAAACGGGGGCAAACGAGCAAGCGGCTCACCTGATGGTAAGTGATTACCGTCGCTCACGTACATCTGCAACACCAGAGGAGCTGAAGTGTGTATTGCCGGCCTTTATTTGATATTCGGAGGATTGGAGGGAGAACGAACAGCGGGATGAGGGAGGAGGGATTGGCCTCGCAGAAGGACTAGAGCGAGGTCGTGGTACTAACCCCGTCGAGCCGGTCCACTCGTGCAGTAGAAAATGCTACCGCCGACTAAGGGATAATCTTAAAAACCTCCTCACAATATTCCAGAGTCTACCCGGTGAAGAAAAAAATAACCCAATTACGTTATATGGCAAGGAGAGATAAAACGTGTCAGGCGGAATTTCAAATGTAATCTGTAATCTCCGCTCAATGCTGTGGCTGACGGGCCTTAACTCCTCCAATCAGTCGAGATTAACTTTGAAAAGGGAATTTATTTGCGAATAAGCAAGTGATCGCGTTGCAGAATTCGTGTCCTGGTGGGAGTCGCACAGTGACAAGTGCGAGCGACGAGATTCCGACTTCGTCAATATTTATTATTAAATAATAATTAATAGAAGTTCAATGGTTCAACCATCTCTTTGCATCTAATTAAACACAGTGATGCCTAAATTTCATACACAGTTGTATCTTCATCCCCATCAGTCTTCTTAAGACTACTATGCCCAGCGGATGGGCATAGTACTCTCCGTGATAACTCCAGTAAAAGCCAGCATGTATTTTTAGAAAGCTTCGCACAGACCCATCACGCAGGCCGAGCGGGGTTGGTGAGCACAGAGCCGCCACCACCACCAGCGCACTTGTGATGCTGGTCTTTATGGAATTTGGGATCGGTAAATTTGGAATTTTCCGCCATCATTACATGGCGAGAGCATCGTTTGTCTGTATGTACCACATGTTGGTGTAAATGCCAAACATTTGGTATATAATTGTTACATCTATTTTCCCCTAAATAACACTACGACACTACATAAATGTATAGAGCACACAAACAACACCCGCAGCACTTTAGGCCTGGCGTTTTAAAATATGAAACTTAATTAATATTGCAGCCTTCTACGTGATTATTCACGGGCACAAATTAGTATCCCAGGTGTTGTTGGCCGATAGCGAAATTTGAAAAACGAAAAGATAAATATAAAAACAAATTCGGATTAGTCTATTTTTAGTTATCAGTTTGGACTTTTGGCGGGAGGAGAATTGATAGTTGCGCCTTGATTGTTGATGTCACTTCTTGGTAATTTAAGTTTTTGGTATTTCTATATATATATATATATATATATATATATAGATGTATATTATTCAAAGAGGCGACAAGTATATTCGTATCGGTATCATTAGTGGAACAAATGTTTAGTAAAAAAAAAGATTGTTCTATACGTCATTCAAAGCTTTTTTGCAATCACGTTATCAATCAGGGAATTGTTTAAAGAAAGTTTTTAAGCGTGGTAGAGCCAAGCGGCGGCTTTGCTGCTGCTCGAATGGCTAGACCGGATTGATACCACGGCCTCGCAGAATATCGGCGTGAAGTAGAGGCATCTTGTGCTTCTGCGTTTCGTTGAGTGAGGTAACAGGAGACACACACCAAAAGGGAGGGCCCTTTTCCTCTCCTCTTCCCTTCCATCTCCCAAATATCCTTAATAAATATCCTAAAACCGGCAACGCACCTGCAGCATCTATTGTGTTACAGATGTATGTGGGCGACGGTAAGCATTTACCATCAGGTGAACCGATTGCTCGTTTTCCGTCTTTCCCATAAAAAAAGGTAACGGCTATAATTTCTTTACGGCCGAAGGCTTTGTAGTCAATGCCTGATTAAAAAAATTAAAAACATCTATTAGCTTATAGAAATTACTAAACCAAAAAGTGTAAAAAAAAAATTAAAAACATCTATTAGCTTATGGAAATTACTAAACCAAAAAAGTGTAAAAAAAAAATATAAAACGATGAAAAAGCAAAGCTAACAACTTTACGTTGGCAAACGTTTCGAAACTAGTTTATTTTTAAGCGGTCGCGTACCAATCGCAAGGGGAATTAATCACTGCATTTAATTCCAAACAGATTTTAGAACGTACTTTTTCTCTTTGGTTTCTTCGGGGCTACTCATATACCTATGCTCTTTGTTTTATTAGACCGTAGTGTATAAATAGATAAAGATTGTTTATCCATAGTGAAATTATAGCAAATTGTGCGAGAGAGAAGATCTGTTAGTTTGTATTACGTCTGGGGTAATTTATCTCTTGGGCAATGCTTTAATAAAAAAAGAAAAGCTGACCCGTGTAAAAAATTTCGACATTAACATGAAAGAAGGTCGACGCGGTCCGCCTGTATGAAACTGATTAGGCATAAATTTAACACTCAGCTTATGTACACTTTATTTACTTAAACTAACTGTAACTGCCCACTGCTGGACAAAGGCTTCTCAAATATCCTCGAAATATTTTTTTTTAATTATCTCAGACATGGTAGACATGACATTAACGTGGTAGAGCCAAGCGGCGGCTTTTGCTGCCGCAGGAATGGGCCGGCTCGTCCGGATAAGTACCACGGCCTCGCAGAATATCGGCGTGAAGTAGAGGCATCTTGTGCTTCTGCGTTTCGTTGAGTGAGGTAACAGGAGACACACACCAAAAGGGAGGGCCCTTTTCCTCTCCTCTTCCCTTCCATCTCCCAAATATCCTTAATAAATATCCTAAAACCGGCAACGCACCTGCAGCATCTATTGTGTTACAGATGTATGTGGGCGACGGTAAGCATTTACCATCAGGTGAACCGATTGCTCGTTTTCCGTCTTTCCCATAAAAAAAAAGGTAACGGCTATAATTTCTTTACGGCCGAAGGCTTTGTAGTCAATGCCTGATTAAAAAAAAATTAAAAACATCTATTAGCTTATGGAAATTACTAAACCAAAAAAGTGTAAAAAAAAAATATAAAACGATGAAAAAGCAAAGCTAACAACTTTACGTTGGCAAACGTTTCGAAACTAGTTTATTTTTAAGCGGTCGCGTACCAATCGCAAGGGGAATTAATCACTGCATTTAATTCCAAACAGATTTTAGAACGTACTTTTTCTCTTTGGTTTCTTCGGGGCTACTCATATACCTATGCTCTTTGTTTTATTAGACCGTAGTGTATAAATAGATAAAGATTGTTTATCCATAGTGAAATTATAGCAAATTGTGCGAGAGAGAAGATCTGTTAGTTTGTATTACGTCTGGGGTAATTTATCTCTTGGGCAATGCTTTAATAAAAAAAGAAAAGCTGACCCGTGTAAAAAATTTCGACATTAACATGAAAGAAGGTCGACGCGGTCCGCCTGTATGAAACTGATTAGGCATAAATTTAACACTCAGCTTATGTACACTTTATTTACTTAAACTAACTGTAACTGCCCACTGCTGGACAAAGGCTTCTCAAATATCCTCGAAATATTTTTTTTTAATTATCTCAGACATGGTAGACATGACATTAACGTGGTAGAGCCAAGCGGCGGCTTTTGCTGCCGCAGGAATGGGCCGGCTCGTCCGGATAAGTACCACGGCCTCGCAGAATACCGGCGTGAAGTAGAGGCATCTTGTGCTTCTGCGTTTCGTGCGGTAAGTGAGGTAACCGGACGCCCTTTCCCCCTCCCCCCTCCCCAAATATGGTAGCGGTATATAATTTTGAGCTACCCCAGGAGGGTACCAGTACCTACGGTTCTGGAGAATCCCTCACTGAGCATCCACGTTCAGGCTTTCCTACGCTACCTAATCGTGGATGCTCAGTCTGCCCCGCGTATTCTGAGGGGCAATATTCCGCTCTCTTTCTTTCCTACTCGAGGCAAACGCAGCAAGGAAACTATGGCATTCCCTACCGCGCTCGCCGTGAATTTCTGCAATATCAGGGACTCCACTCGAACCTTAGCGCCGTTCATTACCATCTTGAAACGGCGAAGCCAGCTTTGCTTTTTCTTACAGAGACTCAGATATCGTCTCCGGCTGATACCTCTTATTTCCATTACCCGGGGTACAAACTGGAACACTCCTTTGTGCCCCGTGCCGGAGTTTGCGTATACGTCAGAGATGATATCTGTTCTCGACGCCTCGGTAGTCTTGAAGGTTTGGACCTATCTACCGTTTGGCTGCGCATCGACAGCGACGACCATCCGCGCGTCTATGCGTGCCTTTACAGGTCCCATAGCGGTAATACCGTAACTGACCGACTCATCGACCACATCCAAATGGCTACAGATTCCGTGCTACAACAGATCCCATCCGCAGAGATCGTGATTCTCGGCGATTTTAATGCCCACCACACCCATTGGCTCGGTTCTCGCATAACCGATCATGCGGGAGATCTGTTCACGACTTTGCATTAGCATACGGCCTGACTCGTAACAACTGGTAACCTCGCCGACGCGGATCCCAGACGTGGAAGGTCATACACCTTCCCTGTTGGACCTTCTGCTGACCTCACACCCGGACGGATATTTGGTCTCAGTCGATGGCTCTCCCTCTTGGCTCGTCGGACCACTGTCTGATCCGGAGTGTAGTGCCTATCGCGCGCCGATCCCGAACGCGATCTGCGGGCTTCCGCCGTGTGTGGCACTATAGGTCGGCAGATTGGGATGGAATGCGGTCTTTCTTTGCTTCCCACCAATGGGGGCAGGTTTCCTTCTCGCTGGATGATCCCAACGCCGTTGCAGATTCTGTCACCGATGTGGTACTTCAGGGAATGGAACTTTTTATTCCGTTCTCTGCAGTGCCTGTCGGAGGTAAATCCCAGCCTTGGTTTGGTCGCACCTGCAAAATAGCGTCACGCCGAAAGCGGAAGTGCTACCAGGCCTGGGCCGATGCATCGGCGTCTCGGGATGCAAAAACCAGTGCTCTTAAAAACGAGTACAACTCTGCCTCCAGGTCCTTCAAAAGAGTTATCGCTGCGGCAAAGTTAAAGCACATTGGCAGAATTGGCTCGAGACTAGTTCGCCTCCCATCGGGATCCCGCGCATTCTGGTCTCTCGCCAAGGCTGTCCAGGGAATTTCTGTCAGCCATCTCTCCCATCTCTACACAAGGAGGATGATTCGCTGGCCCATACTGCAAAAGAGAAAGCCGATCTCTTGGGCTCTCTTTTGCATCCAACTCGACTCTTGATGACCGGGGAAACTCTCCACCTACCATCCCGTGGTGTAAGTGCTCCATGCCGGAAATTCAGTTTCTGCAGAGCTCAGTGCGAAAGGCACTCCGCTCCTGGACATTCATAAGTCGAGTGGGCCGGACGGAATCCTCCAATTGTGCTTAGGATGTATGCCCTGAGTTGGCACCGGTTCTCACGCGTCTTTTCCGGCACTCCTACTCTTCAGGCGTCGTCCCGGAATCTTGGAAGACAGCATTTGTGCATCCAATACCCAAAAAGGCGACCGCTCTGATCCGTCCAACTACAGGCCTATTGCCATCACCCCTTGTTATCTAAAATAATGGAGTCACTCATCAACACCCAGCTCCTGAGGTACTTGGAGGAACACCAGCTCATCAGTGACCGACAGTACGGTTTCCGTCACGGACGATCAGCTGGTGATCTTCTAGTTTACCTGACTCACCGATGGGCAGAAGCAGTTGAGTCTAAGGGGAGGCTTTGGCGGTTAGTCTGGACGCAGCGAAAGCATTTGATAGGGTTTGGCATAAAGCGCTTCTTTCAAAGCTTTCATCTTACGGGGTTCCTGAGAGATTGTGCAACTGGGTCACCAGCTTCCTCACGGATCGGAGCATCAAGGTTGTTGTCGACGGTGCATGCTCGGACCCCAAACCCGTGAATGCTGGTGTTCCACAAGGCTGTGTGCTATCTCCCACTTGTTCCTTCTGCATATCAACGACATGCTACAAATCAGTAGCATTCATTGCTATACAGACGACAGCACAGTGATGCCCTACATACAGGCCGTGCGAATATTTCTCGGGAACACGTCGACGAGTGCCGGAACAAACTTGTGTCTAAAGTCGAGACCTTGTTGTTCAAAGTCTCGGATTGGGGTCGACGTAATTTGGTCCTATTCAACCCCAAAAGACACAGGTTTGCGCGTTCACCGCTAAAAGAATCCTTTGTCGTTTCTCCTCTTTTGAGAACATTCCCTTATTGGCTCAGCCAGTATCAGAATCCTTGGTGTTGACATATCAAGCGACGTTCAGTTCCGTGGTCACTTGGAGGAAAGGCCAAATTGGCCTCCAAAAGCTTGGTGTGCTCTGTAGAGCGGGACAGTATTTCATGCCGGTCCACCGTTTGCAACTTTATAAGGAGCAAGTTCGGCCCCACATGGAATACTGTTCTCATCTCTGGGCAGGGGCACCCCAGTACCAACTCCTTCCATTAGACCGCATCCAACGTCGAGCGGCTCGAATTGTCGGCGACCAAGCTCTCTCTGATCGGCTTGATCCTTTGGCGTTGCGAAGAGATGTTGCTTCTCTTTGCATTTTTTACAAAATTTACCACGGGGAATGTTCTGAGGAACTGTTCGGATTGATCCCAGCTGCTGAGTTTCACCATCGTACATCGCGACAGAATTCGAAGTTCCATCGATACCACCTAGATGGTTGGCATTCCACCACAGTGCGTTTTAATCGAAGTTTTCTGCCACGCACTTCGATTTTGTGGAATCAGCTGTCGCCTGCAGTATTTCCGAACAGTTACGACTTAGGGACCTTCAAGAAAAGAGCTTATTCCTTCCTTAAAGGCCGGCAGCGCATCTGTAGCTCCTCTGGTGTTGTGGATGTTCGTGGGCGTCGGTGATCACTTACCATCAGGTGAGCCGCACGCTCGTTTGCCCCCTTCTTCTATAAAAAAAAAAAAAAGACATGCCGGTTTCCTCACGATTTTTTTCTTCACCTCCGAGCACGTGGTAAAGACAGCATTTAAAATCGCCATTAAAAGTTTTAGTGGTTCTAGTACCGGGGATCAGACCCGGGTCACTCGCGCCCTATATAATTGAAGTGTGCGCCATGACCATTAGGCTACCACAGGTATATACTTCAATTGATCTTTATTCACTCATCGCTGCAACTAAAATATTTAATTTTTTTTTTCGTTCTACGAGGGGAGAAATTGCTAACAAAAAATTTAAATAACATACGAGTATATTATCCAGTCTGCAGAAAAGAACAGCAATACCTCCCACACTACAACTCTCACCCACACAAGATAATGTTTCTGGTCGTGGTAGAGCCAAGCGGCGGCTTTAGCTGCTGCTCGAATGGGCCGCCTCGACCTAGGTAGTACCAAGACCATGCAGAATACCGGCGTGAAGTAGTGGAATCTTGAGCTTCTGCGTTTCGTTCGGTGAGTGAAGTAACCGGAGGCCCACTCCCCGTCCCTATTCCCCGACCTCGTCCTCCCTCTCATCTCTCAAATATTCTTCAAGACCACCAACGCACCGGCAGCTTCTCTGGTGATGCAGATGTACGTGGGCGATGGTAATCGTTTACTATCTGGTGAGCCGCTTGCTCCTTTTCTGTCTTGCTCATGCCCTGGATTTAGATGCAGCAGCACATTCGGATGGATTTTTCACCACCATCCGTTCGCCGGTGGTACGTTCTTCGGTCAGCGCTCTGCGCCGCATGCTGGTGAGGTTGACGTACGGAGAAAACGATGGTACGTCTCTCCTCGATCGTTTACCATCAATAGAGCCGCTTGCGCGTTTGCCCAGTTTCCAATGAAAAAAAAAAATGTACCGTCAATGTTTAATACGCGGGGTGTTTCGCCTCGCAACGAGGCGTCGACAATCCATTAGACTCTGGTACGTTCAAACGCCGAGTCAACCGTCTCGTCGTGTGACTATGCGCTTGAACTGACTGGGTTAATATATGGAATTTTATTGTCTTTTTCCGTACGGAGTTTTAGGCGCAGTAACTTGTGTCTAACAAAACATCACCGACCGTTAAAGGACGACGATGTAGAATACCGTATAAAGCTCTTACCGATGTAGCTGTAAAGGCCACTGGGCCAACAGCAGATCTACCGTGGGCCCCCCCACGTTTTAGTAGGTCCGGGATCTTCAATGCTGATCCCGACATAACCAGTGCGAGCACCTTTCCCCCGCGTTAAACTAAAAAAACCGTAGAAAGTTTTAGTTATATATTAACTTAAGAGTTGGAACGGGATTTGTATGTGTGAGATTGCAGCGAAATTCGCTTTTCTTTACGTTTATTTCTTTTACTAATTAAATAAATCTTGTCTTTGTAACTTCTGTTTTAAGTACTGAGTGAAGTTGTTTTCACTGTGTTCGGTGGAACACACTGTCGGAGGATATTTAGCTTTGGAAGAGAAGTTATTTTTTTAAATTCTTACGTCGTTTTCACATAAATTCATATAAGAATAAAGGAGGGGGACAAATTACATACACGTCATATGGTTTTTATATAGCATATTTTAAAAGATATTATAAAAATATACGAAAAGAAGCATTCAATACATTATGGAATATACCGTCTTGCTTGTAGTTTAGTGAAAAATTATATTAAATGTAAAAATTAAGTTTCAATCGCGAATTTTTACGCTGCAATTTCGAAAGCTTGAATGGAAGATTTTTCCATAATCACGGGGGCTGGTAGGTTGATGTGCGCGATACCGGTAACTTCGCATTAGAGACATTGCTCCCTACCTGTGGGATTTAGATCCGCCACATTTTTTTTTTATGAGAAAGGCGGCAAACGTTCAAGCGGTTCACCTGGTGGTAAGTGATCACCGTCGCCCACGTACATCTGCAACACCAGAGGAGATGCAGGCGCGTTGCCGGCCTTTAAGGGTATTTGAGAGACGGGAAGGTGGTAACGACCGGTTACCTCACTCACCGAACGAAACGCAGAAGCACAAGCTTTCACTACTTCACGCCGGTATTCTGCGAGGCGGACGGCCGAGCCGGCCCGTTCGAGCAGCAGCAAAAGCCACCGCTTGGCTCTACCACGTATAAAAATATTCTAATGGGATTCCCGTGATCAGGCGGTCACCAAAACTTCTACCGTTAGAGACTGTACGGTGTACACAGTGCGAGCGAAGTCGACCGTTGTAGAAAATAAAGATGATCAATTTCAAACACACAAACTCTTCAGCTTTATAATAATACTGGCTGTGCCAGGCGATACCCGGGTTAAAATTAAAAAAAAATATTAAAAAAAATTAACATACATCCTTCGTAACATCGTAAGAAACGCATCTAAAACTAAATCGACTAAAACCGGACCAGTACTATGTTTTAAATTTAAACACATTTGTTACAAAGTTCATAATTTTGTACTAACAAGTATAATAAACATATTTTCAAATTCTATTGCATCTCTTATTGTTTCTCTTATTGCCATTGCACATTATACGCCAATAATATGGCCAAACGTGGGCGCCATTGTACTTTTATGACCGAACATTGGGAGACAAATACATATAACGATAATTATATGGTCATACGTGAATGGACAAATCGACAAACGTTCACGAGTAAACGTAAACATCGTCTTAAATTGTATTTATTTATTTATTTATTAAGGGTTACCAACAAGGTTAACACATAACAAACACTTTTTTATATAGAAATGTTTTTTAAAAAAAAGGCATGTGCCACCTTACTTAAAGGCAACCACGGAAAGCCAGTAGACACAGTCTAGTAAAGTTAAATGAATATTAATATTATGCAGATCTATTGCTTATCTAAAGTAACACTATAACAAAGAAAGGTAATAACGAAAATAATGAAATAATGAAATAATTAAGCAACCTACGATTTACTTTCTATAAATTATTGTATAATGCCCTCCGCATTTTAGTCCTAAGAGCAGAAATTTTGGTTGAGAGAATGTCCGCGTCCACTCTTTTATATTCCTCGTTATATTTTCTAACCATTCTATTTAGAGGCGCATTAAATTTTTAAATAATAAACTCTACGCTTACTAATTAATTCTGGGGTGGTCGGAGTGCTACAAATTTATTTGTAACTTTTAAAATCAGAGCTTATTTCAGAGTTACAACGTCACAGGTAAGCCTGTCACCGTCAGGGTCTTGTGGTCAAAGACACAAATCGGTCATAAGTTTTTAAATAGTTATGGTACGAGTCCTCTAGATCAAACTCGAGCCTCCCGATGTGAAGGATGTGGAGGGAAATCTTAAGAGATTTCCCTCCACATCCTTGAAATTACAATGATTACGCTCTTCTAGGATAGCTGGGGAAAGCTACTACTACTATTATTCAAACAACGGCTTCTCCAAAGATTCATAATTTAGTATGTATTCGATGAAGTTATTGCTGTTAGCCGTTTTGGCTTTTACAGCTTCATAGGTTTATCCTTTAAGTAGACGTGCAAGAGACATCTACTGCTTACCTCTTTATGGTAATCAATCTAAGGACCGTCCGAGGGAGGTTCGGGCCTCGTCTCGGACGGTCGTGGTGTTTCGGTAGTATTGGGCGGTAAGGACCGCCCTGAATCCCGGGTGTACGCTGTGTACGCGGGTGTTCTGTTAGCACGATACGCTCTTATGCGTCGGCGGGGGATTGTGTAAGTGTCTCAACTCCTAACTGTGTGGACAGTGTGTTCTTGAGTAGTGTTAACCGAAACTGGTTCGGTTTGTCGGTCCGTTCCATAATTTATTATAACCAAGCAAGACTACAAGCCTACATTACAGTCAAACCGCGCGTTGCTAAATTCATGAACGACACCTAGCGACAAATTATTTAACTAAAACTTAAGTCGAAGAGATCAAACAACGACTAATGGAAACTATGTCAAAATGACCAGTTTATTGAGGTTATGATTGTAAATAAATAATCGCATAGTGTTGTAGTGACTCGTAGCTGTGACAAAATAGTTTGCAATGGCACAAGTGATTACAATTGTATCGATTGAAAGCTGACCACAGTACCTCGTTAACGAAAGGGTCCGAGGTTTTGTGGAAGCCTCCTCTAATTATTTCTGTCCTCGCGGATATTTAATAATAAAACTAAATCCATCGTTCTGTTCACAATTTCGTATAAAAAAATTAATAACGCGGAACTGCGTAAAGTAATTTTTTCCATCTTTGAAATGATGGATTATAAATCGGCTAAAAAGTTTCTATACCCGATTCTATTTGCTTTCTATATTCTATAACTCATTTATTTATTTATTTACTAATTCACGTAGACTCATGTATGTATATATTCACGCCTTGTTCCCAACGGGGTAGGCAGAGACAATCTTCTTCCACTTGCTAAGGTCCTGACATACGTCTTTCGCTTCTCCCACTTTCATCAATCTTCGCATGCATGCTCGTTGGTTTAGAGTACACTTGACCTGGTCTTTTTTCAGAACGTCTCCGATTTGACGGTGAAATGTTCGCCTAGGTCTTCCTCTCCCGGCTCTACCATTTACACAAAAGTATATCGGAAAAAGAAATAAGATGGTCTGTACATAGGTACTGCTTATTTCTTTAGAAATCTCTTCCAGCAGACCTGCGACCGGAGAATAACTAGTCAATGGTATATTGCGCGTGTACAATACTAAACAAAAATAAATAAAAGCTACATATATGCAAAACGTTCTATATAAATCTACATACACCTACTTATATATTAATATATGCATAAATATATAAATATATACTTAAATAAATACATACAACTCTTTTTTTTATGTGAAAGGGGGCAATGGTGCAAGTGCCTCGACGGCTCGGAGGTGTAGTCACTAAGCGTTTAGCTGCGGCGCTGTGGGTCGCGGGTTCGATTCCCGCACGGGACTAGTATTTGTATGGACTACTAATAATAGTTCCCGGTCTGGGTGTATGTCCATGTGCAATTCCTGTATGTCAACTGCCTCCGCGACACAGAAGAAATTCCTACAGCCGAAGGTAACGTTTTAAAAAAAAACAAAAAAAAATGGCATGTTTAGTGATCACCGTCGCCCACGTACATCTACAACACCAGAGGAGCTGCAGGTGCATTTCCGGCCTTTAAAGATATTTGGGAGATGGGAGGGAGGATCAGGAAGGGGATGGGGAGGAGGAGAGGGCGTCCAGTTACCTCACTCAGCGAACGAAACGCCGCTATTCTGCGAGGCCGTGGTACCAATCCGGTGGAGCTGACCCATTCGAGCAGCAGCAAAAGCCGCTCTTTGGCTCTACCACGATTAAAGATTGTCTGATGAAGAAAACTGAAGAAGTAGCTGCTTTGTTAATACGATAAGATTCAACGCGTCCTATCCTACCGTCTTATAGCAAGTAATCTATTCAATGCAATTTATCTCGGTTCGATTGACAAACGCGCCGTTCCAATTTCAATTTCTTAAAGGTAAGCTTTGACGAAACGGGGGAGAAGGGATGGAGAAATACATAACGTTATGTGATGTTACACGTGCCAGTTACGGCAACGTTATGTCGTATTCTCAATGGAGAAAATTCTTTTAAGATTATTCCCCACTGCAGCTGCTTTTATTTTGGAAGGGTGATGGTATTCTGCGAGGCCGTGGTCCATTCGAGCAGCAGCAAAAGCCGCCGCTTGGCTCTATCACGACTAAACGATTTGTATCATTGCCCTAGACAGAACAACAGCGACAGGAGCACCACGTCAGTCTTGTCACGTTATCCCCAAGTAAGCTCTGGTGAAGAGTGGCTTGAAAGTACTAAAATCTCATTTAACCGTCGACACATATTGAGTAAACGGTCGAGAGAGCTTTTATATTTTGTTACTTTAAAATTGCTTAGTATACTTTAGGAATCCCCGTTAAGTCTTTAATTTATTCCATTTTTAACGGATATGGGCAGACAAAGCACTTAACGAGTGTGAAAGCTGTTGCATATTCATTACAGGACACTATCGCCTCAATGTGAAACAATATGTGCTTCAAAATTAAGCTCGATGGCCAAGTGTTTACTGACACAGATCTCTCGTGCTCTCTAAAACAAAGATTTACCAGGAGTAGCTAACTGAGATGGATGGTGGTGAGATTCACCGTTGAAATATCTGTTTATGTGTGGGTATATTTTTTCCTATCAGCAGCCGTGGTCACTGGGGAACCACGGCAAGCGTCTTTAGCTTGTACATTTTGGTCGATGATTGAGATAGTCTGATGCCTACTTCCCCCTCCAGCTGTCCCTCTGCTCATCCGCCTTCCATCTTTTTAACCGTGGTAGAGCCAAGCAGCGGCTTTAGCTGCTGCTCGAATAGGCCGGCTCGACCGCATTGGTACCACGGCCTCGCAGAATATCGGCGTGAAGTAGAGGCATCTTGTGCTTCTGCGTTTCGTTCGGTGAGTGAGGTAACTGGGGGCCCCCTCCCCCTCCCTTCTCCTCTCCTCTTCCCTCCCATCTCCCAAATATCCTTAAAGACCGGCAACGCACCTGCCGCATCTATGGTGTTGCAGATATACGTGGGCGACGGTAATCATTTACCATTAGGTGAACCGCTTGCCCGTTTGCCGCCTTTGTCATAAAAAAAAAATCTCCCAAATACCCGTATAGACCAGCGATGCAGCTGCAGCTACTCTGGTGTTGCAGATGTACGTGGTCGCCCAATCACTTACCATCAGTTGAACCGTTTGCTAGTTTGCCATAAAAGAAAAGGCTGCGTAGCATTCTATCTTCGTCATCTGTGTTGTCGACGCATCTGTAACCTCCTTCTCGAAGTATTTCACCTGCGAACCCATGAACTTCAGCAGCCAGTTTCCAAAAGGTAGAAGCTCGCTTCATCCTAATCAAAGAAAAAAAAGCCAAACCGACATTCGCAGTTCATTTTCCTCGTATAAATAACGTAACGGTTGGCGTGCCTCGTCAACGTTTTAATAATTGCCATAACAAATAATATATCCTTACAATGTTTTCCTCGTATATAACATTGTTCAAATAATAAAATAAAAATCATGTTGGATTCTTATTGTCATTGTTCCCGTTCGAATAAGTTTATAAATTTATATTAGAAGGTTCTCCTTATAAATTTAGCAGAAATATCGCAACCTTTTTCCGATATTGGGAAGCCAACAGAAGCTGGGGAAAACAGGAAGACCGAACTGAACAATAAAAGATTTTTTTTGTTTTCAATGTTTTTAAAACGAAACATCGAACTTGTATTTTGGTGTTCTGTAATGTAATTTTTCGACATAGCCTGTAAGTTACCGATTTTCCTGTAAATACCCACAGCTGGTCATGCGTCTTGGAGCTGTAGCCACCGTACTGCGACTTGGTGAACTTCACACGACTGGTTCCCTCGCGATGTTTATCTCCCCGGCCGTGCACGCGCTAAATATTGCAGTGGCTCCGGCAGCGGTATTCGAATCCAGATCACTCGGCGTACTATAAAATCATAGTGCCCTCTCCCACCACTCCGCCTGCATCTTTAAACAGACCAGTTATCTGTATTTGTTTCAATTAAAATAAACTTTCTCGCGTAAATAAAAGTATAGAAATGGAACCAGGGAAAACAGGGAAGAATTCTAAGATAAACTTTTATCCAAATTGAATGTAATATAAAGTTCTAAATAGTTTAAACAGCGCAAAGTTTGTGTCCCAAGTAATTTTCTAAAATAAATAGGAAAAGGGAACGCAATATGTAAAGCGCGTACGGGTATAAGTTAGCCGGGGGTTAAGGAAATAGAATAATTTAAGCGATTGTACATTGAACGTTGTAGATGGAAAATGGGATTATATTTTTCGAAAAATTTTAAAAAATAAGCTCTGACGACCGAATGTCGTGATATTTTCTTAAGATGTTCAACCCCAAACTTGTTTTAAACTAACTTTAGATTGTTTAAAAAAAATTCAGAATATGTATATCAGGATTTAGTAAAACAAAACTAAAAGCCGCTTTATGTGCTTATGCGTTTCGTTTGGAAAGTGAGGCGCACTCCTCACGACCCCCCCCCCCCCCCGTCCCCCTCATCGCTTCCCATATATTATTAAAGGCCAACCTACACTTCATTTGATGGCGCTTGATGGTTTGCCCGAATTCCATAACATAAAGACATTGCAGTCTATCTGTAAGTCTATCTATAATGGATAAAATTAAAAAAAAAACAAATGATAATCCAAAAAATACATAACGCCTAACATCATTACATCGTCCACATTTGTATGAATTGTGGTCGGCACTATCTTTGTTTTATTCATGGAATGAGCAGTGATCTGATACGAGCACTGAAATCCCTATATGAGGGTTCTAGAGCTTGTATCAGAATAAACGGGGGTAACACGAACTGGTTTGATATCCATAAAGGTGTTAGACAGGGCTGTGTAGCATCCCCATGCCTGTTCAATTTATTCATGGATATTTGTTTGACAGATTTGAAAGAGAGTGATTGTGGACTAAGTATGAATGAGTTGCCTGTTAAATGTTTGCTCTACGCCGACGATCAAGTCTTACTTGCGTCATCGGCTGAGGAAGTGCAGGCAATGGTGACAATAATGAATGGGACACTGGAAAGAAAGGGAATGAAAGTAAACGTTAATAAGACAAAGTTTATGGTGTTTGAAGATCGTATGGCAGAAGAGGGATGAAAGCAGGATAAATGCAGTAGAAATTAGACAGTTAAGAAGTATGATTGATGTGAAGATAACTGACAAGGTTCGAAATAATGTGATCACAGAGCGTTGTGGCGTGAAAGACGATGTAATGACACGAATTGAGAAAGGGATGCTGAGCTGGTTTGTACATGTGGAGAGGATGAATGAAAGTAGGTTGACTAAACTTGATATATGAGGAGAGTGTAAATGGTAGAGCCGGGAGAGGAAGACATCGGCGAACATTTCACGATCAAATCAAAGACGTTCTGGATAAAGGCCAAGTCAAGAGTACTCTAAAAGAACGCATCAAGCATGCCTGCGAAGATTGATGAAAGTGGAAGAAGCGAAAGACGTAGGTCAGGACCGTAGCAAGTGGAAGGAGATTGTCTCTGCCTACCCCGTTATAAAAAACATGTATGTGTATGAATAAAATAAAAACATTGCGGTTTGTGTCGTGTATCAGGCATCGTTGTCAAGTGAAGCTAATATATTGTAGCTGATAAAGAATTCGTTCAATAAACAGTTAAAAGCTATAAGACGTTGTTTCATGTTCGAGTTTTATTTCTTTCGTTTTCCATCTTTAGAACATAACTTTTGATAGGCTTCCCGCTTTCGCAGTTCGGCTAGATTTATCGATGTTTAGATCTGCTTTTGGACAAAAGCCAAGAGCCATTGACGTCACTTAAAATAAATAAGATGTTTTTTTTCCTTTTTATTAAGTCCTCGGATGAAGAAAGGCCTTTTCAAAAAGATGGAATTAAATGCCTCATATTGAACAGGGATGTTTCTCGATGTGTTCAATAACAGTTAAAATAAATTATATGAGAGCCGTGGTAGCCTGGTGGTTCAGGGGAGATCCCTTAGTTTACATTAGTTTCATAGAGCACGAGTGACTAGGGATTAATCCGCGATGCCGGCCATGCTAAAAGAAACCACCAGCATGTCTGAGAAATAATACTAAAATATCATTTCGAGGATATGTAAAACCCACCTGGAGCAGCGTGGATCCCTCCCGGGTCCAAAAACCCTTACAGATTTTTTAGAAGGATACCCTTTGCCCAGCCGTGGGCACCTACAGGCTGCAACTTTACTACTTTACATTAAAAAATTATAAAGAGGTACGACAAAATAAAACTTGTAACACCAGTTGGGAGATTCTTTACAGACAGTATTTTTTTTTTTATTGAAAAGACCGCAAACGTGCAAGCGGTTCACCTGATGGTAAGTGCTTACCGTCACCCACATACATCTGCATCACCATAGATGCTGCAGGTGCGTTGCCGATCTTGAAGGATATTTGGGAGATGGGAGGGAAGAGGAGAGTAATAGGGAGGGGATGTGGGCCTCCGGTTACCTCACTCACCGAACGAAACGCAGAAGCACAAGATGCCTCTACTTCACGCCGGTATTCTGCGAGGCCATGGTATCAATCCGGTCGAGCCGGCCCATTCGAGCAGCAGCTAAAGCCGCCGCTTGGCTCTACCACGTATCTCGTTCATATGGCAATGTATACGTTTCTACAACAAATATCCATCAGATTTGTTGCAGAAAGTTAACAGTCTTCAAGTCTAGTATAAACTTTATACTTTTGAAAGGAAACTATCATTTACGGATTTCATTTTATATTCTCGACGTTCCGAGTTCTTCACAGCAGCCGTGGTCACGTGAGGACTGAGGTGTAAGACGTCCAGATGTCATAGTCAACTCGGGTTACCTTCAGCTTTTAATTATTAATTTTGGGTCCGATCTACGCGGAATGTGCTCACAGTATCTTGAGGTCGTGCCTTCTGCACGATCCCAATCCGGAGGTCTTCTCTATTGAAATTAGAATGTTTTTTAATGTTTGCAAATATTACACATGTACAGTACATTAATTATATAATAACATAAATTTCAGCATTGGGGAATATCCTAAAATTGTGAGAGTATTTTTCAATACAATTGTTAATAATTAAGAAACAAATTTTGTTGTTTTTCTGAATTGAAACTCCTTTATATCTTATTTATTCATTTAAATTTTCTTTGCAAATAAAAGAGCAAAAAGGCGGACTTTATGCCAAGAGGTATTCCCTACCATGGCGAGAGTAAATGGTAGAGTCGGGAGAGGAAGACCTAGGCGAACATATCACGATCAAATCAGAGACTTTCTGGAAAAAGGCCAGGTCAAGAGTACTCTAAACCAACGAGCATGCATGCGAAGATTGATGAAAGTGGAAGAAGCGAAAGACGTATGTCAGGACCGTAGCAAGTGGAAGTAGATTGTCTCTGCCTTCCAACGGGGTGGGAACAAGGCGTGAATATATACATACATAAATATATAAATTCACAACCATTAGGTTGAACAGAGAAAATGTAAAAATGTGCACATATAATATAACTAAATATTATATATATACATATATACACAAATAATATACTACGATTGAATACTTATATATGTCGGTACTTAGTACGTGTAATTATAGTTGTCCATTGTATGAAGCACTTCCCTTACCTTTGCTCCAACCACGACAAGACCCTACGTTCGTCTAATAATGTCCTACTCCAGTGTCCTTCACACAACACATGCTTTGTCCGTTCATCCTCTCCTGTTCAATCCGTACTTCTTTTGAATGCGCTCCCACTCGAAATCCGAGCGTCTGACAGTCGGTACACGTTTAAAATGAAAGCTAAGGAACATATCATTAACAAAATGGCAGAATCATCTCAGTAATAGTCTATTTGTATATATTTTGAATATTTAAGTTATTAATACCTGTAAATAAATATAAATGTACGTATGTACGTGTATTTATTATTGCATATGTATTTAAATATTGCATCTATAAATTTTTTTTTTATAAAAGGAAGGGGCAAACGAGCGTGCAGCTCACCTGATGGTAAGTGATCACCGACGCCCACGAACATCCACAACACCAGAGGAGCTACAGATGCGCTGCCGGCCTTTAAGGGAGGAATAGGCTCTTTTCTTGAAGATCCCTGAGTCGTAACTGTTCGGAAATACTATATATAGATTTACATAAAAAAAAATTCTCTTTAGTACTCTCTATTTTATCATACACATTCATTTCATCTCTGCAACGTCCTGGTGTATAAAGGTCGACTGGTAGAGAATGCTTCTGGCAATAAGTCCGCCTATATACAGTCTCATATATATGAAGTTTAATAAATAAATAAAGACACATTACACACTATACATACATATCACAAACACATCTTGTCAACAGCCAGATTTTAAGAGGAAATTTCTAACACAAGAATCAAACAGCGGAGCGCTATAGTTTGTGAGCTGTTTGCACGAATTCGCTTCGACTTTTCTACTTCAGTTGAAATATGTTTGTGGTCTCACAAAGCGGGTAATTAAATTTCCATCAAAACTTCCGACCTCTGTTCCTGCAAATAGCAGTCTGCTTGTCTTTAGATATTAGGTATCCGTGACCGTGTGGCTGCTGACTGGCGGTGCCATGGGTCCCGGATTGCAATCCCAGCTGAAATCAGTATTTGTGCAACGACACAAATGATTGGTTTTCGGGTCTGCTTGTGTTGTGTTCTTCTCGTGTCTCCGACACTGCATCTGACCCTTCCTCCGTAACTTAGGCACAAGCGCCACATCGGACGTGAAGAAGAAGAAGAAATACACTTTATTGAACACCAATTAACAAAAATAGAAAAAACTAGATAAAAAGAAACATAAAATACACAAAGGTACAATTGAGGAAATAATGATCAGTGAGCAAGGGTTAAGGGTGTACGCAAGTTACTAAAAAATTAAAATATAATGTAATATATACACAAACATATATATAAATACTCTCATATATACTGATATATCTAAATAAATACACAATATACACCCTTACATATACAATAACATAAAGAGTAAAGAATAAATAAAATAAGAGCCATACGACGCGAGAAAGTAAGTGTTAAAGGAGAGATAAACAGATAATGAGAGATGATGGAATAACTATTTAGGGAAGAAGGAAGTGAGCTTTGCCCAGCCTTTTGAAAGTATATAAAGCAGTAAGGAGTTCCAAAGTCGAACGGCTTCAATGGAAACGGATTTAGAAGAGAAGAAAGTGTTGTGGGATGGAATTTTTAAAGTAAGTATGTTATCAGAGCGAAGAGATCGACAGTGAGTATCCCCAAGAAACTCAAGCCGCTCTTTAAGGTAAGGAGGGGTAGTAGGGGACGTGGGAAGGTAGAGACGGGTAGAGTGGCTATGTGTTTACTGCTACTGCCACGGTGCTACATACTTTTTTTTTAAATAGGGGTGCAAAATACCCCTGACTTGCTATTTATTTTCTTAATTTTATTTAACCGGAGGATTTATATGTAACCGGAGGCCCACTCCCCTTCCCCATCCCCTTCCTCATCGTCCTATCCATCTCCCGAATACCCTTAAAGGCCGGCTACGCACCAGCAGATGTACGCGGGCGACGGTAATCACTTACCATCAGGTGAACCGGCTGCACGTTTGCCGCCTTTCCAAAAGAAAAAAAATAAAAATTACTGGTTTAATTTTAGGGCTTAAAAACGTTTAAAATCGAACGCTCTAGAAGCATAAGAAATTAATAAATAAAATAAACTTAATTCTAAATGATGGAGGACATAAGTAGTTTCCGATTGTTGTCATATTGTCTCATTCGACATTGTTGTAAGCTCATAGACGATCTCCAATACTGTTTCTGTTGGTTTGAACTTCGATAACAGATTGGCTTGCATTGTGTCGAGTGTTCTAGTTAGGCGCGCTGTCCTTGCCGCGAACAATGCACGTGCAGATGTGTAGACATGTGTTGATTTTGGTAGGTCCGGACTGAAGACGACAGCTTTATTACGCGACCCGACATTGATTGATATAACAACATACGATACAATGCGCCGGGACTTTAACGTGGCAATAACACATGGAACGCAATCAACAGCGCGATGTATTCATAGGTTATTTTATAATGACGGTGGCCGGAAATACGTAAACACTGCTTACCCCTTATGGAAGAAAGAAGACAGAAATGTACTTTATTCATTTGCCACAGCTACAGCGCTGGTATTCTGTCGGCACCGTGGATATTTTCGCTCATGGGTAACAGGCTTCAGTGCTGATATATTAAGAATGTCAGCCCTTCCACAGTTTGCAGGTGTTGTTAACAAGCTTTTCATAGTTTGACCTGTATGAATGTGAAATGGATTTTATATAAAGATAGATTGCAAAATTGGATATATATGCTATGCGGGTAGGATGATGGCGCTGGAAGATGAATAACGGAACTCTTGAATGGCTACTAGTAAGCCTATCGAGTTTGGGCTCCGTGTGTTTATCCTGAGGACCTGATGAAGCAGGGAAAACAAAAACAGTCGGTATTTTATAGAAGAAGTTACCCACTAGCATCCAACAAAACCGGAGAGGTCGCAGGTTTTATGAGATTTAACTTAATCGTGTTTAAAGATGTCCACGGGATGAGATGGGCTGGCAGAACGTCCTCCACCATCACCGCTTTGCCTTGAATTTGTTTTTTTAATTAAAAGTTAAAAGCAAATTAACGATTAGCTCTCTATAACCTTACTTCTTCTTTACCAGTCTATTCAAGTAGCTGTTGAACATAAGCCGATCGGAGTAAACGTCGGCGCGAGTGAAAATGTGTCACACATGAGGCTCGCCCATGGGTAGGCGGATCTGGCAGCGCGGCTCCGGTGTACTCCCACTTGTGATACTGCTTCCCAACACTGTCTGGGGTGTTAAGGTTCATCTGTGTCAGCATGGATTATGCGCCATAGATCAGGCAAGAGCCTCGTGCAGTGAGCAGTGTGCACTCCTCGACAGGAAGACCTCGACTCTTGGAGAAAACGATGGTACATACCATCTTACGCCCTAAATAACGGATGTAGTAGCAGCCAGGTCAAAGGCTTTCATCTCAAATAACTAAGAGGGTTTCGGAGCCGTGAAGGTCCCGACACGCTCCTCCAGTGCCTAAGCTGCTCCACATATTCCCTGTTATATCCACACTACGCACCACTTATATAAAACTGCTTCCTAATTATAAAGCTCCCTTAAAAAAATAACTGGTTCACGGCTTACGTTACAACGTTCCCTCGCTCCGACACAGCGAATCAGTAAATTTGTTAATCCTGATGAGTTCTCGTTGGGTTTACCCAAGCCCTAAAGGCCCCAAGTCCTAAAGGGCGAAATTACAAAATTATTTAAAGCCTTAAAGGATCGCGCTCAGGTTATGTTTTAATAAATTTCGCGATAACTAAAAGTAAGTGTTTACACGCGTAGATTCATAAACACTTAAACGATTGCACGTTTATTTCTAACCGGAAGCGTGCTTCGAACGTAATTAAAGCATGAGGACTTTTTTTTTAAATAGGTTTGTGTTAACAGGCGGCAGCTTCTGCTGCTGCTCGCAGGGGCGGCTCTTACGGGGTGGATACCACGGGCCAGAACACCGGCGTGAAGCTGAGGCACCTTGAGCTTCTGCGTTTCGTTCGGTGAGTTAGATAACCGGAGGCCCAAATCTACTAACAGTCTACTACCGTTTCGCACTGAGATTTCTCTGACGGAGAAGAACCAGGCGAAACTCCGTTGGTATCTTTGTAGTAATTTTTTTTTAATTATGCAGCCTATACCCAGGTTTTTGAAATGAAACTATTATTTTTGGATTTTATCGCGTTTAATCTTTGTTTTTAGAGTCCCGACGTATCTTGTGCTTCGCAACAGCCATGGTCACGGGGAGACGGACTTGGACTTTATAGGGTATTATCATCTACGTATTCCTTTATATTAATTAAACCTTTTTTTATAAAGTCTTTGTTTAATAAATATTTTAAACCCATTGATAGGAAGACTTTGCGCACTTACTGGGATTATGTTGTAGAAACGTATACGGGTCTCGCGAACGAGTTACTAGACTCTAGAGAGTCAAGTAACTAATATTGCAAGTATCTGTTCCTAGTATTTACGTTATTCCATTTCATATTTTTAGTCTCAGAAGCAATCGCATTTAGTATTTTCTTTTGCCAATGCGTCATTCCACCAACACAACTATTACAGTCTATTAAATTTTTTTTGGTCTTCAAGAAATGTAAGAATTTCCAGAATGTCGAGCCACCTGCAAATTTAAATCAAAATGAATATTTTTCGGATAGCTCTGATAGTCAATTCATCTTGACCTAATAGAATAAGAGTTTATGTAATATCTAGGTCTTAGTCTATTTTAATATGCATATATTGGTAACACTAGCAGACGACATTATTAATTTAAATCTGTAACAGATAGTAACACCTTTTCTCATAGAAATATGTAAACAAAGATTGATATTGAAATATGACATGAAATCCAATAAATACAGAACCGAACTGGTCAGCAAATTGAGGAATATGAATAACAGAATGATTGAATTCCAAAAGAGCCAAGTGGCGGCTTTTGCAGCCGCCTCGCACGCATCGCAGAATACCGGCGTGAAGTAGTGCCATCTTGTGCTTCTGCGTTTCGTTCGGTGAGTGAGGTAACCGGAGGCCTACTCCCTCCTCCCCATCCCCCTCCCCGTCCCCTCCTCATCCTTCCTCCCATCTTCTAAATACTCTTCAAGGCCAGCAATGCACCTACAGCACCTCTGGTGTGGCGGATGTAAGTGGGCGACGGTAATCACTTACCATCAGGTGAACCACTTGCTCTGTGCCGCAATTCCCATAAAAAAAATGATTCGAACCCAGGAATCACTAAGTCACACGGTCGGTTATGGGTAGGTACTCCAAAGTACCCCTTTTGACTCCTTCGGCCCTTCTACGCGTACAGTACTTTCTAAATTCTTGCCGTGCCGATAGTCCACTTGACGATATTACCATCGTGGTAAGCTTCACGCCCTGCTATTATTCCTGGTGGTGAACTCCTTCTCTGCTTAGTAGTCGTAATGGGATAGACAGAAAACAAGGAAGTAAAAGTTAATATAAATAACCTCACAGTGCATATTCAATAAAAATAATTATCACAATCGGCCAAGATATCGAGTAACATACATACAAAAAATACAGACGACGTTGATGCACCCGAACCGGGCTCCGCCCCACGTGCAGGTGAGTTTTGAGGGAACAGATGGTATGTTCCCCTCACAACACACCATGTCATGTATAAAGTAGTAAAGTAGCAGGCTGTAAGTGGTTCGAGAGGGTTTTGGAGCCGGGAAGGGGAAGGCTCCACGTATCCTCGAAATAATATTATTTTCATTATTTTTCAGACACGCAGGTTTCCTCACGATGTTTTCCTCCACCGCCGAGCACGCCTTAACAGCACGTAAATAGCCCTTATGTAGGCGTCCTCCTTATAGGAGAGGCCTATGTCCTGCAGAGGGCTATTAAGGGATCGCATAACCAGGAGCCTCTCACCTTACACACTGCTGCCCCTCATCGGGCTTCTCGATTTTGGTCTAGTATGTTTTCGAGATGGTTATCCCTTCATCTGTCAGTAGCCATTGCGACTTTCAAGGCTTTTCCCTTAGTCGTCTCCTACGCCACCCGCGGGAAGCAAAGGGGTGGCAGATCCTTACGCCGATACCACACGGCAAGCCACGTTACGACTTTAAGCTTCGGAAAAAAGGTTTTGTCATTTTTTTCCGGTACTAGTAAAACATTATGTACGCAAACAATTGAATTTTTGTTTCAACGAAAAATTCCAAACGCTAAATCAACACATTCGTTCCGTCGTGTGTGGCGATGTGCGGGATTTACATGTTGTAATTCCGGACCCCAGCAGACATGCAAATGGGCGCTGATTGGACCGCTTTGTTTAAGTTAAATGTTCAAACTTTTCGTTCGAACATCCGACTGTCAGTTATTGTGTCATAAATTAGATAAATAAACAGTTGGCGGTAACGTCCGAGAGGACGACACCTCATCATCATCATCATCATCATTTCAGCCTATCACAATTCCACTGCTAAACAAAGGCCTCCCCCAAAGACTCAGTCCCTGCTTATGTCTTTGCAAATGTCCTACCTGCGTGTGTTTATAATATACGACTTTTGCTGCAAAATAGCGGTGTGAAGTAAAGGCATCTTATGCTTCTGCGTTTCGTTCGTTGAGTGAGGTATCCGGAGACCCACTCCCTCTCCCTATTCTCCTCCTCATCTTCCCTCCCATCTCTCAAATACCCTTAAAGGCCGGCAACGCATCTGCAGCAACTCTGGCGTTGCCGATGTACGCGGGGGACCGGTAATCACTAACCATCAGGTGAACCGCTTGCTCGTTTGGCCTTTCCCATAAAAAAAAAGAACAGAGGTGTTTTTCAATCAGTAGTTTGACAAACGAGCTAAGAGTCCCCCTGACTGTAACTGGCCTGAGTGCAGCCCATGGACACCTGCAGACACCTACAATTTCGAAGATGTCACGTAGCCTGTAATAAGACCGGCTCTCTATACTCTTCACACCGGAACGTAACTACTTAGTGGAAAGAATAAAGTAATCGATGCCGAATGTGTTCGTGTACAGATGGCGCTGTTGTAGCATCCGGCCTGGACCAACCGGCGCGCCGTTTATTGAATCGATTCTTTTATCGTGACCATCTTCAACCGACTTCAAAAAATGAGGAGGTTATCAATGCGACTGTTATGTTTTTAAATTTCTCTCGTATGTCTGTATGTTACGTGATGTCTTCGCCGATTGTGAAACGATTTTGATGGTTTCTATTTTTTATTAAATAGGCTATACCACAAGGGTGGTTCGATTTTAATTTGAACAAATATTCCATCCCCCATGTGCGGACAGAATAGGGGTTGAAATCGTTAGTTTCACTAACGCTTTGTTATGTTTCACACGCGTCTCCATACTTGTGTGCGCTGCGATATAGATACAGTAGTTTCTCCAGATTCTGATACAATATCAACATCCTTATCATCATGGCCCACCGATGATTATGTTCATATGCGATGAGATCGGAGGAAGCGTCAGATGAAGTGTCAGATACGAGGGACATAACGGAACATGACCTGAACAGGAAAACCAATAGTTTGTGTTTTGGCCGCGATTCGAACCCGGGAACCATGTCTCAGCGGTCAGGTACGCTAACCACTGAGCCATAAGACGGTCACATTATCATTCAAGTCCAATTATGTGAAGGAAAGCGCAGTGTAGGACGACCCATAAAATAAAATGACGACATAATCTTTGGGGAAGACTTATTTCAGCGGGGAATATAATTGTCTTCTCGCCAAGCGCTGAACATAGGCCCCCAAAGCTCCATCGAAAGCTAGGATACTTTTCTTGAAAGGCTTTGCTCTTAATCACCACATTTGACCGTCTGGTCGGTGACCGCAGAACCGGTGCCGACACACAAATGACGCTGCACCTCTTCACTAGTCTGTGGGATTTGAGTTTGAGCCAAATTCGGATTGATATTCCTCAATCATTCTCCGAACCGTCAGATTCTCGTCTGTTTTCGCTGTGTACACCATGCGAAGATGAGGCTGTCCTTTAAATAAATAGATGGTATATTCGTTACACCCTTTAAGAGTTATTAAATTGGATTTGGTCTTAAAATACAATGATAACTCTTTACAGCTGTCAGCTTGTGGTACATAAACTGCGTAATGAATGACATGTGAGCGACGTCGAAGGTCTGGGAGTTAATAATTTATTTCCCCTTTTCGTTCGTGAACTTGTTTTATGAAATTGTTTTACTTGTGTTTAAAGCGACTGAAGCACTCTGTAGACGTTATTCGGTAACATCTACATTGTGTATAGATATTGTAATTTACATATACACCGTTAGTTCGAAGTTAAATTCTAAATAATAGGCTACCACGCTCTAGTGTGATATAAAATACCACCGACGTTATAAACTTTTGATTTTATATGTCTTTGCAAATGTCCTACCTGCGTGTGTTTATAATATACGGCTTTGCTGCAAAATACCGGTGTGAAGTAAAGGCATCTTATGCTTCTGCGTTTCGTTCGTTGAGTGAGGTATCCGGAGACCCACCTCTCCCTATTCCCTCATCTTCCCTCCCATCTCAAATACCCTTAAAGGCCGGCAACGCATCTGCAGCAACTCTGGCGTTGCCGATGTACGCGGGGACCGGTAATCACTAACCATCAGGTGAACCGCTTGCTCGTTTGGCCTTTCCCATAAAAAAAAAAAAAAAAAAAAAAAAAAAAAAAAAAAAAAAAAAAAAAAAAAAAAAAAAAAAAAAAAAAAAAAAAAAAAAAAAAAAAAAAAAAAAAAAAAAAAAAAAAAAAAAAAAAAAAAAAAAAAAAAAAAAAAAAAAAAAAAAAAAAAAAAAAAAAAAAAAAAAAAAAAAAAAAAAAAAAAAAAAAAAAAAAAAAAAAAAAAAAAAAAAAAAAAAAAAAAAAAAAAAAAAAAAAAAAAAAAAAAAAAAAAAAAAAAAAAAAAAAAAAAAAAAAAAAAAAAAAAAAAAAAAAAAGAACAGAGGTGTTTTCAATCAGTAGTTTGACAAACGAGCTAAGAGTCCCCCTGACTGTAACTGGCCTGAGTGCAGCCCATGGACACCTGCAGACACCTACAATTTCGAAGATGTCACGTAGCCTGTAATAAGACCGGCTCTCTATACTCTTCACACCGGAACATAACTACTGTTCGTGTACAGATGGCGCTGTTGTAGCATCCGGCCTGGACCAACCGGCGCGCCGTTTATTGAGTCGATTCTTTTATCGTGACCATCTTCAACCGACTTCAAAAAATGAGGAGGTTATCAATGCGACTGTTATGGTTTAAATTTCTCTCGTATGTCTGTATGTTACGTGATGTCTTCGCCGATTGTGAAACGATTTTGATGGTTTCTATTTTTTATTAAATAGGCTATACCACAAGGGTGGTTCGATTTGAATTTGAACAAATATTCCATCCCCCATGTGCGGACAGAATAGGGGTTGAAATCGTTAGTTTCACTAACGCTTTGTTATGTTTCACACGCGTCTCCATACTTGTGTGCGCTGCGATATAGATACAGTAGTTTCTCCAGATTCTGATACAATATCAACATCCTTATCATCATGGCCCACCGATGATTATGTTCATATGCGATGAGATCTGAGGAAGCGTCAGATGAAGTGTCAGATACGAGGGACATAACAGAACATGACCTGAACAGGAAAACCAATAGTTTGTGTTTTGGCCGCGATTCGAACCCGGGAACCATGTCTCAGCGGTCAGGTACGCTAACCACTGAGCCATAAGACGGTCACATTATCATTCAAGTCCAATTATGTGAAGGAAAGCGCAGTGTAGGACGACCCATAAAATAAAATGACGACATAATCTTTGGGGAAGACTTATTTCAGCGGGGAATATAATTGTCTTCTCGCCAAGCGCTGAACATAGGCCTCCCCCAAAGATTGCCACGAAGCTCGGTCCTGAGCCACCTGCATCCATCGACTTCCCGCAACACTGCGCAGGTTGTCAGTCCATCTTGTGGGTGGTCGTCCTACACTGCGTTTGCTTGTACGCGGCTGCCACTCGAGAACCTTTCTCCCCCAACGGTTGTCGGTTCTACGAGCTATGTGGCCGGCCCGTTGCCACTTCAGCTTACTTTACGGCTATGTCGGTTACCTTAGTTCTGCTGCGGATATCATCGTTGCAGACTCTATCACGCAGAGAAACACCGAGCATAGCCCTTTCCATAGCGCGCTGAGCAACTTTGAGCTTCCTCGTACGGCCTGCAGTGAAGGACCAAGTCTCGGATCCGTATGTCATCACTGTTGCCACTTCAGCCTGCTGATCCTTTCGACTATGTACAATTTTGCTTTACTTTCTATACAAAGGTCAACACTTGAGACATGTTTATTGTATACCCTGTCATACGTGTGTCCATACTCACCACGCGGGGTAGGCAGGACTGGCGACCGCTCCCCATCACTAATAGGTGGAATTTGGGTTCGACATAGTTCGATAGATATTTAGCCGTCAATCGGTCACCAGAGCGTCGTCTGGGGTAACAGCTGGTATTCTTCAAAGAACGAAAGTGACGATAAAAAAACTTTTTGTGCTTTTTACTCTGTTCTTGCCTTATTTAAAAAGGTAAAGGCTTATTGGTTACGCGCTAATACTAAGAAGACGTTTGAATGACAGACGTGAGACGTTGAGTTTTATTTACACGGATCAGATGTTAAATAAGAATCCGTTGTATTATTTATTTATTTATTTATTTATTTATACTTTATCGTCTACACCAAAAGGATTACAAAAGGCGGACTTAACGCCTTTTGGCATTCTCTAACAGTCAACCCAGGGCGTGAGGAAATGTGGTGATCAAATTTAAAATAATACAAATATGAAAGGCTAATTGAGAAATATACTACATAATTAAAACATATATAAATGTATAAGCGTACATATATACACATCCACATAGGTATACTGTAATATATACAGAAATTACAACTCAGATATATACATACATACAAACATTAATACATAATCGTTAATAATAGAGAAATAAATAATAAATCCAATAAAAAGATTCGATATCGCAGACGATTCTGTTAATAGGTTCGCGTAGAAACTAAACAACGTGTCTTTTAAAAGAAATGTGACTTAATTGACACCAGTCGGGACAACTGAGTTCGCTTTAACTTATTAACGAGATTTTTTTTTTATCTTAATTACATAGTTTGTCCGAGGTGAAGTAAAGGTGAATGAACATAAATAAACTCTGAATAAATATAATTCAGACTTTGTTTTCATTAAAAACTTAATAACGCCGTTCTATTTGATAAATAAAAGGAGATTTTTATAAGAAAAAACAGTATACAAGCAAAGAAAAACTTTTTTTTTTAATGAGAAAGGCGGCAAACGAGCAAGCGGTTCACCTCAGTTCTGCTGCGGATCTCATCGTTGCAGACTCTATCACGGAGAGAAACACCGAGCATAGCTCTTTCCATAGCGCGCTGAGCAACTTTGAGCTTCCTCGTACGGCCTGCAGTGAAGGACCAAGTCTCGGATCCGTATGTCATCACTGTTGCCACTTCAGCTTACTTTACGGCTATGTCGGTTACCTCAGTTCTGCTGCGGATCTCATCGTTGCAGACTCTATCACGGAGAGAAACACCGAGCATAGCTCTTTCCATAGCGCGCTGAGCAACTTTGAGCTTCCTCGTACGGCCTGCAGTGAAGGACCAAGTCTCGGATCCGTATGTCATCACTGTTGCCACTTCAGCTTACTTTACGGCTATGTCGGTTACCTCAGTTCTGCTGCGGATCTCATCGTTGCAGACTCTATCACGGAGAGAAACACCGAGCATAGCTCTTTCCATAGCGCGCTGAGCAACTTTGAGCTTCCTCGTACGGCCTGCAGTGAAGGACCAAGTCTCGGATCCGTATGTCATCACTGTTGCCACTTCAGCTTACTTTACGGCTATGTCGGTTACCTCAGTTCTGCTGCGGATCTCATCGTTGCAGACTCTATCACGGAGAGAAACACCGAGCATAGCTCTTTCCATAGCGCGCTGAGCAACTTTGAGCTTCCTCGTACGGCCTGCAGTGAAGGACCAAGTCTCGGATCCGTATGTCATCACTGTTGCCACTTCAGCTTACTTTACGGCTATGTCGGTTACCTCAGTTCTGCTGCGGATCTCATCGTTGCAGACTCTATCACGGAGAGAAACACCGAGCATAGCTCTTTCCATAGCGCGCTGAGCAACTTTGAGCTTCCTCGTACGGCCTGCAGTGAAGGACCAAGTCTCGGATCCGTATGTCATCACTGTTGCCACTTCAGCTTACTTTACGGCTATGTCGGTTACCTCAGTTCTGCTGCGGATCTCATCGTTGCAGACTCTATCACGGAGAGAAACACCGAGCATAGCTCTTTCCATAGCGCGCTGAGCAACTTTGAGCTTCCTCGTACGGCCTGCAGTGAAGGACCAAGTCTCGGATCCGTATGTCATCACTGTTGCCACTTCAGCTTACTTTACGGCTATGTCGGTTACCTCAGTTCTGCTGCGGATCTCATCGTTGCAGACTCTATCACGGAGAGAAACACCGAGCATAGCTCTTTCCATAGCGCGCTGAGCAACTTTGAGCTTCCTCGTACGGCCTGCAGTGAAGGACCAAGTCTCGGATCCGTATGTCATCACTGTTGCCACTTCAGCTTACTTTACGGCTATGTCGGTTACCTCAGTTCTGCTGCGGATCTCATCGTTGCAGACTCTATCACGGAGAGAAACACCGAGCATAGCTCTTTCCATAGCGCGCTGAGCAACTTTGAGCTTCCTCGTACGGCCTGCAGTGAAGGACCAAGTCTCGGATCCGTATGTCATCACTGTTGCCACTTCAGCTTACTTTACGGCTATGTCGGTTACCTCAGTTCTGCTGCGGATCTCATCGTTGCAGACTCTATCACGGAGAGAAACACCGAGCATAGCTCTTTCCATAGCGCGCTGAGCAACTTTGAGCTTCCTCGTACGGCCTGCAGTGAAGGACCAAGTCTCGGATCCGTATGTCATCACTGTTGCCACTTCAGCTTACTTTACGGCTATGTCGGTTACCTCAGTTCTGCTGCGGATCTCATCGTTGCAGACTCTATCACGGAGAGAAACACCGAGCATAGCTCTTTCCATAGCGCGCTGAGCAACTTTGAGCTTCCTCGTACGGCCTGCAGTGAAGGACCAAGTCTCGGATCCGTATGTCATCACTGTTGCCACTTCAGCTTACTTTACGGCTATGTCGGTTACCTCAGTTCTGCTGCGGATCTCATCGTTGCAGACTCTATCACGGAGAGAAACACCGAGCATAGCTCTTTCCATAGCGCGCTGAGCAACTTTGAGCTTCCTCGTACGGCCTGCAGTGAAGGACCAAGTCTCGGATCCGTATGTCATCACTGTTGCCACTTCAGCCTGCTGATCCTTTCGACTATGTACAATTTTGCTTTACTTTCTATACAAAGGTCAACACTTGAGACATGTTTATTGTATACCCTGTCATACGTGTGTCCATACTCACCACGCGGGGTAGGCAGGACTGGCGACCGCTCCCCATCACTAATAGGTGGAATTTGGGTTCGACATAGTTCGATAGATATTTAGCCGTCAATCGGTCACCAGAGCGTCGTCTGGGGTAACAGCTGGTATTCTTCAAAGAACGAAAGTGACGATAAAAACACTTTTTGTGCTTTTTACTCTGTTCTTGCCTTATTTAAAAAGGTAAAGGCTTATTGGTTATGCGCTAATACTAAGAATACGTTTGAATGACAGACGTGAGACGTTGAGTTTTATTTACACGGATCAGATGTTAAATAAGAATCCGTTTTTTTTTTTTTTTTTTTTTTTTTTTTTTTTTAATTTATCTAATGTTCTGTATATATAGTTATATATAAATAATAAATCCAATAAAAGATTCGATATCGCAGACGATGGTGTTAATAGGTTCGCGTAGAAACTAAACAACGTGTCTTTTAAAAGAAATGTGACTTAATTGACACCAGTCGGGACAACTGAGTTCGCTTTAACTTATTAACGAGATTTTTTTTTTTTAATTTATCTAATGTTCTGTATATATAGTTATATATAAATAATAAATCCAATAAAAGATTCGATATCGCAGACGATGGTGTTAATAGGTTCGCGTAGAAACTAAACAACGTGTCTTTTAAAAGAAATGTGACTTAATTGACACCAGTCGGGACAACTGAGTTCGCTTTAACTTATTAACGAGATTTTTTTTTTTTAATTTATCTAATGTTCTGTATATATAGTTATATATAAATAATAAATCCAATAAAAGATTCGATATCGCAGACGATGGTGTTAATAGGTTCGCGTAGAAACTAAACAACGTGTCTTTTAAAAGAAATGTGACTTAATTGACACCAGTCGGGACAACTGAGTTCGCTTTAACTTATTAACGAGATTTTTTTTTTTTTTTTTTTTTTTTTTTTTTTTTTTTTTTTTTTTTTTTTTTTTAATGAGAAAGGCGGCAAACGAGCAAGCGGTTCACCTGATGGTAAGTGATTACCGTCGCCCACGTACATCTGCAACACCAGACGTGCTGCGATGCCGGCCTTTAAGGATATTTGAGAGATGGGAGGGAAGATGAGGAGGGGACTGGGGAGAGGGAGTGGGTCTCCGGATACCTCACTCACCGAACGAAACTCAGAAGCATATGATGCCTTTACTTCACGCCGGTGTTCACCGAACCGTGGTACCAGCCCGGTGAAGTTGGCCCGTTCGAGCTGGCAACAACTCACCGCGGCTCTGCATTTCTTACTAACGTAGACATTACTCTAGCTAACGAAGACATATGACAACTTTCCAAAAGTGTTTTTAAACGTGACATCAAAAAAGAAGCACCGATCCAATTAATGTTTATTTATTTATAATGCCTATACCTATGTCAAATAAGCAATAGTAGCAATTACAAATAAAAACACTCACCCACACTCACCACACTCACACACGCATCTACAAGCAAAGATTGTTAGTTTAGCACAATGCTTCTGTACTGTTATAAAACTTTGAAATATTTGTGTAATCCCTATTTGACCTTATTTATAGTTAAAACTGATGTATAAATTGTTTTGTAAATCGCTGCCGGCTTACCTAAAGAATAAATTTTTTTAATTTATCTAATGTTCTGTATATATAGTTATATATAAATAATAAATGTTTCTTTGCTTGTCCTTTATAGACTCGTAAATCACTCGATCGATTGCGCTCAAATTTATGGCTCATGAACGGCACTTTACTTTAAAGGTTGAGAAGAAATAAAATATAAAGTCAGTGTACTTATAAATAGAGCCACTGTGAAGCGAGGCAAGGTTTTTAAAAGGTTTTTTTTTAAAGTTAGACAGGTTTACTAATTTGTTCAAGTAAGAAAGTTAGTCTATGAGCTTGTCCTCTGTCCCTTGCTGTCGATTAGGACGGATTTGTGTAGAGCTACTGCAGGCCTCGCCGAGTATAATCTTCTTACACTAAGATCATTCACTTAATCTTACAGATCAGTGGTCGGGATTCTTAACGATTTTATGATCTTTAAATAGAAAATAAAACCTTTTCAGAAGGTATTCCAAAGATATCCGCGAAGATTTAGCCATGCGATAGTGGTATTCCAGACTACCACAGAGATTGCGACACGAATGTCAGACATTAATACACTGTACTGTTCCCACACAAACAGATT
This sequence comes from Bhutanitis thaidina, assembly GCA_029286595.1. Lineage (NCBI taxonomy): Eukaryota > Metazoa > Arthropoda > Insecta > Lepidoptera > Papilionidae > Bhutanitis > Bhutanitis thaidina. The sequence goes on along the minus strand of JAGSMS010000020.1, from coordinate 419,988 downwards.
TTTTGTGCCTGGATATATATGCTTATAAATGCAGTGAACAGACACTAACTGTCCATCCGTGCTGTTGCACATGCAAGTTTCTTCTCTGTACTATTAGTTAGTGCTCGGTCACCATTGCTGCTTACAATGTAATTTAAAAAAAAACAACGAAAACGCAAGAGAGGTGTTCGAGTTCACCGCTGGATTCACAAAGAGATAGAAGTTTTTGATTGCTCAATGAGTTACGCGAAGAGAATTCTAAATCTTTCGAATTATTTCATACATTTAACGTAGATTTAATTTAACAAACTTAACAAGTAATGTAGCATTCTACCGATGTCTCGCTGCTGGGCCATGCTCTCCTCTTATTTTTGGGAGAGTTCTGGAACCGGGAAGAGTTCGCCGCGCTGCCAAAAATCAATACAAGTTTCCTTAAGGTGTTTTCCTTCAACGCAGAACTTTTGCTAAAATTGGCTGTAACAATTGCTATTATGTAATGTAATAATGAAAAAAAAATAAACAAAAAAGTAGCAGCCTGTAAGTGGCCTCAGCTGGGCAAAGACCTCCTTCTCAATATCTGAGCCGGTGTTTGAAGCCGGGATGGGCCCCGGCCCCGCTATTTCTCAGACATGCAGGTCTTTTCACGTTATTTTCCTTCACCGCCATGCACGTGGTAAATACAGCACTTAAACGTGCTATTAACAATTTTAGTGATGCCGGCGCCCGGGGATCGAACCCAGGTCACTTGCGTTCTGTGAAACGAAAGCGAGCGCCCCGACCATTAGCCTGCAACGGTCATACTAAATATAATGTACTTGTGGTGTAAAAAGTAGTAAACACATTAATATCATTCGATGGATAATAAAGAGTTGTGATGATGAGCGAACGTGTTCTAGAACATTCGAACCCTGCTCGTACTCTAACAACATAATTAACTAAATGCAACTACTAATTTCTCGCACCGCCGGCACCAGCCTTATGCAGCCTAAGAAGCTCTCGGTTTTAATTTTCCACCAGCTGGCACCTACTCGGCCCTTCGCGTGCTCTTTCAAAAGTGGAAATAATTTTAAAACGGACTGTTCGTTGCTTTTTATTTTATTCGCCGGTTTCTTCTCCGTCAGAGGAACCTCATTACGAAATGGTGGTTTGATTTAAAAAAAGAAAGAATATTTTTCATTTTTATTTTCACAGTAAAAGTTATACTATAATAAGTAACTTTATAGAAAATTTGAAGTTACTTTCTACAACAAATCTGCTGAATATTTTTTGTAGAAGCATATATATTGTCAAATGAACGAGTTACTGACTCTATAGAGTCTTGTAACTGGTCTTACAAGTTTTAGTCTTTTTAAATGTAAAGTAGCAGCCTGTAAGTGACCACAGCTGGCCAAACGCCTCCTTCTTAAATACCTGAGAAGGTTTCGTAGCCTGTAGGGACCCATCACGGTGCTCCAGTGCGGTGGCGGGCTGCACATATCCACGAAATGATATTTTTTTTATTATTTCTCACACATGCAAGTGGGAAACTTCACGATGTTTTCCTACACCGTCGAGCACGTGGTAAACGCAGCACTTAAAATTGCTTTTGGGCATCGGGGATCGAATTCTGGTCACTCGCGCTCTATGAATCTAAATTGAGCGCACTGACCACTGGGCTACACGGATCTAATACCTTATTTAAGGATACCTAACCGGTTTTCGAGATATATTCCAAAAGGATGTTCGATACACATTTTTTTTTATTACGTGTGTAAGGAAGAACATACTATATTTTTCCAAGATATACCATGCTGCCTGACAAATGAGGGCTCTAGAGACCAACTGATAACGGAAAATCCATTCTATATTTAACCCAAATCCCACAGTCTTGTGATGGGGAGCAGCATCACCAGTGCGTGGGTAGCGGCTCTATGGTAACCAACACGTTTGCCCATCTTGGTGAGTATTGGGAAACTCTCTGAGATAATTATATATATATATATATATATATATATATATATATATAATATATATGTATACTGGTTTGTTGGTGCTTTCTTGAATACTTAACAAAATCAGGTGAGTTAAGTGACACGTGAAAATTTCGTCCCGCCTGCGCCGTCGCTCCGTGCACACGTGTGCTCGCCTCCGGTTCGAGCAGCCATGACACTGTGCCGGAGTGTTTCGCAGCGGGATGAGTCAATTAGTTCGCAATGGGTCGATAGTGGCCCCGCACCTGCGGGTGCCTACTCGGCCCTATTGTCTTTCCGCGTCTTTGTCCGCGTGTTATTAAAGTGAGTGCCGCCCGTCGCCCGCGCATACTGCAAGGCGGTACTGTTTGCGACTTCGCCCCGCGCATACGTGTGCTCGCCCCTAGGGTTAGAAGCAGCCATATACACTTTGCCGGAGCGTCTCACGATCGGGGTCCGTCGCGTCGGTTTGTCAGGTCATAGGTCTTCACGCCACTATTAGCCTCCTGCATACGTGTGCTCGCCCTCGGTTTGAGCAGCCATAACACTTTGTCGGAGTTTCGCAATACAATATGTCGTGTGTCAGTATATCGCTAGTGGGCCCCGCATCAGCGGGTCCCTACTTCGACTCTACCACTTTTCCCGCGTTCAATCGCGAGCCATTACTAGTGAGTGCCGTCCGTGTCCCGCGCACGCTACGCGGCGGTCCTGTTAGCGACTTCGCTCCGCATACGTGTGCTCACCCCAAGGGCTAGAAGCAGCCATATACACTTTGCCGGAGCGTCTCACGATCGGGGTCCGTCGCGTCGGTTTGTCAGCGTTCACCAGTCTCCGCACCACTATTTTTGTCTTATCCTTCCGCGTATAAATCCGCGCGCCATTAAAGTAAATCGTCATCCCGCCAAACTCGCGGGCCAATCTGCTCGCGAGTCAATTCAGATGAGGCTGTGAAAGCCTCCGGGCTAACAGCGGGTGGATGGTTTTTAGTCGGTATGGTCCTCCTTCAGGGGATTGAGTCCGACATAACCCAGTTGCTGGCCTACCGGCCAGCAACAGGGTATGCGTAACAGCGTTTTCCATCCAGGGGAAAAAAAAAACCAGGTACTTTTCACATCCGCAAAATATTATAGTTATTATAAATGATAATGCTGTAGGTATTTTAAGCGTGATAGAGCCAAGCGGCGACTTTTGCTGCTGCTCGAATGGGTTGTCTCGAACGGTTCATTACCACGGCCTCGCAGAAAACCGGCTTGAAGTAGAGGCATCTTGTGTTTCTTCGTTTTGTTCGATGAGTGAGGTAACCGGAAGGCCAATTCCTCTGCCAATCCCCACTCCCATCTCCCTAATAACCCTTAAAGCCGGCAACACACCTGCAGCACGCAGATGTACATGGCCGACGGTAGTCACTTACCGTCAGGTGAATCGCATGCTCGTTTGCCGCCTTCCCCATGAATAAAACAAAAGGTACGCTAATAACTAAGCCACTAGGTCGTCTTATTACAGTTATGTAAGCATAAGAGACGTCCTGTTATTCTGTAACACGAAGACATTTTGAAACGATTGTTAAGAGAGTAAATAAACGGTAGCAAAAGATTCTAAAGAAAGAAAGAAAGAACTGAAGAAGGAAAGGAAGAACGAAAGATTTATTATATGGTATTTTACGCGTCGCTCTTTGTGTTCTGTTCATATTTTATTGCAGCACAAAACTCAACGGTTTGGTTTTGTGCGGTTGAAAAATATCAACCGCTTCCAGCGCTAACATAACCGAAGTTCATTCTCTCGTAAGCTGAGCTGGAGAAAATATTTTATAACGACTTGTGCCAGCGTCTCTTCCGCATAAATTATTGAGAGTGTGAAAAGCTCTAAGGAAAGCTGAGGAATAATTTTATTTATAAAAATTTTAAAAACAGAATTTTATTTGCAAAGCTCTCACGGTGGTGACTATGGATGTAAGGGGGATGGTATTACCATAATTTTTTCCAATTACCAAGCTCAGCAGCACGTGGTGGACTCTGCTAACTAACTGTGGTGTGGTGTCTCTGGCTACCGGATGATGGAGGAATATCCATCAGATTGTTTTTTTTTCTAGGAAAGGCGGCAAACGAGCAAGCGGCTTACCTGATGGTAAGTGACCACCGACACCTATGTACGTCTGCAACACCAGAGGAATTGCAGGTGCGTTGTCGGCCTTAAGGATGTTTTGGGGATGGGAGAGATGATAGGAAGTGGCAGTGGGCCTCCGGTTACCTCTCTCACCGAACGAAACGCAGAAGCACAACATGCCTCTACTTCACGCCTGTATTCTGTGAGGCCGTGGTGCTACCCCGGTTGAGCTGGCCCATTCTAGAAGCAGCAAAAGCCAGCGCTCGAGTCTACCACATACAAAGACATAGAGTACCGGTACTATACTCAATATCCCGTCTACCCTGCGTGGTCAGTAAGGGTAAACCTTCCATGCATGGTATGCCTGAATTTGTTAAAGCTTTTCATGACAGTAGATTTACACAGACCGACAAAGAAGATATTGCGATATTTATGTGTAATTTAATCGACCATCAATACGGTGGTTTTATAGTGGAATTAAAAAATAAATTCAGTCCGTTTTCAGCAATCGGGAAACGCAATCAGCTTTGACTGTGTTACGTGGATTTCTACGTTGCGGCGAGCGGATGTAATGAATCGCTCCGAACTGAGCCTGTCATGGAGAGCACAGGTTGGTATTTGTCGCGGTGAACGACGATTGGAACTAATTTTATAAAGCTTTGACAAAATTTTACCCGAATTATTTGATACTGTTAATGATTACCGTCGCCCACGTACATCTGCAACACCAGGAGGAGCTGCGGGTACGTTGCTAACCTTTGGCGATATTTGCGGATGGTGGAGCAGAATGAGGGAAGGAGGAAGCGGGCGGGGGAGGATAGTAATGGGCCTTCGTTTACCTCACTCACCGATCGAAACCCAAAAGCACAAGACGCCTCTACATCACGTCGGTATTCTACGAGACCGTGGCCCGTTTGAACAGCGCCAAAATCCGCCGCTTGGCTCTGCCATATAAATCAAGCACACCAGCTAATAGTCAACCCGGCAAATGACTACTGCAGTCCATGGACTTCTGCAAACACCAGGAGGAGAGGTAACATATGCGTTGTCAACACTGAGTTCAAAGATGGAATGCCAATTGGAAGACAGTGGTCAGACTGCAATTTGATAGTATGTCATCATACCATATCTGATGAAAAGCATCTCGATCAACATATTTTCAGAACTCATTTAGTCTTTCAAAGATAATTCTCTATTTACCGGAAGCCTTTCGATAGACTTAACACTTAAATAGCTTAGCTCCAGCAGGTCCCTTCACTCTCTTCGGAGCAGTGGACATTGTCCGTCAACTTAAACCTAGCCACGTGACAACCCTGACTAGAGGTTTTCTTTTGCTTTACCTTCTACCTCTTGGCCTTCTGGAAAGCCCTTCGGCGCGTCTACGCGTACGGCCGCCATACCACCTGAGCGGCCAGGGTTGACAACACAGCGGCGGCAACTCCACCCTGCAAGACCTCCTGGCGACATCACCACCTAGCTGATCCGCGGGCCACTAGCCTCGCTGACGGCGACGCATCACTGGCCTAGGGACGCTGCCTAGCTCCATTAACTGCAAACTATGAGTGTTCTACAGTATAGAGGTGAAGGCACGACACCACGATGAAGACACCAAGGCTCAATAAATTATTAGACTAGACCCTCTACACTAGATAAAATAACTAGTAAGTGGTAACCTACAACGTCACATGGTTCGCCTTGTACATATGCATATGTTACAACATGTCTCTAACTAACTTAGCTTTTGCACTCTCAAAGGATACTTTTACAGTGAGATTTTAAAATGAACTTGCAAAACAGTGCTGTGTACTTAGATCTAATTAAGTCCACTTAGTGAACAAGACAAACTGAAGATTCAATTCGATTAAAGCTCGTTTGAGGATAAAACACTTCAAATGCTTTTGTAAACGGTCTCGTGGTTCCAATTAAAATAGATTAAGCTCTTCTGTAATCATTGCGGGTGTTTTTGTACGTGGTAGAGACGAGTCGCGGCTTTTGCTGCCGCCGTGAAGGAGAGGCGTCTTGTGCTTCTGCGTTTCGTTCGATGAGTAAGGTAATCGGAGGCCCTCTGCCTCAGCTTCTCTCCTATCTCCAAAACACCTTTAAAGGCCGGCAAGGCACGTGGACGACGGTATTCACTTACTATCAGGTGAACCGCATGCTCGTTTGCCACCTTACCCATAGAAAAAACACGTTTTAAACTGCATGCTCGTTTTGCCCCTTTCCTATTAAAAAAAAGGGAGAGATTATGGATATCCATTGAGTACGGCACAGCGTACCGAAACTGGACCGTACAAGCCTTCTCTACTTCTCTGTCACCATGATGAGTGATGATGAAGCGTTGTCGGCTGGCTTCCGGTAATTGCCGTGACATTTCCAAAGCTTTTGCTCATAGTCGCCTCTTGGGACACAAACGTTGCTTCAATGAAGGCACACAGTAGTATGATGTTTCAGCAAGAATTATACAGATGGAGAATCGTTTCACATGCATTACCCCGTACTTCGATTATTCATCGAGTCGACGTTGTTTAGTATTCACGGAAGCGGAACGCCGTACACCGAATCGCTTTCCAAGACGTCATGTCACGATATCGTTCTCCACCGGCCAGAGAGAGACAGAGTAACCTCAAAATTATGGTACTTCTAACGTTAACGACGTCATATCGTTTTTTTAATGACGTCACTGCTTTTGCGGGACCATAATCGTTTTTTTTATGGGAATGGCGGCAAACTAGCAAGCTGTTCACCTGATGGTAAGTGATTACCGTCGCCCATGTACATCTCCAACACCAGGGGTGCTGCAGGTGCGTTTGCCAGCCTTTAAGGGTATTTCGGAGATGGGAGAGAAGATGAGGCAGGGGGCCTCCTGTTACCTCACTCACCGAACGGAAACGCAGAAGCACAAGATGCCTCTACTTCACGCCGATATTCTGCGAGGCCGTGGTACCGATCCAGTGGAGCCGGCCCATTCGAACAGCAGCAAAAGCCGCCGCTTAGCTCTACCACGTTTAAATCACATCATGATACCGAAAGCTTGACCTTGACAGGAAACTGTCGCACAAAGCAAGCCGCAGCTGCAATCGCTGCCCTCATTGGCTCGTATAGTCCCCTCCTCGCCCCGCACTTATGTCTCGGTGCGTACATAAGTGAAAAATAAGTTAAATAAAGGTAAACCATATCACCAAAACTACTAAAATTCCGGTACAACTCGTACCGGAATAAGTGCCTGCTGCTTGCATATCAGCCAGATTTTTTTTTTTTTGCATTTTTATCGTCAAGTTCTGAGCTTGAGGTACAGAAATATCATCAATAAAATGTTATAGATTTGTTATACAGAAACGAATTCTTAGATATTGAAAGTAATATATGAACCTATATTAATGTTTTTCCTTGAATTGAAAGACGCAATCAGCCTTGTTCTCAATTACTACTTTCTTTAAGGATTTCGTATTTATATATGTACATATACATATATAGATTGATACTAAAGTGAGCACCCTGACCACTAGGCTACCACGAGCTTTAGTATCAGAGAGCGCAATTGACCTGGGTTCGATCCCCGGTGCCGGCACCACTAAAATTGTTAATAGCAATTTTAATTGCTGTATTTACCACGTGCTCGGCGGTGAAAGAAAAACATGGCACGGAAATCTGCATATCTGAGAAATAATAATTATTATTTCGAGGATATGTGAAGCCTGCCAACCCGCACTGGAGCAGCGTGGCGGGTCCTTCCTGGCTCCTAAGCCATCTCTGATACTAGTATTTGAGAAGGAGGACTTAGCCCAGCAGTGGGCACTTACAGACTGTTACTTTACTTTACTTACTTTACTGCTTTTTTTTGCATTTTATCGTCAAGTTCTGAGCCTGAGGTACAGAAATATCATCAATAAAATGTTATAGATTTGTTATACAGAAACGAATTCTTAGATATTGAAAGTGATATATGAACCTTTATTAATGTTTTTCCTTGAATTGAAAGACGCAATCAGCCTTGTTCTCAATTACTACTTTCTTTAAGGATTTCGTATTTATATATGTACATATACATATATAGATTGATACTAAAGTGAGCGCCCGACCACTAGGCTACCACGGCTCTAGAAAAAGCAGACTTATTCGAAACAGCTTTGATTTATGAAGCGACGTTTATGTGAAAAGTGAAATTAGAAATGATGAATGAATAATTAATAATTCAGTTTATAGAAATAGAATTTAAATTCCTATTCACCGCTGAATGGTGAAACTCCGACACTTAATTTACGTGAATAGTAAATTTTGTGATGAATGAAAGAAATTGCTATAAATATTTTTTTAATCATAACTAGATTAAAAAATTTATAAACCGTTTCGGTACAAATATTAACTTTTAACCGGGGTCAGGGGCCCTAAAAGCCCTAAAAAGAAATACAATAAGTGTCTATATATCTTGTATAATCCTACTAACGCTTCTTATTTTAAGAATAAATTTCAGTATCGCTCTTCTACCCATGATAGGGTCCTTCGTTCCTCTGCCAATCATATGATAAGTATCCCGCAACATTTTACCCATTTTGTTGGTGGTTCCTTCACCGTTCAGGCTATACTTCTCTGGAACTCCTTGCCCGAAGACATTAGAAAAGCCTTATATAAAATTTCTTTCATACGATTGGTATGCGAACCCTTTTTAAACCATCTGATTATTGTTAGTATTTATTCTGATTTATTACATATGTTGTATATATTAATGCGTTTGTATGTATGTTTATATCTGTGTATGTATTTATGTATATATTATAGTATGTATTTGTATATGTATGTGTTTGTGTAGATATATATGCTTATACATTTGTATATGTTTTGATTAAGTAGTATATTTCTCGATTAGCCTTTTCATATTTATATTATTTTAAATTTGATACACCTATCACCACACATCTTCGCGCCCTGGGTTGACTGTTAGAGAATGCCAAAAGGCATTAAGTCCTTTTGTAATCCTTTTGGTGTTTACAATAAAGAATAAATAAATAAGCTATCTATACACCATGGCGCATATATCTTGCTGGAGTGGAACAACAGAACACAGAATGGCTTGATAATTGCCGTGGAATTTCGTGTTCATTCGTAAAAGCCCCGAACAAATTAATTGAGTTTCGTGATCTGACAATGAGCTCAATTTGGTGTCAGCCGCAGTGGAGACGCCAACAGCCGCGCCGAACTCGAACGAGATTGAAATGTTAACATTGATCTTGTGTCATCAGATACTGTATATAATAAGTACTGTCTACTCTGTGGAATAGGGTGCAAACCAGCAAGTGGCTCACCTGATGGCAAATGATTACCGTCACCCAAGTGCATCTGCAACACCAGAGGAGCTGCAGGTGCGTTGCCGCCATTTAAATATATCTGGAGGATGGGAGTGAGGATCGGGAGGCTGAATACTGGAGAGGAAGAGGGCCTCCGATTACCTCACTCGCCGAACAAAACGTTTATGGTCGTGATACCTTATAATATATAAGTACCAGGGTAACAGAGCTACGTTGGGTTGTCGTTGTAAAAAAAAACGGTAAATGAGATTAGGTCAGAAAAAAAAGTTGTAATTATTTGGGTGAAAACGAATTTTCACAGAGATGACACCTATCTAAATAAACTTAGATAGTAAAACATTATCTAAATACAAAATTGCATCAGAATCGTCAGCGCCGTTTCCGAGAAACCAATTACATAATAAAAAAAGAATTGCTCGTTTAAAGGATGTAACTTATAGAAATATTAACAAGGTTTAGAAGAAAACATAGAGTAATTAAAACGAACGTTATTTTATAAAAGTTGTTTCGTTCAAACTGCTTACCGTATGTTAGATTGAACATACGTGTATAGGTAAGGATGGCTTTTTATCCGTAAGGGCAATGCTACTCTCTACGGTGTTCGTCGAATTGTTACAACCCTAAGCGAGATTGCGTTTTAATTGGATTAGCGTTATCTTCTATTAACAGTGTTTATAGAGTTAACTAAATAAAATTATTTCATTCTATTCTCTATCTTAATTTTATTTGAAAATATCTTTGAAGTAAAATTTCACGTTCGGTTGATATCAAGCAAATTTGGGATATTTTAAACTATCTAGAACAATCGTAGGTTTCAGACTTAGGGGCTCTTAACTAAATCAAAAGTTTCTAATTAACGTGTTTTTAGGGAGTTGCAGAGTTTTTAAGCACCTTTTTGCAACTGTTTAGCCATTTCTCTTGGCAACACAGGCGGCGGGCGACCGACGAGCGTTGTCCCTTCGATGAAGCAGCTCTTTGCACTGCTGCCGATTCTGCTCCCCTCCCCGCCACGCCACCGCCCCGCTGGCGCTTCTGCTCCACTCCCCGCCACGCCACAGCCCCGCTGACGCTGCCGCTCCGCTCCACGCCGCGCCACCGCCCCGCTGGCGCTTCCGCTCCGCTCCCCGCCACGCCACCGCCCCGCTGGCGCTTCCGCTCCACTCCCCGCCACTCCTGTTCCAGCGTTACCTGTCTTTAAGGATATTTCGATGATGCGCGAGAGGATCTGGAGGCGGGATATGAGAGGGGGACAGGACCTCTGTGTACCTCATTCACCGAACAAAACGTACACGGTCGTGATAGCTTATATTATTTACTCGCATATTTTTTTAAGGTAACATGTCAACAAAAAACAATTATAACATTAAATTAAAAAAGATCCAACATTCCATAATTATAACAGGAAAAACCCCCTGCCCGATGAGATTAAAGCACCTCCTAATAGGAACTCATTTAAGAGATTAGTTCGTGAAATCCTAATGGATAGATTTTTTTAATATTTATATATATATCTCTTTTTATATATTTGTACACATATTTGTGTATCTTATATTATAAACATTTATTTATTATTTTATTACATAGTGAGTTTATATGTATATATAAACTTATTATTTTTTGGAGTCTGCTTATAGTTTTTTTATTCTTTATTTTGCACCTTTCACCATGACAAGGTTTGAGTGATACAGAATGCCACTTGGCATCAAGTCCGCCCATTGAAGCCTAAAGCTTACGCCTAAGCCTAAGTGAACAATAAAGAGTAATTGTTGGTGTACCAGTTGATAGTGCAATATCGCCCCCCCACCACCCTCTCCCACTTAATACACGGAAGAAGAAGAGAAGAAAGAAGAAGAAGAAGAGAAAAAGAATATTCAATTGTAACATTATATGGCCAGACTGGATACATTGTTATTAACATATATTATTTAAATGTTCTACAAAGTATTAAGGATATTATAATATACGTTTTAGAGATGTTAGAAAAAAATACATAGGACAATTCCGCATGAAAAAAAAACAATACAATGTAACATAAAGCGTGGTAGAGGCAAGCAGCGGATTTAGCTGCTGCTCGAATGGGCCGGCTCGACCGCATTGGTACCACGGCCTCGCAGTATACCGGCGTGAAGTAGAGGCATCTTGTGCTTCTGCGTTTCGTTCGGTGAGTGAGGTAACCGGAGGCCCACACCCCCTCCCTATTCTCTCCCCTTCCCTCCCATCTCCCAAATATCCTTAAAGACCGGCAACGGACCTGCAGCATCTACGGTGCTGCAGATGTATGTGGGCGACGGTAATCACTTACCATCAGGTGAACCGCTTGCTCGTTGGCCGTCTCTTCCATAAAAAAAAACATATTAACCCAGTCCGTAGAGAAGAATTCTTCACCTTCTTCTCTAGGTAATGTACACTTAACAGGTTAACATAACCTGTGTTTGCCTGTATCGTGGGTGGGTATTAAACATAAATCGTACACATACAAACTATTAAAAACATCGCCAATTTTGGTACGGGCGAGGAGCGAAACCACGACCGGTAGCGTTGAAGCTCACAACTTTGCCACTGCACTTACAGGACAGTACCGTCTAGCATTCATGGAATAAGGAATGATTATAATCCCATTAATAATAATTTCTCTCTTTCGGTTTCTCTCCCTTTCCCCCCAACCCTCGGCCGTCTGGTCTCCCCTGCCGAGGGCTTCCGTCTGGTTGGGTTGTAGTTTATTTATTTATTTTATTCTAACTGTATATCGAGCCCATCATCGAGATCGTCGAGTCACTCTACATAAATATCGCCCTCTCTATTCAATTCCATGCGTTCTCCACGTTGTAAATTAGAAATTTGGTAAAGTAGACGAGATTGTTCCAAAAAGATAGAGATGAGAGTAACAAAGCTTTGAGAGCAAAACTGTTGGAGGTCTTAATTAATTTGGTGAAGTGAATTTTCATGGTGGAATTTATATCATAATTACTTTGTACGGAATGCAACTTACCACAAAACACCTATTAATTAGCGCACTAGGCTTTGAACTTGTAATTTACACTCGATGTGTTGTTAAATAATACCACAACTGTATAGTGGTCTAAAGCGGGTACATTTAAATATTTTTTTTTAGTTTAACGAGAGGGGAAGCTCATACTATATTACGCTGATGCCTGTTATTTGGATACTACAGAGGAGCAACTAAATAAACTTGAACGCTTGCAAAATCTGACAATCCCTTTCATCTTCGGACTCAAGAAATTTGACCGAATATCTCAGTTTCGCAAGACCCTAAAGTGGCTTCCGACTTCGTAGGAACACTTGAATATTATGTCTCCTTTATAACATCTTGCACAACCCATCCTCTCCGTCATATCTCAGGAACCTATTATTCTTCGTTCACCCTCCGGACGTGCCATGCAGATCTAATGTTAGGACTCTCCTTATTTATCCTGTCCGTATATCTGGTTATTTATTAATATAATCTTTTATTGATTATAAAATATATTTCATTCTTAGTTACAATTTTATATGCTCAGCGTCAACAGTATATGTCTATCGCACACTAAACACTGACTAGAGAGAGGGGGAACCGTCTGTCCGAAACACGGCTAGCGCTGTGGGTAAGAGCGAGAGAGAAGGAGCCTGCCTACCTCTGCCGTATGCGTGAGAGAAAGGGAAGCCAGACAGACTGGCGCCGTAACGCGTTATGTAACGAAGCGCGTTACGTAACGAAGCGCTTTACTCTCCCATAAGAAGTTATCACTTCAATAAATAACGTTTGACAAGTGAAATGTATATTTATTGTGTTGATTAAATGATTTGATTTGAAGCTAAAAATCGAAATAAATACACGAAAATTAGGAAACACCGTGTATATCGCGTACTTATTCGAAAACTACTGAAGCCAGGTGACAACAAGTATAGTCTTCTGTACGATTCATTATCGATGCGCTTGTAAAGTACCCAGCACTTTTTGTATTATAAAATCATTAATCACCGGTCGTTTAATTATTCATGTATAAACACTACTCGAATGAGATTGATTCTCAAACAGCGCGACATCAACAAAACAACGCAAGTGACGCTCCTCCCTTACCGTGTCCGACCTGCCTGTGGTTGTATGATGCCCCATTTAGAACGACGTTCAATTTTTTTTTTTTTTATCGAAAAGACGGCAAACGAGCAAGCGGCTCAGCTGATGGTAAGTGATTACCGTCGCCCACATACATCTGCAACAACATAGATGCTGCAGGTGCGTTGCCGGTCTTTAAGGATATTTGAGAGATGGGAGGGAAGAGGAGAGGAAAAGGGAGGGGGAGTGGGCCTCCGGTTACCTCACTCACCGAACGAAACGCAGAAGCACAAAATGCCTCTACTTCACGTCGGTATTCTGCGAGGCCGTGGTACCGATCCGGTCGAGCCGGCCCATTTGAGCAGCAGCAAAAGCCGCTGCTTGGCTCTACCACGACAATAATTCAATGTTATTTTACAACTTGCAAAATAAACTGTGCGACCCACACCGGCTGGTGAAGCTCTTCATCAGCCTATTTGAGTCCTGTACTGACCGTATTTCTTGAAGAAAAGTTAAGTTCACCACGTTACGCAAGCGGGTAGGTGTGTCCAGTCCCGGATTCCCATCACTAGTCCGTGGAATTTGGGTTCGCCGAAATCAAATCCGACCCTCGTTCGTCTGCAGACGGGATGTAAATTACCTCACCTAACAAGGTAAAAGGTTCGGGGAGAATATATACCAAATTTGTATTGCAGTAATTAAAAGGAACACTGTCTGTACACGCCAAAAAGACTGTCTGTGTATATGTCTGTACATATCTCAGCTTCACCTGGCGAATAGGAGAGCTTCGGGCGCCACCTCTCGGCCACAGATCGTAACAACACGCGCGTGATTGTACACGAGCGTATGCATAACTCTTATCTAAATCCCAGGCCTGTAGATGTACTGGTGAAACCATGAACAGGTGGATTCTGTAACATCACCATGTCGCCGGGGAGCCGTAGATGATCGCAACGCAAATAAAGGTGTGAAGTACAGGTGAAGCAAGCAGGAAGGTGAATATGCAAAGTAACACTGGTCCTTCGTAAAAAAAAAAACCATGCATATATACGAACCCAGTCTCTCCCGGTTGCCAGAGCTATCTTCCGTAACCCCTGTAGTCAATTGCTACTGGCAATACTGTTTATTAAGTAAAATTACTAATATTCCTAGAGCCGAGGTACCCTAATGGCAGTGCGCTCACTTTAGTTTCATAGAGCGCGAGTGACCTGGGTTCGATCCCCGGTGCCGGCACCACTAAAATTGTTATTAACAATTTTAAATGCTGTATTTACCACGTGCTCAACGGTGAAGGAAAACATCGTGAGGAAACCTGTATGTCTGAGAAATAATAAAAATATTATTTCGAGGATATGTGAAGCCCGCCAACCCGCACTGGAGCAGCCTCGCGGACCCTAAACGGCTCCTAAACCCTCTCTCATACTCGTATTTGAGAAGGAGACTTTTGCCCAGCTGTGGGCACATACAGGCTGGTACTTTACTAATATTCCTGTTAACTCTCCAACTAAGCATTAGAGCTCGTATCAGGAGTGGTTCACGACAATGGTCGAATGGCGGGGCTCGAAATTACGACGTCATGTTTCGTAGTCCGCACCCTAAACCGTTCGGCTATTGGCGCTTAGTGGCGCAAAATAAATGACATTGAATTTATCCGTTTAAAATGAAACACATAATTAGTTCAGAAAGACGTAAAAGGGGATCTCCGTTACACGGTTCTATTTATTAGCCCCGGGCGATGTTAACTTTAAAAGATCCCCCTCGCAATGTTTTCATACATAATTCCCGACAATTTGACTGCAAGTTAATTAGATTAAAGGAACTGTTGTGTAGCTGGGCTAGACGTTACATTTGCTAATTATATAAGTAATGTAAGGTAAGAGCCGTGGCAGCCCAGTGGTCAAGGCGCTCACTTTAGTTTCATAGAGGGCGAGTGACCTGAGTTCGGTCCCCGGTGCCGGCACCACTAAAATTGTTAATAGCAATTTTAAGTGCTATATTTACCACGTGCTCAGCGGTGAAGGAAAACCTGCAAATCTGAGAAAAATTTAAAATATTGTGAATGGCCTGTGAATGTGAAGCCCGCCAACCCGCACGCACTGGAGCAGCGTGGTATGCCCTTCCCGGCTCATTAACCCTCTCTGATACTCGTAGTTGTTTTAATGTATGGCTACACTCGGTTGTCCCGCCACTTTGTTCGGACAGGGTAGCCACGACACACTCAACACTATCTTCAATTCACAGTATAACCACTGTCGTGTTCCGGTTCGAAGGGTGCAGAGAGCTGGTGAACAGGCAGCAATGTATCTCATTTCGGTCCTCAGACTTTGTTAGTTCTTAACTGAACGCGGTAGAGCCGAGCGACGGCTTTAGCTGCTGCTCGAATGGGCCGCCTCCACCGGGGTAGTGTCGAAACCTAGTAGAATACCGACGTGAAGTAGAGGCGCCTTGTGCTTCTGCATTTCGTTCGGTGAGCGAGGTACCCCTACTTCCAACTCCCAACTCCCATCACCCATATGTCCTTAAAGGCCCGCAACGCACCTGCAGCTTCCCTCGTGTTGCAGATGGACGTGGGTGACGGCCGGGTGAACCGTCTGCTCATTTGTACCTTTTAGCTTCTTTATATATATAACAATTTTGATGATGCCGGTATCACACCTCCAAAGATGACCACAAAGCTCGGCCCTGAGCCACCTGCATCCACCGACTTTCCACAACGCTGAGCAGATAGTCACTCCATCTTGTGAGTCATGTTTTCCTTTCACCGCCGAGCAGGTGATAAATGGTCTTAAAATTGCTATCAACAATTTAGTGGTGCCGGCACCCCGGGGATGTGAGTGCCCCAGTACCACGGCCCTGAAACGGCTGTGAAAGTGAATAGAGCTTTCGGTTGTGGACTTTAAATGGGCTAATGAAGAAGAACTTGAAGAATTATTGGTAGAAACTTGTTACTACGTAACTAATTTCATCTATTTGCACAATCGTCCCCTAACGCCTTTGCTTTGTTACAAGCGACTTAATTTCATTACTTATGTAAATTGAAAACCTTAACTAAATAATTAAGGAATTTTCTCCTGTCTCAGAAATGTACTGTTTATTTCATTAATCGGATTATTAATAATTAGCGTAAAGTTAATAAAAGTGGTTTAAGTTTTCCACGTGCTCGGCGGTGAAGGAGAACGTCGTGAGGAAACCTGCATGACATGAGAAATAATAAAAAAATATATTATTTCGAGGATATTTGAAGCCCGCCAACCCGCACTGGAGCAGCGTGGCGGGCACTTCTCGGCTCCCAAACCCTCTCTGATATTCGTGTTTGAGAAGGAGGCCTTTGCCCAGCAGTGGGCACTTACTGGCTGTTACTTTACTTTACTAAAGGAATGTAATGATAATGTGTCAAGGGTATTTCCGTTAACAAATGCAACAATATTAAATAATTTATGAAGTGAATTAAATATGAAAGCTTCAGTCATTTTATTTTAATTATGCAATTTTACATACCGGAAATACACTATTTATTTTTTATTACTTATGGTCGATTACCGCATAAAGTCTGTATAAAAGCGGATTAACCTGTAGCAAAGGCATCTTATTGAAAATCAGATCTCAACGCGTAAGGCGAAGCTCTGCCTGTTCGAAATAAATACTTAAAATAGTCACGAGTATTTTATTAGGTTTAACATTTGCTTATACTTTGTGTGGAAACTATTTTAAATCGTACGTTAGGAATATTACGTCACGTTATGGCGAAGGGCAAGGGAAAATGTAGGCGTACGTTAGCATATACGTATTCATACAATTTCCCAAATGGGTGTTCAGCGTCTCATCTATAAATATTGTGTATTTGAAATGAACATTCCAATGGAGTGAAACGTGTACAATGTACACTGCACTTTATGTTCATGAAGTTAGGGGTTATAAATGTACGTCACAAATAATATTATTGTATTTATGTACATATGCGTACTACTATTTATTAGTAATGTAGTTACTAGTTTAGTCATTTATGGTTCTCTTAGTTCTTTTACGCGCCACCATAAAATTTCACCACACCATAGGTTGACTGATAGAGAATGCCTATAGGCATTAAGTCCGCCTTTTCTATCCTTCTATATAAAGCAATGCAATAGAGATTAAATTAATAAATAAATAAATAAATATAGTAGTTATATAGTATAACCTTTTTTTTCTCCATATGAAAGGACGCATACCTACTGTAGTGTTCACTTATTTTAGGTACACTTAGTTAACCATAACATTAGACGGACATCGGCTCACATCGCACGCACTACGTCTCTACTCCGCTTCGGCTCGATCACGAATGACCCCCGCTCTTACTAACACAGTGTTTATAAGCCCTTTGGTTCCTACCGCGGACCGCGTATAGCATTGCCTGAGACGACAGAATTATACATACATATTATAAATACATTGATTTACATCTCTTTATTAGTTTGTATTTACAGTATACCCCTTTCACATACACTAACATGTCAACTTTAGTCAACTGCTCAAAATAGGCGTTTCCATGAAAACGCCAGCGAAAGTCGATTTTTTCTTTGAAGATTTCCCCACATTCACCACACTTGGTCAGCAGGTTGCTGCACAAGTGAGCGTTTTTTTTTATGGGAAAGGCGGCAAACGAGCAAGCGGTTCACCTGATGGTAAATGATTACCGTCGCCCGCGTACATCTGCAACACCAGAGGTGCTGCATGTGCGTTGTCGGCCTCTAACGGTATTTGGGAGATGGGATGGGATTGGGCGGAGGATGGGGATGGGGAGATACCTCTACTTCATGTTGATAATCTGTGAGGCCGTGGTACCAACCCATTCGAGCAACACCCAACCTAGCACTAGTACTTTCTATTGTTCGCGGTAGTTAGATATTCTACCTTCATTCGGTCGCTGGAGGCCCCTTTTGTTGCCTGTCATGCACCACGTGTAGATGAGATTGGCATTTTGGAGAAAGAGATGACCATTCTTAGACCGCGCCTTGTAATACACTTTATTTAATGATTTATTGTATTTACGCGAATACTATACATTAGAAACTTAGCGATTATTAACAGATTCGAACGCGTTTAATTAACTTATTGTAACGAAACACTCCAAACGAGTTCGATCCTTTAAGTGGAAGGATCGTACCGATTCGATTTTCGAAACTTCTGTAATATTTGTATCGTTACCCTTGACACTAAGACGGTGACAGGCTCACCACCTGTCACGCGGTCTCTTGTTGTCTCTTTGTTGAAAAGTTGGTTGAAAGGACAAAAATGACCTCTGAACATCTCAGTATTGGTAACGATCATATCGTACATAGATTATCTCCGCATGAACCTAAACTTGGTTGAAAGTCAACCTGCACAGTATTGCTGGAAGTCTTTGCATGCATGTTTTTTGTTTTGTACCAGCCTGTAGGTAAGAACTATGTCTGGCTGCTCTTGTTATGATGATAATAATAATAAACGACGGCATTTGTGATACCACAGATAATAGAGTCGAGTCAAAGATTAAATATTATGTGTTTCATAAACATTGATTAGTGCTGCGATTTCAACCCGCCAGCAGCTGTCATTGTAGTTACGAACTTTTTAAGCTTTCGTTTATTTTTTTAGTGCGCAGTTGTTGTGCAACGGAATCCACGTTAGTGCAGCTTTAACTTTATATTACGAGTATTTTGGAACTTTGTTTTATTCATGTTATATATAGAGGCTTTGCTTGAACAAAATTCAATTCGTTATTCATAAATTTGAACATTTCAAATTCGAGTAAAATCGAGGTGAAACTAAACAAAATCTAAGCTTTGAAAATATCTACATTCATTCGCTTAGTATAGATAGATAGAGCCGTGGTAGCCTAGTGGACAGGACGCTCTCTTTAGTTTCATAGAGCGCGAGTGACTGGGGTTCGATCCCCGGTGTTGGCAATACTAATTTTTTTTAATAACAATTTTGATTGATTTGTATTTAGCACGGGCTTGGCAGTGAAGGAAAACATTGTAAGGAAATCTGCATGTCTGAGAAATAATAAAAAAATATTATTATTAGAGGATATGTGAATCCCGCAAACCAGAACTGGAGCAGCGTGGCGGGCCCTTCCCCGACTCCTAAATCCTCTAAGATAAGAAGGAGGCCTTTGCCCAGCTGTAGGCATTTACAGGCTGCTACTTTACTTTACTTAAACATAGTTATTTGACACCAACTCGAAACAGCTTATGTCCAGGTAAGATGCTCATCACCACATCACATTTTTAACGTGGTAGAGCCAAGCGGCGGGCTTAAGCCGCTGCTCGAATGGGCCAGCTCGATCGGATTATACCACGACCTCGCAGAATACCGGCGTGAAGTAGAGGCATCTTGTGCCTCTGCGTTTCGTTCGGTGAGTGAGGTACCCGGAGGCCCACTCCCCCTCGCCATTCCACTCCTTATCCTCTCTCCCGTCTCCCAAATACCCTTAAAGGCGGCAACGCACCTGTAGCTCCTCTGGTGTTGCAGATGTATCTGGGCGACGGTAATCGCTTACCATCAGGTGAACCTATTGCTCGTTTGCCGCCTTTCTCAAAAAAAAAATCTAGCAATCACCGAAGGTGGTGACTGGTTATGTCGGGATCAACATTGAGGATATCAGACCGACTAAAACCCCCCACACGGTAGATACGCTGTTGGCCCGCTGGCCTCCACGGCTCCGGCGGAAGAGATTCGCGAGCAGAAGGCACGCAAGTAAAGAACATACTCCTTTTATTTGTGTCTCGTGAGGGAAAGGCGCAGGCAAACACCCACCAGACCGGTTATGTCTGGATCAGAATTATGTGCCAGACCGACTAAAACCCCCACGGTAGACATGCTGGTGGCCCGGTGGCCTCCACAGCTTCGGCGGTATACATGCTGGTGGCCCGGTGGCCTTGACAGCTTCGGAGGAAGTGACTCGCGAGCAGGAGGCCAGTTGAGCGAGTCGGGTAAAAAACAAGGAGCACTTTAACAATAGCAGGCGAAAACGGATTGCATATTCCCTTTGCAGTAACACTAGCTCGCTATGTGATAAAAGGAACACCATTTAAAAAAACCTCGGGATATTTAATATACTCAAGCGGTCAACGTCCCACTTCGAGGTTTTACTTCGTGCTCGCAAAATTCGTTACCATTCATACATTATATTACACATGGATAGACTTAAAGGAATTTCTATATAAATAATCGTAAAGATTTATATTGCTTCATATCTAATCCTGCTTATTCTCTTTTCTATCTTAAATGATGCTACCTCTCCTTTTTACCTAAAGGATAAATTTCAGTTTGTGTTTTCAACTCATGACCGGGTCCTTCGCTCTTCATCTAATCATAAGATTAGCATTCCGCAACACTTCAACGATTTCGTTGGCAACTCCTTTACTGTTCAGGCTGCACTACTCTGGAATTCCTTGCCTGAAGACATTAGAAAAGTGTCATCGTTCAAGAGACTGGTACGTGAACACCTTTTCAAGACATCCACTTAGTGGAATTGATATCATCGGTCATTGTAATTATAATAATATTTTGTATGCTGTATGTATGTGTATATATGTATACGTATATTTATATATATATTTATTTATTACATGTATTCATATTTGTTTATATGTATTTATTCCTTCAGTATGTTGTAAGTGTAAGTTATTCATGTATTTTAGTTCTTTTTTTTAACAAATTTAATGTTTGGCACCCTTACAATATCTCTCCGTGCCCGGGTTGACTGGCAGAGAATGCCAAGAGGCATTAAGTCCGCCCGTTGTAATACTTTTATTTAAAGGTATTCAAATAAAGTTCAAATAAATAAATAAATAAACCATCCCTAGTAGCCTATAAGCTTGCTGAAAACTTGTTTTTACTTTGATTGTAAATTCATTATGAAACACGATACAACGTTGCCACAACACACTTGCAGCTTCTTTGTTAGGTTGAGTGGGACCAGCAGCTGCAAGCATTTAGGGTTTCTACTGGAATACCATTTTATTTAGCAGCACATAACATTATCTAACAACACATAGTATACTAATTAACACATGTTTAGGTATTAGTTGTAATTTTATTAGTTTTTAAAATATTATGTGTAGTATTATGCTACTAAACAAACATATAATAAATAATATATATCGGATATATGTGTTCAGGGCCTTAAATTCACGGTTACATTGATTTTCTAGTGGTAGGAGTAATGTCTGCTTTACTGTGATACCCACACTAGATAACAATCTGTATCGTGGGTGCCTATACGATTAACGTTTAGTTTTAGAGCCTTGCCATGGTTGAAACGATATTATGATGAATCATAATAGTATTAAAGAATAACAAATGTGAACAAAAATATTTTAATGTAATCTGTACAATACATAAAACAGATAGAGTAAATGAAACTATACATATAATAAATAAATAAATAAATAGTCCTTTGTTTAAGTTTAAGTAAACTATAAAAGTTAAAATATGGGTAACTAAGGTTTTTAACACGAAATCATCGTTGTCATAGCAATTTAAAACAATTCAGATGATATAAACACCTGTCTGAAGTAACCATAGCAAAATTTCCGCAAACTTCCACTGTCGATATTTCAAACTTCTTGCAAGTCTCAATTCAATTTCTATTGCTAACAGAAAAAGAATTCTTCAATGCTAACGCATACTCTTTATACCATGCCATAACCATAATACATCAGCCCATTTATGCCACTGCTGAACCTGGGACTCCCTTTGAAGGCGCCAGCCATAGCTGCTAGATGATACTGGTGGGATAGCGGGCAAACGTGCAAGCGGCTCAGCTTATGCTAAGTGATTACTGATGCTAATGTACTGCAACTAGAGAGGACCTGCAGGTGCGTTGTTGATCTTTAAGTATATTTGGGGTGGAAGTGAAAGAGGAAGAGGATCTCCAGTTACCTTCACTCACCGAACGAAACGCAGTGGCGTGAGACGGTCCATTCAAGCCGCCGCTTGGCTCTACCGCGTAC
This sequence comes from Bhutanitis thaidina, assembly GCA_029286595.1. NCBI lineage: Eukaryota > Metazoa > Arthropoda > Insecta > Lepidoptera > Papilionidae > Bhutanitis > Bhutanitis thaidina. Next base: position 397,622 of record JAGSMS010000020.1, on the reverse strand, counting down.
CACTTTACACAGGGGCGTTACACAATATTCTTTTTTCAAATGTGATTCTAAATTTAATCTGCACCTTCTTTGAAAACTTCCATAACTACAGAAAGACAGAAAGGTCATGGTAATTCAGCAGTCGTGCAGGTTATGCAAGTTCTGTTCTGATCATGACGGTCCAATCATTTGTCTCATTTACATGTCTATTGGATACTGAAAATGAATCATTGATGTAACCAGTATGTTGTTATATCGAATTATTGTTACATAGTGTTACACAATAGCAAATCGATCGTGCTTCATTTACATATGTCTATGTACTTACACTATTAGAGTGCAATAGCTTATACCAAAGAACGGACAAGGATCGGATTCAATAAAAAGCACAAAAAAAGCTTTCAGTATTGGTTGTTTAAATACATGTAAATTACATAACGTTGAGAGATTCCAACTTCTTCACCGTAATATACACAGGCAAATTGTCGATAAATAATTTTTTTAAGATAAATAAAAAATATATAGGGTTTTTTTCATTTATTTCTTTTATTTATAGGTATTTTATTAATCAGAAATTTAATTGTAACTTCTTTGTTTTATCGTATTATATTTATATATACAAACCAAATGAGAATATATATAAATACTTCCAAATAATAATATATAGCATTCCTTAGAGGTTAAATTAAATTAATTTATTCTTTCAAACCAAAGACTGTCTATTATAAGTAAAACATTACGTAAAAACTGTTAATATAGAGGTCCAAAATAAAATCGTATAAAGAAAAACTATTTATTAGAATGAAATCTAGAATAATTAAATCTATCTCAAGATATGCAACTTAATTGAAGAACTCTATTGTGACACTCTAATCCTGCCCCACGCCTCCCCATTATGAACTTTATAGTGGTTAAGAGCAGTGTTTAATGCATTGTATTTAATGCAGATGTGGGCAGGCGATTAAGCCCTAAAAGGCACACTAATTTCCAATTAACTCTGCAAATTTTGTTTTTCGATTAAATTTAAAGCTCCATGGATATGTACTAACGCTTTGCACTTTAAATTACAAATTTAAATTCCACACACCAGCTCGGTGCCGATCGGCAAACATCACACGGGCACAATTTAAACAGAGGCGCAATTAATTTTGTCCGCGATACAGCAGACATGAACTCCATACGGTATCAACGACAATGAATATTAAACGGTTCGTCGAAAATCTGACGTTGTGAAATGAAACATACTGCGGCTTTGTTTACCTGGAAATGTCGAATTATAATATAACATATTGTCTCTGTTTAGAACAGGGTACCGGGTTGGCACCCCACCCCTTCACCTATTGGGATGTCATGTCAATGCCAGTTACTACACTCCATAGAGTCAGTGATTCGTTTAAGGGGCAATGTATACTTTTCTACAACAATACCTTTGATACCCCCTTCCCCTTTCCATCACCGAACGACTAGACGCGGCGAGCAGTTCCACCCTTATGTTGTAGACATTCCTCCATTACGCACGAAGCTGTTTGCCTCTTCTTTCTTTATGCGGGACGGCTAAGGAGTGGAACTCCCTGCCGAGGTCAGTTTTTCAAATTGAGGTCAAACGCAAGCCTATATTTCATAAAAAAAAAAACAAAATCCCAGCAAGTGCGCGAACACTTTATGGAAAGGGTTATTATAATATAAAGGAATACATATTTGATAATAACCATCTAGAAGTCTCTAGAAAAAGAAGTGTAATATTAGACTATTAACGCGTTTTGTTTTGAAAAAAAAAATACTCAAACAGTCGGAGTTGCTTTCGACGGTTTCTTCCCCGTCAGAGGAATCTCACGAAACGGTGGTAGATCTTAAATAAAAATGACGTTTGTCAAGTGAAATGTGTTTCTTATGTATGTATGTATATGTATGTATGTACATATTCACGCCTTGTTTCCACCGGGGTAGGCAGAGTCAATCTTCTTCCACGGTCCTGACATACGTCTTCCGCTTCTCCCACTTTCGCATGCATACTCGTTGGTTTAGAGTACTCTTGACCTGGCCTTTTTTCAGAACGTCTCCGATTTGATCGTGAAATGTTCGCCTAGGTCTTCCTCTCCCGACTCTACCATTTCCACTCGTCTCATAAATGTGTTTCTTATGTTGAATAAATGATTAAATATGATTATTTCTACCGCCTGTTAGCAGTTGACCATTGTTCCGGTTGGAAAGGTATAAAGCGAAAGTATAATTGGATGCTGTGAGGCATCCATCCCAGTCCTCAGGGGTGACAACGCTTCTGTAACCTTCTTCGATTGCAAATGTTTGCCACTTACCATAAGATGGACTGTTACCACGTTTGTTACTTCAATCCAATTAACAAAAAGTTACAGAGTAACATTGATATTTTTCACCAACCTTTGTACTTAAGGAGGAATTGGTTCAATCTCCACTTCAGACAAATAGTTGGGGATCGCAGAACCTGGATATTTGCAGTTTAGACACTGCCTATCACTGGTCAGATTAATCTAGGACGAACATTTGTTCAATGAGGCGGTTTTTCCTCTGTCTGTCCCTGTATTCTGATGAGGGAGATATGATTGGTCAGACATTCTCTGGAGACTGGAATGGGATCTCTTTTCTATTGCTATCTGAGAAATATAACGCCGCTTATATAGATATAATAATCTATTAACGGCGCCACAATACGGCAGGATGCCTGGAGAGGGCAGTGGTGGGGGTTGTGGTTAGCGTGACTGCTGAGAAAAAAACAAATTATTGACTTTCGCATCTCGTCGAGAAACGTAGTCACACGAAATTGTTTGTGAAATATTGGCGTTGACCCCTGATTAGAGATGAACAGAGCCGTGTGTATTAATATTGCTTTGTAGCGCTTCTTCTGTTAGTCAATAAGGAGAGCCGTATGCGCGTGAGGTTGACGTTAGGAGATAGTTTTTTTTTTTTAGAAACGAACCAAACGTGCGAGCGGCTTACGATGCGTTACCGGTCTTTAAAGATATTTGGGAGATGGGAAGGATGATGGGGAAGGTTGTTGTGGGAGGGGGCAGTGGGCTTCCGATTACCTCAATCCCAATTATACTCTTCCAAACATCATTGATCTTACAACAGAAAAATTGTAATGTATAGCCACGATATCTGAATGGAAACAGGATACCCTTCGCTAAGATGCTTGCACCATTCAGTTTTCCAAAAAGTGTACCTTATTATTATAGTGGACTTGAACAATATGACGGCAACTGGCTCACCACCTGTCACGTTGTTTCAAATATAAACTCTGTAGAAAGGAGACCTCTGACCTCCCGTTCATTGGACATACGATCGATATAGCTACTTATTTATAAAAGAGAAATTCTCGCTACACGCAATAAAGTTAAAGAACACTCAAGTTTAAACTGAACAGAAATAACCCTGCAAATGTATTGAGACGAATATAAAATAAGAAGGAATATCATATATACCCAGGACTAGGTTAATCCTCCGACCCCAACACACGCGCGTGTCAGCGTGACAGGTGCTTTGATGAATGGAGCTCAGGGATGAAACTTGTAAACGTGGCGTCTGAAGTTAGTTCATAAATAAAGGATCATCGCCGGCAAGTCTTTTATATCACAAAGAAGAGATAATCGATGAACGTACTGACAGAAGAGTCTATTCTAACGATAGCTATATATCGCTATATATGAGTTCATTTTTAAATTAATGAAGACAAGGACGTTGCTTGCGTTTACGGCGTCGAATGTCTCATTGTTATCACACTCATATGATATTTAACTGGGCTGGGCTGCGTTCGGGAAGCTACGTCATGTCTTCTCGTCGTGTATACCACAAAACCTCAAGAGCAAAGTATACAACCGGTGCGTGTTGCCAGTGATGACATACGAAACTGAGACACGGTCCTTCACTGCAGGCCGGATGAGGAAGCACAAAGTTGCTCAGCGCGCTATGGATAGGGCTATGCTCGGTGCTTCTCTGCGCGACAGTAGTCGTCTGCAATGATGATATCCGCAGCAGAACTAAGGTAACCGACGTAGTCACAAGGATCAGCAAGCTGAAGTGGCAATGGGCCGGCTACATAGCTCGCAGAACCGACAACCGTTGGGGGAAAAAGGTTCTCGAGTGGCAGCCACGTAAAGGCAAACGCAGCGTGGGACGACCCCCCACAAGACGAAGTGATGACCTGCGCAATGTTACGGGAAGTCGATGGTTGTAGGTGGCTCAGGACCGTGCTTTATGGTAATCGCGGGAGGCCTATGTCCAGCAGTGGACTTGTAGTAGGCTAAAGTGATGATAAAGATGATAATATTCAAGTAATAATAATACACTCACTATTTATTAGTTCATTGCCTACTCCATATCGCGCACCTTCCTTTCATTAAAGTGGTATAATACTCGGGGTCTTTAGATCTAAATATAAATGAGGATCTCTATATGGACTGTAAAACTAACCTGGATATAGTCTGGATACATGTTAACATTTTAACCATGCGAGCTACGGGTTATCGCCAAGCGGCGGCTCTGGCAGCTGCTCATACTCACCCCACTGGTCGGTCGGTGGGCGCAGTACTTCCGTCACCGCCCTGACGCTATTGATGCTACCCCCCATTACTGATCTGCGAGATTTGAGCGCAGCTTATTCGGATCGATGTTCTACTATTGCCGAGTGAGAAATAAAAAAATACTTTGGTAATATCGCTTACCCCTGTAACAGGGATAGCCAGAGATATTAAAATCCCCACCCTCCCCCACTTTTCAAGTATTCGGGATATAGAGTGTGACGGGTGACGAGCCTCGTCCGTCGTAGCTGCCGAAGATTGCCATTATATGATTAACGATTAACGATATCAATGGGAAAGAAAGTAGTGGCAAATTCTTACGGCGCGACAGAAATAAGGAAATACTATTGAAATATCACATATTAATAGTAATGTTTAGGTTGGCAGCTAGAATCCAGCCGGAGATTCTTCGGACCCCCCGCCTCGCCGTTACCATGGCTGTCACCATGGCCAAGACCAGCGAGGCCGCCGGGGACTGGGGGCCATTGCTTTCATTTACCTCTCGTCATAGGGGACGGTTTGCCATAGTTGCCACGACACGACGAGCGGGTTGGCAATCGTAGTTTTTTTTTTTTGGTCTAATGCAGGAAGATGCTGCTGCACATCTCTTGTGAGAAAGACTAACTGTGCGTTGGGGTTTCACCAGCGTTATATTTGAATTATACATGCCTGTTTCATATACATGGTGAGTATATGATCGAGGTTTTAAATTACTGCTCCTCTCCTATAGGTCATAGCGTGATGTTATTTAGCCTATAACCCTCCTAAATAAACGGTATATCTTAAACAAAGCTAATTATTCAAATCGGACTGTAATTTAATTCAAACACAACAATGAAGAGTTTTTATCTTCATTGTTGTGCATTGTATATTAGTCTATACTAATATGCAAGTATAACTTCTTAAGCTTCATGTGGAAAAACGAATCAAAACAACAATGAAATCTAATATAATTAATAATTTATTTTTGAAATCATAATTACAAATACAACCACTATAAACTTTTTACAATATAAAAACATTAAAAATGTCACATTTATTTTGCTTATATTAACTACGAAGTTCATTTAAAATATACAATAGTAAATATAATTTTAAAGTATTTTCTTTCATTGTTACATCAATATATTCGTATTTTAATTATGATTATTTTTAAATATATATATTATACCGTTCACACATATTTCCATAACAATTTATAACCAAAATTCTTAAGATTTTTTTTTATATACATCAATGTTATTACAATCTATGTTAAGTACCAGTGTAATGATTTGTGCCGTGGTGACTTATAAACATTTACCACCCGAGTCGGTGGTCGGGAATGAACTTGGGAATATTCCATATACGACAGCGATACAACGTATAGATGGTTTTTCTTCTTATATACATGTAATAAACTTGTCTGCAAGGGCGACAAGCTTTTATATTAATATTTTTAAATTGTGAGCACACAGGAAAGAAAGAACAAAAGAAAGACAGGAAGTTGAAGAACAACAGCCACAAAGTCAAGAGGCATCTAACATAGCATTCGCCCATCCGGCGCTATCAAATCAAGCAAATTCTCCAATTGGAAATGCTCTATTCGAAGAAGAATTGCAGAAGAAAGAAAAAAAGATTTGCACAATCGTTCATCATCATCCTAAATAAAACACCAACGGAATGAGAGCGATGGCAGATTTAATTACGCCACCACCCACCACCGGGTTCAACCGGGTACAGAATTGGAGCCACCGCTTTATAACATAGCTGTCTAAAAATTGATGGATTCAGAGTTCTGAGTCCAATTGAAAGCCAAATTTCGTGTATTGGATATACAAAAGGGTAAGTATAGAGTAAAAAAAAAAGTAAAATAGCAGTCTCAATGCCCGCTGCTAGGTAAAGACATTTTCTTATATTTGAGAGAATTTTGGATCTGAGAAGAGTCCGCCAAGGTGTTCCAGTGCAAGTTGGCGGACTTGACCAGTCCTCGAAATAATATTTACTTTTCTCTTTAATTATTACTCAGCTATGCCGATTATTCTATCAGATATGTTCACCGCAAAGCACATGTTAAAGGCAGCACTGCAAATTGCTATTAATAATTTCAGGGGTGCCGGCAATGGGTATTGAACCCAAGTCACTCGCGTACTATGAAATTAAACCAAGCGCACGGATCACTCCAAATTGTAGCTGGATGATGATGTAACTGCATTAGAGATCAATCTGTCTCATTTAACTTTATATATTAGACTTCATTGATAAAGTTTCCACTTCTTGCTTTGAACTAAACACCATTGTATCTTCTGGTGTCTCTTAAATCTCTAAGTCTATTACCGTGAAGACTTGTCTCCGTGCTGCAGTAGCTGTTGCGTCTGATCCGGCGCTCGATCCTGTGCGTCCGCTCGTGACTCTGCGACCGGACGCGAAGCAAGTGTGCGCCGTCTGTGGTGTGGTTGATTGTCGTTTCGTAGATGCTGGAATGCTCTCTGCTGTAACGACCGGTTATCCTTTTGACTTTCCTACAGCAAAGGGTTTCTCTGAATGCGGCCTTGTACCTGAGGACAGACATAATACTTTGAAAAATTAATGTGTCCTGTTTGGGTTGTACACATCTCATTCCTTGTGTCGAAACTAATAATGCAACAACACAAACGCAAAAACAAACGTTTGTCTTGTTTCCGATTGATGGCGACGTTTCTTCTTCTTCTTCTTCAGCCTTCTTGAATCACTGCTAATTCACATTTGTTGATAGGTTTGCCCATGCTCACCACTGTGATTACTGTCAACAGTCGATACTCAGAGCTTCGTTTGTTAGTTAACAGACGGTAACCCCAACCTCCCCCCCTCCCTCCCCTAACTTCCCCTTCAAAGCCGTTAACGTAAGCTTATGTTAAATGGACGTAACAAACTGTGCAGCACGCACCGTCGGCTCATGCTGTTATACAATATTGGGTTGACAGTGGCCGAGATGTAGTAGAACACTCCGGCGACGTTGAATAGCGTCTCGTTGATCGTGTGGTAGTACTTGGAACTGGTGCCGTAGATGAAGAACAGGCGCTGGAAGTGGAAAGGCGCCCAGCATACGTAGAACGCTATGACTACCGCGGCTGAAAGAAAACCGTGTTATAATTATGAAGAGTACATCGTCATTGTCATCATTAAAGCCTGACACAAGTCCACTGCTGAACATAAAAGCGGTGGCTTTGATGTTGCTCGAATAGGTTGACTCGATCGGGATGGTACCACGGCCTCGCAGAAAACCAGCGTGAAGAAGAGGCTTGATCTTGAGCTTCTGCGATTCGTTCAGTGTGTGACATAACCGGGGGATAGAGCCCCTGCTAAGAGAGAGGAGTGAGAGGGGTAGGGAAGCAGAGGCTTCCCTACCCCTCTCACTCCTCCCTCGTCCAATATCCTTTAAACCTGGCAACGCTCCAGCAGCTACTTTGATGTTGTAGATGTACGTGGGTGTCGGTAATCAATTAATATTAGGTGAATTTTTGAAAAATACATAACACAGATACCTTTTGTAGGTTTACGAAACGCACCGACCCTAAGGTCCTATTTTTTTTTATACCGATAAGAGTAACAAACCAGCACGCAGTCCTCCCGATGGTAAGTGGACGCTGTGCCTCATATACACTTACACTTGTCAGATCTATCTTAGACTGAGATTCACAATTCAAACGCGTTACCCTCATCGTCGTTCGTCGTCCCAGTCCTCAGTCCTCGGACTGAGAGAGAACCCTTTGTTACCAGTAAATGGGTAAAACCACCAGCCTCAAGTTGTTATTTTACACTGGTATTCTGTGACAGCGCAGTGCTTCCCCGATCGAACTAAACCAATCGCGTTACCTTACCAGCCTGTAAGTAATCCTCTGCAGGGCATAGACCTCTCGCATGAGGAGGATTTGATTCGCCATGATCGCCACTCGGCAAGTGGATTGACGATGTCAGTACCAGACACCTTAGACGCTCCTGTCAATCAAGGGTCTGTTTAATTTTGATCCGGTTATATTTGAAGATGCTTATCCCGCTGTTTCTCTTAGCCTCGCGGTGGCTATTCTCTTAGTGGTCATTGCGAATTTCAGAACTTTCCCCTTAAATGCCTCTTGGGCGTTGCAAGGGAAGAAAGGAGGTTACAGATTCTTACGTAAATACCACAGGTAGGCTCATGTCGTGATACCACTGCAGCGTGACTCCCAACTAATAAACTACGACGAACTTATACTTTATACTCACCAATCCAATTTGACCATAGACTAGTCAGTCAGACAGTGTCATTTCATCTTATTTATCAGCATCACTAGGTTAACCGCATAAACCTTTCAAATGAAGCTCCACAGCTGCCGAGGTTCAGAAGATTAGTCCATGGTCAAATTAGTACATGGTCAAATTAGTACATGGTCAAATTAGTCCATGGTCAAATTAGTCCATGGTCAAATTAAACCATGGTCAAATTAGTACATGGTCAAATTAGTACATGGTCAAATTAGTACATGGTCAAATTAGACCAAGGTCATATTAGATCATGCTCAAATTAGTACATCGTCCATGGACCATGGACTAATCTTCTGAACCTCGGCAGCTGTGGGGCTTCATTTGAAAGGTTTATGTTTTACGGTTAACCTAGTGATGCTGATAAATAAGATGTCTCTCAAAGCCAAATTAAAAACTGCCATTAGCTGAAAGGACTTTTTTTATGGACGTGATTAATTAGGCCAGCAGATGTAGCAAGCAGGTTCGCTGGCCGTTGAGTACCGTAGTGTCGGTGGCCGTTTATTTTTTTTGTAAATTGGATTCCCGAATAGACATCATACCGAGCATTCTGATGATGTTTTTCCGAGACTGCGCCTGGCGAGCTTCACCGTGAACGCTACCATTCACTCCGTTGAGTGTCCTGGCACTCCCCGGGTTTTGGGTTTGTGTCGATCTAAAAGTATATTCAATTATTAGTAATTCATAGTAGTGAAGAGGACACAAGTTTATGACATCGACTAGAAGAGTAATTTTGGTGGTCAAGTTCAATCTTACAAGGGCTCACAAGTTCTCTTGAACTGTAAACCGAAAGAATAGAATGATTTTAACGTGGTTGAGCCAAGCTTTTGTTGCTGCTTGCCCCCTCCCCCCCTCCTCGCCCCGCCCCTTCCTATAGAACAAACTCTGTAAATAGCCTTATCTTAGGATCACTAGTGTAATAATCAAATTTTAAAAAAGCATAATAGAAATTAGTAACATAATTGTCTTCTCTAATTATATTAACAAGAAAAATCTGTATCACATTATCATAATTTTGTCATTTGCTGTAAATAAACAGATCATACGTACCCCATCACATACCTTATCCGCAGGCCCATGCGGACATACAGACCGAGTATAATGATGCCGGGAAGAATGAAGAAGAACAAGCTGCTGAGCTCGCAGATGTACCACGTGGGTAGTTCCAGCATCGCGCAGAAAGCGGATTCCAGTGACGCGTTACCCGATGCTTGTGGAGAAGCAATAGTATTATATTAGCTGAGTTGTGAAATTATATTTAAAGTAAAATAAAATTAAAAATGCTGCGTCCGAGTCAGAGGACTTGAGTTCGATCCCCTATGTGGAAGGCTCGTACCAATGATGTTCTCGAGACATAAGTACCATGGAGATTTGAAGTAATAAAATGTCTGACCATCCCCAGTATTGGGAATACAGCCATGAAAACCTATTAATATATATTATTATTTGGGGTATTTATGTATATTCCTATCTGGTTGGGTTGTAATTATAAATATTTATACATACATAGAATACCATAAAGTAAATAATATTGAATAAAATATATTTATAAAAAAATTAAGTAAATAAATAAATAAAACCCAACCAGATGGAACGGCCGAGGGTTAGAGGCAGAAAGGGAAAGAAACCGGCGGTATCCAAGAGCACCGCCTTCTGCATTGGAGTTAGAATGGAGCCTTCCGTCACGTAGTCCCAGCCGTCTCAGATGTCCCATAAAGCTGACTGGGATGTATCCATTCGCAGAGACGACTATCGGAATAATTTCGGTCGGCATACCACCCCACAGGTCATTCACCTCGCGAGACAGGTCCAGATCTTTTGTCTTCTTATCTGTTTCAGCTTTCACGAGGAACGTCTTCGACAGTGCCCGGTCCATCAACATTATATATTATTAATGCTAAAGTATAGGCAAAGTATACTTAAAGTTAAAAGCAGTATAACCTATCGATGTCTTCAAGAGGAGCAAGTGATTACCGACGCCCGCGGACCTACACAACAATAGTCTCCAAGTCGTAACTGTTCGGAAATACCGCTGGCATTAGCTGATTTTACAAAGTTGTACTGCGTGCCAATAGAAATTACGCACTGTGGTGGATTGCAGGACGAACGTATCTTTCAGAAAGTGATCGAACCAGATAGAGGTCGCCTCGCAGCATCCAGTGTGAGTGGCTGGACCTTAACGCGATAGAGGCAAGGGCGGCTTTTACTACTGTTCGAATGGGCCAGCTCGACCGGGTTGGTACTACGGCCTCGCAGAATACAGGCGTGAAGTAGAGGCATCTTGTACTTCTGCGTTTCGTTCGGTGAGCGAGGTAACCGGCGGCGCACTTCCCCTCCCCTTCCCCACCTTCCATCTCCCCTGCAGCACCTCTGCTCTTGCAGATGTACATGGGCGGTACGTTCACTTACCATCAGGTGAACCGCTTGCTCGTTTGCCGCCTTACCCATAAAAAAAAACATGTTCATGACAAATTTAACCGCTAATCACGCGTTGAGTTCAGCTATGCAATCAACAGTTTCAAGAGTTACCGGCAGAGACAGCGCCCGCTCCCCTAGCCACCTTCCAAGGTGGGAAATCTCCAAAAATCACGAAATCATTCTCCAATATTCTAACACAACTGGTATTGGTTCATCGGGTCTGTTTGTTTCGACTCGTGCCTCTGACACTGCATCGGAACCTTCCAGAACGTTCCTCCGTAAGCGTTACATCAGACATAGGGTAGGTGAAGACGGTTGATTGCTCTAGGAGGACATCTTCATGGTCTCTCTGAAGGTGTCTATGGCCTAGTCCGGCAGCGAGAACACTTACCGGAGATATCTATGATCGCTAGTTGCTCATAAACAAAACAAACAGTTCATGTTAAAAAGCATTGTGATGTGATGGCTTATAATAAATACCAGGTGGATATTCGTGGTAATTGACCGTGGTGTAGTGAGCGAAGGGGGCGGCGGCGAGGAGTGAGAGGGCCCAGAGACCAGCTAGGATGCGAAGGGCACGCCGCAGCCCCGCCATGGTGTAGATGTGCAGCGGGTGACAGATCGCCAGGTAGCGCTCGAGCGTGAACGCTACAATAGTTAACACTGACACGTACGATGCTCTGCAACAAAAAGAAAGCACTAATAGAGTAATAAACATATTTATCCTTTTAAAAAAAAAAAAAACGTTACATTCCACTGTGAGAATTTCTCTTGTGTTCCGGAAGCAGTTTACACAGATGAATTCCACATGGACGAACACCCAGACCGGGAACTGTTATCAGTAGTCCCACTGCGCCCCATGGTCCGTCAAAATTGACTAGATAGGCACCTTCACTGTATAGGAGTCGTCTGAGTAGGTTTTTTTTTATGGAAAAGACGACAAACGAGCATTCGGTTCACCTGATGGTAAGTGATTACCGTCGCCCACATACATCTGCAACAACATAGATGCTGCAGGTGCGTTGCCGGTCGTTAAGGATATTTGGGAGATGGGAGGGAAGAGGAGGGGAATAGGTAGGGGGTGTGAGCCTCCGGTTACCTCACTCATCGAACGAAACGCTGAAGCACAAGATGCCTCTACTTCACGCCGGTATTCTGCGAGGCCGTGGTACCAATCCGGTCGAGCCGGCCCATTCTAACAGCACCTAAAACCGCCGCTTGGCACTACCACGCTTAATACCCACCCATTACCACCACCTTCTGCAATTCAGCTACTCTTGAACCTTCGTTCGAAGGCATATTGAGCCAGTATAATTACGGGCTTTAATGTTTTCCATCTTAGTCCTCAAGTGCGACCACGCATCTGAAACCACCTTCCATTGTTGTTTGATGGTGCCCATGGTCATCAGGAACCTCTTAGCGTCTGGTGGATATTGTTAAGTCGTTCACAATCCAAACGTCCGCGCGTTCGAATTAAAAATCATACTGTGCACTCAAAACATTACTCACTCATTGTCAATCACAGAAAACAATACATAAACATTGGAAAGACGAAACCATATCGTGTACTACTCTACGACTAGTGCCATCTAGTACTACGATATATACTATATTTTGCTATATTATATTACACCAATAATAAAAATAAAGGTTATTGTTTTCCTTCAATTGTATCTTAAGTCTTGTCTCACATATCTGAGAAATAATAACAAATATTATTTGGAGGACATATGGAAGTCCGTCAACTCGCACTGGTGCCCTTTCCTAGCTCCAGACCCTTTCAACTCTTGAGCGAAGGATCATTTTTAGGGTTTATATTAATAGCTTACACCGCAGACCGACCGTCTGTCTGTCACATCTTTAAAGGGCATTTTTTGAACAGTAAAAGATAGCCGGTTGAAATTTTCACAAAATATGTATTACTATGGCATAACAAATAAGATAAGGGGCATAAAAGTTAAGGGGGTCCTTTTTTCGATTTTCTCTATCGTAAAAACTGTAATATTAAAACAAGCGATCAACTTGGTGTGATTATAGTACAAACTATAATAAATTATAAAAACCGGCCAAGTTCGAGCCGGGCTCGTGCTGAGGATCACGAACTGAATGAAAGCAAACATGTATGCATGACAGATAGATCGACCGACCGGCCAAGTGCTTTGTGTGGAACCGGGTCTTTCTACGCATGTTGTAGAACCAAGCGGCGGCTTTTGCTGCTGCTCCTATGATCCACGGCCTGGCAGAACACCGGCGTGAAGTAGAAGCATCTTGTGCGTCTGCGTTTTGTTCGGTGAGTGAGGTAATCGGAGGCAAGTGGTACTCTCCTCCCCGAACATCCTTAAAGGCGGGCAACGCCCATTGGTGCTACATATGTACGTGGACGTCGGTAATCACTTACCATCAGGTGAGCCGCTTGCTCGGTTGCCCTTTATGCCATAGTAGCAGCCTGTAAGTGACTCCGAGAGGCTTTAGGAGCCGGAAAGGCCCCGCCACGCCGCTCCAGTGCAGGTTGACATGGGCTTCACATGTCCTCGAAATAATATTTTTCGCGATGGTTTCTTTCACCGCCGAGCACGTGGTAAATGCAGCACATAAAATTGCTATTAACAATATTATTCGTGCCGGCACCGGGGATCGAACCCAGGTCACTCGCGCTCTATGAAACTATAGTGAGCGCCCTGACGGCCAGGCTAACACGGCTCTGTGATGATCATGATGGTCTTTTGTAAGCAGTGATAAATCTGACGTACGTCTAAACTTTTGAGGTTATCTTTGTGTTCACGGAAAGTATCCCATAAATTGGAAGCAAGGTTAACCTTTGATCTGCATAAATCTTTAGTATTTAACAATTGTTTCCATAACAAACACCTTTGATAAGAATTCATGTATAGTAGGCGTACTCAGTAACTAAATCGGGTCGGGGTTCTTCAGACTTAAGGTTGTTATAAGTGAAAAGGGTATTCTTAGGGTGAAATCTTCTTATACGTAACAGGTAATTTAAGGTAGGCTATAAATATATTTCGTTAATATTTAATGGGCAAGGTTAAATTTTACGTGTAGTCACGAATTAAACTAAATTTGAATGTCTGAAATTTGAGTCTGTTATAAGAGCAAGAAGTTCACTATCCTGCTTCAATGCAGGTCGGCATTTCCTCAAAACACTATTTGTAATTCCTCAGACATGCAGACTTCCTTTCGGCGTTTTTCATCACCGATGAAAGAAAGAAATAAATAAATAAGTTTGACGTAAATCATGTGACAATTTATGTTCAATGAATCCATAGGCCCCTGAACTGGTAAAAACTTTATTTCAGGAGCCATTGGCTTCCCCCATACGATTAAGCTATATATCTATGCCCACACTAAACAGACATTGGTAGTTTTAAGTTAATTAACTAACAACTGGTTAAAATATAAAATAGAATTTACAATGATCAATGACTTATACGCAGTAAGTACGTAAAAAGAAAAAACAAAAAAAGTAGCGTAAATATATTTATATTAGCGTATTGGTTTGCATATTTCTTAGTGTGTGTTCATAAATGTGAACTTAAAATGTTTCAACACTTTCTCAGTACCTTCATAGTCACGTGGTACATACGGTACATAAATACAGAGTGTCTAAAATTCGAAAATTGCAGATATATATAACTCACTAGATGTTATTTATCTCGTTAATAACTTCTACGAAAATATTTGAAGGACTCTTGAAAATATTGTGAACACAGTAGTATTACTGTGTTCACAATATTTTTGTTTGCTTAGGACGATATTAAGGGAAAACTTGTTTGGGCTAACTCATGAAATATATATATATATATATATATGAATTAATGAAATACCGTCGTGTTAGGGGTCATTTTTATTTCCTTCGATGGACTATCCGTACAAATATTAGTTCAAATAAAAAACAACCCGTAATAGACAGCCTCGCCGTATGGTATCGGCGTAAGAGTCCACTATACCACTATATATTATTTGTATGGACTACAAATAATTGTTCCCGGTCTGGGTGTTTGTCCATGTGCAATTCATGAATGTACACCGCCTCGGCGACACAGGAGAAATTCCTACAGCGGAAGGTAAGGTTTTTTAAAAAAAAAAAATAGAATGAAAAAAATGTCTGTAGTTATTTTTCGAGCGACGTTTGTGATGTTTTGTGATATTTTCTCAGAGTGTCGCGAAATATATTACTTTTGGGGATTAAAAACGTAAAATTAAACGCGATATAATACTTAAATAATAGTTATATTAGTAATTTCAAATGTGTATGTATTCGCGGATATGCAAGAAATCATAACACTTTTTTTTTTTTTTTACTGACACGCCGTACTTACAATTTTTTTATGAGCGTGTTTTCCTTTGACACTTAATTTATTGCAACACTTTTATTAATTTTCTGTTTTTTTTCCTCGGCTCTAGTTCAAAATGATCGTTAAAAAAGGTTAATATTCTTTATGTTGAAATTAACTTTAGAAAAGTTCAGTTGTTACAGCGTAGTTGCTTAATTTGTATATTAATATACACAGATAATTTATGTAATTTGTAATGGCTGACCACGTGAATACTGAAGGCGGTGGGTAACTGCGCGGGAGGTATCATAGTGCCGCGACCTTCCTCCCCCCGATCCCATATAACGCATATACGATTAGATCGGTGTACGGAGCAGATGTTAAGGGAACACAAGGGTTATTTACATATGTACTGGTTGGATGATATATATAAATATGTGTACATGCATAAAATACTATAAATATAATTTAAACGTAGTAGAGCCAAGCGGCTTATGCTGCTGCCTGAATGGACCCGGCTCGATCGGATTGGTACCACGGCCTCGCAGAATACCGGCGTGAAGTAGAGGCATCTTACGCTTCTGCCTTTCGTTCGGGCCCGCTTTCCCACCCCATCCTCCTGATAATCGTCTCTTCCAGCACCTCTGGTGTTGCAGATGTACGTGGGCGATGGTAATCACTTACCATCAGGTGAACAGCTTTGCTCGTTTGCCGCCTTTCTCATGCAAAAAAATTATACATGCATTAAATACTATATATATCTTAAAACATATTGTTATTTCGAATTTGAATTCTCTGATAATCCAAATAAGGTTTGAATTCCATGAGTGACCATTAAATTTCAAATAATACTTACGCCTCCGAGATCAGTGCTCTAAACTTGCAGAACACTACGCCGAAGCTGTACGGATATTGGTGCCAGTACACCCACAGATCGTTAGGTAGACCTGCCAACAAGCACAATACAACGAGTCAGTTCATTTGATACGGCGTGAGATCTGCCAATTAAAAAACGTAACACAGGAATAACATGGAGAAGCAAGGCACGTGACCGGACATTGTGGAAAGTCCAGGTGAGATGAGTCATTAGTGAGTCCCGGGTGTGCCCAAGGTGAGTCCTGTGCCAAATATTTATCTACTAGTGTCACTTAAATTATGCTTATATTACTTTTCAAAAGTCTAATCGGATGTTATGCAACTTTAGTAAGTTCTGCCAACACAATTCTTACCGTGAATGTCGTAAAAGTCGAACAATAACATTGTTTAAAACGAATATGTAGGTCTCGTTAAAGACAAAACTAATGAGCCCCAAACTCTGCGGGGGGAGGGGGGGAGGGGCAGTGGTGACAAAAGGCGTATGCCATGCGGTACGAACGTTCGATACTCAATTATTATTATTAAAAAAACTTTTTAAGACAAAATTTTTTGTTCTCTTTTTTTTATCGACATGTGTCCAAGACTGCGCACAGCGACGTGGGAATATAACATCGACGCTGTAAGCGATTGGCTAATAAATTCCGAGACTTGTCTCTGAATGAATCGAGCTTTACTAAAGAAAACATTCCGTTATCACAGAGTTCGCCGTGCCAGCGTGCCTCCTTGCTTGTAGGCACAGCTTTGTTTGTTTACTATACGGTACTTAAATGATTTTAAAAACTACATAAAAAAAATTAATAAAATAAAGTTATATCCTCCTTACACCATAACATTTCCCCAACGTGATTATAAATATTACTAATCGTGATGTGTCACTAACGCAGTTGTAATAATTGTGAGACAGCCATGGGGCGTTATGCGCTAAGACAAAAAAAATCACAATAATTCCTTATGGAACTTTTTAATATGGTTTTTTCATTTTTGTAGGTGGTAGAGCCAAGCGGCGACTTTAGCTGCTGCTCGAAGGGGCCGTCTCGAACTGGGTTGTGTACCGAGGCTTCGCAGACCGGCGTAAAAATCCCTTCCCCGATTATCCTTAAAGGCCGACAACGCACTTGCCAACTGCATCTGGTGTTGCAGATGTCAGTGAAGGTCGGTAATCACTATCCATCTCACCTTGCTTGATCGTTTGACCGATAAAACATAGTTACGAATTAACAAGACCATGATCTCATTTACAAATATAGGCCTAATTTGCACAAGAGATTGATAGAGTGTTCAATTAGATACAACTTCATCAGATAAACAAAAACTTCTGATACACGTGTCCTGATCTCATACACATATCTTTGTTCATATCCACAAACTTCATCCAACGACTCCGGACCATGCAAAGGAGATCGCAATGCAAAATCAAGCAGCGACATCTAGTGTATACAGACAAAATCAACAAATCAGAAGATATATCCTTGCGGCTAAAATTACGCTCGAAGATAGAACAATGGATATTACTCTTTCAAACACGGGTACTAACCCAATACTTTGTATCATACACGTGTATCTATCCGAGCCGTGGTAGCCTAGTGGTCAGGACGCTCAATTTCCGGGTTCGATCCCCGGTGCCGGCACCACTAAAATTGTTAATACCAATTTTAAATGCTGTATTTACCACGTGCTCAGCGGTGAAGGAAAACATCGTGAGGAAACCTGCATGTCTGAGAAATAATGAAAATATTATTTCGAGGATATGTGAAGCCCGCACTGGAGCAGCGTGGCGGGCCCTTCCCGGCTCCTAAACCCTCTCTGAAACTCGTATTTAAGAAGGAGGCCTTTGCCCAGGTGTGGGAACTCATAGGCTTATTATTATTTATACTTTATTTTACTTACGTGTATTTTTTTTTATGGAAGAGACGACAAACGAGCAAGCGGTTCAACTGATGGTAAGTGATTACCGTCGCCCGCGTACATCTGCAACATCATAGATGCTGCAGGTGCGTTGCCGGTCTTTAAGGATATTTGGGAGATGGAAGGGAAGAGTAGGGGAATAGGGAGGGGGGTGTGGGCCTCCGGTTACCTCACTCACCGAACGAAACGCAGAAGCACAAGATGCCTCTACTTCACGCCGGTATTCTGCGAGGCCGTGGTACCAATCCGGTCGAGCCGGCCCATTCGAGCAGCAGCTAGAAGCCGCCGCTTGGCTCTACCATGCTTAGTATCTGTTTTTCGGTGAAATATGTGAATGCTTCGATAATGAAAGTGCTCATTAATAACGTGAACCTGATTGCCATATTTTACAGTTGCAATAAGTAAAAGCACGCAGTGACAGGTGGTTTAATATCCAAACATTTATTTGATGCTGGATTAGTGTGAGTACGACCTCAAAAAAATTATATGAATACAAATCAAAGTACAAGGTAAACATTTACACAAAGGACAAAGCATTGAGCATATTTATTTAAATTGCTTTAAGCGGATTCACGAAGGGAATAAATAAACAGCGAATGGAAGAAAATTAAGAGCGTGCGACAAGTTAACGGAAAGGTTAAAAACATGACGAGTGTTTTCTCGTATATTTATGGCTCTTTAATATAAACAATGATTTAAGAACAGCCACTACCATATAGAACATCTACATAATTAAAAAAGAAATGTTGTTTCATAATTTTTTCCATGCTTTTATGCGTCGACAGATTAAATATTAAAAAAGTAACAACAGCTTGACGTGGTCGAGCCGAGCAGCGACTTTAGCTGCTGCTCGAATGGGCTGACACGTCCGGGGTAGCACCACGACCTCGCACAATAACGGTGCTTCTGCGTTCAGTTCGGTGAGTGAGGTAACCGGGGCTCGCTCCCTCTTCCTATCCACTCACCTGATGCTCCGTCCCTTCTCCTAAATACCCTCAAACGACGGCAACGCACCTGCAGCATCTCTGGTGTTGCATATATGTGCGACGGTAATCACTTACAATCAGGTGAGGCGCATGCTATCCTACGCTACCTAATCGTGGATGCTCAGTCTGCCCCGCGTATTCTGAGGGGGGGCAATATTCCGCTCTCTTTCTTTCCTACTCGAGGCAAACGCAGCAAGGAAACTATGGCATCCCCTACCCCGCTCGCCGTGGATTTCTGCAATATCAGGGGACTCCACTCGAACCTTAGCGCCGTTCATTGCCATCTTGAAACGGCGAAGCCAGTCTTGCTTTTTCTTACAGAGACTCAGATATCGTCTCCGGCTGATACCTCTTATCTCCATTACCCGGGGTACAAACTGGAACACTCCTTTGTGCCCCGTGCCGGAGTTTGCGTATACGTCAGAGATGATATCTGTTCTCGACGCCTCGGTAGTCTTGAAGTTTTGGACCTATCTACCGTTTGGCTGCGCATCGACAGCGACGACCATCCGCGCATCTATGCGTGCCTTTACAGGTCCCATAGCGGTAATACCGTAACTGACCGACTCATCGACCACATCCAAATGGCTACAGATTCCGTGCTACAACAGATCCCATCCGCAGAGATCGTGATTCTCGGCGATTTTAATGCCCACCACACCGATTGGCTCGGTTCTCGCATAACCGATCATGCGGGGAGATCTGTTCACGACTTTGCATTAGTATATGGCCTGACACAACTGGTAACCTCGCCGACGCGGATCCCAGACGTGGAAGGTCATACACCTTCCCTGATGGACCTTTTGCTGACCTCACACCCGGACGGATATTTGGTCTCAGTCGATGCCCTCTTGGCTCGTCGGACCACTGTCTGATCCGGAGTGTAGTGTTTATCGCGCGCCGATCCCGAACGCGATCTGCGGGCTTCCGCCGTGTGTGGCACTATAGGTCGGCAGATTGGGATGGAATGCGGTCTTTCTTTGCTTCCTATCCATGGGGGCAGGTTTGCTTCTCGCTGGATAACGCCGTTGCAGATTCTGCCACCGATGTGGTACTTCAGGAATGGAACTTTTTATTCCGTTCTCTGCAGTGCCTGTCGGAGGTAAATCCCAGCCTTGGTTTGGTCGCACCTGCAAAATAGCGTCACGCCGAAAGCGGAAGTGCTACCAGGCCTGGGCCGATGCATCGGCGTCTCAGGATGCAAAACCAGTGCTCTTAAAACGAGTACAACTCTGCCTCCAGGTCCTTCAAAAGAGTTATCGCTGCGGCAAAGTTAAAGCACATTGGCAGAATTGGCGAGAGATTAGTTCGCCTCCCATCGGGATCCCGCGCATTCTGGTCTCTCGCCAAGGCTGTCCAGGGAATTTCTGTCAGCCATCTCTCCCATCTCTACACAAGGAGGATGATTCGCTGGCCCATACTGCAAAAGAGAAAGCCGATCTCTTGGGCTCTCTTTTTGCATCCAACTCGACTCTTGATGACCGGGGAAACTCTCCACCTACCATCCCGTGGTGTAAGTGCTCCATGCCGGAAATTCAGTTTCTGGAGAGATCAGTGCGAAAGGCACTCCGCTCCTGGACATTCATAAGTCGAGTGGGCCGGACGGAATCCCTCCAATTGTGCTGACGATGTGTGCCCCTGAGTTGGCACCGGTTCTCACGCGTCTTTTCCGGCACTCCTACTCTTCAGGCGTCGTCCCGGAATCTTGAAGACAGCATTTGTGCATCCAATACCGAAAAAGGCGACCGCTCTGATCCGTCCAACTACAGGCCTATTGCCATCACCCCCTTGTTATCTAAAATAATGGAGTCACTCATCAACACCCAGCTCCTGAGGAGGACCTGGAGGAACACCAGCTGATCAGTGACCGACAGAACGGTTTCCGTCGCGGACGATCAGCTGGTGATCTTCTAGTTTACCTGACTCACCGATGGGCAAAAGCAGTTGAGTCTAAGGGGGAGGCTTTGGCGGTTAGTCTGGCCGTAGCGAAAGCATTTGATAGGGTTTGGCATAAAGCGCTTCTTTCAAAGCTTTCATCTTACGGGGTTCCTGAGAGATTGTGCAACTGGGTCACCAGCTTCCTCACGGATCGGAGCATCAAGGTTGTTGTCGACGGTGCATGCTCGGACCCCAAACCCGTGAATGCTGGTGTTCCACAAGGCTATGTGCTATCTCCCACTCTGTTCCTTCTGCATATCAACGACATGCTACAAATCAGTAGCATTCATTGCTATGCAGACGACATCACGGGTGATGCCCTTTATACAGGCCGTGCAAATATTTCTCGGGAACACGTCGACGAGTGCCGGAACAAACTTGTGTCTGAAGTCGAGACCTTGTTATTCAAAGTCTCGGATTGGGGTCGACGTAATTTGGTCCTATTCAACCCCAAAAGACACAGGTTTGCGCGTTCACCGCTAAAAGAATCCCTTTGTCGTTTCTCCTCTTTTGAGAACATTCCCTTATTGGCTCAGCCAGTATCAGAATCCTTGGCGTTGACATATCGAGCGACGTTCAGTTCCGTGGTCACTTGAGGAAAGGCCAAATTGGCCTCAAAAAGCTTGGTGTGCTCTGTAGAGCGGGACAGTATTTCATGCCGGTCCACCGTTTGCAACTTTATAAGGCGCAAGTTCGGCCCCACATGGAATACTGTTCTCATCTCTGGGCAGGGGCACCCCAGTACCAACTCCTTCCATTTGACCGCATCCAACGTCGAGCGGCTCGAATTGTCGGCGACCAAGCTCTCTGATCGGCTTGATCCTTTGGCCTTGCGAAGAGATGTTGCTTCTCTTTGCATTTTTACAAAATTTTCCACGGGGAATATTCTGAGGAACTTTTCGGATTGATCCCAGCAGCTGAGTTTCACCATCGTACATCGCGACAGAATTCGAAGTTCCATCGATACCACCTAGATGGTTGGCATTCCACCACAGTGCGTTTTAATCGAAGTTTTCTGCCACGCACTTCGATTTTGTGGAATCAGCTGTCGCCAGCAGTATTTCCGAACAGTTACGACTTAGGGACCTTCAAGAAAAGAGCTTATTCCTTCCTTAAAGGCCGGCAGCGCATCTGTAGCTCCTCTGGTGTTATGGATGTTCGTGGGCGTCGGTGATCACTTACCATCAGGTGAGCCGCACGCTCGTTTGCCCCCTTCTTCGATAAAAAAAAATGCACGCAGGAGGAAGATTCTCTTCTCTACCTAGGATTCGTCTTGGTAGGTACCACACTCTTTCTAGCCCATTTGTGCAGATGAGCAGCAGTACAACTTCTACCGTGTTCCGGTTTGAATGGTATAGCGAGCCAGGATAATTACGGGCTGTGAGGCGTTCAATCTTAATGCTCAGGGTTCACTTTTGATTGACCTTCGTTGCAGGTGTCTATACGACATATACGCCGCTTACCATCAGGTGAACTGTTAACCCGTTTGAAACCACGATCCAATAAAAAAAATATAATGCCAGCGATATGCATGAAGCAAACATCTCCTTGACTAAGCTTCACAGAGTTTATGAAGTGCATATACTAATTTCTTATTTTAAAAAGTCAAAAAAATGTCTAAGAAGAATTATTGTTTTCTGAGTTTAATTTTTTTTATGGGATAGGCGAGTAAACTACCACGCGGCTCATGTGACGGTAAGTGATTACCGTCGCCCACCAAGAAGCTGCAGGTTGCCGCCCTTAAAGGATATTTGGGGAGTGGGAGAGATGATAGGAAGGGAGAGTGGGCCTCCAGTTACCTCACACACCAAACGATACTCAGAAGCAAAAGATGCCTCTACTTCACGCTGATGCCACCGCGGTCGAGCCGGCCCATTCGAGCAGCAGCTAAAGCCGCCGCTTGGCTCTACCACATGACGAAGTAAGGTTTAAAAACTATTGTTACTTTATAATAAACAGAATAATTTTATCATACAGTCGTTTTTTTAGGCTACATGAAGTTTTAAAAGGAATAGAGCGATTATTAAAGAAACTTCCACTGCAGCCAATAAATGCATCGTTTAATTTTACAGGGTTTTATTGTCGTAAAGGGAGCGCTGTCGGCGTAATAAAGTCGTTTCATCTCGTTACAATGTCGTACACATAGGTCATCACTCTTTAGTGTTATTACTTTTCTATTACATTATAAAATACTAGCGATTGCTACCGCCTTTGCCCGCTTGATGTTTATTACAGGCTTTTATTAATATAACCTGTAAGTATGTATGTATGAATGTAATGGTTGATAGCATTACATTCTCACCCACTTCCAGACGCCTAAGATCTAATGTCACATCAATATGATGAATAATGGTGGGATGAGTTTAACAAAACCAGAGTGGGCAGTCATCCAGGACTATAGCAAGATAGATCCAAAGATCTCAACCGATTTCAGGAAGTTAGAGGCATCTTTGCGAGGATCTACTTTAGGGTGGAAACCTCTAGAGTTAACTAAACTATAAAACAACTGTGAAAAGGCAATTTACTTTTTTTCCTTAAATTCAATTATGAAATTAAAAGCGTTTTTAATAAAAAAAAGAATCATGAAAATCGCTTCACGATCTGCGAAGATATCGCGTAACAAACAAACAGAAAATACAATTGAATTGATGACCTCGGTTAGAAGTTGGTTGAAATATATTAAACAAAACAAATTTATCATTTATAGGTCGAAGAAAATATGTTTGATTCTCTTTTATTATTTCTATTTCATTCTTTTGATACAGTTCCGTGCGGAACCTGATTACTAAGTCTACGCCTCCTGTCCGTCCGTCCGTTCATCCTACACTTAAGAGGCTGTAATATTTGACACCGTTATAGGTTCAAAATTTTCACAGAATATGTGTTATTATGGCGGCTTTCCTAACATTTTTAATAACTAAGGATAAACCCAATAAAAACCCCAATCATTAAACGTGTTATTTTGTACGCTTCTTTTGTTTTTGCTCAAACGTAAAAACTGGTAACTCAAACAAGCGTCAAACTTTGTAAATTATAATGCAAACTCAAAATTAAAACAACAAACAATACAAACCGACTAAATCTAAGTCGGTCTCACTTAAATTATTTATTTTTGGTCATAATCATAACACTGAGATATTCCATGGTTGTACGGAACCCAGGATGTGCGATTCCGGCTCGAACTTGGCCGCTTTTTTATTTGATGAGATTCGATTTTGTTCCTAAAAAATTATTCGGAGTAGTGGTGACCTCGAACCAAAGAGAGCCAGACATTTCGGTATTCCAGGCATGGCAGGATTCCATGTTGCCCCGCGGACATCCGGCAGTGGCAACTAACCGACTATGGTGAATACGTCAGTACTTATAATTTTTTTTTTTTATAGAAAAGACGGCAAACGAGCAAGCGGTTCACCTGATGATAAGTGATTACCGTCACCCACATACATCTGCAACAACATAGATGCTGTAGGTGTGTTGCCGGTCGTTAAGGATATTTGGGAGATGGGAGGGAAGGGGAGGGGAATAGGGAGGGGCAGTGGGCCTCCGGTTACCTCGCTCACCGATCGAAACGCGGGAGCACAAGATTCCTCTACTTCACGTCGGTATTCTGCGAGGCCGTGGTAACAACCCGGTCGAGCCGGCCCATTCGAGCAGCAGCAAAAGCCGCCGCTTGGCTCTACCACGCTCAAAAAATTATAAATATACACAGAAAGATGATCGAACACGATTGTATATATGAATATACAAACGCTCGTTAACTCTCTGTATGTGGTGTGAGATAGTCTCCAAAATACTCAAAAACAATTTTAAGAGATTAAGCTATGAAGATTGGTTACCTTATTTTAAACATGTTGGCCGAAGGAGGGAGACACTGTCGGACAAGAAAACTCGATCTGACAGCCACCTTCTCCTTGTGTAGTTACAGTTGGCGCGTGTCAAGGATATTTTGTTAATTATATAAAGGATAATATATATAAAGGAAATTCATTACAGTAATGAGTCAGGAATTTAATTTGGTTTCCCTCGCATTCACGTATCACTTAATTTTTAATGTAATATTTTTGAGATATTTTCATTACATATAGAGATGTTTCCTTAATTGAATATATTTCCCATTGTAATATTGAAAAAGTCATTTTGATACGCACAGCCTACTATTGTATGTATGTATAGGGATGAGTATGAGGATTCCGGAACGAAGGAATCCTTACAGAACTCTACCTTAACTATCTAGAACCAGTCCACTGCGGGACTGAGAACTCTCCCACGACGAGGATTTTACAATAATGGCCACGCTCGACAAGCGGATTGTAGATCGCAGCACCACACACCTCGCACCTAAGACCCTGATGCTCGTTGTCGAACTGGTTCCTTTTATTCTGGTATTTTTTGAGATGTTCATCCCGCCATCTATCGGTAGCCATTGCTATTTTCAAAGGTTTTCCCTTAGTCGCCTTATATGACAGCCAGGGGAACAAAGGCGGTGGCAGATTCTTATGCCGTTACCACACGACATCTGAAGGAATCCACCAGTTTTCATCGTGCAATTAACAATTTAAGTTGTGCCTGTTTTGGAAATCAACGTCGGTTACACGCAAACACCCCATTCAGAAAGTATTCTGCGAGGAGATGGGAGGTGGAAGGGAGAATGAGGAGGGGGAATGGACAGAGAGAGGGAGAGTGTGTGGGTCACCGGTTACCTCACTCACCGATCGAAACGCAGAAGCACAAGATGCGTCTACTTAAAATCGGTATACTGAAAGGTCGCGGTACGACCCCGGTCAAACCGGGCCATTCGTGCAGCAGCTGAAGCCGCCGCTTGGCTCTACCACGGCGAAAAATAATTATATGTAAATGATATGACTTTGATTAAAATTTCCTATGTGCCGTGTGATATCGGCGTAAGAATTTACCCCATTATATCCGTGGGTATCATAAGAGGCGACTAAGGGAAAAGCCTTGAAAGCCTCAATGGCTAGCGCCTATGGCGGTTAACCATGATATCAGGGCAAAAATAAGCAGACTGGTGACGGATTAATGGCATCTAAGATCGCTTGCCGGAGGTGTCTTTTAAGGTAAGGTAAGGTAAAATTTTGTACGTTTGTTTTAGCTTTTGTTTCTCAAGAAGGCGTCGGAAATATTCTCCGCTCGGACTGAGGCTAGTATACAATGATTATGTGACGGATGAGAAGCATCGTTGCTATGTTTTCTCCCGGAGATAGTAATATGAGTTTCACGGCTTTTCACCTTAATTGTCGAATAGAATCGAAACACGCGTGCGGGGAGTGTTGCCACTACTATACGGCAGACGCTTTAGCCTCCCCCCTGTTATCCCTCGGCTCGCCGCTACTATACGGCAGACGCTTTAGCCTCCCCCCTGTTATCCCTCGGCTCGCCGCTACTATACGGCAGACGCTTTAGCCTCCCCCCTGTTATCCCTCGTCTCGCCGCTACTATACGGCAGACGCTTTAGCCTCCCCCCTGTTATCCCACGGCTCGCCGCTACTATACGGCAGACGCTTTAGCCTCCCCCCTGTTATCCTTCTTAATAATACTTTAAGCGAGCAATTATTGTGTATAGAGCTACTCCTCTAAAGATTTGGATGACATTTTGTATTTAGATAATGTTTTACGTTCTGAGTTTGTCTAGATAGGTGTCATCCTTAAGAAAACTCATTTTCGCGCAAATAATATACACCTCACACCCGCCATTGTTGTCTGTCACCGGAAAGGGATCTAAAAGGAATATTCCCATGCTATTTCTTCATATTGGTTGGAAAATGTACGTTCCCTCTAATGCTGTAATATTTGAAATGAAACTATTATTTACGGATTTTATAGCGTTTAATTTTATTCTTATATTCCCGACGTTTCGAGAGCTTTACAGCAACCGTGGTCCCGGGGGGCAAAGGTGTTAGACGTCCAGTTGTCATAGTTAACTCGGGCTGCCTTCAGCCTTTATTTATTAATTTTGGTCCGATCTACGGAGAATGAGCCCACAGTATCTTGAGGCCGTGCAGTGGTATGCATGGTTTTAGATTTAATTTTGTTTAATACTGGATTGATAGCGAAATGTTGAACAATGTGAATTGTTTAATTTACATTTGAAATGAAACTATTATTTACAGATTTCGTTTTTATATTCTCGACGTTTCGATCGCTCTGCAGCAGCCGCGGTCGCAGGGGGAATGTAGTGTAGGAAGTCCAGGTGTCATAGTCAACTCGGGCTACCTTCAGCTTTTAATTATTAACTTTTGGTCCGATCTACGCAGAATGAGCCCACAGTATCTTGAGGCCGTGCAGTGGTATGCATGGTTTTAGATTTAATTTTGTTTAATACTGGATTGATAGCGAAATGTTGAACAATGTGAATTGTTTAATTTACATTTGAAATGAAACTATTATTTACAGATTTCGTTTTTATATTCTCGACGTTTCGATCGCTCTGCAGCAGCCGCGGTCGCAGGGGGAATGTAGTGTAGGAAGTCCAGGTGTCATAGTCAACTCGGGCTACCTTCAGCTTTTAATTATTAACTTTTGGTCCGATCTACGCAGAATGAGCCCACAGTATCTTGAGGCCGTGCAGTGGTATGCATGGTTTTAGATTTAATTTTGTTTAATACTGGATTGATAGCGAAATGTTGAACAATGTGAATTGTTTAATTTACATTTGAAATGAAACTATTATTTACAGATTTCGTTTTTATATTCTCGACGTTTCGATCGCTCTGCAGCAGCCGCGGTCGCGGGGGGAATGTGTTGTAGGAAGTCCAGGTGTCATAGTCAACTCGGGCTACCTTCAGCTTTTAATTATTAACTTTTGGTCCGATCTACGCAGAATGTGCTGAGGTCGTGTGGTATGATTGGTTTTGGATTTAATTTTATGTACTACTGAATTAGATATCTTAATTTTATTTATCCCGAGCCGGTGGTAGTGCCCAACCATCTTCTCCATAGAAATTAGGATGTTTTCTGAATTCGATATCCTCGCGAATCATCATTGGCGGGAATCTTTTGCGAGGATTAGTGGTCTGTAAATGTAATGGTTGGGGCGATCTAGGATACGATCAAAGACTGCAGACTTCCGGTCATAACGTTGCCTGGACTTTGTTTTCAGGGAAGCGGATAATATAGAAGCTATGATCGTTATGCTAAAGAGGGCTACAAGAGCTATTTATAACCTAAATTCCGTAGCATCGACTAGGGTCTCCCCTAGGGTCTAGGGTCGATGTAGATCGCGATACAACAACAGAACTGGGACACGTCATGCGATATATTAGTTATAAATATACCTTAGCCATGGCCTCTCTATATATTAAACATTTATAGCCTAACCGTGGTAGCATAGTGGTGAGGGCACTATGCTACCATAGTGGCCGGCTCCAATACGATAACTAAAATTGTTAATAGCAAATTTAAGTGCAGTGTTTACCATATGTATACGTATTCTCAATATACCAATGGTATCCAATATACCAATGGTATATTGATAATACGTGAAGCCCGTTTTTTTGCCATGTATTTACCAAAAAAATTTTTTTTCTTATATTCAGCTGGAGATCCTTAGCGCGAGCCCGACTCACACTTGGCCGATTTTTATTATTTATTGTTTTATTTTATAGTTCGCACTATGGCAACACCAACTTTAACTCTTGTATGTATTACCCTTATTATGATAGAGCTAGTACAAAATAACCTAAAAAAAAATCATTTTGTGTTTAGGAGTCACCTCTAGTTTAATTTGTGGGTTTAAAAGGGTTTAAAAGACAGATCTCTTT
Organism: Bhutanitis thaidina; assembly: GCA_029286595.1. Lineage (NCBI taxonomy): Eukaryota > Metazoa > Arthropoda > Insecta > Lepidoptera > Papilionidae > Bhutanitis > Bhutanitis thaidina. Next base: position 368,640 of record JAGSMS010000020.1, on the reverse strand, counting down.
CAACAGAGGATGGACAGACTGACGAACAGACGATGTAGGCTTAATAATATAGGAGCCCGTACGGAGCCCTGAAAATAACATTCGACGATTTAACATTCAAAATAACATTTGTATTTCATGCGTCAAAAAACACCCTACACTTGAAACTACCTAAGTTTGAATAGAAATCTCGGAAGACGATTTTCACCCAATCCATTTGTTAACAATGCGATCCTAAATTTATTTCCCCATTGTTAAATATTGGGTTGCGTGAAAATCGTAACGTAATCTTATCAGAGATTCCTCTGTACGTTACAATATTGAATTGAATGGCGTAAGGATGTTCAGCTTCTACTGATTGTTCCGGATACCGCTTCAGATTTACGTGTGTGTATCCGTGTGAAAATATAAATTATGCGAATGTAAATTATTTCACTAATATATTCATCATTGCAGCCTGTCACAAGTCTAGTGTTGAACAGAGTCCTGTCCTACAACCACCAGCATCCATAGATTTCCCGTAACACTGTGCAGGTCGTCACTGTGGGGGGGGTCGTCCCACGCTTCGTTTGTCTGTACGTGGCTGCCACTCGAGGACCTATCTTTCACAACGGTTGTCAGTTTTGTGTGCTATGTGGGTTATCCTTGTTCTACTTCAGACTATCGCGCAGAGAAATAACGAGCATAGTCCTTTCCTGGGCTTACCTGCCCTTGGTAAGCGCAGTAGCCATCATGAGTATGTGGGATTTGGGTTCAGTCAGATGAATATCCCGCTTACATTATTCGGTCGCCAGTCTCGTTTATTTACTAGCTGGTTGGATCGGATGCTGGTGAGGTTGGCCTTTGTTAAAAGAAATAGTATATTAGGAGCCGTGGTGGGCCCTCCGTGACCACGGCCGCTGTAAAGCACACGAAACGTCGGGAATATAAAAGTAAAATTAAACGCTATAAAATCTGTAAACGGTTTAAAATCAAATGAGACAGTATATGGGAATATGCTATTTAATTTGAACTGCTCCTACGCCTATAATGTTTAGAACTTTTTTGTTTAATAGATGTTAATACTTACCAAAGAGTAACAGTAGAAGGTCGCTCAACGCGAGGCTGAACAGGTAGTAGTTAGTGTCGGTGTGCATGGCCGGGTGACGGACAATGACAACGCAGACCGCAACGTTTCCTATCACACCCGTCAAGAAGATGAGCAGCAGCACCACAGAGAGCGGGACAATCCTCACCAGCGGAAGCTGGCGCGGTCCTATCATGCACCACAGCATCTCCTCTTCCGTACAGTCGAAATGGCTTATATTCGTACACCTTTCATAGAATTGTTCCTCGGTTTCATTGGCTCGTAGAAAAAGCTCCGCCATTTTTTTTTTAATTTTGTTATATTAAACTTTATTACCGATACTGTTAACAAACAAAATTATTATGAAAACTTTACATCGATTTGCAATTTAAATGAAATTATTAATTGAATTAAGTACGTTTTAATTTCGCTTATTTAATCAAATATCCTTTTGGATACACCAATTATATTTTACAAGTAACGATTATTACAATATATTTGTGAGCATAGCGCTATTGCACATAAAATTTCACTTTCTCTACATTATAATCAAGTAAAAAATTAATACGATAATAGTAAATTCTAAAAGCCCAAAGCTTATTTGATAGTTTTACGTGAAAGTTCGCAAAGATTCGTAGTGCACGTAGCAGTGAGCTACGGCGTAGCGGGAGCCGTCCGCTCGGGTCCACAGATGCTGTCGGACTGCCTGCACTCTTCAACGGTAACTTCTCATTTATTTATTTTAGCTAATAGAAACTCTGCTTATACGCTTAATTGGATAAATATTATCTTTTCAAGAGCAAATTAACTTTTAACAACTGCTTTGTGAAGTTGTTATTGTTTTAACCATAATTGCATTGAAACGTTTGTTATAACAAAGGCACGACCAACACAATTAGCAATAATCCGTGTGAAGCATTAAGCATTGCACCTGAGTTTTGTTCCTTAACTTAGTGTGGTAACAACGAATATAAATATTAATTAGTAAGGTTAATTTCTTGTTATGTGATGGTCGTATTTTTTAAACAATAATTAGCTCTTTTCCCGCGTATTTTCTCCGAGTACTGCGACGTTTTATTCATTAATGTGTTTTTATTTTATTAAATATTCATTTAATTTCATTGGATTTCAAACATTGAATGTTCAATTAATATCTTTCTGTGGTTTTTTAACGTGTACTGCGTTCTGGTCAAACCAAGGATTTTCTTTAATTAAATGCAACGCGGTTTTCAAATTTGAAATAATTAAATCTTCATGCTAGAAAACTAGCGTTCATTTATAATATCTTTAATAGTTAAATAAAGACATTAAAGCACTTTCCCTCCCATCTTCTAAATATCCTTAAAGCCCGGCAACGCACCTGCATCTGATGTTGCAAAACATTTATGTTCATGATATATAAATGTTTTCCACCGCCGGGATTCGAATCCGAAACTCTCAGCTTCGAAGCCATGGTGCTGATAACTTTGTGATTATTAATTAAATGTTATATTTACCTATTTACATTACTCAGCCCATTTGAGCTTGTAGCATATGTATATTGGTAGATGTCAATAAGGTTTTCTACAAGTACCCCTGATTTAGGAGGGCAGTCAATAAATGGTGATTGTACTGTTCGACGTGTTTTATTAACTGCTCGGAATCCTTCAAATAGTGAAGGATGTTACAGAGCTACAGAGTTTAAGGTGCGATAATATGGTACTGTTATCACCAATCCACCGAGCGGGCAGGAGCGCAGTGGCTGAACTTTCGCATTAAGTGCATGGCTGTAGAAGCTCGCGTGCAGAAGGTCCTTCAGAAAATTTAAACTAAACAGCTCAATCATTATGCTGGCACTGACATGACTCTCGTTTTCACGACGACGCCTGCTGCAGTGTCACCTGCTGAACCCTGTGTAAACATACCTAAATGCTTGCACATGGCTTCGAGGCTTTCCGGGTGACGATTTCTTTTATAAGAAATGGGCATAAGGTTCACCTGGTGTTCAGTGATTACCGACGCCCACGTACATCTACAACACTAAAGGAGCAGATGCGTTGCCGACCTTTTAGGATACTTGGGGTAGGGGATGGGGAAGGGCCTCCGGTTATCTTACTCACCGAATGCGATGTCTCTTCATCACGCCGGTGTTCTACTGAGGCCGTGGATAGTACAACGGTAGTACACAGTAGAATTCAGGCGAGCTGGTCTATCGAGCAACAAGCCCCTAGTTGGCTCTACCACGTACGAAAATTATTAAAATACTGGTTGTATTGTGCCGAGTCCCGTGTCTATGAAACAGCATCTGATCATTTAATCTCATACATAGCATAAGTGTTACATGCGATGGAATAGTAAAGACAAGTGGCTGTCTCTAATTGTATGCGTACAATCCCCTGCTTCTTCAATACATCTCGTGCAGTTAGCATCTGTAGATAGTATAGGGATGTTACAACCGTTATTCCATTCAGCCAGTTAGATCGGGGGTGGGACGGAACACAACAGAACCAGACTAAATAAAAAAAACAATAATTTGTGCTTTAACCAAATATTGACATGGACTGGGTTCGGACCTCGGACCTCTGGTGCAGCAGTCAGGTACTAACCGCTAAGCCAAGAGGTTAAAGTTATAACAACATTTTCGAATAGGAAACTTGTAATTGTCTGGAGATAACTCTTTCTCAGCACTTGTTACTGGCTACTGTTATATTTTTAAAATTTACATTCTGAAAAAATATTAATATACATTTGACATTGCTATTGTATTACAAATTGTAAATGTCATTGTAATATAGCGTTAAAGAAAAGACTCCAGAGTCTCTTGCCGGTCCTTCCCTGTGAGAGTTGACAACTGTCGATTGTATTGGGAACCTTTTTTGTTTAATAGGATGAGGGATAGGCGGGAGGATGGGGAGGGGCTTGGGGACTAGGAGTTGGCCTCCGGTTACCTCACTAACCGAACGAAACGCAGAAGCACAGCATGCCTCTACCTCACGCCGGTATTCTGCGAGGTCGTGTTACTACCCCGATCAAACCCGCCCATTCGAGCAGCAGCAAAACCGCTGCTTGGCTCTACCACGTACGAAAATTATTAAAATACTGGTTGTATTGTGCCGAGTCCCGTGTCTATGAAACAGCATCTGATCATTTAATCTCATAGCATAAGTGTTACATGCGATGGAATAGTAAAGACAAGTGGCTGTCTCTAATTGTATGCGTACAATCCCCTGCTTCTTCAATACATCTCGTGCAGTTAGCATCTGTAGATAGTATAGGGATGTTACAACCGTTATTCCATTCAGCCAGTTAGATCGGGGGTGGGACGGAACACAACAGAACCAGACTAAATAAAAAAAACAATAATTTGTGCTTTTACCAAATATTGGCATGGACTGGGATCGGACCTCGGACCTCTGGTGCAGCAGTCAGGTACTAACCGCTAAGCCAAGGGGTTAAAGTTATAACAACATTTTCGAATAGGAAACTTATAATTGTCTGGAGATAACTCTTTCTCAGCACTTGTAAATCCCCTGGCTACTGTTATATTTTTAAAATTTACATTCTGAAAAAATATTAATATACATTTGACATTGCTATTGTATTATAAATTGTAAATGTCATTGTAATATAGCGTTAAAGAAAAGACTCCAGAGTCTCTTGCTGGTCCTTCCCTGTGACAGTTGACAACTGTCGATTGTATTGGGAACCTTTTTTGTTTAATAGGATGAGGGATAGGCGGGAGGATGGGGAGGGGCTTGGGGACGAGGAGTTGGCCTCCGGTTACCTCACTAACCGAACGAAACGCAGAAGCACAGGATACCCTACCTCTCGCCGGTATTCTGCGAGGTCGTGTTACTACCCCGATCAAACCGGCCCATTCGAGCAGCAGCAAAAACCGCTGCTTGGCTCTACCACGTGCATGTTACAATCGGGCTTTACCACATTTACTTAATTATTACAATCCTCCTGAGGCTCATTTGCACGTAGAGCTTCGGAGAATATATGCCCGCTTCCGGTTGACAAGTACGTATTGATTTTTGTTAATGCTGCTTTCTAAGATAACGCCTACTTTACCCCGAGTCATATGTTGTTTTGGCTCTAGACAGTAAGTGAACGGCTGTTTTCCTTGTCTCTGTTACGAACAAATTGCCTTTATCGAATCGAGAATCCATTTATGTTTATTGGAGACAAGTAATGTAATGTAAGATTAAGGGCATCCCAGCATTGGCAATTAAATGTTATAGTTTATAGTTGCGACTGTTGTCACTCGATGTAAATTCATCATATTGACAATTATTATTATCTCTTGTAATAGTTTCACAACACATGTTATATTGAATTTATGTAAGTAACGGACCGGTTTCTCATTACGGCATCTTCAAGGTATTCAATTATAATCGGTCGGTTAGAGGAAGCCTAAATGCCCTGGGCAAAGACCTTCTCAAATATCTGAGAGGTTTTGAAGCCTGAATGGGTCACAGGTCTTCAGGTTTCCGCACGATGTTCTCCCTTAGTCACCGCGGCAGCAACAACACAGCAACTGAAATTGCTATTAACAATTCTAGTGGTGCCGGCACCGGGGATCGAACCCAGGTCGCTCGCGCTCTATGAAACTAAACCGAGCGCCCCGTCCACTAGACCACGGCTGATATAATAATTAAAATGTGTTGTGTCACTAGTAAAAGACATAATAATAATAATTCTCAACAAAATATTATTATACTTTATTGAAAACGTATTATAAAATTGAATACATTTTATAAAATTCAACGTCAAATTCTAAACTTATTTAATTTAGGCTCGGTTAAAGCTGTTATAAACGTCAAAATCTCCGACGGTTCGAAAATACAAAACCTTTTCAGAGAAGAACCGGCGAGAAACTCCGAGATATTTTTTTAGCGCCATGTTACAATGACATATGTCAATGTCAAATTTATTTTTTTTTTTTTCACTTCCAAGACCAGTGTAAGATTTATTTCCAGACAATTACAAGTTTGCTATTCAAAATTATTTAACTTTGACCGCGTGGCTTATTCATTAGTATCTGATGAGATGATATTCTTTATTCTTATTATCTTATTATACTTGATTGTCAACAGAGGATAATAATTGTCAATCTTATAATTAATGTTTAATATATAATAGAATGCTCCTATTTGCATATATCTTATCCAAACGTGGTAGAGCCAGGCGATGGCTTCTGCTGTTGCTCGAATGGGCCGGCTCGACCTCGTAGTGACACGACCACGCCGAATACCAGCGTGAAGAAGGGCCATCTTGTGCTTCTGCGTTTCGTTTGGTGACTGGGGTAACTGGGGGCCCACTCCCCTGTCCCCATCATCATCCTCTCCCCCATCTCCCAAATAACCATAAAGGCCGGCAACGCAGATATAAGTGGGCGCTGATAATCACTTACCATCGGGTGAGCCGCTAGCTCGTCTGCCCCGTATACTATAAAAAATGGCGTCACAATGTACTTCCATACGCATAGTTAAAAATAAGTAATGATTTTTATTAGCCTGCGTAAAATTAAAAAAAAAGTTTTTATCACAATCCAGTGCCAATATCTTTCGCAATGACGGCCTGGAAAAGTAATTAGAAACAGTAGAGCTTTACGTTCCTAATTTGAAATTTTTAATAGGAGCCTTGGCGTTACGATGTACGGAAGTCTGCCGCCATTTTAAACGTGTCTAATAAATTTTGTCTAACTTGTCAAATATGGGTAAAAATAAGAGTGGCGATGCATCAAGATGAAAAAAAAACCAGTGAATAGGTATCGCAACAGACAGAAACATCGCCGACCATTAGGAGCGTTTAGTAAAGTTCAGTGTGAGCATTAACTTTTAACTGGCAGTAGACACCTTCTCTATCTAGGAGTGTCCTGGGTAGGTTGTGTGACCTACCCAGGACACTCCTAGACTTGTACTCATTTCTGCCTCCAAAGAAATATAGAGAGCCAGTTGTTCAATATTGGAACATAAAATTAAATAGGCGGCTGACACATTAAGACTTTAATCGAAGTGGTACTTCGGAAAAAGAGTTAAAGGCTGTGCGTGGACATGCTTATGAGGGCCCTTTTAAAGGTCCGAATGAACCAACGGAGTGAGAGCTTTAAAAGCGAGTCAACTTTTTTTGTATGCAAATTTCATTTTGTGATTTTTATGAATATAACATAAGACAAGTATACCATACCGATGACATGTAAATCTTTTATTTTACAATCATATGACCGACTAGTTGGTCGCACACTGACACGAATCGCACAAATTGCGACGTTGCCTAACCTGCACGAGCTATCTCTTTCACTCGTACTTTGGCTCACATGAAATAGACAGAGATAACACTACCTCGTTAGTGAATATACAAGAGCGGCAACAAGCTATCGTTTCGCCCGTCGTAATAAATGGTCCGAGTTTTTTTCTCGAAACGATTCGCGATACGTATCCAAGATTAGTGTCCAACATTTAAAAGGCCTGCTGTACGACAGTGTCTCTACTTACAGGGAAATGTAGAGAAAATGATAGGCTAAAACTAGCCTTTGCAAGAAAGAACAGCAGTTGAATTGAACGCCGATAGGAAGAAAAGTTTTCAGACGAAACTTAAATCAATTCGCGAGATTTCGATGGCTCAACGCACGCACGACACCCGAACAACGAGTACAAGAAAAATATAAACATAAGCACGGCACGGCGAAAATTATATAAGGCGATGTTTTACGGGATACGGGAACGGTGGGAAAGATTGAAGTGACATTGGAACGGTTTTAGTATATCCACTTACTTGGCTATTTATTTAAAAACTTTATCGTTTACACCATAAAGTGTTTTTTTATAGAAGAAGGGGGCAAACGAGAGTGGGGCTTCATTACATTGTAAGTGATCACCGACACCCACGAACATCCACAACACCAGAGGGTGCACTGCCGGCCTTTAAACAGTATGAGGTAACAAAGGGTGGACTTAATGTCGGTTGGCATTGTCTGCCAATCAACCCATGGGGTAGTGAGATAGCAGCAGCAGATGTTAATTAACTAACGAAAATAAATTTGAAATAAAACAATAATAAAATTAAATAATTATGTATTAATATAAAATAATATAATTACTACTCTAGTTATACCCATAATCGATTATGCTGACGCTGACTATGTTATCCAGATCAGAAGCAAGATCATTTCAATAAGCTAGAGCGCCTTCTTAATAACAGCATTCGTTTTATCTTTAGTATGTATGTATATATTCATGCCTTGTTCCCAACGGAGTAGGCAGAGACAATCTTCTTCCACTTGCTAAGGTCCTGCCATACCTCTTTCGCTTCTCCCATTTTCATCAATCTTCGCATGCATACTCGTTGGTTTGGAGTACTCTTGACCTGGCCTTTTTTCAGAACGTCTCCGATTTGATCGTGAAATGTTAGCCTAGGTCTTCCTCTCCCGACTCTACAGATGGTAGAGTCAGGATGGTAGTCTCCGTAAGTGATGGTCTCCGTAGCATTCAGAGCTGATGTGGGCATCATCTCTGAATTCTGCCTCAAATGGCTAACTATCCAACAGAGGCGTCACTGTAGGATTCTAGTATCACTGTATTCCATCCTTAATTATGTAAATTCCCCGGCGTATCTTCAAGAAATATTTTGTTACCGTTTCTTAAAGCACGACAGAAAGCTTCGATCTTCATCTAATCTTAAGACTAGTGTTCCACAACACTTCACCGGTTTTGTCGGCAACTCTTTTAAGGTTCAGACTATATTGCTCTGGAACTCGCTGTCCGATGATGTTAAGAAATCGGCAAACAGGAACTGATTTAAAAAATCTGTTAGAGAACATTTTTAAAATTCAAATGGTAGGTAATTAAGAAAATGCGAATTATTGTGAATCTTATTTAATCTTTTTTTTATATTATTTAGTCGTTTTCAAATCTATTTTTATAAGTAAGGAATTTATTTTGTTTAATAAATTCACCTGTTACGGCTATCTCACCAACCCACGGGTTGACTGGCAGAGAATGCCAACAGGCATTAAGCCCGCCCTTTGTCACTTCATACTATAAGGTGTAAACAGTAAAGTTTTTTTAAATAAATATAAAAATACTTATATGAATACATAATTGAAAGATATATGATAATATTTCAACATGACAATGATCAAATACGTTAAAATATCTCTAAGTAAGAGATTGGTGTCTGTACTTATGGCACGCAAATATTCTGCTTCTGAATCCGCGTCACGCTGTGAGGAAAACATACTTCTGACATCAATGAACTTTATCACGCATTTGCAGAAGGCTGGGGCTGTATGCCTCCGGAAATGTGTGACAGATTGATAAAATCTTATGTCACGTCACGGTAATGGACGGCCGGGAGCTACCCGACCAAATATTAACCGTCTAGTGATAAAGTACATATTTGTACGGCCTAATCATAGTATTCATGGCTATGTTAACTATGTTCGTGTAAGTTTTATTTTTTAAATTGAGAAAAAGGGCAAACGAGATAGCGGATCACGTGATGGATTACTGTCGCCCACGTACTGGTACATCTGTAACACCTGAGGAGCTGCTGGTGCGTTGCTGGCCTTTACCGATATTTAGGGGAGAGAGGGGCTCCCGGGCCTCCGGATACCTCACTCACCGAACGTTACGCAGAAGCACAGGATGCTTCTACTTCAAGCCGGTATTCTGCGTGGTCGTGGCAGTACCCCGATCGAGCCGGCCCATTCAAGCAACAGCAGAAGCCATCGCTTGGCTCTACCACGTTTGGATTGGATACGTACAAATAGGAGCACTCTATTATATATTAAACATTAATTATAAGATTGACAATTATTATCCTCTGTTAACAATCAAGTATAATTGTAAAATATGAAGTTAATTGGTATTAAAAATAAACGGCATCTGAAATTAAACTATCGCGTCTAATTTAATCCCGTTCTTTCGAGTAATTATATCATACTGTAAAATTTGTATGCCAATAAGTGGCAGATCATATAGGACATAAACAAAATGTTAACATCCATGCAAGTATCCAATATGATCAACAAATAAATATAAATAAAAATAAATAAATATAAAAGATTTACAGCACCAGTGGTCTGTAGTGACGGAACGGGTAAAAGAACACAGGGCTGATGTAAAACATGGACGCTCCATGAAGTCTGCAGACTGTGATCATATCCCTTTGAGGGCAATCGATGAGTGGCTTGCGAGTCTTTATAGAACAAAACAAAGACGTGGTGTGGTGTAGTGGCTAGGCGTTTAGCTGCGGCGTTCTGAGTCGCGGGTTCGATTCCCGCACGGGACTTGTATGGACCACAAATAATTGTTCCGGGTCTGGGTGTTTGTCCATGTGCAATTTATATATATAAACTGCCTCTGCGAAACGCAAAAAAATAGAAAAAAAATTAACATTGCTTCTTATATTAATAGATAAATACGACGGGTACATAAAGAACAAATGCGTGGGACGTTACATTAAACCTTTTCTAAGTTTGGGCAAACTCTTCGAATACGTTAATGAAGTAGGTATTTGATCTAAGCAGAGGGCACGGCCCGGGTGTGGGGATACAAGGCGAACGTAATCAACCTTTGACTACATAGCTCCGATGGAGTCGAGTGGCCCGATTTTGCCAACACTCTAAGCATCCGAATAGCTCATTAATCATTTACTAAAATCGGTGATTTGTAAACTAGATTCAGAGCATTAATCAATCTCTGACGTGACCTATATGTTTTGACGTATAGCTAACACTCGGGGGACAAAAAGTCTTCGAAGGTGTTATAAATCTAAGCATAACGCGACAGCGAAAAACGTTATAACAGATAATATAGCTCTCACGGCCCGAATAGTGATTGAAGTAGGAGGCGAGAGAGGTCTAGACATTATGTTTAGAGGTCCCAATTTTTATTTAATCTCTCTTCCGTCTTTGATCTGTTGAATTATGAGACGACATCGACCCCTAGAAGTGCGTATACCCGACTGCTGAGCCAAGGGTCCCGGGCTCGAATCCCATCCGATGGCAATTTTTATGAGAAGCAAAGCTTTAAGAGTCAGATTGCGTAGTATTGCGTCTTGTGTTTCGATATTGCATCAGACCCTTTTTTCATTATTGCATAAGCGTGACATCGGATACGGTAAGGTCAAGGCGAGTGAGTGCCTCTGTGTTTTTACGGCACTATAATATCCCCTGCGCGGTAGACAACTCCTGATAGCAGTCGGAAGTTGTCGCGATGGTCGTAATCGGCCAGGAGTACATCATCATCGTGTTAAATTTTAGGGTAAAAAAACCTAAGTCGACCCAATAAAATAAAAATGAAAATGAGAGTATAAAGTGCAGCAAAATTGTAATCGCCCACCACCACCGCTACCACCACCAAGCGTTGTAAATCCTATATATGGGAGTGGCGATAGAGCCACATATAATACTACTAAAGCGCCAATACCCTAATGGGTTAGGGTGCGGACTGCGAAACATGACGTCGTATGTTCGAACCCCGCCATTCGACTATTGTCGTCAACTTAGTTGGAGGGTTAACAGGAATATTAGTATTTTACTTAAATAGCATTGCTATTATTCTTTAAAAAACCTGTTCAGATTGTAAAAAAAGAGGTTAATTTGTTTGCGTATAAACCACAGCTTTAGTAACATTGTAATCAATGAAACACTACTATAGTGTAAGTCCGTAATTTTCGCGCGCGGCACAGATAAAATATAACATCGACAGACAACAAAGTTGTCCAAAAAATGTATTTCGATAAATTAAAGAAAACAATTAGCAGTGCAATTATTAAAAAATACTAAAAACCCGACTGCACAAAAATGTTAATCCTCCTCTCTGTTTTGATTGGCATATTTCACGTCTAATGGCGCGAGGCGGCGTGAGAGAGTGCTCTATACCGGACATGTCAAGGTCAAGGGATTCGGCGGACTTCAAATGCCTCCATCGCAATTATATTGCACTTATATGCTAATTTGAATAGACGCATATCAAGAAAACACTTTAATTAGTTCATTTTAAGTTATTTTGAAAAATCATCTAATATTGCTGCTTTGAAAAAAAAAAAAACAGTTTAAAAAATAATTTACGAGGACGTCCGTATGGTTTCCTATTTCATATCAAGTATCTAGGGCTTGTAGTTATATCTTTATAATATTATTCTCATTGTTTTCGTCTAAAATGGAAGCACACATTTATTATTTCATCGATTTCATGGCAATCTCTATCGTTTCTTATAACAGTTTAGCAAAACAGCGGCAGCGGTAAACAAAAGTATCAATACAATAATTAATTCGTGTAAAATACACGATACCCGAGTGGTGAGGGGATGTGCCACAGAATCCCCAACGTGCACGGCTCATCTTGCTTGCCACGTCGTCCACCCCAGTATACATGTTAAAGATAATTAAAACGTAGCCAAACAATTGGTACAGCCATTTACAAAGGATTTTTAAAATGGCGAGTTATTCAATTAATTAACAAATGATTTATAAAAGAAAAAAATACCTTGTCGTTATTCGAAAGGTCGTCCTTTCTTCACAATGACAAAGAAAATTTGCATATTGATGAATTATGATAGAGCGGTGTTTTTTTTTTTATTAAAAAGAAAAGAGTCATAGCATCGATTATGTTCCTCTTCATTATGTCGATAAATAAACGTATTTTAAGCAAATTAAATTTATTTAGAGATAAGCAGTGCATTAAGGATGCCATTGAAATTAATAAAACATCCTTATTTCAATAGAGAAGATGGCTGAGTGCTACCGCCTGCTTGGGATCCGGCAATAATTAAAATTAAACGCAAGACCAGCATACCACTGCACGACCTCAAGATTACGAGAGCTCATTCCGAGTAGATAGGGCCAAAAAATTATATTTAGAGAGTCCACGACGGCCGAGTTAACAATGACACCAGGACGTCAAACACCTCAGTCCTCCCGTGATCCCGGGTGCTGTAAATCACCCGAAAGGACGAAATGAAAAAAGTAAATTAAACACTATGAAATCCGTATGAGATAGTTTCATTTCACATAACCCTTACGTGTTATAGTGAGAGATCCGGCTCGAAGGACCAAGAGATAGTTCTTAGAGCAAGATTAAATAAGTATATAAAGCATATTTTAAAGATTTAATAGTTTTACACAAGTTATAAGTAATTCAGTAGTATTCTATCGTTCGTCCCCTTCCCGTGTTTGCAATGGTCTACAAAATGGCCGCCACGCCCGGGCTTCTCCCACCGTCTGTCATTACGTCACAGCCGCTATGTGTCGATGTTGGTGTTGCCAGAAACAAACAAAGATTGAGACAAAGCACCCAGAGACAGTCTTGCGGCATGTGCATACGTCGACTTTCCGCAATACTGTCAGGTCGTCACACCGTCTTGTCGCATGTCTCTACTGTTTCCCATTCTCATTTATAAAATTCTTTGTATGTATGTTGTAGACGAGTACGTATACCTGGGACAAATTGTGCGATTAGGTAAGTCCAACTTCGACCCAGAGGTCAATCGACGAATCCAACTCGGCTGGGCTGCGTTCGGGAAACTACGTCATATCTTCTCGTCGAGTATACCGCAAAGCCTCAAGACGAAAGTATACAATCAGTGCGTGTTGCCAGTGATGACATACGGATCCGAGAGTTGGCCCTTCACTGCAGGCCGTATGAGGAAGCTCAAAGTTGCTCAGCGCGCTATGGAAAGGGCTATGCTCGGTGTTTCTCTGCGTGATAGAGTCTGCAACGATGATATCCGCAGCAGAAGTAAGGTAATCGACATAGCCGTAAAGATCAGCAAGCTGAAGTGGCAATGGGCCGGCCACATAGCTCGCAGAACTGACAACCGTTGGGGAAAAAAGGTTCTCGAGTGGCAGCCACGTACAGGCAAACGCAGTGTAGGACGATCCCCCACAAGATGGAGTGACGACCTGCGCAGTGTTGCGGGAAGTCGATGGATGCAGGTGGCTCAGGACCGAGCTTCGTGGCAATCTTTGGGGGAGGCCTATGTTCAGCAGTGGACTTCTGATAGGCTGAAATGATGATGATGATGATGAATATTTTAAAACGTACCATACTTGGCTATGATTTGACGTATTATAAATGAGAAAGTTTGTCTGTCGTTAAATCACGCTTAAAGAACTGAACGGATTTGAACGAAATTTGGCAGAGATATAGAATATCCCTTCACGTGATACAATATGAGTGAAGCCTGGACCTTACGACATTAGACGCTGCCATAGAATAGGATGTAGGATAGTTTTTATTTTCATTAAGAGTTCTCTGGAAACAAGATTAAAAATTAAAAAAAAACACTAGAGCAAAGCCGGGGGCAGTCACTAGTAATATTACAAATTTAATTTATTCTCTAAGCCGCCTTGGTGGCTTTAACTGAGATAATCTTTGAATCAGTTCTGATAAGTACTTTCGCGTTGAAGCAAATTAAATGGCCACAGCATAAAAAGTAACTTTGTCTGAAACGCAGTTAATTTTATTGCAGCCGGAATGAAATGTAATTTAAGTTTATTATATTTTTATAGCATTAGTTATTTTATTTTATTCTGTTTATCATTAAATCTGTACGCCGACATAAGGTTTTGTTTTTATGGGAAAGGCGGCAAACGAGCAAGCGGTGCAACACCAGTGGTAGTGAAGATGCGTTGCCGGCCTTTAAAGATATTTGGGGGGAGGGGGGATAGGGTGGGGGTTTGAGGAAGACGGGAGTGGGCCTCCGATAACCTCACTCACCAAACGAAAAGCAGAAACACGAGATGCCTATAATCTTCTACATCACGCCGGTATTCTGCGAGGTCGTGCAACTAGCCCGGTCGAGCCGACCCGTTCGAGTTCTACTTTGTTTTTTTTTTAATTATTTTTAAATTCTTAACATTTGTATGCCTTAACAAGGCAGAATATACACGGTTATATTATTTTAATATTAAGATCTAATTTTCGTACCTCATCATCATCATCATCATCATCATCATTTCAGCCCATTACAAGTCCACTGCTGAACATAGGCCTACCCCAAAGATTTTTCGTACCTACGTTCTAGCAAATAAATTGATTGATTGAAAGGCTATATATACTTACAGCGGGAACTCCTATGGTGAAAGATGTTGTCCCTGTATTAAAGCAGCAACATGACCGCATGGCTTAGTGGTTAGAGTACACGATCGCTAAGCCATGGGTCCTGGGTTTGAATCAATAATTGAGTATTAACACAAATTTGTCGGGTTGTATTGTTATTCATCTCGTGCTTCTGACACTGCATCTGATCATTCCTCGGATCTCATCGTGTAAGCTTTACATCGGATATGGCAAGGTAAAGACTAGCGAGTGCCTCTGTGTTTACACGTGCATTTACGGCACTATAACTATATGCGACGGTCCTCCGCTTACCTCTTTCACCGAACAAAACGCACAAACACAAGATGCCACTACATCACGCCGATTCTAGAAGCAGTAAAAGTCGCCGATTGGCTCTACTCCTATATATATTTGACAGGATTTCAAATAATTTTGATTGTAAAAATTGGTCAATCTAAAATAATATACCTCTTTACAATTAATATTACTTTAATACTATTAATATTATAATAGAAGTGTCATATGTGGGTGGGCTTAATTAACACGCGTAAAACACAAGACGAACAAACAGTAGGACGCACGAAGCTGCCGTCAAAGTTCCCCTTGCCTTCGCCCCGAAGCAATATGTTAATTAAAAGTTTGCGATGTACTCACTTAATGACGTCACACCCTATTGTCTTGTGCTAGGTTGTTATATAGCCAAAAATAGACAGACTTGTTAACGTAAAGTTTCTTCACGAATATACCAAGTATAATTACTAGTATCAAAGAAAGAAAGAAAGAAAGAAAGTACTTTATTCATTGCCACAACTCAAGTAACACATAAGTAAACTTAATTCACATTACAAAAATAATAATAATAATATTTTGTTGAGTTGCAGCAACACAACGGTGTCCGAGTCAGCGTAATGCTGTAGCAATGCTGAACCACAACTGCAGCGCTGGTGTTCTGTCGGAAACCTGTTTTTTTTCGCGAGCAGTCATCAGGCTCAGTCAGGTATCAGTAGTAGTACTATTAAGTAACACAGCCCGAAAAATAGAACTGTTCGATTACCTATTTGAAGTTTTTCGAAACCTTTTTTTTTTTTATGGAAGAGACGGCAAACGAGCCAGCGGTTCACCTGATGGTAGGTGATTACCGTCGCCCACATACATCTGCAACACCATAGATGCTGCAGGTCCGTTGCCGGTCTTTAAGGATATTTGGGAGATCGGAGGGAAGAGGAGGGGAAAAGGGAGGGTGTGTGGGCCTCCGGTTACCTCAATCACCGAACGAAACGCAGAAGCACAAGATGCCTCTACTTCACGCCGGTATTCTGCGAGGTCGTGGTATTAATCCGGTCGAGCTGGCCCATTCGAGCAGAAGCTAAAGCCACCGCTTGGCTCTACCACGTTTAGATTTGTCTATTAACGATTTGTATCGTTGACTTGGACTGATATGTCACGTCGTTCTAAACAAGCTCTGATGAAAAGTGAGCTTAAATGCCGTAAGAGATTTTGAAGTTATACTTCTTTTGGCGCGTTTGGTAAAAATGTTGAAAGTGAATTTTTACGATGCGCGCGCACACCGACACCTAAAAGCGACACCATGAAGTTGGTTGGTAATTGTCGCTCAAGTTTTGGTGAGAACTGATAACTATATTCAAGGTAGTTATTCAAATTTATATGAATCTACAACACGTGTTTTATATCAGCGGATATAAAAAAATATGTTGTTACATAAATATGTATGTGTAAATTATATATGATAGTGAATGATAATTTGTTATAAGTTCGTGATAAAAGTGTTTTTTTTATATTATTAACTTTTTTAAGTGGGACATTTAAGATTAAATATCGGTAAGTATTCTTTTGGGGAAGGCTTATGTTCAGCAGTGGACTTCTGACAGGCTGAAATGATGATGATGATGATGAAGTATTCTTTGTATTACATTACAAATTATTATTATTTAGTTAAACCGTTATCAATTGCATTTTATGTCCTTTTTTTCACAAACAAAGAGCACCGGCACGCGGGATTAAATTTTTAGTTATTTTAGTTTTGTCACGCTAAAGAAGTATAACTTCTTACGTGAGTACATAAGTACACCCATTTTTTTTTTAATACAATTGAAGTGTCTAGGATTTTGTATTAACTGTTTTTTTATGGTTTCTTAGTATCACGGAAATATGTGTACCTTACCTTAACAGTCTGTAAATAGCCCACTGCAGGTCAGCCTCTCCCAGAAGGAAGTTATCCCGTAATCGCCACGCACGGCTAGCGGATTGGCAATCGCAGTCTCAGACATTTACCTTACCTACCTTAGACGTCGCATCCCGCCATCGGTCGGTAGATCTTGCCATTGTCAAGGTTCTTCTCTTAGTCGCCTCTTAAGACACCCAGGGGAAGAAGGGGAAGCGGCAGATTCTTACGCCGATACCGCACACGCCGATGCACAAAGTAGTTAAGTATATGTATACCCACTGCTGGGCGAAGGCCTCTACTTTGGAGCCGAGAAGGGTCCACCACGCTGCTCCAGTGCGGATTGGAGGGCTTCATATATACCCGAAATAATATTTTTTATTATTTCTCAGACATGCAGCTTTCCTCCCGATGTTCTCCTACATCGCCGAGCATGTAGGAAATTCGGCACTTAAAAATGCTACCAACAATGTGATGCCTGCACCGGAAGAATCGAACCCAGAGCACTCGCGCTCTATGGAACTAAGACGAGGTCAGCGACCACTAGGCCTCCCACTCTATACCAGTTAGTTATTTCATAATTAAACAATATTCTTATATACGCCTGTGCCAATTTTACAAAACAATTTTATTAAAAAAATATATATTACGACAGCCATGCAATAACGTTTATTAATTGTGCCTAATTGAGGCAGTTATTCCTTAATTTAAGGCAGAAATATCGCAAATTTATTTAAATATTGTCCCGGAAACGATCTATGATTAAATTAATACAGTACAGCGCTTTCAGTTATTTTTCTACAACCTGTATCGCAGAGCTTTTACTCGTTTAAAGCTTAAATAATTTGTCATCTGTAAACGAAGGGCATATATCAAGGCGTAGGGATTAGGTAGCCCGACCATCCCACAAAATGGTTCGATCAGTCAGTATCCAGCGAAGGGTAAAAATCCACCGACCCGGGTAACACAAACCGGGGATACTAAAATATCCGGGTTTCATACCGGTGTTTCTCTACATTGTGTAAACGCCATAAGTTAGGGTTAAAATCAAAACTTATTTCATGTTCAATTTAGGCTTGTCTATGGCTCATATGAATGTCAAAATTTACACCGGTTCACGTAACAAGACCTCCTCAGAGAAGAACTGGCAACACTCTATCTTTTTGATTTATTTTAAAAATGTCATTTACAATTTATAGTAAAATGAATACAATGTCAATTTTTTTTTAATGACTATATGATGAGAGCCATATAGCCGAGATGGCCGGCATAGCCAGGGCGCTCACTTTAGTTCGATAGACCGCGTGCGACCTGGGTTAGATCCCCGGTGCCGGCACCACTAATATTATTAATAGCAATTTTAAGTGCTGTATTTACCAAGTGCTTGGCGGTGAAGGAAAGCATAGTGAGGAAACCTGCATGTCTGAGAAATAATAAAAAATATTAATTCGAGGATATGTGAAGCCGGCGAACCCGCACTGGAGCAGCGTGGCGGACCCTTCCCGGCTCCAAAACTCGCTCAGATAATAGAGACGAGGCCTTTGCCCAACAGTGGTCACTTACAGGCTGCTACTTTACTTTTACTAAAATTTCGACATCTCCGACCGCCCTTGGATATCCGATCGCGAGAGCTTATACAAGTTTTTACGTGAAAGAGCCAAGTTGCGCCTTGTGCTGCTGCTCGAATGGACCGGCACGACTGGGACAGTACCACGGCCTCGCAGAACACTGACCTAAAGTAGAGACATCTTGTGTTTCTTCACTTACCAACAGGTGCGCCGCTTGCTCATAAAAAGAAATACATCATTTCAGCCTACTACAAGTACACTGCTGAACATAGGCCTCCCCCAAAGATTAAACCTCTCATCATAGGGGGGCTTGCCATAGTTGCCACGCCTGGTGAGCGGGTTGGCAACCCCATTTTTTTTTTGGTCTAATGCAGTAAGATACCGCTGCCCATCTCCCACCCACAGGACGAAAGGGGACGGCAGATTCTCTTCTACCGCTACCATACGGTAATACAGATGTTAGACGTTTTACCATTTGTCGCCTTTTACGACACCCATGGTCAGACAGGGTTGGCGCTACTCTTTACTACTGAGAGCCACACGGAAATAATAAAAAAAAATGCATATAGTAAGTTAATACAAAACTACACAACGGATACCGTAGTGTTAGGTTAGCTTTCAATTGGTTCCGATATTGTCTCGTCTCCATCGGATGGACCTCTTCACTTGATGGAACTATTGACATCAGCTCTCGTGCGCAGTGAATCTTGATGCTGCAGTCCAACAGTCGTCACAGTTTCCTCACTGATATGATATTAAATTAAAAAGTTTGTATTTTAATTCATATCGAGTTAGTATAAACTTTCAGTGCTTCAAAGAAAAGACGTACTAGAAATTAAAACATTTGTATCGACAATGGAAAATTTAAAACAGGAGACGTTTATGGAGTTGTGTTGGTGGAAGACGCATATGGTAAATACGATTGCCAAGGAGTCGAACCATAAGAAACAGATGTGGCCGGAGTACCACAAAAGCTCTCTGCTTCAATCTAGGAGGCGGCCGCTGAAAAGCCGTCTCCCTATTGGTGCCCGCGGTTTTCTAACGAGGAACCGACTTGCTCTACCTCTCTATCCGCTAGAGGTCCTTGTTATGAAATCTTGTGAATATTGTGACAGTGAAGGTTGCTGTATACAAAGACTGAAAAACTTTCATTATTGAAAGCATTATAGTTTTAGTGGTGTTATTAAATTTATACATATATCTATATTTCTCTCTCTCTCTCTCTCTCTATTACTGTATGTAACCTAGGTCACGTGACAACGGCATCCCTCTATAGTTAAGAGGGCGAAGAAGCCGGAAGAAGTCACATGTCCGCGAAACATTTTTTTTTTTTTTTTTATTTATTTATGTACACACAAAAAGGCATGAAAAACAATAAAACATAGTGTTAGTACAAGGGTACTACTTATTCCATACATTGAAATTTCTTCCAGCAGACCCTAACAGGAAATTTTATTGAAATGGCAAACTTAGTGCGTACATTTCATAATATGTAATATATAATAAATTCATAAATAATATGTATACAATTAAATAAATAGGATTACATATAATTAAATAATATACATAGATATATTTAAATAAATAAATATATATATATATATTTATATATATATATATACATATATATACATACATACATGCATAGATAGTCGTAAATATACAATATATATTCTATTGACACGAAGATAAGTAGTGGTCCTTTACACGTTTCTTAAATGAAAGTATAGTTCCGGAATCTCTTATGGTAGGTGGTAGTGAGTTCCACAACCTAACTGCATGGACTGCAAAGGAATAGGAATAAAAACTGGAATTATGGATAGGATAATTAAGGAGTGTCCTGACATGCGATCTGCATGGCACATCTGGAGGGTGAACGAAGGAAAATAGGTTCCTGAGGTATGACGGAGAGGATGGGTTGTGCAAGATGTTATAAAGGAGACATAATATTCAAGTGTTCCTACGAAGTCGGAAGCCACTTTAGGGTCTTGCGAAACTGAGATATTCGGTCAAATTTCTTGAGTCCAAAGATGAAACGGATTGACAGATTTTGCAAGCGTTCAAGTTTATTTAGTAGCTCCTCTGTAGCATCCAAATAGCAGGCATCAGCATAATCTAGTATGGGCTGAATAAGAGTAAGTGCTAGTGTGATTTTAGTTTTAATTGGTAAGAAATTTTGAAGGCACTTCAGCGAATGCAGGGTAAAGTGAACTTTTCGACTAATCACGGCAACGTGCGCGGACCAGGATAAATGTTGATCAAAAGTAACACCTAAGTTATTAACAGTTTATTTCTTTATTTCTCTGACATGCAGGTTTTCTCGCGATGTTTTTAGTCTCACAACAGCCAAAGTTTCCTTTTCTTTTACTTGTTCAAATACCCGACGTGTTCCACCTTCACCGCATGTTAGCGGGGCTCGGAAACGCTTTTGCACACATCCGCGAGCCCTTAGCGCTGACCGTGCTCTGCAGCCCCATCTCGGGATAGGACACTTCCTCTCACTCTGCCTCCTGACAAGGCGCGGCGGAATACGGACGCCTTCCTTCACGGCTGCCAATCCAACATCCGTAACGAACTCCCCGCAAACCGTAAAGTGAGCGCCCTCCCGCCTCCACGCTCCGGAACTTGGCAACGACCTCACCGCCAACCACATTTCGGCGCATCGTAACACCGAAACTCCTCGACCCTCACCGACTCCACCCAACTTTGGCGGTTCAAGGAAGCCAGTCCAAAACACCAACCTGTATCCTGACACGGCCTAAGCCTGTCCTCCCCGCGAAGTCCGTCTTTATTCCTCTTGATTGACCGTGGGAGACCAGGACCCGGCTACAAAGCCCCGGGCCACGACCATGAGGAAATCCGTTCGGGAGCGGGCTCCAAACTTACATGCCGTGTCATACGTATTTAATTAAACCGGTGCATGATACCTGTACCTACGTATGAATGCTTGAAGCGGAACTTCTAATTAGAAGTGGCGGATTGTTTTGACTTTGTCCAGAATGTCGTTGTTCAGTTAATCGGAATTAGTTTAGGAAACAAACTGTTTGTTGCCGAGGTGTGCGGAAGGAAAGTTTTGTACGTTCTTAATTTTCAAACGAGTAAGTCATAGTTTGCGTTGGAATTGTTATTTGTTTAAAACGATTAATAAATATTGTTAATGTAATTTTTTTTTTAAGTGAAAGGGGGCAAACGTGCTACCGGCTCACCTGATGGTAACTGATCACCCTCACCAACGTACATCTGCAACACCAGAGGAGCTGCAGGTGCCTTTGTGGATATTTGAGGGAAGGGAGGAAGGATCTGGAGGCGGAATAGGGGTGGGGGAGAGAGTCTATGATTGCCTTAATCACTGGACGAAAATCAGAAGCACAAGATCAGAAGAAGAAGAGAGCTCTACTTCACGTCGGTAGTCTGCGAGGCCGTGGTACCGCGAGCCCGGTCGAGGCGGCTCATTGGAGCAACAGCAGCGGCCAATATTTACAATAAACAATTTACGAGTTACCTATTCTGTGCCGTTACCTCTTTCGACACCCAAGAATAATATCTTTCCTTTAATGTAATAAGGTGTTACACACGGAAAAATTAAATGGAGGAAAATTCTAGATCTTCTTTTTCATTCAAACGGAATGAAAGGCTTTTGCATTCATATGTTTACTGAAGCGCGCTGTGCACGGGTCTCGGGTATTCTATATGCTCACAGTTCATCGAGCTCTATTTGAGGATTTTCTTCAATAAGGTGGAAAATATTTACTAGTATTATACAATGTTTTTTACTGTTTACTAGCTATTTTAGAAAACCCTAATTTAAAAAAAAAGTGTTAAGTAAACGAACTCTTGGCTCAATTGACATAAGATATGCCTTCGTGTATGGTCACTTGCGGGCCTTCTGTTCTGATAAAAAAAAAGTGTATCTCTAATTCCGTGGAGGTTTTAGTCGCTCAAGCACTTACCTGTGGTTCCTCGTGGGGTAGGTAGTTTTTTATATTTCCAAGCGCGTAAAGACAGTCTAGTTAATCAAGCACTTAAAACTTGCTAGTAACAATTTTAGCGTTGCCGGCACCGGGGATCGAACCAGGTCACTCGCGCTCTATGAAACCAAAGCGTGCGCCCTGACCACTGGGATATCGCGGCTCGTGCTCCCAATTTATGTAATTTGCGCCGGCTTCACATGGACTATATAAACCGAATAATTTTTTTTTATGGAAAAGACGGCAAACGAGCATGCGGTTCACCTGATGGTAAGTGATTACCGTCGCCCACATACATCTGCAACACCATACATGCTGCAGGTGCGTTTCCGGTCTTTAAGGATATTTGGGAGATGGGAGGGAAGAGGAGGGGAATAGGGAGGGGGAGTGGGCCACCGGTTACATCACTCACCGAACAAAATGCAGAAGCACAAAGTGCCTCTACATCACGTCGGTATTCACCACGTACCAACCCGGTCGAGCCGGCCCATTCGAGCAGCAGCAAAAGCCGCCGCTTGGCTCTACCACGCTTAAAAATATGCTGTATGTCTGATAACATACAAAAAAACATTATTTCGCGTAGGTGTAAAGACCGCCGACCCGCTCTGGAGCACAACCCCTTTCAAATATTTTGGGGGAGGCCTTTGGGTTCAGCAATGGACTTGTGACGGGCTGTAATGATAAGAGACAGAGTTTCTATACCGACTTGATGTTGTATACAAGTTTTTAATATGGTCGAGGATGGCGATGGCTGAAACATGCGTCATACGTGTGAAGTGGTGCTGCTTGTGGAGGCTGGTCGGCTCGAGCGTGCTGTGCACTTGTTCTTTAGTTCGGTGGATCACTGTGTTCTTGCGGCATGCTTTGAGTTGCCATTTTGTTTTTAGAAAAAAATGTAATTATGAGATTTTGACATCTGTCAAACGTAATTATCTTTCTTACGCCGAAGAATAAAGAATTTTCCTTTATACATATTCGTATGTAACTAATGTTACTACTTCTACTGTGTCGCCACTTCGGAAAGTTAGACTTTAGATCTGGCTGTAAAAACTCACGCAAATAAATTTATGTAAATATTAATGTACAACAGTTAGACAACACGCCTTACTGAGCTCCTCAATTTTGCGGAATCATTAGCAAATACTGTACTGACAACATTAACATACATACATACATGTATTCACGCCTTGTTCCCAGCAAGGTAGGCAGGTAATCTCCTTCCACTTGCTACGGTCCTGACATACGTCTCTCGCTTCTTCCACTTTCATCGATCTTCGCATGCATGCTCGTCGGTTTAGAGTACTCTTGAACCTGGCCGTTTTCTAGAACGTCTCCGATTTGATCGTGAAATGTTCGCCTAGGTCTTCCTCTCCCGACTCTACCATTTACACGCGCCTCATATATTGGTTTCGTCAACCTACTTTCATTCATCCTCTCCACATGTTCAAACCAGCTCAGCATCCCTTTCTCAATTAGTGTCACTACATCGTCTGTCACGCCACAACGCTCTCTGATCACATTATTTCGAACCCTGTATTTCTGAGCGCTACATTTAAATTGCTATTATAATATAATATAATAATTAAATTTCACTATCTAATAAAAAAATAATTTCCGTTTCCCTGGTCCTTAATATCGTACATTGGTCCTTCGAGCCAGATGTTAGTTATCGCAGAATTAGTACACATAAGACGATCAAGCTAGTAGATAATGGTTTTAGGGCTACATTCTGATACGCCCGGCATATATTTAAGGTTTAGGTTAATTAAATAATATTTCCCACGATTGGAGTAAATTTTACGAATTTATAACAGAATGGCATAATTGTAAGCATTTGTGTGTCAACGTCTGCCTTTAAGCTGCTTAATTGTAGGACGTGCAAACATTGTGAATTCCAGACGTTGTGAACATTGTGAAGGTTATCCTGCGGAGTAATTTACGGATCTTGTTATAAAATGTTAACCTTTGTGCTTAAGAATTCGGTGTGATTACTTTTAGACCTTATTTATCTATATGGCACTTGATTTAAACTTTATTTTATAAAATTATATTGTATCAAAATATTTGATATGAAACTATTATTTACGGATTTTATCGCGTTTAATTTTGTTTTTATATTCCCGACGTTTCGATTGCTTCACAGCAGCCGTGGTCACGGGGGGACCGAGGTGTTAGACGTCCAGTTGTCATAGTTAACTCGGGCTACCTTCAGCCTTTATTTATTAATTTTGGTCCGATCTACGCAGAATGTGCTCACTGTATCTTGAGGTCGTGCAGTTGTATGCTTGGTTTTAAATTTAATTTTGTTTATTACTGGATCTCAAGCCGATGGTAGTGCCCAGCCATCTTCTCTATTGAATGCTCAGGATGTTTTTTGATTTTAATAGCTTCGCGAATCAATCTTGGCACGAATCGGTGTTCTTTTGCGAGGATTTGTGGTTTATCAAATCCGTTGTGATGGTTGGGACAACTAAGGATATGATCACAGACTGCAGACTTCCTAGAGCCTCGGTGTTTCACGTCACCTATGTGTTGCTGCTGCTGTAAAGCAATCGAAAGTCTGGAATATAAAAACCAAATCAAACGCGATAAAATCCGTAAATAATAGTTTCTTATCAAATGTGTAGTGTTCGCGTCACAAGAAATCCGTATCGAAATATGTTACGTAAATCTTAAAAACATTATTTTATTTGATTTCTTTATTTGTTCGTTTATGCCAACGCCTTAATTTAAGGGTTACAAATGGCGTCTTCCTAACAATAAGTTTAAAAAATATTTTAAACAGAGGCATTATAAAACAGGTTATTATAATAAAGAGGAATGCATGAACGATTGTAATCCCTTGGAAATGCTAGCTGTTTCTAAATGTTCTATTGTAATAATATATGAGGTATTATTAAGAATTACTTTTGAACAGAAAAGAGGATACTTACGGAGTTTCTTTCGCCTTCTTTCTTCTCCGTCAGGGGAGCCTCGTTACGAAACGTTGGTAGGTATAAAAAATAACTTTTGGCAAATAAAATGTGTGCTCCTTTGTCGAATAATATAGTTTTAATTTTATTTCTACCAACAACCCTTGGTGAAGAAATAACAAAAAAGTAATAATTTAGAAAATTTCAAATATATAGAAACATGCATACTAGCTGTTTTAATTATTGTATTATAGGCAATATTTAAACACAAAAATGTTCGATTTATATATTTATGAAGACTGAATTTTTTCATGTCCCTAAATTCTTTTATCTAAATCTACAAATGTTTCTATAGGATGGTAGGTAATCAACTACTGCTCAATGTGATACTTCGCAAAATACCGGCGTGGAGAAGAGGCATCTCGTGCTTCAGCGTTTCGTCCCTAACCGGAGGCCCACACCACCTTCCCATCCCCCATCGTCATCCCTTCCATCTCCCAAATATCCTTGAAGGCCGGTAACGCACCTGCAGTACCTTTGGTGTTGCAGATGTATGTCGGCGACGGTAATCACTTACCATCAGGAGAACCGATTGCTCGTTTGCCGCCTTTCCCATAAAAAAAAAAAACCAGACGCCCACTTCCCCTTCCCATTGCCCTCCTCATCCTCTCTCCCATATCCCTTAAAGGCCAAGGAGGCCAAAGGTAAAGGAGGATGAGGACGGGGACGGGGGGGGGATGGGGGGGTCTACGGTTACCTCACTCACCGAACAATATATACTTATAAAAAATTATATACTTTGGTGTCAGATTACCTCGCACCAGGCTGGCTGAATGAGAATAACGCCTGATATTACTTTCCTCTTTGTACATTTACTTATTGCAAAAACCATACATTATTCATTTACGCAAATATTAAGCGACTGGGACAATTGGTAATGAAGTCTAATGGAATTTTTGAGAATATTTTTTCGCAGCGTATGCTGTACGCTGCTATACCCTGTATCATAACAAATCGAAATCTGTGGTATCTGCCTACCCCTACAGGTGAATGGCGTGAACGCTACAAAATATATATTAAACCCTATTGAAAGATGTAATATATCGTTAATGTTTTAAGCGTGGTAGAGCCAAGCGGCGGCTTTAGCTGCTGCTCGAATGGGCCGGCTCGACCGGATTGGTACCACGGCCTCGCAGAATACCGGCGTGAAGTAGAGGCATCTTGTGCTTCTGCGTTTCGTTCGGTGAGTGAGGTAACCGGAGGCCCACACGCCCTCCCTATTCCCCTCCTCATCCCTCCCATCTCCCAAATGTCTTTAACGACCGGCAATGCACCTGCAGCATCTATCGTGTTGCAGGTGTATGTGAGTGACGGTAATCACTTACCATCAAGTGCACCGCTAGCCCGTTTGCCATCTTTTCAAAAAAAAAAAAATGTAAAGTAAAAGTAACACTACAGATTACAATCCACTAACACACATCCGAAGTGGACTCAGCGAGGCACCTTGAGCCAGTCCGCCCCGGTGAGTGTGGCCGCCCATGAAGATTATATTTATACTTTATACGTAATCACAGATTGTATATATATTCGACAGGGAGGGAATCCGTCCAGGGGGGAGTCCCTATCGGTATGTAAGACATAATGGTATCACTTGAAGCCTCCCTGTCGTTAAGCTCGCGCAGTGATTATGTTAAAATTAATGCTTCTTAATTAATCTATATTTACTTTACATTAACTGCAAGCATATCTGTTATGAATAATGTAACAGCTCTCATGCCCGTGAGTGATTTAATCTTACCTCAAATAATATAATAATAAACGATACCATTTAATCGGTTCGAGAATAACGTGCCTGTTAAAGGCTTATTCGTGGCATTGTTCCAGGGACCTATTCCGGTGTGCTTCCTTCGGTTCTATAACATTAATATACAATTTATATTAGAACTAGAATTTTTTTTTAATCTAAGAGCGGGGCGAGGAAGGGGATTGTAGGCCCCAATGAGGGCGGCGATTGCTGTGGTGGCTTGCTTTGATGTGACGTCACACCGCAATTTAGTAGAACCTCAATTTAATGGTTATTCAGACCCTGCTTTGTTCGCGCGTATTTGAAAATAAGTGTCGATATGGAAACCTGTTCGGAAAGGATAATTTATTTGGTTCTGGCTCTAAGTGCACTCCAGACCGGCGGCTCTCTTGTAAATGTATAAACAAGTAAGACCCACAAGTGAAAGACCCACAAGTGAAAGACCCACATTGTGTAAAACCGACTAATGTATGACCCACAAGTGTAAGACCCACAAGTGTAAGACCCACAAGTGTAAGACCCACAAGTGTAAGACCCACAAGTGAAAGACCCACATTGTGTAAAACCGACTAATGTAAGACCCACAAGTGTAAGACCCACAAGTGTAAGACCCACAAGTGTAAGACCCACAAGTGTAAGACCCACAAGTGTAAGACCCACAAGTGTAAGACCCACAAGTGTAAGACCCACAAGTGTAAGACCCACGAGTCTAAAACCCAATAATATAAAACCCACAAGTGTAAGACTCACAAGTGAAAGACCCAAAAGTGTAAAACCCACTAATATAAAACCTATTATCTAAGTCTAGTCTAAGTCTAAGACCCTCAAGTGTAAAAGCCACTAAAATTAAAGCCACAAGTGTAAAATCCACAAGTGTAAGCCCCACAAGTGTAAGACCCACAAGTGAAAGATGCACAAGTGAAATACCCACAAGTGAAAGACCCGTAAGTATAAAACCCACAAGTAGTAAGACTTAAAAAAAGATGTCTTAAACGTTTGAAGATTGTCTTTGTTTACGGCTAGTTAAGTTCCTGGCTCGTGCACGTCGACGGACAAACATGGCGTCAGAGTTTTATTTTTCAAACTCTACATTGAATGGCTGCAAATTGTTCTGTTTCTTGTCACAGTCTCTACAAATAGATCATGTAGCACATAGTTAAACACCCGGGACGCATATCCGGTTTCACGCTCCGGTGAGCTTAATGCCTACACAAGCTGATCTCTGAAATGATGTACAGGGAAGTGAATTATAGAGTCCATGGTAGTTCTGGATCTTGCTACCCGCTTTAATTTCTATGTACGCGAGTAATATGAATACGATTCCAAATGCCAGCACATCAAAAATGTTTAATTGCAATTTGAAGGTTTAGTCGATCACATGTTGAGCGGCGATGGAAAATATTGTGAAGAAATCTGCAAGACTGAGAAATAAAAAAATAGTATTAAAGCGTTATTGGAAGTCCGCCAACCTGCTCCAAGACCCTCTCAACCTGCTCCAAGACCCTCTCAACCTGCTCCAAGACCCTCTCAAGCATTAAAAAGAGGCATTTATCCAGTAGTTAGGTAAATACAGGTTGCTGCTTTCATCTGTTTCTTCTTCAGACTTACGAAGTCAACCGGTCAAATAGGTTATTTTACACTCACCACACTGACCCTGCGACTCGCTGAGCGCTGGGGCGGCCCCATCATTAGGACGGGGAGCAGGATATCTAGTGCAGGATTTGGGTTCTTTAAATACTGATAGGTTTTCCACCATCATTCGGTGTTCGGTTCGTTTCGTTCGGGTTTCCCTTTTGCTGCTACTCGAATGGGCCGGCTCGACCGGTGAAGTACCACGGCCTCGATCGATGAGTGAGGTAAGCAGAGACCCTCCCCTCTCCCCCGCGGCTTTCCTTTCTCTTCCTCACTTCCTAAATCTGTCTGCTTATTTACGGTTGTTGTAATTTTCGTACGACACCCAAGAGGGTGACGCGATCTTCTCCCACGACAGAATACTATCTTGAATAACAATATAATGAAGGCAAATTTATAATCGAGAAAGCTTCAAATTTTGTTTTGTCTCTGCTTATGCTTCACGTCTTTCAAATTCAACTACAGATGATTTTCCAAGAATTACTATTTGTGTAAAATTCAAACCAATTGATTAATATTTAAATTCAATAGAGCATTTAAATGTCAAGAACATATAAAAGAAATATTTAAATGAAATGTAATTAAAAAGGGGAAAATCGGTTTGAGGAATAATTTAAGATTAATAATTTTAATCTTGGTATATTTATTTTATTTATTTTATTTATTTTATTTAATGAACGCCA
Source organism: Bhutanitis thaidina (assembly GCA_029286595.1). Classification (NCBI taxonomy): domain Eukaryota; kingdom Metazoa; phylum Arthropoda; class Insecta; order Lepidoptera; family Papilionidae; genus Bhutanitis; species Bhutanitis thaidina. The sequence goes on along the minus strand of JAGSMS010000020.1, from coordinate 338,795 downwards.
ACATAATGTACACTCTTACTACAAATAAAATGTATACATCAATGATATTAGCTCAGTGCCACTACAGTTACAGGCGAAGACTACATGCAAAATATAATGAGCAAAAAATTATGTTTTTTAATTTGCACAAACCAATCATAGAAATTAATAATGCCTTATGCCTTAAGGTAGCGTTCGTTAGATTAGTCAGGTATTAATTTATCAAACATTAATAATCGGCTTGGGATCCAGTAATAAACAAAATTAAATCTAAAACCAGCCTACCACTGCACGACCTCAAGATACTGTGAGCACATACTGCATAGATCGGACCCAAATTCATAAATAAAAGCTGAAGGAAGCCCGAGTTAACGTCTAACATCTCAGTCGGGACCACGGCTGCTGTAAAGCACTCAAAACGTCGGGAATATAAAAACAAGATAAAATCCGTAAATAATAGTTTTATTTCAAATGTGTAGTGTTCGCGTAAATACAAGAAATCATTACGGAATTATGAAATATCAAGTGCTTCGTATAGGTAAAGGCAGTGAAGTTCGACCCCCAGTAACGTGGAGTGACGACCCGCAGTGTCGCGGAAGTCGATGGATGCATGAGGCTTGCTTTATCCCAATCATGAAGGAAAGACTGTGACCTACCGTGTACTAACATTTGAATGTTGCCGTCATGGCTGAAAGTGGCCAGCACGACATTATTCGATTCACATAAAAAAGTAGCAGCTTGTAAATGCCCATTGCTAGGCAAAGGCCTCCTCCTCAAATACGACTATCAAAGAAGGTTTAGGAGCCGGGAAGGGCCCGCCACGCTGCTCCAGTGCGGGTTGGCGGGCTTCACATATCCTCGAAATAATATTTTTATTATTTCTCAGACATGCAGATTTCCTCACGATGTTTACGATGAATGTAATTTATAAAGAATTTGACAAGCGCGGGAAGCACTAATGGAAAAAGTTGTCACCGTTTATTTTAATTTAGATCTAAAAGAGTCCAGACCTTTTTTCCAAAAAGCCTTTTTTTTAAAAAAAAAAGAATACTAGCAATGCTATTTAACTAACATTACTAATATTCCTGTTAACCCTCCAACTAAGCATTAGAGCTTGTATTTGGAGTGGTTCACGACAATAGTCGTATGGTGGGCTCGAACCTGCGACGTCATGTTTCGCAGTCCGCACCCTAACCCATTAGGCTATTGGCGCTTTGTATATATTATATATCTTAGACTTCTATTTATTTTTACTACATGCATAGGAGTGCAGTTTCTTCCTGGCGCTATCCCACGTACGTGATCTTCCACGGGTCTTTCTGACAGTAACCAATGCTCTGTCTTTTCCTGCACTGATCACCTTCACTTCTTGATTTTTTCCTCTACTTTTCTTCCTCTTCCACTTGCTTCAGAATTCACCACTGAACTGTCCTTAGCGCGCTCCGGTGCTCCTTATATAGTCCCGAATGACGATCCTCTTTATATTTTCGAAAAGATATTTAATTTTTATTATATAAAATAGGCTTATATTTCAACCAGTTTACAGCCACCCTTATTTACATATCAAACAGTTTCGTTAACATCGACTGGTAATTTATAAAACATTATTTCTTTTGACTTGTCATTCGAAGACGTAAGAGTTGAGACATTATCGGACATTTGTTACAATAATCATATTTTATTTATTTTAATTGATTTGGAAAACATACAGTGATACATAGAGCTTGATAAATTGATAATTATTATTAAAGCTACACACCATTTTAATTGTTTTCGCATATCGTAATTAGAAAGTTTATTGATTAAGTAATCAATCTGTCTGTTTGCCACTTGCGTATAATCAAATAACAAACAATTAAGAAATCGCATCGAACCATTCCTTTGTAATATAACCTTTCAAAGCAATCGTGGAAAAGTTAAAAATATCAAAATCGGGAATGCCGTCCAATCTATTAATTAGGTTTGCAGATCTGATTATAAATTAATTTTGCCTATTTTTTGTAAAACTATGTGACATATTAAGATGTATTGGTTGTCTTACGGGTCTTGAAGGAATCTTCAGACTTATCTTATTCATGGTATATCCATTTAAATCTTATTCATTTTATATATAATAAGTTCGCACGCCTGTCACTGATAAAGGTAGCAAAAGATAAAGAATTAAGAATTGGCAAGAGTCAGATAAAGAGATAAAAGGTGACGGTTGGCGTTCCTCGTTTGATAATTCACTTGTGGGCCTTGAGAGCCGGCGAAGCTGTCAAGGCCACAGGCCCAACAGCGTATCTCAAACTGTGGGGGCTTTAGTCGGTCCGGACTTGTTCCTGATCCTGACATATCCTGTCACTGCCTTCAGTGACTGATATGCGTTACCACCATTCTCCAAACTAACAAAAAAAAATCCTCGTTTTTTTATTAATTCGATGAGAATGGAAATCGGAGTTCAATAAAAAGAAACTTCATTTCACCGCATGTACTAACGGCGTGTAACATCGTTAAAGCCATGAAATTGTAAACTGATTGAAGATCTGCGTTCTCGCAATGCGTTGGCGGGATCTGTTGCTCGTTATCTCTTTATTCACTTTTTTGTTGTCTCTCCATTTTCAGGTAAGTCATGATTTAAAAAAAATTAAGAAAGATTGTCCTATCTGTACTTGATTATATTAAATTTTTTGTTCAACCATAACAATCGTTACAGGAATATCCTAATGCGATTGAGATTAAACATGCAGTTGGTACTTAATTATAATTAATAACAAACAAACGATAGAGAGCCGCGGTTGCCTTGTGGTCAGGATTCTCGCTTTAGTTTCAAGGAGCGCGAGTGAACTGGGTTCGATCCCAGTTCACCCAAATTTTAAGTGCTGTATTTGTCAAGTCCAGCCTGCGCCCTAACCCTTGAGGCTAATGCCGCTTAATTATGAGAGAGTTTTTTTTTAATTCAGAAAAACCTAATCTCATTTTTAATGAGGATAGTATTACCAGAAAACCTCGATGCCACTGCCATAATACGTTGAAGTTCTCTTGCTTCTGAAAAAAATAGCATCACATTGTTGCATTAAAATAAAATATATTTTTCGAAAAGATATTTAATTTTTATTATATAAATAGGCTTATATTTCAACCAGTTTACAGCCAGCCTTATTTACATATCAAACAGTTTCGTTAACATCGACTGGTAATTTATAAAACATTATTTCTTTTGACTTGTCATTCGAAGACGTAAGAGTTGAGACATTATCGGACATTTGTTACAATAGTCATATTTTATTTATTTTAATTGATTTGGAAAACATACAGTGATACATAGAGCTTGATAAATTGATAATTATTATTAAAGCTACACACCATTTTAATTGTTTTCGCATATCGTAATTAGAAAGTTTATTGATTAAGTAATCAATCTGTCTGTTTGCCACTTGCGTATAATCAAATAACAAACAATTAAGAAATCGCATCGAACCATTCCTTTGTAATATAACCTTTCAAAGCAATCGTGGAAAAGTTAAAAATATCAAAGTCGGGAATGCCATCCAATCTATTGATTAGGTTTGCAGATCTGATTATAAATTAATTTTGGCTATTTTTTGTAAAACTATGTGACATATTAAGATGTCTTGGTTGTCTTACGGGTCTTGAAGGAATCTTCAGACTTATCTTATTCATGGTATATCCATTTAAATCTTATTCATTTTATATAATAATAAATTCGCACGCCTGTCACTGATAAAGGTAGCAAAAGATAAAGAATTAAGAATTGGCAAGAGTCAGATAAAGAGATAAAAGGTGACGGTTGGCGTTCCTCGTTTGATAATTCACTTGTGGGCCTTGAGAGCCGGCGAAGCTGTCAAGGCCACAGGCCCAACAGCGTATCTCAAACTGTGGGGGCTTTAGTCGGTCCGGACTAGTTCCTGATCCTGACATATCCTGTCACTGCCTTCAGTGACTGATATGCGTTACCACCATTCTCCAAACTAACAAAAAAAAATCCTCGTTTTTTTAATTAATTCGATGATAATGGAAATCGGAGTTCAATAAAAAGAAACTTCATTTCACCGCATGTACTAACGGCGTGTAACATCGTTAAAGCCATGAAATTGTAAACTGATTGAAGATCTGCGTTCTCGCAATGCGTTCGAGGGATCTGTTGCTCGTTATCTCTTTATTCACTTTTTCGTTGTCTCTCCATTTTCAGGTATGTCATGATTTAAAAAAAATTAAGAAAGATTGTCCTATCTGTACTTGATTATATTAAATTTTTTGTTCAACCGTAACAATCGTTACAGGAATATCCTAATGCGATTGAGATTTAACATGCAGTTGGTACTTAATTATAATTAATAACAAACAAACGATAGAGAGCCGCGGTTGCCTTGTGGTCAGGATGCTCGCTTTAGTTTCAAGGAGCGCGAGTGAACTGGGTTCGATCCCAGTTCACCCAAATTTTAAGTGCTGTATTTGTCAAGTCCAGCCTGCGCCCTAACACTTGAGGCTAATGCCGCTTAATTATGAGAGAGTTTTTTTTTAATTCAGAAAAACCTAATCTCATTTTTAATGAGGATAGTATTACCAGAAAACCTCGATGCCACTGCCATAATACGTTGAAGTTCTCTTGCTTCTGAAAAAAATAGCATCACATTGTTGCATTAAAATAAAATATATTTTCAGGCTGCGCATTGCCATTGTGACGCGATGGTGAGTGAAATCTTTCCCATTTTTTTATTCGAATTAGGTGATAAAAGGGTTACTGCAGCCGATGGTGTCAGGGGGAGAACGCCGCACAGCCAGTAATTGTCCTGGCTCTCTGTACCTTCCGAACCGGGACAAAACAGTTGTTACACTGCTGTTTGAACGTAGAAATGGGTATTAGTGTCGTTGATCTACCCAGACGACTCTTGAACAGGGAATGGTTCTACCGCCTGTTAATGTATTCTACGTCATGAAACCGTATTAGTGATAGTCGTTGACTCTATCTCCTGTCTGTTGACTCTGTCGCTTTCTGGGAAAACAAACGTCAAACAATGACGCATCTATATAAATGTAATAAACAGCTCTGACATAACTGGTAGCCTAGTGATCAGAGCTCAGAGCCGTGGCGTTCAGTGCTCGTATTAATTTCATAGTACGCGAGTGAAGTTCGAACTTTTTTCCGTGTGGCTTCGTCTAGCGAACATTTTTTTTTTTTTAAAAGAATAATAGCAATGCTATTTATTAAGTAACATTACTAATATTCCTGTTAACCCTCCAACTGAGCTTACAGCTTGTATCTGGAGTGGTTCACGACAATAGTCGAATGGCGGGGATCGAACTTACGATGTCATGTTTCGTAGTCCGCCACCCTAACCCATTTGGCTATTTTCGCACAGATACATATACCACTGCCGTTTTTTCCCGAGGTACAGTAAGAGTAGACGGAGGAAAAGCCTTCAAAATCTTACGTCCGACAGATGTTTCTTCTGATTTTCAATCTCACAACAGTGAGAGGAGTATTTTTTTTTTTTGTCTTAAAAAAACATTAACCTTCAACTGTAGGAATTTCTCCTGTGTTGCGCAGGCAGTTTACATACATACATTGCACACGGACAAATACCCAGATCCGGAACAATTATTTGTAGTCCATACAAATACTAGTGTCCCGTGCGGGAATCGAACCCGCGACCCACAACGCCGCAGCTAAACGCTTAGCCACTACGCCAACGAGCCGTCTGCGTCATTAGGAGCAATACCCGGCGGAAAGGCTCGCCTCCATCTTTTATCTTCTGGATAAATGAAGTGTGTACAGCGTTAAAGCGCTGCTTGCGGTGGCTGGTCAGCCCGGGTCTCCATGTCCAGCACAAGTTTTACTTTTATCTATGTTTTTAATTTTACTTCATCTTATAATATGCTTCAAGTTCTTTGAATACCATTCGTTTCTCTTTAATTGTATAATTTGGTTTGCATTTTTTTACGTATTTCGAGAAGAAAAAGGGATAGGGGACAAACGTAATTTTAATTTCTTGCGTCAAATGAAGAATTTTTTATCAATTTACAAAACATTTTTGAGCGCCGAAAGGACCGACTTCAAATTCTTTATCAACTCTTGAATTATAACCGCTTGTGCTGTAGAAAGTACAGTGGTTTTAAAACGTATAAACGTTTTAAAACCACTGTACTTTAAAAATAATTTTTTCAAATCTGCTTACAAATTTAATAATTGGTTCATGACGAGTGTTTTTGAAAATGTACCCCGGATGCGACATGGTCATAACCCTTTCAACCGCATTCGTCCGCGGCGACAGCTCCCGAGTGCCGTCGGCAGTTGTCAACTGCGCAGGCGATATTATAGTGCCGTAAGTTAACGCGTGAACATAGAGGCAATCAGTCTTTACCTACCCGTATCCTATGCAACGCTAATTCGAGAAGTTCCGATCTTGTGTCCGTGGGACAACACGTCCAGACTCAACGGTTAGGTGCCCTAACAAAGAAGCCACTCGGTCGTGGCTGCTATATATGATACAGAGTATATACTGTTTTTGTCATTTTCAGTGCACTGGTAACAATTGCACATCCGGGGTACGTGTTTTAATATAATCTAATCTAACTGAGACCTCTAATGTAACTTAGACATTACAAGACGCAAAAAGGTATTATTTTATGAGAAATGGCGGCAAACGTGGTGGTGGTAAGTGAATATCAACGCCCGCGTACATCTGGAACACCAGAGGAGCTGCATGTGCATTGCCGGCCCGGGGGGATATTTGGGAATGGGTGAAGAGGAAGGAGGCGGAAGTGTGAGGAAAGTGAGCTTCCGTTTACCTCACTCGCCGAACGAGAGACATAAACACAAGATGCCTCTACTTCACGCCGGTATTCTGCGAGGCCGTGGTACCAATCCTGTCGAGCCGGCCCATTCGAGCAGCAGCTAAAGCCGCCGCTTGGCTCTACCACGCTTGTAAAAATCTTGTTGTTGGGTCCCACTGTACATGGCTGCCACTCGAGAACCTTTTTTCCCCAACGCTTGTCAGTTCTGCGAGCTATGAGGGCCGGCCCATTGCCACCTCAGAAAGTGTTCAATTATTTTTTATTTTATTTATTTGATTTTTTTTGATATTGCTGTAGTAATTTTTTGAACGCATGAAGTTATGATTCGATTAAATTGTAGCATTCTGTTTTACAGGTGCATAACTATCAAAGCTGTATGGCCCATGTAAGAGCTATTAATTAGTTACTTGTACACCGTGTAGTATCGGCGTAAGAAACTGCCACCCCCTTTTCTTCTCGAAAGATTGAAGATCTCCGCGTGCAGAGCTGACGTGCGACACGTGGTCCGGAACTCGTCACATTCTTTCCCCCGGCGAATTGCGGAAGGGCCTACCACCTAGAGAATCTATAGGGGAATATGGTTTTCAACGCTTTTCTCTTAGCAGTCCCTGCCGAATCCCACGGGAAAAACGTGGGTGGTAGATTCTATCACTGTATCCTTAAGTGTACAATCCACTACCCCCAAATGAAACGGATTTCTCCTCTCCGGGAAAAAGAACGTGGCAGGTTTCTTCTCTCAACACGCGGCATCGTGCTGGTGTTTAAAATTATTATCAAGAGGTGCTGTCGGTGTCACCGAATCCCGTTGACAGTTGAGGCTGTCATCAGCTGTATATCCCCTCTACGAGAGATCACTACTACGGTTTGTTTCTTAACTAGTATTTCATTAATACTATATTTCATTTGCAGTGTCAATCTAGTTCCTGCATCGTGTCTGTACGTAATAAGTTTTTTTTATGTATACGTTTTTTGAGTAGTTCAAATTATACGGGGTTTTTCGAAAAACACTTAACTCAATATTTGAGAGGGCAAGGGCTATGAAGCCGGCAACACTGCGTCACGACGCTTCAGGGCTGTGCCAAAAAAAAATCCGGACCTCATCGTTCCGTGATTACATCATGTGGGTACGTAAGGTGCGGTGCATTTTTTCGACTTCGAAATCACGGTTTAGTTTATTGACAACCATGTCATGGATAAACGAAACCCCATGGTTTCGTATAACCATGTTAAATAATAACCCGGTGTAAATTTATCAGAGAATGATGTCACGTGGAATATTTGTGAAATTTTATGTGGTACGTAGCGACCTATGGGCGACATGACCACGGAATTGTTTTATTAATAACTGCTGTTTCTATAACAGCTACCAGTTAGCTGTTATAGAAACCCGGTTCACCCGCGTACTCGTATCATGAAACTGAGGCGAGTACTTTGACTTCACAGCTAATCTCTTTAAGGTCAAAGGTTAGACCTTAAATTATACCCCAAACCCCAAACATTTGTCTTATTAGAGACGGATCACGATGAAGTGAACCATATTATAATGAATTTAAAATCAGATAGTGCTCCAGGATGGGACAATATTTCTACGAGATACCTAAAATATATACAAGAGGAAGTAGTCCCAACCATAACACACTTGGCCAATCTTAGCTTTAAATTAGGCGTTTTTCCAACACCACTTAAACAGTCTATAATCACTCCAATATACAAGGGTGGGGATCGAACCGACGTAAATAATTATAGGCCAATTTCTGTTTTACCAGCCATTTCAAAAGTCTTAGAAAAATTGTTAAATACTAGGTTGCTTAGTTATTTAACTAAATTAACATTCTGTCGCCATCTCAGTATGGCTTTAGACAAGGAATATCTACAGAGCACGCAGTTACATCTTTAACCACCCTTGTGACAGATAGTCTCGATATAGGAAAAAAATGTCTAGGCGTATTTATCGACATAAAAAAAGCCTTTGATACCGTTTCCCATTCCATCCTCGAACAAAAATTAGAAAAAATAGGAATCAGGGGTCAAGAACTTTCTTTGTTTAGAGATTATCTCAAAAATAGGAAACAAAAGGTGAAATTAGAGCAATACATCAGCGAAGATATGGGTGTATCATGTGGCGTACCACAAGGTAGTGTTCTCGGACCTACTTTATTTTTAATCTATATTAATGATCTCTGCAATATGAGTATCGAAAATGCAAACATCTTTTCGTATGCCGATGATACAGCTATTATCTTTACTGGATCAAATTGGGATGATGTTATTGTTAAAGCTGAACAAAGTATGGTCTACGTTGCTAAATGGCTAAAATATAATTTACTGACACTAAATACGGCAAAACAAACTATATCTGCTTTAGTATATATAACAACGCACAACCTAATCCAAATTTCAACATTAAAATCCATAACTGTAATAACATAACTAGCAATAATTGTAACTGTCCAAACATAAATAAGGTATATCATACAAAATATTTAGGTATTCAAATTGACAGTAGATTATCATGGTATCCCCAAATCGAGCAGATTACTGCAAGAATTCGAAAATTTATTTGGTTATTTAAAACTTTAAGATATGTTATTCCTAATAATAGGTCAAATATACCTGGCTCTCCAAATAACACATTGAACAATGTTTATATCGCTTTAGTGCAGTCTATACTAATATACTGTTTACCGATTTGGGGTGGTGCTGCTAAAACTCATTTCCTTGTAGTGGAACGAGCTCAAAGGGCGTTACTTAAAGTAATGAACTTTAAAAAAATAATATATCCTACTTATAGTTTATATGAAAATAGTGACTTATTATCCGTACGGCAGTTGTATATATTACACATTGCATTAAAAACTCATAAAGCAGTACCACTTGATAGTAACACAAAATCTAAACGTAGGAAATATAGTGTCGCAAACACTGCCCCAGTAAAAACGGTATTTGCAAGTATGCAGTATAAGAAACGTTCTGCTTTTTTATATAATAAAATTAACAAAAAAATCGATATACACTCTAAATCTCATCGTGACTGCAAAGCTGTATTAACACAATGGCTAAAAACATTAACGTATGATGAAACGGAGAAACTCTTGGAATACGTGAAGTAATTTGGAAAGCATTAACACATATACACTTACTCCCTTGACGCACACATACACAAACAAACACACTCACATATACACATGCAAACTAACTCTGCACGCATGTTACTCTATAATTAATATTTTTGTAAATATAGAAAATATTTCTCGTTAATTTAAGATAAGGAAGAGCGGCGTCTCCTGGCACAGGCACTTATCTGCTTAAAAGGAGTCGCCAGATAATCGTTACATGTATTCTGTGTTTACGGAAATAAAGATATTTTTTTTTTTTTTTTTTAAATTAAAAGTAACTAAGATTTTGTGTTAAGTCTTTTTTATACTAGCCACTTCTCTAAAATTTAAAGATAAGATATATTAATGATATACCGCGCACTGCGCAATACTCCAATCAATCAATGCCAGTTTAAGTTCTGATCTGTACCCGAAGTTTAAAAACGTTACAGTGCTCCGGAGACCTCTGCTCGGCCACGGTGAGAGATCCCATCTGTTGAACGTTACGTTTGTCTGTTACATTTCGTTTCAATAAATTACGAATAATGCTTTACAGTGTGCCGGAATTTTGTGCAAAGCCAACGTACGTAACACCTCGGTTCAATTGTTTCCTAATGACGTTTATATACTAACGCTTCGCTGCGTGAACTCATTACATTTAAGATAATAAACAGAGTCAATATTCTAATAACCGGGTGGGAAATTAAAATGGTGGGTAACGTACATAGTTAGCAAATCACCAGCCTCCCTCCCACTGCTGCGGTAGCTCACTACAATTCTTTGATATAGTATACCATAGTATGATACTATATTTTTCATAGCATTATTTTTTATTTATATTTTCAGTATATTTCATAACATTTTCATAGTTCTCTCAAAGGTACGTTAAGAATGTCTACTTTAACCGTTACTTGGTTAACGATATTGAGGATGCGCCCCGCAGTAGTGACCTGCGCGCGCGCAGCAGCGCCAGTATCCACCGCGACACGTACTCATCAAGGACACATAGACGAATACATTGCAATAAGTCAGGATTAAATTGTATAGTGTACACTCGCAGGTTGCTACTTTTAAAAATAATTCGATTTATTCAGTATTTATTTGTCTTGATATTGTGAATTCAAAGTCTCTATAGTGTGTGTGTTTCACGTTCCTAGTGCTATGGGTATTCTGCAATAGCTGGCAAATAAATTGGACTTTTCGTCAACACAGTATTACACTACGACACAATTATGTGGTAGTGCCAAGCGGCGGTTTGCTGCTGCTCGAAAGGTCCGGCTCGACCGGCCGGACCGGCCTCGCAGAATACCGGTGTAAAGTAGAGGCATCTTGTGCTCAGCATCCCTTTCTCAATTCGTAGCACTACATCATCTTTCACGCCACAACGCTCTCTGATCACATTATTTCGAACCCTATCAGTTATCTTCACATCAATCATTCCTCTTAACGCTGGCATTTCTATTGCATTTATATTCATGCCTTTTCTGCTACTGTACCAATACAGATAAACAACAGATTCAGGAAATAAATATTGTAAAATTGTGGCTCGTTCTATCCGCCGCGCCATTAATATTCATTTTTATTTTTAATTTACAAGCAGTGCGAGGGCGAAGGATGCATTTCATCCGTAAGTTGTTAAAATATATAATCTTAAACTGTTCAGATAGAGAAAACCTCTGTTAGGCCCAGACCACTTCTATACGTCGTAGAGCCAAACGGTGGGTTTCGCTGCTGCTCGAATGGGCCGGCTCGACCGCGGTAATACCACAACCACTCAGAATACCGGCGTGAAGTGGAAGCATCTTGTGCTTCTGCGATTTGTTCAGTGAGTTTCCCTCCCCATCCCCCATCCTCAATCCCAACACCCAAATATCCTTAAAGACCGGCATCTGAAGCCCCTCTGGTGTTGCAGACGTGGGTGATGGTAATCACTTACCATCATATGATCTTCCGCTAGCGCATTTGACCCTTTCCCATAAAAAAAAATTCGCTCTTAGGTCAACCTCACCTCTACGTCGCTGACTAACGCTTAAGAGCGAAAAATTCTTACGAATGTCGTCGAACCCAAGTCCCATAGCCCAGTGACGGTATCTCTAGTGTAAGGATGCCCGCACTGCGCTCACGAACCTGCATGCCCAGCGAGATGGAACTTCACACACAGTAAGTGGGCTTATATTAGATCCTACATGGAATGGCCCATGTACAGCTGTGGACATACAAAGGCCAATAAAGTAGGGTGTTAGGAAGCCTGTTCTATACCGCTAACTAGAATTCTTAATCGTAGTAAGCGGTATAGAGTATGAGTATATTTTCGATGTGCTACATAATAAGTCTGCATACCGGCCGTGCAGCAGCGCGGCGGGCTTTTCCATTTCCTGTTCCGACATCTTCCGTCAATCCGAAATCTGAACTTCTATATCCGAAAAAAGTTTGTGGTTTACTGTGTTCGACATTTGGTTATGGCTCATTCGTATGAATTTTCCGTTCAAGCCAGTCTGCACCAAGTGAGGTTGGCATTTCCGGCAATATGTAATGATACGTATACCGGCTTTTACAGTTGTGGGCTTAAATAAGCTAATAGACAAAAAGACAAAGAAGAGGTGTTTAAGTTTCTCATGTTTTAATTCTGTTCGTTACTATTTTTTCAGTGCATTGGTATCGGTTGTAACTCTGCTGTAAGTACGTGCTACAAAACGATGTTGTCATAACAAAAAAAAAACCCTGTTATGTAAATAGAATATTTACTACTAGTATTAGTTGCAGAATAGCGGCGTGTAGTAGAGGCATATTGTCCTTCTATGTTACATTCGGTGAGTGAAATAACCGGAGCCCAGCTTACACGCTCTGAACCCCAGCGCCGTCTTGTTGCCTACTCCATCGTAAACCAGATACCTGGGTCATGGTGGATGATATGACTTGATAATGTCAACTCCACCAACGCGCATTGGATCTAAAACCCGCTCAAATATTGAGAGAATGCCTTTGGCTTTTTATGTATAAGAATATACAGGCTGCTTCTTCTTCTACTTTACAATAACTTCTACTTTACTAGCTATCAAATGCTGGAACAATATCCCATCAACTTTCCCTTAAAAAAAATAAGCAACCAGAGCCTGGGCCAAGAGTAATAGAGTTCAGTCTCCGGAAAGAGTTCGCCACTATTAAACCAAGCGTTCGACGTCTTGTCGAACATCCAAGATGGTTTCGTTTATTGGTAATCAAGTTTTTGATATACGAGACCATGTTAAACATAATACTGTATGATTTTATCGCAGAATGATGGCACAAGGAATTAACGTGAAGTTTCTTATGGCCTAGGTGATAGGGACACCGGTGGGATTGTTGTCGAGCACTAGCTAGTCTGTGGAGAGACCAACCAATGCTAAAGATCATTGTAGTGTCGTAAATATTACAATTGAAGGTAATAAATACACTGTATACTAAATGCACCATATAATAAATGTACTGTTCTTTCCAGTGCAGCGGGGACGGGTGCCAAATGATCTCGATGATTTGGTCCAAGTAGATGCTAATTGCAATAAAGAAAGAAAAAAAGAAAGAAAGCTATTTATTTGACATCACAAAAATAACAATGAAAAGAATGACTTCAAAAAAGTACAAATCGTGCGATGACAATAAGTTATTTTCGTTTCGTTTAAAACATATACCATAGATATTTTATATACACACACATGGCATCACATATGTCAGACAAGCTCTCTTCGTGAGGTAGCAGCGTAAGAATCTCCCACCAAGGAGGTGGGAGATGGGGTGTCGTAAGAGGGGACTGAACTGACAACCGTTGGGGAAAAAAGGTTCTCGAGTGGCAGCCACGTACAGGCAAACGCAGTGTAGGACGACCCCCCACAAGATGGAGTGACGACCTGCGCAGTGTTGCGGGAAGTCGATGGATGCAGGTGGCTCAGGACCGAGCTTCGTGGCAATCCTTGGGGGAGGCCTATGTTCAGCAGTGGACTTCTGATAGGCTGAAATGATGATGATGATGATGAAGAGGGGACAGAGGGGAAAGCCTCAAACTTCACACGGCTACCGACAGATGGCGGTATAACTATGTCGAAAATCACCAGACCAAAGTTAAGCAGACCGATGGCAGCTGACACTTCAGCGCGAGCTCTCTAGCACGAGCAAAGCGTGGCGATTATGACAAATTATCTATTTGTGGGAGAGGGCTGTGTCCAGCGGTGGACTATTTACCATAGCAGTCTTATGGTAAGGCAAACTCTCCCAGAGCGACGATGTCAGGTTCCGCGATCGCCTACCCGCCTTCCACACGAGGCGACTTTTAATCGCTTACGACAAAAACCTCTTAATGGTCCAGCTGTGGACTGATTGCAAGCTGTCAAAGATGATGAAAAGTTTCAATCTATGAAGTTCCTAACACTGGCTTAGCATCGTTAGCATATTATTTAAAAGAGTTCAGTTTAATCATACAACTTTCCCACCTTAAATACGATACAATAAACATCGCCAGTTGAGTTTTTTTGATACGAGAATATCTGAACATTTATTACACGCCCGCTATAACACTCCATTGAGCACAAGACAGGAACTGTTTGAGAAGAGCTATCAAAACCCCGCGGTAGATACGCTGTTGGCCTGGTGGGCTTTACAGCCTCGTCGGTAGAGATTCGCATGCATTCGAATCAATTTCACGGCTCGGTGGCGTAGTGGCTAAGCGTTTAGCTGCGGGGTTGTGGGTCGCGGGTTCGATTCCCGCACGGGACTAGTATTTGTATGGACTACACATCATTATTCCGGGTCTGGGTATTTGTCCATGTGCAATTTATGTATGTAAACTGCCTCCGCAACACAGGAGAAATTCCTCCAGTGGAAGGTTAATGTTTTTTATTTAAAAAGAAAAATAAGTCTTCCTTCTCCTCATTTACCTAATGCACGAAACTTTAAAAAATCCTTATGTAAAAGCTGGAGTTAAGTGAATTAAGAAAGATCTACACAATGTAACCGCTGGAATTGTTCTGCTAAACGAGCAGTAGTTCGCATAACAACAATTCCAGTAACAACCTAACTTGCCTTCTAAATCACGAGAAACTCCACGCGAATGTTTCTAAATTGGTCAAACGGACAAAGATACTGCATACGTTGTATAATTATTTCGTAAATATCTCTGTATTAAACCTTAATACGTTTCGAATGTTTATTTCATTCAGTCCTAAATAATATAGAAAAACTTTTCACCGCACAGAGTAAAAACGGTAAGCTGCGCGCATCCACTCTTACAAAGCCTATTATTACTTATCGAATTTGATTATACCGAGTACAAGTAATTGGTACAGTTTACAATTAGACCAATCTTGAGGAATGGGTATAATATACAATTTTTTTTTTGTATCGTGCTGGGGAAGGTGCTCTCGTCACCTACCAATCACAGAAGGCGGTGTCTGGTTATGTCGGGATCAGCATTGGAGACGCCGACATTTGACCGACTAAACCCCCCCCCCCCCCTACCCTGCAGCTCCTCTGGTGTTACAGATGCACGCGGGCGACGGTAATCACTTACCATCAGGTGAACCGCTTGCTCGTTTGCCGGCTTTTCCATAAAAAAGAAAAAAAGAAGATTTAAGATGAACGACTACAGTGACCGTCTTAGTGCCATCATCTTCAATCGTCAAGAAACCATACAGTAGGCGGAGTCAAATCCAATATCAACGTAATTAATCACAACAATAACTTAGCCAGACATATTGATTTTTGAACTAACTTACTTTAGTAATACATTTTAATTTCCTGCTCGAGCAGCGGCGTTCTGTTGATGTAAAGTCCGTTTTCCGTATACGCGTATATCTAGGAAGAGTTATTTATCTTGTCTTGAAGCATTTCAATAGGTTTACATCGCAATTTCAATAATTATAATAAATAACGTTGAAATGAAAGTATTTACAGATACGGGGCTCCCTCTGTGAAAACGAAACGTGGGTATTTAAAAAATCTAATTAAACACGACGAAATGCGTAAATAATAGTTTCATTTCATATGTGTAGTGTTCGCGTAAATACAAGAAAAAATTAACTAGATAAGAAATGAATACAAAAAAAATCTCTCATTGAATTAATTCGTGGCTTATCTTTAACAGCCTGTGAACAAAGCCAGCCGGGCTGGGTTTAGCATATTCCAATGTCCTGGAATGCTGGAACGCTGGAATACCATTTCTATGTAACCAATATATCACAACTCAGTGGTTTTCGTGTCTGTTCGTGTTGTATTGGGTCCAGTGGCTCTCGACACCGCATCTGACTCTATCTCCGATCGTATCGTATGAGCGTTACATCGGATAAGGGAAGGTAAAGAGTCAGTACCCCTGTGTTCGCGCGTACACTTACGGCACTATAATATCCCCTGTACAGTTGACCAGTTGTTTTAATTAAATTTAAATAATTTTGTTCGCGGCCATTTTAGCAGAGACATTTTAGCAAACATTACAGAAATGTTGCAAGTCTGTACTAGTGCTGCTGTTTGTTATTGTGCCGCTTCAGTTGTTTGTTATTCTACATGTATATTATTCTATGTATATATGGTATATTTGTATATAAGTTATTTATATATCTATCTATGTATGTATGTATCTATTTATCTATTGTTAGTATATATTTTGATATTTATATCCTTTTACTGGTTTTTTTCTCTTAGCAGTATCGCCTCTATTATGTATATATCTCTGCTTAGCCTAATGGTTGACTGGGAGAGAATGCCTCTAGGCATTAAGTCCGCCATATGTACGAACTAGTGCATAAATATTAAATAAATAAATAAATAAATTAACTTACTTTCTTGATTTTACTCACGTCTGTATCTCATAGGGATAGGCATAGATTATAGTTTTCTAATAATGTCTCAGCGTAACTAAACGGGCTTCTACATCTCTCTCCGCGAGATAAAATGTATCGGGTGGCGAACTTGTCACCGGCGATACATATTGATTAATATTAACTGAATATTTCACTTTAGCAAAGAGCAATATTAAAATAATATTAATTGTGTACAGAAGCTGACAACCGCGTTAATGTTATGAGAGCAAATTTTATTTCCGGAGCATTTCCAATCAAATTTTTCTATTTGTATTTCATATTGAAAACGGCAACACGTACGCGTATTTGTGCCAGGCGCTCCAGAGTAATGTACTTCCACAGATCGCTTCGTGTGAAGAATCTCCGAACGCTTTTGCACGGGACGCCCCTATTCCTTATTTACTCTGTGCATTGCAAACACGTACAGCGTACATTTGCTTCAGAAGCATTTTAGAAGTAAGAAAATACTTTATTCATTGCCACAACTCTAGTAACACATAAGGAAAACTTAATTCACATTACAAAAAATAATAATAATAATATTTTGTTGAGTTGCAGCAACACAACGGTGTCCGACTCAGCGTAATGCTGTAGCAATGCTAAACCACAACTACAGCGCTGGTGTTCTGTCGGAACGCTGTTTTTTTTTTTACATATTAAGGTTGGTATCTCGCATTAAATATACACATTCCGCATTAACCTAAACTTTATTCTTGTGCCTACTTTATTAACGTATCAAGCATATGTCTCTGCTTAAGTAGTCTATGCTCTCAGCACTGAACTTCTGAACAGCAACGAATTCCATCGGAATACAAATACGTTTCGATAGTTTCTATTATTGTTTCTATATATTTAAGTTATTAATATATTTAAATAAATATAAATGTATGTATGTACGTGTGTATGTATTAATTAAATTTAAAGCTCCCGAAAGCTACAATTTATTATACAGGACTTGATTATATATATCCATATTATTCAGAGCACGAGTGACCTGGGTTCCGTGGTTAATATCCTTGCATCGTCGTCATCATTTCAGTTGAGATAGTCCACTGCGGAACAAATGCCTCCCCGAATATGGCAACGAAGCACGGCTCCGGACCATCTGTATTCTACCTCGCCCAGCACTATGCCAGTCGTCGTTTCATTTGTGCCGATAATAATAATACTTACGTACGTTACTAAGTTACGTTACTCAAGGATCAGAACGCTCCTTTCGACTTCATGGTGGATATGCGAGTGATTGCGGTTCGGTCACCAGTGCCGGCAAAAATATATTTTTTTTATTTAGGATTAGGGCAAACGTGCAAGAGGCTCATCTGATGAGATTGTGACATATGGAACTGCGGGTGCGGTGCCGGCCTCTAAGGATATTTGGAAAATGGAAGGGGGGGAAGAGGAGAGGGGGTTGGGGAGGTCTCCGGTTACCCCTCTCACCCAACGAAACGCAGAAGCACAAGATGCATTTACTTCACACCGATATTCTGAGGTATACCCCGGTCGAGCCGCTTCTTCGGGGTCCAGCTGAAGCCGCTGTTACGCTCTACTACGACTAAAATATAATGTAATATATGTTGGATGCGGTTCTAAATTATAAGTCAGATTTTCAATTATTTTTGAATTTGTTTCCCACAAATATATAATGACAATGTAATAATTCCCGCATAACATCGCCAGGAGCAGCGGAATCGGCTGCAAATCAGCGCTGTGGGATTTTGGTGCTAATTTCGTATAGCAACAAATCGTTTTATGTCTGAGTTACGCTGAGGCAATAAACAATTGATATGATCACATGGGAGATTTGCCCATACTCACCACGCTGGACAAGCGAGCTGGTGAGCTCGGTGCTGATAGCCTCGTCCACAGCAAACTCGAGCAGCAAAGGGAGAATTCCCTTTTCAAACCATATAATGCTGGTTACAAACTGACAGTGCGTGTTGCCAGTGATGACATACGGATCTGAGACTTGGTCCTTCACTGCAGGCCGGATGAGGAAGCACAAAGTTGCTCAGCGCGATATGGAAAGGATAGCTCGGTGTTTCTCTGCGTGTGTGTGCTCGGTGCGATGATATCCGCAGCAGAACTTAGGTAACCGACATAGCCGTAAGGATCAGCAAGCTGAAGTGGCAACGGGCCGGCCACATAGCTCGCAGAACTGACAACCGTTGGGGGAAAAAGGTTCTCGAATAGCAGCCGCGTACAGGCAAACGCAGTGTGGGACGACCCCCCACAAGAAGGAGTGGCGACCTGCGCAGTGTTGCGGAAAGTCGATGGATGCAGGTGGCTCAGGCCCGAGCTTCGTGGCAATCTTTGGGGGAGGTTTATGTTCAGCAGTGGACTTGTGATAGGCTGAAATGATGATGACAAACTGAGATTTGAGATGTTTCAAGCGTTTCCCGCAGTCCAGTTGTACGTTCGCCACGGCAAGGAATGAGCGAATGGAACATTTAAGCCAACATGCGGCTAGTGGGTTAACCGGGATCAGAGGAACGGACAGATAAAAAGAGTGTCGATTTTATTCAATTCCGTTCAGTGTTTGCTTTTTCGTATTCTCGGGAACGTAACATAATCTTGGCTAGAGGCTTCATTGCCACAACTCTACACAATACAAAAGCATTCTAAAATTAATATAAACACTCATTTATACTATTATGTGTTGCAACAACGAACCTCGACTGCGCCCAACTCAACTTATTGCTACAGAATGTTGCCAGGCGTAATTTTAAGTACGATGCGGGAACGTTCATCTAAACCAGCGACCTCAAGCTGTGATACGCGTACCCCTGGCGGTACATGAAAATTATATTGGTAATTACGGAAATACAGAGCAGTTAAAATAGTTAACTTAAATAAACATTATTATAATGTATTATGTTTACAATATATAGTTGAAAATGAACCTTATAACTAATAACTTACTATGGTGCTAGACTATGAGCGTTGGGTTGGTAAAATGTACTGTACATTTTTAAGAATAGGTAAGGAGTTATCAGGGAAAGGGTACTCATAAAGGAAGTGCACACATCTCATTGACAAACTATTAAAGTAACTTTTAAAGAATATTTTTTCGCGGCGTTTAGTGATAAGCGTTCCTGCATACTTATGGGTCCTCGGTTCGATATCCAGCCGAATTTAATATTCGTGCAAATACAAAAATTATTAGTTTCTGGATCTGGTTGTGTTTGGTCGAGTCCCCTGATCCCTCCTCCGGTCTTATCGCATGTGTTCCACGTTTATTGACACTGGCTGGGACTCGACTCGACTATTTACCAGGAATACATAATAAGTAAGTACTCAGGCAACTAAATCACGCTTTTTTATTTTCATGGTAGAGGCGGCAAACGAGCAAGCGGCTCACCTGATGGTAAGTGACCACCGTCGCCCACGTACATCTTCAACACCAGAGGTGCGTTGCCGGCCTTTAAGGGTATTTGCGAGATGGGAAAGATGATGAGGATGGGGAGTGGGCCTCCGGTTACATCGCTCACCGAACGAAACGCAGAAGCACAAGATGCCTCTACTTCACGCCGGTATTCTGCGAGGCCGTGGTACCAATCCGGTCGAGCCGGCTCATTCGCAGCAGCAGCTAAAGCCGCCGTTTAGATCTACCACGGTGTAAACGGCTGAAGGCTTGCCATGATGAAGACCGCTCTTTATTACTTTTAAAGTTTAGTTAAGTGTTCACCAATAAAATATAATAATAAATAGAAGTACGGTCGGCGGTCTAATCTCCCTTGCGAGGGCTTCCATCTAACCGGACGTGTTATTATTATTAATTAATTTTAAATTACTTTAGGTATTTCATTGATATATATGAATTGTTTTCTTTTATTTATTTTGCCGTGGTACCCACAAGGCCAGTGATAGGTCAGGGCGCTTCAGTTTTAAATAGCGCGAGTGACCTGGGTTCGATCACTAAAATTGTTAATAGTAATTTTAAGTGCTGTACTTACCATGTGCTCGGCGGTGAAGGAAAACATCGCGAGGAAACCTACATGTCCGAGAAATAATTGAAAAATATTATTTCGAGTGGAGCCCACCCGCACTCTCCAGTGAGGGTCGGCGGGCTGCTCCCAGCGTGGCGGGCCCATCTCGGCTCCACGACCCTCTCAGTTAGTCGTATTTGAGAAGGAGACCTTTGCCCAGCAGTGGGCACTTACAGGCTGTTACTTTTAGTTACATATATAATAAAGGTCAACTATGTCCAACCCTGTGCCCATACGAAGTACGACATTTTGCATATTATGGATTAAAGTAACCTGAATAGGTCAATATGAAATATGAATGTCGTGAAATGTTCTAAACAATGATTAAACTACATTGAAATCCACTAAGAAGTTTGGGAGTTATAAGCGAATACACAGACAAACGCGGTCTGCGAAGTTTTTTTTTATACTAATTAAAGATTATCAAAGTAGGCACGCGAGTGACCTAACATAAAACTGTTTACTATAATTTTCATTGGTGAATAATCACGGGATGAGCCGTAATGGCCGCGTGTCAAAGCCGCGAGTCAGCGAAATGGTTAAAAGAACCTGTGTGTACTTATGTACGCACCTAAGGCGTTATACTTCCTTAATAATACTAATAATAGCATTCATCCTTACATAGTTAAAATTACATAAGAAAAACTAAATGTAACGTATATATTTAAACATTTTTTTTTTACTTTTCTAGTTAATCTGATACGGCGTAAGGGCCGCCGATGGGGGTAAAAGCCTCCTCCAAAGCCTTCCATGTTTTCCTGTCCCGCGCCGATGTCATCCTTATATGTTACACTTCCTTAGCATAACATAACAAAATTAACTATCTCGTGTGCCGGCAGTACACTTTGTTTGTGTACAAAAGACATTAAATGCAATTGATAAATTAGAGTAGACGTGCATCAGACCTGGCTGTATGGACTAAAGTCCTTTGCCTTTCCCATTATATATATTAGATAAATGAATATCATCATCATCATCATCATCATCACACACAGTTCCAAACTGACACGTGAGTGTTTATGCGCAGCGACAATCAGAACGAAGGAAGTGCATTGCACTTCGTTTACATTTATATAATGAAAAGAAAATGTGAATTTGTATTTAAATGTGTTCGAAATAATATCCGGAACTGCAGGAGCGATTTTGAAATGTCTTTCACTGTTTCAAGACTTCCTTACTCCAGATGCGTCATACGAGGCTCGTAGATCTGTTTGATTCCCAAAAATTGGTATAAATCAGAATGTGCCATATTCTACTATCGTCTCAGTAGAGCTATCTTATACGTGGTAGAGCCAAGCGGGGGCTTATGCTGCTGCTCGAATGGGCCGGCTCGACCGGGTTGGCCTACCACGGCCTCGCAGAATACCGGCGTGAAGTAGAGGCATCTAGTGCTACTGCGTTTTGTTCGGTGAACCAGGTAACCGGAGGCCCACTCCCATTCCCCATCCCCATCCCCATCCTCAGCCACCCTCCCATCTCTCAAATACCCTTAAAGGCCGGCAATGCACCTGCAGCACCTCCGGTGTTGCCGATCTACGTGGGCGACGATAATCACTTACCATCAGATGAACTCGTTTGCCACCTTTCCCGTAAGAAAAGCTACCTCTCCACTTTCTTACCACGTGACAACACAACACTGACAAATAGAGTATAACGTACACTTAGAAAAAAAAAATTAAACTGGTGGGATGCGACGTTACGACTTTAAATTCAATCCTATATTCTACAGGCTATAACAAAATCATTCATCAATTATTTATACAGTATAAATATATCGCAGTGTTGTTTTTGTTATTTTTCCACAAGATGTATTTGCGCTTGCTATATACCAACTAGGCCAACGACACCCAGATCAAAGACCCTAACGTCCATCCGCGCCGGACGTCCGCTGCGCGCGTTTGAAGTCGCCGACGCGTCGATTACGAGAGCCTGTGAGCTCGCCGCTCCTGCCCTTCGGCAAACTTTTAAAATAACGCAACTAATTGGCGTTGAACACTTTATTATTACTATGTACAGTTAGAGTGATACGCTCTGCGCGCGTCACTCCTCCTCGTGCAGGGAGAACAGCTTGGCCACTTCGAACAAGTCCTCGAACTCGCCTTGCTTCAGAACCTGAAACAAACAGAGTGACGTCACTTACCGGAAGCTAACGCAATAATCATCTCTTCGTCTTTAGCCTGAGTGCTCAGTTGCCCGAGAGAAGCCGAGGACCCCTGGGTGGGAACTGAATTACATTGCCGTTTTAAAACAAGAAATAATTGTATGTACACAATCGTTGGTAGAAAGGGACTAGGTACTCGCCTGCCTGGCCACGTGCATCCGGTTGAACAGGTTCCACAGCAGCACGCCCACCACGCGCTTCTCCCGCAAGTAGAACACCACGCCGCGCTCGAAGCCGCGCGCCGCCTGCGCATCCGGGTTCGACTCCGCGTGCGACTCAGCGGTTAGAGTTCGCTGGACGGGCGCGTCGCTAATAACCACTTGGCTGCTTGCTTCATTGGTTACTTCGCCGCTGGAGCTTTGCAGGCTCGCGACTTCCGAAGCACCGTCTGCTTCCGTGCCCGCACCCACCGCAGCCCGCTTCGCTTCCGCTTGCTCCCGACCGGAGAGCACCGCCGCCGCGTCCGCTAGGAACACGCCCACCGTCGGCAGCTTCGAGTCTATTATACCGATCGCCTGCAACGTACCAACATAGTTTAGGTATTAGGAGTTATTGTGTTATATAAAAAAAAACCTTATAATATTTCAATGATTTAAAATGTTGATTGTTGCCCTATCTGAATATGTAAACAGTTTCATGATTTAATACATTAGTAGGGCGCGGGGCGCTCGGCGGCCGCCATGTTGTGTCCGGCGAGGCGGCCCGAGGCCACGGCGTGGTCGCGCCACTGCAGGCGACAGCACCACTCACCTCGTAGCCGAGCTCCGGTCCCAGGTCGCTCCACAGCATGGGCTGGTGCGTGTAGAGCGCGGGGGGCTCGGCGGCCGCCATGTTGTGTCCGGCGAGGCGGCCCGAGGCCACGGCGTGGTCGCGCCACTGCAGGCGACAGCACCACTCACCTCGTAGCCGAGCTCCGGTCCCAGGTCGCTCCACAGCATGGGCTGGTGCGTGTAGAGCGCGGGGGGCTCGGCGGCCCGAGGCCACGGCGTGGTCGCGCCACTGCAGGCGACAGCACCACTCACCTCGTAGCCGAGCTCCGGTCCCAGGTCGCTCCACAGCATGGGCTGGTGCGTGTAGAGCGCGGGGGGCTCGGCGGCCGCCATGTTCTGTCCGGCGAGGCGGCCCGAGGCCACGGCGTGGTCGTGCCGCTGCAGGCGACGTCTGCCGAGCAGCGGCTCGTGGAAGCAGGCCACGTCTCCCGCCGCGAACACGTCCGAGCGAGCCTGCGCGCGCAACATGTTTGCGTAAAAAATTTTGAAGTAACAACAAAGAACAAATTGGACCGCGGTCCATAGCTTTTATTGTCATTATGCGGCGAAGATGGAACACCTTTTGTAGTCGGCGATAGTCAGACTTAAGCCGTCGTTGCTTCTGTAAGGAGTCTGAATAACGTAAGCGAGCAGTGCGCACCTGCATCTCTGCATTGACCACGATGCCGCCCAGCTCTGGGTGCAGCTCCAGGCCGGCCGCCGCCGCCAGCTCCGCGTTGGGCTCGCTGCCCACGCACTCCACCACCAGCGACGCCTCCAACGCCCCCTGCTTAGCCTCGCCCCCTGCCTCGCCCCCTGCCTCGCCCCCTGCTTCGCCCCCTGCCTCGCCCCCTGCTTCGCCCCCCGTTTCGGCCAGCTGCAGATGCACACGCTCCGAGTGGACGCTGCTGTTCGTCACATCGGCTGCGAGATAAATATAAAAGAGACAGTTAGTGCAGTGCGATGAGATGTTTTGGGTTAAAATAATGACAGAAGGAAGACACAACGGAAACCTAAAAAATTAAGTGGCGTTCCCAAGAACCTTATCTTTAGCAATAGGCTACTGCAGTTAGGTTTTTTTTTTGCACAAGATGCCTCTACTTAACGCCGGTATTCTGCGAGGCCGTGGTACCGACCCGGTCGAGCCGGTCCATTCGAGCAGCAGCAAAAGCCACCGCTTGACTCTACCACGTTTAAAAGTTTTAGGACTTCAAGAAGGTTCAGTCAGGTAAGAAGTCAGAGTTATGGACTTTACAGCTTTAAGGCTGCCTGCTTTAGAATTAGTTGCTTAATGACAACTTACTGAACACCTTAACGTTAGGGTTCAATAGTCTAATGGAATGTAAGTGAGGACTACACCATCTTTTTCTCCAGATGTCAACCTGCTAGCTCACAAACGAGGCTCTGACGACCGAATGGTGAAATGGTGGTAATCGATCTAAATTTGTGGAACCCACATCCCACAGACTAGTGACAAGGAACAGCATAAACTTGTGCAGAGTACCGGCACTGCGCTCTCTACTCGCCTGCCCAGCGTGGTGAGTGTGGGCAAATCTTTCAAGAAACGCTGCGTGTCGACCTCAGCTGTCTCTTTCTTAGAAAGGTCTACGTTCAAGAGTGGGCTTAAATGGCCGATGAAGTCTAATACAAAATGTTGAGGGGGAGATCTAGTCGAATTTAGTGGTGTATATGTGAGGGCGATGTATCTCACTGTTGGGCAGCAGCTGGACGCCGAGCAGCTGGAGACGGCGCGCCACGTCGGCGGCCAGGTAGTGCGGCAGCAGATCCGCCAGCGGCGCGTCCTCGCGGAACACCTGCACCACGGACTTGTCGCTGTCTTGCACTGCAATCCGACCAGCTCAATTACTGCTGGTACTTTATTTGAGATCACTAAATGAAGATGTGTTCGCGATATTCGTTTCAGTCAGAGAATTCATCATCGTCAATCACTTCACGGATGTCGTAAAAATTATTTGAAATCGTAAAATTGAAATCAATGAAATATGGCAACGGCAAACTATTTAAATATTATATAATAAATCCAAAAAATATATATTTTTTTTTAATATGGAAAATTCAATTTAATATTTTAGATATTTATGATGTGAGACTATGTCTTTCTGGCAGGAGGACATAGGCAGTAGCTCTGAGCTAACTGTCTGTCTCGCTGGTGGTGCCGGTCTGGTCGGGTCAAAGGGTCGGAACGGAGAAAGTATAGTGCAGTGTGTACTGACTGCGTTGTGCGAGCGAGACGGCGAGCTCGCAGGCGTGCGCGCCGCCGCCCAGCACGACGAGCTGGCCGGCGGGCGCGCGCTCCAGCGCCGCGGCCAGGCGCCCCGCATCCCGCACGCCGCGCACCGCCGCCGCCCGACCCGCGCGCCGCGCCGCCGCCAGCGCGCCCGCGCGCCGCGCCCGCGACCCTGCCACACCGCGCGCAAGTTGAGCAAACAAGAGCTGTGCAGAAGCTCAATAAATGATACGTGATCGGTTAAACATAATCAAGCGGGAAAATAGATTATAAGAAATAATTTAAATTTCTAGCAGAGAATGTTTGCATGTTTGCTACAGTCATAATAAATATCAATCAATCATAAGGCATAACAGTTTAAGTCACACGAGCTTGTAAATCTTCAAGGACTTCATTAAGACTTTGCTCTGCAGGTGCGATAAAATTTTATTTTGTAAATGTAGATTGTAATCTATAGATTATAAGATCGCGGTAGGGTCAACTTCTTACATTTACTAGTTACTCCGCTGCGAGACACAAAATCGGCAATCGTTTTTGCAAATTACATAACAGAAAATCTTTATACAAAAATTGTGAATCTCAAAATCATCTCCTTGTACACCACCCAGCAAGCGTATCAAGTATCCTCTGTTTAATCGAAGCAGCAGCATCACTCACCGGTGGCGATGAGACACTTGTCGTAGGTGATGGTGGCGCTGGAGCCCGGCGCCGTGAGCGAAGCCTCGTTGAGCTGCAGGTCCAGGCGCGACACAGTCCAGCCGCGCGCCGCCGCCGCGCCCGACGCCCCGTCGCGCAACCTCTCCGTCGGCGAGTAGAACGAGCTCGGCTCGTACACGAGCCTGCGAGCCATCCATAGACAGATCTCAATGGACGAGACTAAACATAGAATAGCGCAGTACTTATAACAAATATCAGATCAGCTCTTTCCATGTAACGGAATGAAAGAAAGACGTCTGATCTGGGTTTAAGTACAGCAGAAAAAATATACAGATAAATAAGAAAAGAAATAAAGTATTAACATGATAATCTTAAACAATCTTTTTTGCAGTATACCCACATAACTATGTTACAATATTCGTTGAACTGAATAACGCATTGGCACCACGTTCGTTGGTTGAACGCATATCAGTGAATACTGGTATGTACACGAACCTATGAAGGTTTTCTCATACTATATGTCAAAATTTGTGTATATACATAGGAACAAAAAAAATAAAAACAAAATCCATTGTAAATTAAATTAAAAAAATAACATGTGCTGCCGCATACACAACCGTATCGTTATTCGGACTCAATTAGAACCACAAATATTTTTGAGTTACTTTGGGAGCCGGGCAGGGTCCGCCACGCTGCTCCAGCGCGGGTTGGCGGGCTTCACATGTCCTCGAAGTAATATTTTTTATTATTTCTCAGACATCCCGGTTTGCTCGCGATGTTTTCCTTCACCACCGAGCACGTGGTAAATTCAGCACTTAAAACAGCTATAAGGAGACCTTTGCTCAGCAGTGGGCACACAATAATTAAAATGAAATGTTGATTAACAATTGTTATTACACAGTACACGAGTATTTAGTATTAGTGTAAAATGAATTATGTATATATTCACGCCTTGTTCCCAAAGGGGTAGACAGAGACAATCTTCTTCCACTTGCTAACGTCCTGACATAAGTCTTTCACTTCTTCCACTTTCATCAATCTTCGCATGCATGCTCGTTGGTTTAGAGTACTCTTGACCTGGCCTTTTTCCAGAACGTCACCGATTTGATCGTGAAATGTTCGCCCAGGTCTTCCTCTCCCGACTCTACCATTTACACTCGCATCATATATTTGTTTCGTCAACCTACTTTCATCAATCTCCTCTCTTTCTCAATTCATCCTCTCCACGTGTCCAAACCAGGTCAGCATCCCTTTCTCAATTCGTGTCACTACTATCTTCACATCAATCATACTTCTTAACGCTCTCATTTCTATTGCATTTATTCTGCTTTCGTGCCTCCTCTGCCATACCCAGCTTTCGCTATATATATATATAATTCATAGAGATATTGCTGCAACCAACAGGGGCCCAATATTATTATTCCCATAATGCCTCATGAAAATTAAGTTATTCACCTGGACCACACTATGGAAAAGCAAATAGACTATTGAGTGTCACCGACCTCCTCCGCCGGCCGTTCCACTGCTGGAAGGTGAGTGTGTCGGGGTCGGCGGCGCCTTGTGCCAGCTCGGGCTCCCGCCACAGCTCCTTGCTGAGCGGCGGCCGCATGTACGGCAGGGCGCGCTCGTCCCCCACCAGCAGCACGGTGGCCTCGGGTTGCGCGCTGCGAAGCGCCCGCAGCGCCGCGAAGGCTGCCGTCCCGCCCCCCACCACCAGGTAGTTCACATGCCGCGGCAGCGACTCCGCCGTCGCCGGGATCGCCGGCTCCAGCTCCTCTTGGAGACTCTCTTTCTTATCTACGGAATACCAGAACTTTTCCTTTTCCATTATTATTCCGCAATCGAGGTAAGTATGAAGATGCGTCTCCATTTTCATACTCTAACCCTGATAGCTGCAGTGTCACCTGCACACGACGATCCGGGCAGTGGCGACGGTTCCGGCGGATCGATGGTCGATGGCGGGGAGTCTATCCGAATATATCGAACCCAGATCTCACGGAAAAGTATTGGACGTCACTGGAGCAAGAGGAACCCGCGAGTGCGGATTAATAGACAAGTCTACAAAAAAAACTAGTTTACAAAATAGACCGGTCTACACAAAAGACAAGTCTACAGAATAGGCAAGATTACAAAATCACCTTAATCATTGAAAGATTGGATTTCATGTAAGGGATTCCATGTCTTTCTACAAATGCCAACCACACCTGCATTCCGTGGCGGTCCCTGCCAGCTACTTAACGAGATGGTGGCAGATCCGTCCGACATTACCGAAGTTACGGGGAGCAGCGTCACTAGTGCGACAGTGCCAGCACTGCGTCACCAACCCGATGGCACAGACTGGTGAGTGTGGAGAGCGTGGGAAAACTTTTCAGGAAATGCATGCCGGCTTTTGGTGGCGCTTTCTTGGAGAGGCCTGTGTTTAGCAGTGTACTTAAAAAAATTTCTATGGGAAAGTCGGCAAACTAGTAATCGGTTCACCTGATGGTAAGTGATTACCGTCGCCCACGTACATCTTCAACACCAGAAGTGCTGCAGGAGCGTTGCCTACCTTTAAGGATATTTGGGAGATGGGTGGAAGGATGACGATGGGGGACGGCCTCCGGTTACGTCACTCACCGAACGAAACGCAGAAGCACGAGATGCCTCTACATCACGCCGGTATTCTGCGAGGCCGGTCGAGCCGACCCTTTCGAGCAGCAGCAAAAGCCGCCGCTTGGCTCTACCAAGTTAATTAAAAATTACAGAGGATGATGCAGTGAAGTAAAATAGAAATTCATAGGGCATACTCACTTTCTAATTCCAAAGACGGCTCCTCCGTATCGGTGTTTATTTTGCGGAATAAATACACCTGTGTGGATAAGCAATACTAAGTTAGCAACAAAAACAAATGATAACGCTAAAGTGATGGCAATAGAGGTTAGTTTAGGACCACTCAATGTCACAACTTTCTTTGTTATCACGACACAAGATCCCAACTCCATATAAATCAAATTTCACCTTTCGAGGTCCAACAGAGAAGCTATGAAATAGGATAAGTAATAAGATATTACTAACTCATCAATTTAAGTTAAGAACAACATTCTTAACGTAAATCTGGCTACTATATAAAAAAATCATACAACCTAACCATAAGTATAACTAAATGATAAACACACCAACTTTCCCATCGCTTATAAGTTATGTCTTTTCGAACATACATGAGTAACATCAGCCTAAATTTGGCTTATGATTTTCTACCAATGATAATTTCGCTTATTTAAAATAAGTTGAATAAGGTAATGCTGAGGATCTCTTATCCAAACAAAGGCCCCTAAATAAATGAAATAATAATTAAAAATCATATGTATATACAAATAATTTTGTATATACGAAATAGCTGATAAATATGATATCCAGTTCAATTTACCCCTCCGACCGAGGCAGTAAGTCCAATGGCGGCGGCGGCGAGCCACGCGCGCCGCGGCGGCGGTGCCTGCGGCGGCGGGGGCGGGGTAGGGGTAGGCGGCGAGGCCGGCTGTGGCGGAGTGACATCGCCTCTCGGGTGGCACGCTTCGGCCAAAACAGTCTGCGAATTTTATAAAGTAGTTAGATAAAATTAAATTTCTACTAAGTGTGATACGATAACTTTAACAAATATTATTACCGTTCTATACTTTCTAAGTTTCCTCGGAGGCTTGCATTAAAATTATAAAGATTAATATTTTTAATAATTTTCAAATATTTTATTTTTTTAAATATATTTTACCTGATTGGAGGAGACAGCTGAATAAGCAGTGGTGCCTGAAAGATAAATTCTCCTTTTAACTTTAGATACCTTACTTTACATTAACTGTTATATGTTTACCACAGAACCATTCTTATTCCTTAACGTGCAAATACATATAGAATGGATGCAACTTTATTGACATTTAATTCATTAATTAGCTTGGTTTGCAGTAGTGGTCACATATATAATCATCATTATGTATCTATACATATTTATATATACAACTCTACAAGAAAAAAAAAATTTTTTTTTTTGGTACCGTCATCTTATCTACCTTGCCATAACTTTAATTGATATTGTTGATCCCTCCCAAGGTGAAGTTCTATTGTGATTTCTATTTTTTTAAGAAAATAAAGTATTTATAAGAAAAAGTATTACATAAATTTAAGTTTTATTGCCTTGAAAAATTTTTGCGCTTTTTGCACAATTATAAAATTTTTGGAGGAAACCCTTGCAGTGAAATATCTTTTATATAATTGCAATAGCAAGAACAGAAAGGTAATGAGCAAGTCAAGACACTAGACTTTAACGGTCCTAACATCTGCCATTTCATTAAATCACATTATTAAATGTATATTCAATTATTATTATATAATTTTTAATGCTCATGTTCCATTACATATCAATGGTCATAGATAATTTGATATATGAATCATGGACAAATGATAGTGTAACGTTAAATGATAAATTTTACACAGTCATATATTTTGTATAAAATTATTTTTATTACAATTAATTAAATGAGTAAATCTTTATAAAGAAAAAAAGGAGAACGACTATTTACACCACAATGAACAAAACAAAAACACCACATTAAACGGTTGCCTAATAATAATAATGGTAGTAATCAGTTCTTTGGAGAAATGCAGTTTCCAAAATGGAGAGCATACCCATTTATAATTCTAGTGATAAGGAGTGAAGTTTTGCAAAAAAGATAGTCAAATAAAGATACATTCATTACATTCACTAATAATGTATATATGCTTTTCTTTCTTTCAATTTTCCTGTACAGTTCTAGATTTAGGAAGGTTATCATGGAGTAATACTAAATCTTTTGCCACCTTTCTGCAAAAATCCATTTCTGTTTTTTGTAAGAGATTGTTGAAGTTTAGTTTTTAACATTAAATTAACAAAAAAATATTCTTTATAATGTATGACAGCATTAGATTTATTAAGTTATCGTGAGTTATCATATCGGCATCAAAATCCATAATATTTGAAAAAATACTTACAAAACAATTTAAACACATCTCGTCTGGCTATCCCAAATACCTGACTCTCGACATAAATACTAGATACCGCCCTCAACATCTTTATAATTATTACTAAAGAATCATACGATTACTATTCTTATCTCATTAATTTCCTCCCAGTAATATTTTATATATTTCCATACTTATTAAATAAAAAGTGAAGGAATTAGTTACATATATCGCACATTTATAGGTTATCTCATATCTGTCACTTATTTTAGTCAAAGAAACAGTGTTGCAGCCAAGGAATATTATTTTCTTTTCTAAACCTTATGTCGCCAGATATAAGAAAATCTGACAACGAAAATTTTGCTAAAAAGTACAATAAAATTTATTATAGTGATGGAAAGCACGGTTGCGGACGGTGAGTCAGCGCGGCAAAATTGAACTCATCCAGTTAGTAGTAGTTAGTCGTTTTTTTAGTTTTACGTGGGGGTAAGGTGCTCGCACCTACCCAGTCATAACCAGTTCATTATCAAAGCATTACCAGACTGGTTATGTCGGGTACAGCTTTGATAATGCGGGACCGACTAAAACCCCTCGGTAGATACGCTGTTGACCCAGTGGCCTTTACAGCTTCGGGGTAGAGACTCGCAAGCAGAAGGCCCTCTAGTTAAGCAGCTAGTATGGAATCACGTGAACACATTTATAATGACGGAGCGGCGTGCCGGCGTGGTGATTCACAATGAGGACGTGATTAATCGTGCGTTGGGCATATTCTACAAACTTATTGCCAGAGTCACATCTGTAAAATCACCGTTTTGTAGAATATAGCCTAGAAGCAATGCTAAATTTCAATCATCAATAATTAACGTCAAAAAAGGAATATAGAAAAATCATGGGAAATGCAAATTTAGTGTGTAGTTAAATTATTAGTATTTATCCATGATAGATGTCAGTAATTATTTTATAACCATAATAATGATATTAACTATTCCTCGTCATCCAGTTTTCTAAAACATTCGATAGTGACTACTAACCGCTTTTCATCAAATGCCAATTCCTGCTAATCAAGTCAAATCAAATCATTTATTCAACATAAAAGACATTCAATTTCACTTTTCTAACGCAAATGTTTTTAAACCGACCATTTCGTAATGAGGTTCCTCTGACGGGGCAGAAACAGGAGAAAGAAACTCCGTAGGTATTCTCTTTTTTTGTAATTTTTTCAATACAAAACGTTTTAATGGTGTAATTACAATATGTTTTCTAGAAACAGCTTGAGAGCGATCATCTCATTCCCTGGGAATCTAGTAACTGGCATCAAAAGCTTATGGCTGCTCCTGGTATTTACATTGTTAATATCTAAATTCTTATTAAATGTATTATGGTGTTATGTAGTTACATTTTCGTATATGCATTGAGAAGCCAAGGTTAGAATATTTAATTATTTATATTTATCTTTTAGAGATTTTTAGAATTACTATTATAGATAGCTCTTTTGTTTTGTTGAATATTGTTTCAATATCAATCTTCACCACAGCAAAATACCATAAGACATTACGCTATAGAAATAACTTAAATAAATTATCCTAAACTAAACAACAAACCAAGCTATGGCAACCTATTAATAGCAGGAAATCCATCCGAATTTTCCAAACCTAAAAAAGTTTGCAGAGACCTATGTCCCGCAATCGATTAAAGTATATTCAATTCACAGGCCTTCTTGACTAGACTTAAAATTGATTATGTATGTATTTACTTATATTCAAAAAAAAAAATATTTCAAGCCAAATTTTGTATGGTACAAAGCGTAATTTATTAAATATAACAGATCAGTTAAATTTTCTAATAATTTCAATGATCTTAAAATAGGCGAATTAGACATCTTCGTACGACAATATTATAGTAACATGGTGTATCGTGTTCATTGACTGATGAGAAATTATCCTGGTCATTGACTGAGCATCAGAAGTCGAAACATTGAGTAAGCGGAAGAGCCATGGAGCGAAACATGCTTGCGGTACAAGTACAATAAAGAGTTATTTACCGCGACGGAATCCTTTTCTTAGCAAAAGTTTTGCGTGAGTTTCGCGCTTCAGTATCAAAACGTATATAACCACTTCGTTTCAATCCCGTTTCAGATTTCCGAAGCTGGATGATATACTTGTAACTATTGGCAGCAGCAGATAAGTTCATAATCTATGTTACAGTTTAATGTCATCTGGTACTGTCAACCGGCTATCATTGTCGTCATATGTGAATGTCATTGTCAATATATCAATTTGTCTTTATCGTTTTAATTTGTTACACTGAAAGTCGATGATTATTTTATACGAGTGTGAATAATAAAAGCTGGATTGTGTTACAGCACAATCATTTCAATTATACGTTACATTCGTAACTTTCTTTCCTTATTATTATCTTAACCAAAGCGAAATAGAGCGTACATCAAAATTCCTCCTGCGTCGGTACCGGACGGTTCTTCTCTCCGAGCTGCTTGTTGGTAAGTTTTTATTCTGCTCATCAAGCCACGCAATCCGTTATTCCCGTATTTGGTTTTGCAAAATCTTTTCACATTGAAGCATATTTTCGGTATGAATCTTAGGATAGTCCGTCTGTTAGCGTGGAGCACTCTACACAATTTACGCATTTAATTTTGATCACGTAGATACATACAACAAATGTTGATGAATGATTTATACAATAAAAGCATCCAATATGATCATTATTCGATGTCATTTGTAATTGATGTTGTTTCACAATGGATTTACAATGCAGGCTTAGGAGATTAGAATCAAAGGAACTTCTGGATACTGATCTGAGGTTTTCCTTGCTTTAAGTTTTCCATTCGTGTAGTAAATTTCTTAGAGAAACCTAAATATTTTATATTACATGTGCCAAAAGTTTTTATACCCAACTTAGTAGAAGATAATTAAACATAATTAGTGAACATGGGTTCAGAATGTTTTCTCTTAACGGGCTAAGGTATCATTGTAAACCTATGTATCATGAGAAGAGCAACATTTCTTAGGATTTATTAAATTATGGAAAAAAATATTTGTAGAATAATTTGTATAATTAAAAATATATGTAATTTCCATGTGGTATTGGCATAAGAATCTGCTACCCACCTTTCTTCCTGTGGGTGTTGTTAGAGGCAACTAATATAAATAAATATAAAAACATAAACCCATTAAAATCTCAACAGCTACTGACAGATGGTGAGATTGCCAATCTGCTTGTAGGGTGTGGTGATTATAGCAAATTCTCCATATAGAGAGGCCTATGTCCTGCAGTGGACCATTTATAAGCTATTAAGGTAAGGTAATAGAAATTCTATTGTTTCAATATGTCACAAGATAAAAAATGTTAACCTTAACACAAGTATGGCTCGGAAAATATACAATACTAATCCCTACTTGGTCATCCAGAAAGGGTAATGATGTGACTATAAAAGTGTTCTGTTAAAAATTAAGATGTCATGAGTTTTACCTAAATAGTAAAAGCACTCCCAAACTCAAGTTCTAAATTAATTGTTTGTATTTGTTACCTTTAAATATATATATTTATATACCATGAACTTTGGGTTCAATAAATCAATAAAATAAACGAGAGATTCACAGGAGAAATCATATAGCATTTCAAAGTAGTTCTCCCAACAACAGGTTGAAAAAATTAATTAAAGACAGATATTTTAATAGTACATAGCAGAAATATTTTATTTTATTTACTTTGGAAAATATACAGTGATACATAGCTTTAAAAATTTTAAATTATTGTTAATGCTACACACCATTTTAATTGTTTTCGCATATCATAACTAGAAAGTTTATTGATTAAGTAATCAATCTGCTTGTTTGCTACTTGCGCATAATCAAATCACAACATTTAAGAAATCGTATCGAACCATTCTATATATATATGATACTAACTCCTGGTCAATTGATGCTTTGCTGATGCAACTTTTGCATCAACATGCAATCAACTTGTTGTCAGGGAGTAGTCCCCCTGACAACAAGTTGATTGCGGCTTAGCAATCTTTCAATTGCAACTAATGTTGTACATTGACTACAGGCCCTTGATGTTCTCCAGTTTTGGCTAAGGAGGAAAAGCTCAAGTAGATTTATCATAAAGTCTAGATGTATTAATAACAGCATTATCAATTTTGGTTATGAGTTGATAATAAACAACACTAAGTATAGGTATAAAAAAGGTTATAGAGGTGTGTGCCGATGGAGTTAAGGTCGGCGATGAAGTATTCTGCGTGTACGGCGTGAATAAATACAGTCTTGATGATGGTATCTCAATAATGCTGATCTTTTATCTCAGATCATCGGTTTTTAATAAATGTACATGGTGGTTATCACTTGCCTTTCCCAATTACTTGTTGGATTTTCTGAACTTTGATAATTCTTCTTTTTTGTTATTTTATTGACCTTTTCTAGTGAGTTCTTACCTACAATCCTACCTGGTGTCGTGAATAAGTCCTTGGTGCTAGTGTACTAGCGCTTAGTAAGAGCCTATTTACTCATGAAGTTACCTACAATTACTTCAGATGAAATCACTAACACAAGCAATTAATTATTACATTGCTGTATGAATTAGAATTAACGAAGCATAAAGATTTGCCCGAATGGAGGGAATGTTCACAACAAAGGTATGGAAAACAACTGCGCGTCTCCATAGGTAGCAAGGGGATAGGGGAATACGTACATCTCCAACACCAGCGGAGCTGCAGGTGTGTTGTAGGCCTTGAACAATATTTCGGGAGGGGCAGGGAGGAGGGGGGAGGGGGCCCCAGGTTCGAGCCGCGAACCCGGCGAAAGCCGGCTGCACCTTGCACGCTCTGTATTATTTCTGACCAAGTAGTTAGCCTTTTGTAAAAGTAAAATTAGTAGACTGTAAGTGCCCACTGTTGGGCAAAGCTTCTCAAATATTTGAGAGGGTATTCAAGCCGGGAACGGCCCGCCACGCTACGCCAATGCGGGTTGGCAGGTTTCAAATATTCTCAATATAATATTTTTATTACCACCATTAGCCTAGCACGGCGGTGCCATGCGGTTCGAACATAGGCTGGAATCTATGTACATGTTGTTATTCCAGGGTGTAATCTATCCTTAACTATTTGAAGGATTCGGAGCAGTTAATAAAACGCGTTGAACAGTACAACCACCATTTATTGACTGCCTGATAAATCAGTACCAGAGGTACTTGTAGAAAACATTATTGACATCTACCAACATACATACAGTGTACATACACACATACATCTTAAAATTATGAACTTTTATTAAATAAAACTTATCAGGCTGTCGGAGATGCTAGCGGCATGCGAAGCCGGCGAAGTGTTCGCGCTGCTAGAATCGCGCGATGCTGCCGATGCCGTTAGTGCGCTGTACAGCGCCGTGCGCGAGCCCTGGCTTACGCGCGCGCTGCTGCTGTACCACTCACGCACGGGAGCCACGCGCGCGCTCGAACTGCTCGCGCGGGCACCCGAGCCGCACGCGCGGCATCTTCTTGACGCGCTGCTCGAACAGATGCGCGGGGATCGCTCGGCGCGTCATCATGCGCTCGCTGTACTCGCACCGCTAGTGGCGCGGCGGCCGCCCTGGCTGCACCGGCTGCCCGGCCACCCGCTGGCGCCCGCCCTGCTACGAGCCGCACGGCTAGAACGCGAGCCGCTACCGTTGCTGCACGCGATGCTCACGCTCTCCGCGCTGCTGCAGGCCGCGCCGGCGCTCGCCGCGCCGCATTGGC
Organism: Bhutanitis thaidina; assembly: GCA_029286595.1. Taxonomy (NCBI): domain Eukaryota; kingdom Metazoa; phylum Arthropoda; class Insecta; order Lepidoptera; family Papilionidae; genus Bhutanitis; species Bhutanitis thaidina. The sequence goes on along the minus strand of JAGSMS010000020.1, from coordinate 301,579 downwards.
CTGACCTAGCCGACGCGCTACTGCGGCCTGTCGCGCTCGATCCGCCGCCGCCGCCCGCCGCCCGCGCGCACCTGCAGCTGGCGCAGCTCGCGCTCTTTCATGCGCTGTACGCAACCCACCCCTGCACGCTGCTCGACACGTTGCGCGCCGAGTGCAGCGCGCAGCCCGCACGCGACTACTGGGAGCGCGGGCTCGCGCCGTTGCTGCATTCCGTGCGCCTGCACCCTGCGTTAGTCACCGGCTCGAGACAGCGCGAAGCCGACTGCACGCGCTGGTCGCGCCACGAGATTCACGACGTGGTCGCCGAGAGCCGGCGTCTGTCACTGCAGACGCGCGAGCGCGTCGAGGAGCGTACGGCGGGCTCGTCGGCGGCACCTTCGCCCGCGCCGCTTATGCAATCCGCGCCCGCGCCACCGGTGACCCCGGCGCCAGGCTCCGGAGCGCACGCCGCCCGCGCAGCATCCTCACTGCGGCCCGGCGCCGAGCCGTGGTTCGCTCTCGCCGACCGCTGCGGGGCGGACTCGGCGCCGCACACGCCGCTGCCTGCGGAGGCCGAAGTCGTCGAGCCGCCGGAAGCGGCTGTCGAGGCGACACCAGAAAATACGCCCGCGAAAGAAACGCGCGCACAGTTCCGCTTTCCGAGCGAGTCGGCCGCGGTGCGCGCCATCGGGCGCCGCTCGCAGCCGCCGTCCCCCATGCGCAAGGAGACGTCGCCACCGTCGGACGCGTTCGCCGGGCGGTTGGCGCGCGTGGCGCAGGAGCGGCGCGCCGTCGACTCGCCGGTGCCTTTCGGCGGGGCGCCACCGCCGGCCGGAGCTCCGGTAGCCCGGCCCGAGCCCAGCCGGGCCACGCCTGCCGCGGACGCTGAGCCACTGAACGTGGAAGACCGTGAGGTGTTGGAGCTGACGGCGCGCGCAAGAGCCGAGGACGCATGGCCAGACGCCGAGCCTGCCCCGCTGCGTGCGTGCGACCCGCGACACCGCTCGCCGCGCGGTCCCGCGGCCTTGGCTCCGGCGCCGGGCCCGGGCAGCCGTCGTGTGCCGCCGCCTCGCCGCGCCGCGTCGTGCTCGGCGCGCATCCCGGCGACGCGCACGAACTCGACCGCCGTGCAGACGGTGGACACGTGGCCGGCGCCCTACGAGTTTCTGATAGCCGATTTCTACCGCGGCATGCCCGACGATAACCGTAAACAGGTATTTGGTTATCACTCAATTCTTTGTTTAATCTTTAATACCACTGTATAATACGAGTGCCAGGGTAACAGGGACACGATTCTGATAAAATCTGCGGCTTCCCTATACAAAAGTGCATCAAAAAGTTGTCTCCACGCTTTCCTGTTACCGTGCAGTCCGGGCACTTCCAGTTCTTCCACTCTACTTGACTAACTGATTGATTCAAATGTATCACAGAATGCGTTAGTGGACGTTGTTAATTTGATTTTATTTATTTGTCTTTATTTCATCGCACTTCTATTTCAATTCGCAGTCAGACACCGAGAAAATAGGCGACTCCGTGTCGCCCTGCGACCGCCTGGACAAGTATCTGACGGAGCTGTACGCGGGGCGCACGCCGCGCGGCGACAGCGAGCTCGCCGATCAGCTCGCGCTCGCGCATGCGCAGCTGCTGTACGAGCGCTGGCGCCGCGAGGCGCACGCCGAGCGCAACCGCCGTCTGCTGGGCCGCTGCCGGCAGGCGCGCGCTCTCGAACTGCAGAACGCGGCGCTGCGCGAGCGTCTGCGCGTCGCGTACCTCGAGCGCGACGAGCTGCGTTCGTGCCTGGCGCGGGAGCCGCCGCCCGCCCCCGCCGCCGCCGGCGCCAGCGAGCGGGAAGCGCAGCTCGAGGCAGCCCTCGCCCGCGAAAGCGCCGCACGCTTGCGCGCCGAGGCCGCGCTGCACGAGGCCGAAGCGCAGCGCGCCATCGACGCCGCCGAGCTGCAGCGCACCCGCGGCGAGTCGTTCGAGGCGTCGCGCCACGTGGAGGCGCTGACGCGCGCCGCTCTGTCCGCCGAACGGCGCGCAGAGCACGTGCGCCGGCTACGCCGCGAGCTGCTAGTGTTGGCCGAGCGCGAGACCAGGCTGGGCGAGGCTGCGCGCGCGGCTGCTCTGGCGGCAGGCGGAGCAGGTGGCGCGCTCGGCGAGCGCACCGCGGCTGAAGAGCGTGCACTGCGGGCAGCGTTGGCGCGCGCGGAGTTGGAGGCGGAGGCGAGCGCTACTCGCGCGGACGCGGCGGGAGCGCGCGCGCACGAGCTGGAGACGACGTTGGGCGCGCGCGATGCGGCCGTGGCCGAGCTCAAGCGCGCCCTGCGGCACGCCGCCGACGAGCATGCGGCGCGACAGCGCGCGCTGCAGGACAAGTATGAGGCGCTGCTGTGCATCGTGCGCACGGCGGAGTCGCGCCAGCTGGAGCGGCTGGCGGGTGCGCCGTCCGGTGCAGCGCGCGAAGAGCCGCGGGCAGTGGGCGAGGGAAGCTCGCGGGCGGAGCGCACGCCGCTGTCGGACTTCAGCCGCGTGCGCCGGCTGCTGGAGCGCGACGAGGACGAGGCACCGCTCGAGCGCAGCTAATACCCGCGGCCGCCGGCGAAGCTCACGCGAGCCTCGAATTGACAATACTACTCTTGCGCGACGACAGGGATCGTACATCATTCGTCGGAGCCGCCCCCCGCACGCCCGCCCCCGCCCGAGACGAAGGCAGCTCGACTTTCGGGACGCACGCCGCCGCGTCTCGCGGACGGACGCAACGGATGCTGGACCGCGTCGGAGATTCTCGCTCGTTCGAAACTTCGTTTCTTACTCTCGGTACTGCGTTGTATTTTTGAACTTGATTCAACAGATCGTATAATGTGGCGGGAAACGTCGCGAGTTGAACTGGACAGACGTGTATATGTGCTTACGTTACTTTGGTGCCGATAAATATTCTTGAAGTAATGAAATGGCTTCAGATGTCACTTGCATATTAAATGTTTAATGTTTACGTTGTAGTCGTTACTTGCACGGTCCGGTCGCATCGCAGCAGCTTGTGGAGCTGCACGGCCGGCGCAGCCTCGGCCGGCGCTCCAGTCGCTACACGCTTGCGATGCGACCGGAACTTCAAGTCGTAGTTCCTTCTCGCTTATTGTATTGAATTGGGATTAAATAAAATGTAAATCACAAGTTGTTTTTTTCTGTAAGTTCGGATCATAACCTCGCAGTGCATTACCCACTACCCTCGGCATATAACTATGATATGTAAATGCATCCGAACGGTACATTTAAATATCATACTTATATGCCGAGGGTGCCACAAGGGTGCCATGAGGCAGACTCTTTTAAGCGCAGCATCTGCTGCGCACTCCGATTTATAATCATTACATTATCAGCCCGTAAACGTCCACAGCTGGTGTAGGAAAGCGCCGGCATGCAATGGAAGACTTACCCACACCAAGCAGGGCGGTGGGCGCAGTTCCGGCACCCTAGCACCGGTGATGCCACTCACCATCACTTACCTGTGGTACTAGGGTTCAGTATATTTGGAAGCATTTTCCACCATTAAGTCTTTAGTTAAGACGTCACAGTGTTAAAGTTTCTATCTTCGATATACTCATTGGTCACTTCTATTCTAATAAACAATTAATGTTCGAATTGTAGTTAGTAAAATTTTGCACTAGGGTCCCCGTTTAATCAAGAATACCCTGACAACTATTTGGAAAGAGCAAGGCCTAAAATTGGATCGTTGACGGGATAGTTTTGAGTCCGAAAGGAATTCGACGAAAAATTATGAAAGCAGTTTTTGCAAACAACAATACACTACACTATATCATGGACCGAACAGATGTTACATTTGTTATTACATGCTATATCTGTGGCGACTTGAAGAAACACATTTATTATCTGTTGACATATTATCAAGTATTATTCCATTTTGGTTCCAGTATGGTTATTTTTAATTTTTCTTTATTATGATCACAAACTGAAATGTAACATTTATAAATAACAAAATTACTTACTAAGAGACATACAGTCAGTACAAAAATATTTTTAGTTAGTAAATTTATTAAGTTAAATAAATACACCTGCTACGGCTATCTCACCAGCCCATGGCCCTGGCAGAGAATGCCAACAGCCATTAAGTCCGTCCTTTGTCACCTCATACTATAAGGTGTAAGCAATAAAGTTTTTTAAATTAAAAATAAATACAGTACTCATTCTTAATATAGTGAACACAGCTTGCGTAATAAGAAAAGATTATTTTAGATATACTTAGATCTCTATTTTAATAATTTAGTAATAATTATTTTCTTGCAAGTCGAATGATGACATTTGTTGCTGATTGTTTAGTTGCCTTGTTACACGGCTACATTTTTACCATTTATTTTTTATTGTAATTTGTATGTATATAATATGAATCAGAATTAAACAAAAAATCTATTGGGACAGAAGTTGCACGCCTTTTATCTTGTAGTAATCGCCATTTTATATACCTACCTAAATATTCCGCCTCCAAGCTAAATTCCACTTTTAACGCTATGCGTTCGCATTATAATCTTTTTTGTCATCCTAACACTGCGTGCTTGAATAAACACATACAAACTTCTTCAATTAAACAGTTTAATATAACGATGCTGGCCGCAGTCAATTTTAATATATTACAAATATACGGAGCCGTGGTAGCCTAGTGGTCAGGGCGCTCACTTTAGTTTCATAGAGCGCGAGTGACCTGCGTTCGATCCCCGGTGCCGGCATCACTAAAATTGTTAATAGCAATTTTAAGTGCTGTATTTACCACGTGCTCAGCGGTGAAGGAAAACACCGTGAGGATGCATGTCTGAGAAGTAATAAAAATATTATTTCGAAGATACGTGAAGCCCGCCAATCCGCACTGGAGCAGCGTGGCGGGCCCTTCGCGGCTCCTAAACCCTCTCTGATACTCGTATTTGAGAAGGAGGCCTTTGCCCAGCAGTGGGCACTTACTGGCTGCTACTTTACTTTTTTTTTTTTTGCAAAATATGTATTCAAATTCTAACCGTAAGAACCATTGTCTTATGTTTGAAATTGATAAACAAAAAACAGCCTTCGCTGATAGTATATAAGGTCAATTGTCGTTCGTTATCGACATCCACCTCACAGTCTCGAACGGTTTCGCAAGGCCACGAGTGGAGTAGCTAATGCGGGTTCAGTGAATCAGTAAATGTGTATTAAAAAAATAAAGCTAAATATGTATACGCAAGTACTTCTAAATGCTCGATACTAGCTCGTAGTCTGATATGGGACTCGGTACTGAGACGTCTTGGGTAAAACCTGTTGCAGTTTACACGCCTCACCTGTAAAAGATGCCTGTGGTATGTGTGCGTAGTGTCCGGCTTAATTCATTAATTTTATCTGAACATGGATCACTCCCAGTTTAGTTTTTATTGCAAAAAAAGTACTTATATATATATAGCTATCTGATGAAATATGGAAACCATCGCAAAGGATTATTATTGCCGATTTAGATATACGTGTTTTATCTCACTCGGAACGCTTCTCCCTCGGATATTCGCAAATCAAAGTAATAAAACAATTTACATGTTTAATGAAATGGATTTTCGCAAAGTAATGCCAGATTCTGTCTTTTATCTTAACAGATTTTTATTATACGGGTTTATTTCAAACAGTCATGACCGAGCACATCGTGCTGAGGCCAGAGAATCCAAATTTTTTGAACCTTAAATATAGGTTTCGAGGTAAAGAGCAACATTACCGGTGCGACTGCCCTCACCGATTGTGGATTCTGTCCCACCGACCTGGGACCTGGATGTCTCTCACATGACTGATTGAGGAATTGCTTGTTAACCACTAGAATTTGATGGCTGTCGACGGTTTAAAATACCCCTTTTAGGTAAGATTTAATATATTTAGAATAAATTATCTGTACCTAACCGCAGTTGGTTACAAAACGTGTAAGTACTGAACTGTACAGGAAACCATAAAGTAAACTGTAAGAACATTACTTATTGACATTGAATTGGTATTAATTTATGTAACGCATAAACTTACGTCATAATGAACAAAAACAAGTGCATTTGCTTAGTATTACAAAGCTTCAAGCGGCCAGAACCAGGGTACTGGCCAAGACTGGATTTGAAAGTCGTCAATGTTATTCTTATCTGTTGACAAATTGTCTATGGACCGTCCACGAGTGATCTAGAGGACAGTCTATTGGTCGATCTTAGATGAAAATAAATAAATCTTAGATGGAAAATATTTAAATAAATCTTAGATGAAAAATTAAAAAAACTTAGATGGAAAATAAAACCACTCTTTAGTCATTAGTACTATAATTATTTTATATATTATTGTATAATACAAATGTTTTAGCTCCGCGCGTGTACGCCCGCATTACAATCTAGTATATTTGGTACAAAATTCACAACGTACGTATAGGGTAAATATAAATAGTTAAAATATCAACAACTCTTATATACAATGTACAAAATATACAAATACATACAAAAAGATAACAACGTAGCGCTAACGATATGCTGTGGCGAGGTCTGCGGTCTCCGGTCTCCGGTCTGGCGAGGTAGCGTGGGGCAAGGTCGCGCAGACCGCGGCGTGATTCGTTGCAAAACGAACCTTATGGCACACACATACAGTTTGAATTTGCAGTGGCTAGCTGCGCCGTGATTTTCCGTTACGAAAGCATTATAGAAAATTTAATTGCATGTTCATTTTTTTTTTGCATGCAATTAGGCGAAGCGTTAGGTGCACTTTACAGAACGCTAGCTGAGTGGCGCGGCGAAGGCGAGATCGCCTGGCCACCTGTGCAGCTGGACTGCTGTGGCCGCTCCGCTAGGGTCCACACGGCCAGGGTGGCCGCGATAGATTCATGTCTTCGGAGTGATCAGTGCAGCTCGTGCAGCCGTTACTTGTGTCGTTGACTGTGGTTATGCTGCCACTAGCGACGCGGCCTGCGCCGTTCTACTCTTCGTACTTCGGCAATGGCTTTGCGGTCAAAGTAGGCTCGAAGCAGTTCTCGGGCGCGAGGCCGGCTAGGGCAGCGGCTCGACGTAGTTCTCGGGCACGAGGCCGCTGCGGCCGTCCAGCTCGCCGCGCAGCCAGCCGGGCTCGCCGGAGGGCGCCACGTTCGTGATAATCTGGTTGGGCTCGAACGACAGCTCGCCCTCGCTCTCGCCCAGGCAAGCGTACAGCGTGCGCACGCGCCTGCCGACAACGCACACCATTGTTAATACACGAACCCATACCAATATAATATTTATCTATATGTCAACACATCAAGAATTAGAAAACTAAATCTTTGACAAACACATACAATATCTGTCATGTGTTATTCTATATTCGAGAGGAATTTATTTTTGCAAACTTCTTTTAAGTTACTTTTAATAATGTTTTTCATATCATAAGAAGCTTGAGCTGTGGCTGATCACGATCAAAAGAAAGGCTGACCGCTATGAGGCTAACGTATATGAGCTAGTAATCATTGGGTTTGGATAGTTTTCGTCTTTCCGAGCTCGTTTAGGCAAATATGATCACCATGTATACCCATCCACTACATCAAAGACATACAGCGGGTCCGAGGTCGAACAATATGAATTACTCACGTGTAACGCGGCGGCGGCGGCGACGCGCTGTGGCTGGACATGGACTCCGAGCTGCTGCTGCAGCGCCCGGTGACACCTGCAACCGCGACACCAAGGTTATCTCACCGCCTCGAGTGCGAATTCCGTTTGTAGATTGGAAAATTTTAGGACTAAAGTGTTTCATTTGGAAAATGTGTCGTGTGACGATAGCGTAAGATAATCCAAAATTATAAATAACACCTGTCCGCCACGAGAGTGTGCAGATATTATGGATTTCTATTTGGCACGACTCAGCGTAGCCCAGTGTGCAACAGTTGCCACTGTTCACGAGCTGATGATGCACACGTGTACGTGTGTCCGGGTGCGTACTTGTGCGTGTGTATGTAGGCGAGCGCGTGCGTGCGGCACTTACCGCGGTGCGCGGGGTGCGGCAGCGGCGGCAGGGGCGCGAGGTGCGCGGGGGGTGCGGGGGCCGCGAAGTGCTGCAGCAGCGAGTGCTGGTGCGGGGCGTAGGCCGCGCCCGCCGCCTGCAACAACCGCAACAAGATTTCGTCAACAACAACGCACTATCCAATATTTACAAAACTGTCTTCTTTTTATATATTAAAATAAGGATGGCAATACACAGCCCACCTGATGGAAACCATTTTGCCTGCAGCGCATTACATTGGATTTTGTAATACTATGATTCAAACCCCGTACTCCAGAACGTAATTAATGTCTTACGGCTAAATCTGTAACACTTGTGTCATACTCCTTCGTCGCATCCATTCGGTGAGGCCACGGTGAGCCACGGTTGGGGGACCAAAACTTGTAACTTTTTTTAAGTTATAAAAACACGGATCAAAAGCAAATAGTATAGGTAATAAGTCTTATTAGCAATTAAGAGTATTCTGTTGAGATTCCTTTGAACAAAAACTATTTTTTTTTATTGAAAAGGAGGCAAACGAACTGTAAACTGTAGGAACGGTTCACCTGACTGTAAGTGAATACCGTCGCCCACATACATCTGCTACACTAGAGCTGTAGGAGCATTGCCGGCCTTTCAGGACATTTGGGGGATGGGGAGGGATGAGAGGGCCTCCGGTTACCTCGGTCACCGAACGAAACGCGGCGGCACAAGATTGGCCCACTTCACGCCGGTGGCCACGGGGTCCACGGGGGATGGTACTACCCCGGTCGCATACGCATCCGAGCAGCAGCAAAGGCAGCCGTTTGGTTCTACCATATTAAGTACTATAGTAAGTACCAGCGTTGTGTGTGAACGCGACTATGTGAAATCACGCGTGTAGTATGAATCTCTGCTATTTTGCCAGTCTATTTTTTTTTATAGAAGAAGGGGGCAAACGAGCGTGCGGCTCACCTGATGGTAAGTGAACACCGACCCCCACGGACATCCACAACACCAGAGGGGCTACAGATGCGCTGCCGGCCTTTAAGGAAGGTATAAGCTCTTTTCTTGAAGGTCCCTAAGTCGTAACTGTTCGGAAATACTGCTGGCGACAGCTGATTCCACAAAGTCGAAGTGCATGGCAAAAAACTTCGATTAAAACGCACTGTGGTGGAATGCCAACCATCTAGGTGGTATCGATGGAACTTCGAATTCTGTCGCGATGTACGATGGTGAAACTCAGCAGCTGGGATCGATCCGAACAGTTCCTCAGACTATGTCATCTCACTCTCACTGTAAGTTAGTCGGTTTATTATATCCTCCAAAATCAAAGTGAACCTCATTACAATCGCCACACGCACACAGCGCGCCCATTCTATCGCCGGTAGATAAACTTCGTATTGTGCCTTTACACAAACCAGTAACTTAATTTGTACATGGAAACATTTTCATATAACAAGAGCTGTTGACGACTTCTCGTCAGTCGGTTACCAGTTTACTTAACATATCTTTCGACGATGCACTAATAAAATCATTTTATGCTGATGGCAACACCTCGTAACTGTCATGGCACCCCAGCTACACGTTAGTGTTACAAGTTTAGAATTTCATAGAATTCATCCGTTACTTCCCGATTATTTTTTATGTTCAAGTCCAACAGTTAAGATTGCTACTCTAATATAAAATCACATCACATATAATATAAGGTGGTATAGACCGTGGTATTATTAGAAGTAAATATAAATATATAGAACAAATAGAGACTTACAACATCGATGCGCGCACCGACCGAGAACGGGGTAGGTGAAGTTCTGAAAACAAAAGAAAAATATTTTTAATTCACATATACGAATACATCTCCTTTTTCATAGGTAAGGATAAATATAACAACAAAAATAAAGAAAAACTTAACATGAAATACCAAAGGTACAATTGGGATGTCTCATTGCTTGGAAGCGATCTCTAACAGGAAAACATGTTGATAAGAATATAATGACCAGTGAGCAAGGGTTAATGGTGTACGCGAGTGAATAATAAATTAAAAAAAAAAAAGGTAAGCTACCAGGAGCTTGGTTAATTTTAGTTTAGCTAATTGTTTAAAAGTTGGGTATGATTTTTTTCAACGTAACGTTCACGACTAATCTATCAGTAAAACAAGGCTATAGATGCAGAAGCAGATGAAAAGAAAGTTCAGTACGTATAAAAGGCGCAGAGATCGACGACGGCGTGGTGATTATGGTAAATCTTCCACCAAAGTTGTATGTCCAGCAGTGGACTATTTACAGGCTTTTTAAAATGTTTATAATCCTCTTATATTGGATCCGAAATTGGCATCGGCGTTTTTGCATATATTGAAAGTCACGGCTACGTTGTGGCGTGAAAGACGATGCAGTGACACGAGTTGAGAAAGGGATGCTGAGCTGGTTTGGAAATGTGGAGAGGATGAATGAAAGTAGGTTGACGAAACAAACATATGAGGCGAGTGTAAATGGTTGAGTCGGTAGAGGAAGACCTAGGCGAACATTTCACGGTCAAATCGGAGACGTTCTGGAAAAAGGCGAGGTCAAGAGTACTCTAAACCAACGAGCATGCATGCGAAGATTGCTGAAAGTGGAAGAAGCGAAAGACGCATGTCCGGACCGTAGCAAGTGGAAGGAGATTGTATCTGCCTATCCAGTTGGGAACAAGGCGTGAATATATACATACACGGCTACATTAGAATGGGTTACTTTAATTTACTATAATTTTGAGAAGACTGTGTTCAGATATTAACAGAGACTCGTTGAAACAACGACGAAATATTACTTAATAGAAACTATATTACAAAACAAGAACACAGTAAAGTTTTTTTTATGGGAAAGGCGGCAAACGAGCAAGCGGTTCATCTGACGGTAAGTGATTACCGATTACCGTCAACACCAGAGGTGCTGCAGGTGCGTTGGCGGCCTTTAAGGGAGATGGGAGGGAGGACGAGGGGGATGGGGACGGGGCGGGCCCTCCGGAACCGGATAACTCTCACCGAACGCAGAAGCACAAGATGCTTCTACTTCACGCCGGTATTCTGCGAGGCCGTGCAGCAGCAAAAGTCGCCGCTTGGCTCTACTACGTATAAAACATCCTTTTATATGTCATTTTTCAAAACAATCTACATAACGCAACACGAGATACATTCGATAGATTTCAAGTAATAAACTTGGCAGGCTACTCCTCTGCCTGCTCCGGGCAGTGCCCACCCTCTCGTTCCCACATCAGCAGCCAGACAGCGGTATAAACCCTGTTGTGTTCCGGTTCGAAAGCTACAGAGAGCCCAGATGATCGCGCGCTGTGAGGAATTTCTTATCAGTCCTCGGAGATGACGACGCATATGTAACCTTCTCCGATTAAAGATGTTTACTGGCAGTAGCCACTTACCATCCAATGGATTGATACTTAAGTATAATAGTAATTGTAAACTCTCACGAACGGATAGACAATATTTGGGTGGTCAGAGGTTGAGACATTTTATCACATAGGGGAGTCTACCGATTCGGAGGATTGTTCTCAAACCGTATTTGTAATAAAATTTTGACAAAAAAAACACAACAACAAGTCCCGGATGGTACTAACCCGGCAATGACGAAACCGGACAAGCAGATGATCATGATGCAATGGACCGAGCAACACTGACACAAGATAAAGTGGCACAGAACACCGCACACCGCACACGACTGTTCGCGAGGTTGGGCAGCGACTGGCGTGCGGGAGGTAGCGCGCGGTATTTATGTAAGCGGCGCACGCGCAGCGCACCTGCCGCCGGCGACGGGACGACTACGACGCGAACGGGGAACGTACAGTCCTGTGAGGTCAGGATTGCGGATTGCACGGGGCACTGGCCGGGCGGGCCGCGGCCGAACAATTGGGCTGCGTTACGCCAAAATTAAAGTTTACTTTTTTTTTAATTGCTGATATGCAGTAGAATATGAGTTGTTACGCAAATTATGGCAACTGTTGACCTAGATCTAGTCACCGGTTGTTTCCGTTATTACAATTGTAAGTTGTAACATGGCTGGGCAATCATCTGTCTGTTCATTTAAAACATTATTATAGTCCTATCGGTTTTTCATGATAACATTTAAAAAAGAATTATAATTTTTTCAACCTAGTCTTCACTACAATCGTCTACATAACTATGATTTGAAATTGAAAAAGAAAAGGAAAACCCATTGTAGCATATAAGAGCATATTGAAGAATGTGATCAAATTAAGGTCGTGCACCGGTTGTCTTTAGGAGACGGGGAGGGTGAGGGGGAGGGGGTAGGAGGAGAGCAGAGACAGCGCGCAGCAGGCCGAGATGCGGCAGGTGCACATTCCGAGCAGCTGGCGCCCCACCCGTGGCAGCCTCGGCGCCTCGTATCCACACAGCATCACGTACTCAACCAATGTTGATTTTAATGCGCTTACATACTAGCTACATATTTACATGAATATCTGTAATGGTGTATTCAGTGTAAAACCAAATATTAATATAGTTTACCATGCTCGCGATCCGGTACTTTATGGTTGTACGAAAACAAGCTGACAAGAAGTTGGAAAGTTGAGAGATATTCCTAGTAGTATTTTTTTATCTATGTCATAATTGTAAAAAGGTGCTACTTGTGGATCCGCAGAACGCTTGTGCTTTAATTTGGTGAACGATGATGCAACCCTCATCCTTTCAGGGTCGGCTGAGGTCGGAGGAAGGGTCCGATGCTGTGTAAGAGGCACGGGACGAATACGACGCAACCATGATTGAAAACGAATAATTTATGTTCTTTTGCACAAATATCGACATCGGCTGTGATTCGAACCCAAGACCCATGGGCTCAGCAGCCCGGTACGCTAACCACTGAGCCACACGGTCGTCGAGGATACCTAAGAAGTTTCTTTCACCTGTTCCTTCGCCATAACAACGGTAGATTCTATAAAAATTAAGAATTGACGTTTGACAAACGAAATTCATAATTTTCTATACGTCGAACAATAAATATTATCATTTTGTTTTATTTGTTCACACTATGCAAATTTTGTACTTAATATTTGTAAAGCTCAATAATATACTACAGAAAGAAAAATATTTATTGGTACAGCATAAAGAGACAACACACGCAGAACATGTTAATAATCAATAATAATAAAAAAAGCATAAGGTACAAAATAAATCAAAAGTAAGGTCAGACTTCACAATTACAGAAAAATAATACATTGTGCGCGTCTGCGCGTGCGCGGACCAATAATTCTCCAGATCAGCTTATTGTCAAGCTTCGGAGCCCGTCGCTGGTTTTCATTCACTCAATACCTGCATATAATGAAACGTGAAGTAAAACTAAACCGTAAATAATCATCCTATTCAGAGTCGAGAGAAATCTGTGTACGGAATGGACTTGAAGTTGACATTTGGCAGACGTAACGTGCCGGCCGGTTGGAACATGTTGTGACATAAGCATGAGGCAGTAAAGCAAAACGATCGAGCGTCCGCCGAGCCGCGCGAATCGGCGACAACTAATCACCGGGAACAAAGGCCCGGTACCTGCGGGCCGGGCCGCCGCCTGCCCCGGTGCACCACGTTCTTTGCTAATTATTACGGACATCGCACGGCTCGGTTGGCAGGGAGGGTGATTGAACGATTGGCTGTCGTTTGGCCATACGGTTCCCGGAGTTCCCGTGTTTTAAGGCTTACAAGTAATTGTTTCAGCTCAAAGGTTATTTTTTCATGTGCTGTTCATGTAAGTAAAACGTATGCGCCACGACACAAGTGAAAGAACCCAACAGAGTGCAAGAGAGGTAACGTTTTCATTAAAAAAAAAAAAACAAAACAAAACTTTAATTGTGACCGCGGTGTGAGAACGAGACACTTTTGTAAGTCTCGGAACGAGAACTGACCTTAATATATTTTTTTAATGATGTAACTAATATTCATTTTAGTCACCATGGGGCGGACGATTAGTTCAACTCTTCATTATTAAAAAGCACGGGAGCTACGACACGACGAATGTAAACACAGCTGAAACCTCGCATCTCAAAATCAGGAATTGTATAAGCTCGGTGATTACGAAACTGTGTTGGTTTCTAAAAAAAAATAATGACATTACACAAGTGAAATTTATGCTCCTATGTAAGATGAGAATCTAATGTAAGATTTTGATTTTTGATGCCGACGGCGCCGTCAATGAAACCCTGCCAGGTCACCGCTCTTGCCGAGGTCATTAAACTATTAGTCAAATCGTATAGCGCTTACGTTTCAGTGCGATTATTAGGCATTTAATATGTTTAAGTAAGGTCTTTTTCTATGGAAAGATCAATCATCCATAAATAATAACGAGCATATAATAATACTAATCATTTTTTTCACTGAATATCAACAAGAACGCAACCACCCACTACCGTGTAAACAACCCAGCTGAGATCTCAAATCATAAGTTATCGTTTGCCGACGGCGTCGAGGACTAACTGCACTGGAACAGGACAAAAGTCACACAATTAAAACATTGAAATTAATTTCATGACTTCTATTAAATAATCTATTTTAATGTTAAAATTGATATTGAATATAACAGAATAACTTCTACGGAACATTTCAATGCGATAAGGTAAATAGATTTTCAAAAGTTTAAGAGTTACTGCTGACTTCCCCTAGCGAATCAGTGAAACATTCAGGACCGAACTGTTAAAAGTGTTGTCCTCGTGGACACCAAATATATTAAATTTCTACGATTACATCTAAGTTTTTATAAATGGGTCGACAGTGCAGGATTGTCTTGCGGGTGGCCGCACACCTGCGCACCCCACACAAAACCCGAGCCTGCACCGTAAAGGGCACAATTATCTGGAGAGCAGCGCACATCCCTCCGCCGTGCGACAGCTGCCCGGCTACCTTCATTCCAACAAAAAATGTCAAGTTTCTTAACATTCAGCAATTCGTTATTATAAAAAAAAAACTGTTACAATATGTTAATGATAAAATAGGTAAGTTTTTCGCTTAGATTTTGGACTTTAATAATTTCGCTTGTCCCTCGTTAATGTATGCATTTAATCTATCATTCAAGTCGAAGAATATGCAGGTATTTTTAAAGTCCCACTGCAGGACAAAGACCTCTCAATGTGAGCAGGGTCCACCACGCTGCTCCAGTGCGGGTTGGCGCATTACGTGAAGGTTTCTTCACGATGTTTACCTTCACCGCCGGCCATTGGCTAAGTTCCGAAATTAATGTTAACAATTTGAATGGTGCCAGCACCGGGAACCGAACCGGGTTCACACTCCCGTACTATCGCGACTCTAACAGAAAATAACTATTTAATGCATACATATACTCGGTATGTGCATTAGGACCGTCGTCACTTGCCTTCAGGGGCCTTCCCCCCGCGAGCCTCTGCCGCCCGAGCTGTCAGGCTGGCCACCGGCCTATCGACTTGTTCGTCTAATTCTGTGGAGGTTTTAGTCGGTCCGCCAACCTATTGCTGGTCTGGACGTCACCTGTCAGTGCCTTCGCTGACAGGCAGGTGACGTGAACCTTTCCCCTGCGTGACAGAGTTGTTCCATCAAGACTGTCTTTGAGTCTCTTGTTCAAGAGGCTTGGGCTAGCCAAATCAAGTTCCATATTCTGGTCACTACTTCCGCCTTAACTTTACACTTTGTTTAGCAGTAGTGCAACTCGTGTGATTTTTTTTACTGCCGAAGCTGTAAAAGCCACCGGGCCAACAGCAGACGTGGATGGTTTTTAGTTCGTATGTTGCTCCTTCTGAGATCCGAGTCCGACATAACCCGTTGGTGGTCTCCCGGTCAGCAACAAGGAAAGCGTAAAGCGTTTTTCATCCATCAAAAAAAAAAGCTTACGCAAAAAAAAGCAGCCCCAAACCGACACGATAAGTTTATTTATTTATTAAGCTACACCAGAAATACATATTTACAATATTTTTACCTTGAAACTGTGGATTGCAGGTGCATACAGCATATATGTTGGTATGTTATACAGATGAGTATAAGACCGGTTAATTATCACAAATATTGGCATCGCTATGATTAGAACTTACGACTTTGCGGTCAAGTACCCTGACCACCGTATGCCATCATTGAAGGTCGTCAACGGGTATTCGTGAACGAACCGCATTTGTCGCTGGATAAAAAAGAAGCTTACCGAGAACCGAACCCGGCATCTGCACGCGCAAGCCGCTGCGTGTGAAACGAGACGATTATAAGTCATCATAAAAAGCTCAATGCTCGTAAAAGGAATCTTTTATAAGCACTTCGATGCATGCAAGCTTACGACTCGAAAACTTTGCAGGTAGGTGAGCAGTGAGCCACACGCTGCGGCGCGGCCGGGGTCGGCAGTCGGCCGACGATCTCGCGACGTCACGCAATACCTACATCCCAGGGGCTACACATTCTACCCCCTGATCATCCATACGTTTTGTATTTACGGAGTATTGTTTTATACGTATTATATATATATACAGGTTACAGATGCGTTGTTACCCCCGAGAATTAAGTTGGAATGCCTCACAGACAGTAATCATACTGGCTCTCTGAAGCTTTCAAACCGGAACACAGCAGCTGTTATAAACTGGTGATTGATTAACGGGAGATTTTTTTTTATGCAAAAGGCGGCAAACGAGCAATGGATTCACCTGATGGTAAGTGATTACCGTCGCCCACATACATCTGCAACACCAGAGGAGCTACAGGTGCGTTGCCGGGCTTTAAGGGTATTTGGGAGATGGGAGGGAGGATAAGGAGTGGAATGGGGAGGGGGAGTGGGCCTCCGGTTACCTCACTCACCGAACGAAACGCAGAAGCACAAGATGCCTCTACTTCACGCCAGTATTCTGCGAGGTCGTGGTATTAATCCGGTCGAGCCGGCCCATTCGAGCAGCAGCTAAAGCCGCCGCTTGGCTCTACCACGTTAAGAATTGGTCAGAGAGTGCCTACCCAGACTCCTAGGCAGTGAGGCAGCGACAGTGGAGTGTACCATCCAGTAAATATGGAAAATAAAATGGCTCTTATCTTCAAACTACGCAGTCTAACTATGGCGTACAGGCAATAGATATCATCAGGTATACGTGACATGAGTCATGTGTGATAAATATTACGTATTACTAGATAAGATAAAATTTAATTAAAAATTCATAGCATAGGTTTCTAGAGTATTGTGTAACTTTAATTTATTGATTAACTGTCTATGCTATTATGTAATTAAACAAAATAGTAAGGAATTTTTTTAACGATACCTAAACAAGAATGAAGCCTTATGTGCTTCTTATAAGCTTAAAAGCTCATTTAATTCCTCTTCTCCGACAGTCGCTTTCAACTTTATGTTCAG
The DNA here is from genome assembly GCA_029286595.1 of Bhutanitis thaidina. Taxonomy (NCBI): domain Eukaryota; kingdom Metazoa; phylum Arthropoda; class Insecta; order Lepidoptera; family Papilionidae; genus Bhutanitis; species Bhutanitis thaidina. The sequence goes on along the minus strand of JAGSMS010000020.1, from coordinate 284,300 downwards.
AATGTGAACACAGCCCCCGCCATACGCAAGAAAGAACAGACAGAAGCGGACACATTACGAAACAAAAACATTTTCACTTTTATAAAATCAAAGACTGCGAATGAATAATGTGGTTGAATATACCAAGAGATTAAAGATAGAAAAAAAAAACCAGAGGCGCACGCCGCTGCAAAAAGTGCAAGGTGAAAACGGGAGGTGTGGTCGGCGGGGAGGGGAGGGGATACGCCAGCTGCTGGCCGGGGCCTATCTCGACGCAATCTCTCTTTATCACTTCGAGTCCGTGGATGAGTCACTGCTCGTCGAACGATAAACAGGGGGGCCAACGTTTCTTCATTTACCTTTCATATATTGTTATGTAAGCGAGTGCTGTGCGTGCGGACGACCGCGTGGCTCAGTGGTCAGCGTACCCGACCTACAGCGAACCCAGGAGCCTGGGTTCGAATCCCCGACGAGCAAATAATTTGTGCAGCACACTGATTGTTTTATTTTGTGTTGCGTGCCGTATCTCTCAGACTCCTTGCCCGGTATTATCGCACAACATTCAACGTTACGTCGTATATGGGATGGTAAAGAAGAGCGAGTGCCTTTTTACATACATTTACGGCACTATAACGTCTCCTGCTATGTTGATAATTTTCGACATAAGTCGAAGGTTAGCGAAATTACTATACTGGTTATGGGGACAAATAAAAAAAAAAGATTTAGAAAAAGTTACATTTGCAATAATTTTATAATTTTAAAGTTCATAGTTGCGAGCCGTGGTGGAGCCCCCGACCCACAACAACCCATGACCGAGCCCGACGCCTGCCACCACGTGCCAATTGTAGTCTTAAATGACGATCTGATCTCTACAATCCTCACAAAAATGATGATGACTTCGGGTTGTATTAACGGTTGGTGTATTTACTTTCCTACCGTCCAGTTTAGCGACTATATTTGTAAGGTAGGAATAAAACTACATAAGTTTGAAATACACGAATATTTATAATAATTATAATAATCTTTATTGTAATAAGAATTTGGACCACAAAGTATGAACTCCATGACAACCGTGCTAGGTTAAGAACCTGTATTACAGAGAATTTAACAGTTTGATGTCAGAGATATTGTTAAGACGATGACACGTTAAAGATTAGCACGATTGCCATTGTCCCATTTGTCTGGCAAGGCTGGTGGCAAGGCCGTGAGGGTGCGGCGGCCCGGCGACTGCGCAACTTCGCACCTGCGCGCCAGTGGCCGGCGGGGGCCGGCTGCTCGCATTCCGCGCGAGATGATACATCTCGACGTAACTGTGAAGCTGCATTATCGCGAGTAATGTTAACGTCGAAAGCTACCGCATAACTGATAACAGATATTTATTTGACGGTCATATTGAAATCTACCAACAATGTGATTTGAATGTCGCGAGTATGTTTTAAAAAAAAATACATAAAGGCACAGTATCAAATTGAACATGAATTACGTGGTGCATTGGAGTGTTCCCTGTGTACAAATAGATACGAGCTTCGAGAGATTTGCTAATAGAGAAACAGCACCCTTTTCTGGGAGCATATTGTCTTCGGTTCGGATCCCTTAACTGTTTGAACTAATAAGAATATTATTTAATTGGATAGAGTATCGTTAAATGATTCGAAGGGTTCTTGCGGAGCGGGTGTCGTCGAATACACACACACACACAACAACACAGTTAAGTAGGGGCTGAGTGTCCGGAAGACAGCGCCCTTGCCTGCTCCCTCTGTTCCTTTGATTGCGGCGCGGGGGAGGGGCGCGGGGCGCGGGGCGGGTACACGTGCGCGATCTCTTTACCTTTTTGTCCGCCAACATCTTCCAATACAATCTTTATAGTATTGGGTCGTATTTGTATTGTATTTACCGTAGGAAGCCCGAGCCCTGCCTTTTGATCTCCAGCAAAAAAAAAAAACTCAGTGACATGACAGATGTGTATTGCAAACCAAGGGGGTAGAAGATTCGAGAGTATTTGGAAACAAAAAAATTACCGACGAATGTTTTTCGATTAGAGACACTTTTGTATCGCGTTACGTAAGTTGGACGTAGCAAATCTTTTTAATTTTACCTTATATCAATTTTTCTTAATTTAAGAATATATTACCGCCCACTATATACTATAAGAGCCGTGGTAGCCTAGTGGACAGGACGCTCACTTTAGTTTCATAGAGCGCGTGCGACCTGGGTTCGATCCCCGGTGACGTCACCACTAAAATTGTTAATAGCAAATTTTAAGTGCTGTATTTACCAAGTACTCAGCGGTGAAGGAAAACATCGTGAGGAAATCTGCATGTCTGAGAAGTAATAAAAATATTATTTCGTGGATATGTGAAGCCCGTCAACCCGCGCTGGAGCAGCGTGGCGGGCCCTTTCCCGGCTCTTAAACTCTCGCTGATACTCGTATTTGAGAAGGAGGCCTTTGCCCCACAGTGGGCACTTATAGGCTGCTACTTTACTTTACTTTACCGCCCACTATTGGGAATTTTCATATGACTAATACCCTAAATCCGGAGCAATTATATTTAGACAAAAAGGCCCGGTATCACAGCGAGACGCGACCACAGTTCCCGTCTGGGACGAGTATAAGTATCCGTGATTGATTCGATGATATATTCAACACTGGGGAGGTTAGAGGTCTAGAGATGTTTAGTCCCTTCACGCAACATTTCAACAGACCTTATTTTGGACAAGGCGACAGGTGGTAAGCCTGCGGCCGTTTCAGTTTCCAAACCAACGACGACACAAATCGTAAGTTTCGAAAAACTCAACGCCAATTTTTAAATGAAACTCACCGCGCAATCGAGAAGAAATCTTCGTGAAATGTATCCGAGTATTGAATTTGTAAATGCAAACGACAGGACGGAGGCTCGTCGCCATCTCTAGAATCGAAGAGATAAAAAAAACCCCCGCTCGCCGTGCTCCGGGCACGGAGCAGCTGCCCCGTGTCTTACAGATCCCGGAACAGTCCACCAGCACCTCGGCTCTTTGTCACTCAATACTGTATTCTTTCGCGTTAAAAGCGACGAGGATTCTATTGTACAAGATTTATGAAGATAAGCTATTCAAAACGCTTTTCTGTTATACGTTTAAATTTTTTTTTCGGTTATTTTCGATTCCGGTACCCGGACGTTTCAAGTTATGTTATATTTTAACGAATACATCGACTAGCTGACGCTGTTTATACCTAACCGGGTAGCTTGTTTTAGGTGTGACCAACGAGTTAACAGTTCAGACATTTTCAATCGAAGAAGGTAACAGTTGCTACGTCAGCCCTGAGGTCTACGATGGAAGGTCACACGCCCTGTAATTGTACTGCCTCTCTAAACCTTTCGAACCGCAAGAGAAACCGTTGTCTTGTTTTTCGAAGAGTCAACCTTTTGGTGCTGATTGGCGGCAAGAATAATATGATAACATGAGATCAATTCTAATAATACGTGACCATTTGTCCGCCCATCGCGCAACGTCGCATTCCGACACTGCATTCAATCACACGCAAGGCTGGAGCGTTCCAGCGGCTGACCGCGTGGTTACGAACCTTGCCCTAGGAGAACCATTCTATTCGATTTCATAGACAACATCTCTACCACATAACCACAAATCTGTTCAGCCCATTGAGCGTGATTGAACGACGAACAAACTAACTTCCACATTCTTAATATTAAGTAAGATAAAATATATCCTAAAAACTGTCAAAAATCAAGATCCGTCGATATGTTTTAAAATATACAAAATTTCAATTCACACTTCATTATACTTGCCGATCCTAACGGCTATGTCGGTTGCCCCAGTTCTGCTGCGGACATCGACGTTGCAGACTCTATCGCGCGGAAATACACCGAGCATAGCCCTTTCCCTAACGCGCTGAGCAACTCTGAGCTTCCTCATACGGCCCTCGGCGAAGGTCCCAGCAATTATAATACCACTGGTTAAAATATAATATCACATCTTTGACAATAACTCGCGACATGTACAACACGTACATTTGTCGCCAATGAAAATCCATAGTCTCTGTCCACCTCCCTTGGATATTATACACGATCGACTCTATTATCTTTTACTGCGTATGATACATATAATTAAAAAGAAGCAATTAACTGGTCTTCTTACGATGAATATGTTAAGATGTTAATTAGTAGAAAATGTGGGTTAATAAGATGCACTTTACTAATGATTTCATGCATTTACATTCATTCAATGAATGAATTTAACATGTTACAAGTTTATGCGGCGCGCAGTAACCGAGATGATCAGCTGTGACAGGCGGAAGGGTTCTCTGTGTCATTTCCTCTGAAGATAGGGAACCGTAAAAAAAGTTATTAATAAAAGTACGTAAAGTAGCAGCCTGTAAGTGCCCACTGCTGGGCAAAGGCCTCCTTCTCAAATACGAGTATCACAGAGGATTTAGGAGCCGGGAAGGGACCGTCACGCTGCTCTAGTGCGGGTTGGAGGGCTTCACATATCCTCGAAATAATATTTTTATTATTTCTTAGACATGAAGATTTCCTCACGATGTTTTCCTTCACCGCTGAGCACGTGGTAAATACAGCACTTGAAATTGCTATTAACAATTTTAGTGGTGCCGGCACCGGGTATCGAACCCTGGTCACTTATCATCATCATCATTTCAGCCTATCAGAAGTCCACTGCTGAACATAGGCCTCCCCCAAAGATTGCCACGAAGCTCGGTCCTGAGCCACCTGCATCCATCGATTTCCCGCAACACTGCGCAGGTCGTCACTCCATCTTTGTGGGGGGTCGTCCCACACTGCGTTTGGCTGTACGTGGCTGCCACTCGAGAACCTTTTTTCCCCAGCGGTTGTCAGTTCTGCGAGCTATGTGGCCGGCCCATGCGAGCGAATGAACGAATGACCATTTTTGACGACACGTGTGGCTAAACTAATTTTGCACCGGTACGAGAGATAATAGGCGGCGGGCGGCGAGCCTACCTCGGAGATCGGCTTGACATTTCAAGTACGCCGGTGGGTCTTTCGAGACTTTGAGCGAGTGACAGAATCTTACGGCGCTCTCACGCGGCCCAATAGAGAATGTGTTGCAAGTTACATCTGTCGATATTAAATTCAATAATCAGAGTAATCTAAATAAAAATAAATAAAAAAGCGGAAGCCTCTCAAGTGAGCGTCACGTGTGCGATGCGGCACTGGAAGGGGTGGGGGAGGGGAGGGGGGATGGCTCCGCGCGCACCTGCCCGCGCACACCTGCCCCGCGCGGACGCACCCGCCGGCGCGCCGACTTACAAATAACAGATGTTCTTCGTATGTTCAAGAAATTTAAGAACTAAAGCTTCATTTATTTCGACCGAATGGTCTAGCGGGCAGCGCACCTGACTGCTTTGAGCAGACCAGACCGCTTGATTCTGACTGTCATTAGTTTGTATTGTTTTTAATTAGTGCAATGTTGCTTTAACTAATTGTTAGAAATTAATTTTGTTTAAGATTGTAAATAAAGGCAATGTATAATCAATAGTATGATTACGTTAGTATAAACAACGGGTGATTACTATACACTAATATATATTACTTTCGAAACTATTAAGAATTACAAACATAAGAACATATTCCACCAAACTTGATGTGTATATTTCTGAAGTAGACACTAGTTCACAACACTTTTTTCTTTTTCTTTTTTAATTACAATATAAAAATATATATATATTTTTAATAAATACTCATAGCATTTGTTTGCGTCGCCGGGCGGAGACGGGCGCGCACGCTAGTTGCAAAATAAAACACGTTCGAATAGTTAAGTTATACCATTAACGCATAGTTAACGAGTTGTCCAATCAGGAACTGCCTTGGGGGTGCTGTTGGTTCTAGTCCCATCGGAGCGGACCGGCAGCCCGCTGCATGGAACGCGAGGCCGCGCCGACTCTGTCCCGGAGCCTGCCAGCATGGCCAGCCCTAGCTTGCAGTTCACACTGCCCGAGCTCATACTTATACTAAGATTACCTAATCTTTTACTCATTTCTTCAATCCTATCCTGACTTTTGCCAAACAACTTTTAACCTACTTTGCGTAGATAAAAATAGTAGTTCCCTGCCCCGGACCCGCGGGACGTGGCTTATGAGAGCTTATCTGGCAACGCTGAGTCGTGGCAACTGGAGATCCGCAGTCACTGCCTCTTTGGCACACTAATACAAGTTGTATTGAAAATTCACAATATTCAAATTCAATTTATATCAATTAATCTATAACTTTTTCCCGGTAAACAATTTAACATAACTGGTTTTTGTACTGTGAAAGTCCAAAATGGATTGCACGTACAGACAGAAGCGCAACTTATCGCAGTACTGCGTAAGGGCCGAATCAAACCAGCAACAGTGACAACGGTGCGCTGACCTCAAAACACGGGCCACCGTGGAATTAGTCACACCCGCAGTGTCAGCCGAGCGGTGCTCTGAGCGGGCAAGTCATTGGTTACCCTGGTTATATAGGCAGTAGTCTAGTGTCAGTAGTCCTAATATGACTCACAACAATAGAATTACCGTTGTAGGAAATGTTACAAGAAATCCTATGTAATAAATGTATTCAAAGAACTAACACCTTTGTCCACGACTAATATATATGTAATGTTTATCGTTTCGATAATAGATGTCGCCACTGGTTGTTTGAAACCCACTATTAAGTGGTCGACACAAAATCATTACCTTAGACAAATGATTTCATATAATATACGTTTAAATCAAGATATTCGTTGGTTTCATTAATAATAGTAACAATTAGTACTTAGCCCAAGTATCAAAATATTCACCCTTACCTTATGATTACTAATAGTAAATAATAGTCTATGGTTAGACAATATCGTTCGAATCAATTTCGAATGTCACGTTTAACACATTGACCGTTTAAGTATTGACTAGGAAAAATTTCAAAGCAAAGAAAGAAAAAACAATTTTCCGTCGGCGCTTAATGTAAACATTAAAAGTAAAGAAGCAGGCAGCCTGTGAGTTTTGGCCGGCGGCTCCTCTCGAGAGAAATACTCGTCAAATATTTGTAAAACATTTGGAGTCCAGAAGACGAAGAAGAGAGAAGACGGACTGCTCGAATGGGCCGGCGTGAAGTAGACGCATCCTGTGTTTTTCGGCATGCTATCCGACGAGTGAGGTAACCGAAGGCCCGCTGCCCCTTACCTTACCCTCTCCACTCACCAACCCCAGAGAACGCCGACAATGCACCTGTAGCTCTCACTAGTGTTGCTGACGTACGAGGGCGTCGGTAATCACTTACCATCAGATGAGCAGCTTATGTGGTTGCCCCTATTCCATAAAAAAAAAACTTGTGTTTGTAACCACATAGTACTTAGACTTTTTCACAGATGGCACTGAATTAAATTTGATAACATGAAGAAGATACAAATGTTAGGATGATACGTGTCGTTACTCTTACATCAATATTTAAAAAAAAAACGCTACAACAATATTGCAATGTTATATAGTATTGGACTTACCTTTCCTCCGATAGAAGGACGGCATCAGCGTTCACAGGACTAAATGATTCTCCTTGTGAGGGTCAGCTGCCGCGGCTACGTCCAGTTCTTTGTAATGCCCCAAGAAAACAGTGATCCACCAAACTAAAGCATAAGTGCACTCCACACTCAAGAGCACCCTCCACAAGCAGCACCTGTTCACAAGCACGTGGCAGCCGTCGCCCTCCTCGACCATATTATATCGGAGTGGACGGCCGTTGGAGAGAAATGAGCCCTGTTGTGTTGAGAGATGAGGGGCTGCGTACCTGAGCAGTCCGTTGGGCGCGCGGTGCTGCGAGGCGGGCGGCGCGGGCGGGCAGGGCGGGGCGGGCGGGGGCGCGGCCTGGGGCGGCGGCGCCGGGTCGAACACCGCGTCGAAGTGCTCCAGCAGCGTCTCCACCAGCACGTTGCAGAACTTGAGCTCGAGAATGGAGGCCACGGTCTCACGCTCGGGCCGCAGCAGCGTGGGCCCGAAGCACACGGCCAGGTTGGACGACGTCATCAGGTTCTTGTCGCTCTTGCCCGCCACGCTGCGCACGCACATGTTAGTTCGTGACGCTCGTACACAGGGAGAAAGCGTATAAAAAATCATGAACATTGTCGCTTCTATTAAGTTAGTTTCCTTTGATTAATTACTTTATTATATTGCTCTTGAAATAAATATAAAGAAGAGCTGCCCGTGTGTCTGTGCCAAGTCGTTCCAAATACAAATCCATAACGTCTACATAGCCCATTGCTAACGGGTTTCTTATTGTACAGGTTGAATGCGATGTTACGTCATTCAATTTAACCTCACATATGTGTAATCAATGAACGAGTTACGCCTTATTGCATCTCCAGGGTATCAAATTGTAATAACGGATTCAAAAGTGAAATAAATTTATTGAACTTTAGACGGTAGGGCGAAATGAAGGGATGCCACATCATGAAACTTGCCTCAAAGATCGGTAGAAAGGTACGAATGAGTAATGAAAGTCACACAAATAAACACGTAAAATTAAACGAACTTTTTTTTTTAAATGTTAGATTGTTAGTACGTCAGAAATAAAATAAAATAAAATGTCATGACATGTATGTTTTTTCGCATCTAAGACTTTTTTTTTCCTCTCTCTCTTAAAAATATTTTTTTTTACTATTATTCATTAAATATGAATAACGTCGCATTCACACTGTATATATATTCTTTTAAAATTCCTACAGATGCGAACACAAATTATTTGTCTGTGGCTTGCTGTCAGTCACACCCCTCGTGTGCAGCATCGTGTAGCGATACCGGTCATGATAAAGCAAGGAGTATCGAAGTAATGTGTGTGGCAATGTGGGCGGCAGCGGTACGCACTTGCGCAGATGCCGCAGCACGAGGCGCAGCATGCGGCGGTTGTCGTGCGGCAGCGCCAGCAGCAGCGCGTGCAGCGCCGCCACGCGATCCTCCCGTCGCTCGCGCTCTGCCGGGACGACATTTTTTTTTTAAATTTAAGTGACGTAATATATTTAAGTTGAACAAACTAAAACACGGTCCCAATATTTTTAAAGCTTGTACAATGAAGATCACGTTTCTAGAATTTCAGAGTGATTACTCTAAGCTTTGTTCAACAAAAAAATTTTAATTGTATCCGTTAGTGAGCAGTAATCCGTGTTAGGCAAATAGCGTAATGATAATAATAATAATAATAATGATATAATAATATTTTTTTATAGAGACGTATGTGTGTACGTGTGCATGAACGGGAGGGGACTAACTGGCCGCGGCGAGGAACTGGTCGTGCAGACGGCGCGTGAGCAGCGGCTCGGGCAGCGCGCGCAGGAAGCTCTTGAGCGCGGACGTCAGCGTCTTGCTCTCGCAGTCGGCCGGCTCGCCCAGCTCGGGCAGGCCCGCGGCGCCGGCCGACTGCACCAGCCGCGCCACCTTGGACGCCACGCCCGCCACTCTGCAACGGCACAACAATTGATTCATGGTTTTATGCAAAATTGACAAATAACCCGCTTACAAGCAACAGACTACTTTCGCACATAAACGGTTAACTAAACTATTACTAAACTAACTAAACGTAAAGTTCTCGATGAATAACCAACAGACCACCCCAGTGAGTAGGTTTCCAATTTTCATCAATTAGCGTTAGGCATGGAAGTTATACAGTATAAAGTAACTACTTTTGTTTAACTGTAACGTCGTGAAATATTTTGTAACTGTTATATAACGAGTGATAAATCAGGATATGTGACTGTGGCTACATTTATATCCGGCCCTGCCACGTCGTGATCGTGACTCCAGCGAGTGACACGCTCACGGGTATCGATTTGTTACAGATAATTACAATAATCTTTTCCTCATGCTTGGGACTGGGACCGTCAATGTTTATTTTAATGCCACAAATTATTAATTAATAAATAACTTTAATGAAAGTCACAACAATATTTTAAACAAGCTATATAAAAAAAACAGCAGGCTATTCAAAGCTTAAACCGATTGAGAATAAGAATCGGTTTCACTTGCAAGTTCCATGCAACGTCAAATTATTCAATAAAATATGTGCGTAATAAAAAAAAATCAAGCAAATCAAAGCCTAATAGTGTTGAGGATAAGATTAAATTTGACTTTGACTTGAAACAGATTCTCTGTTCGAACTGGTGATGTAAAATTAGAAAAAAAAGCATTTGTCAAACACATTGTATGTAAAAGCGTATCGCACGCACCTGTACAGGCCCTGCTCCTCCAGCCCGCGCGCCTCCAGGATGGCGATGATGCGGCGCACGAACGCGAACCCCGCCTCGTTGAGCTCGCACGCCGGCTCCGCCTCGCCCTGCGCACGTCACTCTAGCATGTAGTGTGCGGATGATGAGGGTGGTGATGGTGATGATGGTGATGACAGTGATGGGACGTTTCGACAAAAGTCGTTTGTGGAAATTACAACTGCTTAAGAATAGTAACCATCAACAAGACGCGTGTGGATACTTATTTGGTGCACAGCGACATGTGCCTGACTTCACACTTCACACTACTTTAACGTAAAACGTACGATATCTGTATAGATCTAACGCCATTACGCAAACTAGTAACGAGCGCCCAGCGTCGTTGTGTTTTTATTTTTGTGATTATTAATGCCTTCATAATTTATAAGCAATATATTGGTTTTAACAGAATATTGTGTATACACTTAGATTATTATCCTGATCGGTCTGTAAAAGCGTACGCACGCTGCCAGCGTGAAACAATATTTCACTCCGACAACATACGAGTATGCACCGACATACAAAATATTCCTTATTGGTCCGACTAACTACAACTCTGACATTTTTTCCGTTTGTTATGACATGTTTATTGATTTTGGATATTCAAAAGGCTCTAATATTAAACGAAAGAGGCTAAAAAAGGTAAGCTCTGGCGGCCGATGATGGCCGAAATGCCACGGGCACAGGCGGGGAGCACCGTTGCCCAGCGTGCTGGAGGTGGGGTGGGCAAACGTTTGCATGGTTGCAGGTCACCTTCAGGTTGTGAGCCAGGCGCGCGGCGACGGGCACGGCGAGCGGGCGCTCGCGCGCGGCGGGCGCGGCGTCCAGCGCTCGCAGCCAGGCGGCGCGGTCGCGCTCGCCGAGCGCCTGCAGCGTGAGCGGCGCGCGTTCGCGCTCGCGCTCGCCGGGCACGGCCTCCCAGCAGAAGCGCCGCTCGGTGTCGGCGGCCGCGCGCGCGCCGCACACGCACAGCAACTCCGCCGGGCCCGTCTACACACACGCAAACACACGCACGCGCTCTGGTTGAACCCACACTGCTCAATTATATGATCCTCATCGATTATCGTCTATCTATGTTCGAAAGAAACCAGACCACAGCTCGTTGCATACAATGTAAATATTCGTTAATCTATTTTGGTTTTTATTGAAATTATAATTTTTCTTACTTTAATTGAAACAAAACAAATCATCTATGGTATGACCGCCCTTTGATAAATTGTTCACACGTGTATAACTTTTACAGCTAACTGCGCGCAGCTCAAAGTACACGGAACTATAAGTTAAGTAAGCAGCCTGTAAGTGTCCACTGCTGGGCAAAGGCCTCCTTCTCAAATAAGAGTATCAGAGAGGGTTTAGGAGGCGGGAAAGGCCTGTCACGCTGTTCCAGTGCGTGTTGGCGTTGGCTGCATCTCCCCCAGTGTTGCATCAGGTTAGTCGCTTGCACGTTTGCCCTCTTTCCCAAATAAAAAATAAAAAAGTGAGTGAACTACAACCCGAATCTAAAAATTAGTTCAATCCTCTCTAAGAAAACTCCAGCAAAAGCCGGCGGGTATATCTTGTAAGGTTTGCTCGTTCTCACCGCGCTGGGCAAGCGGGTCGGCGGGCGCAGCGCCGGTACCCTCACATCAGCGACGCCGCCCCCATCACTAGTCTGTAGAACTTGGGTTCAATTCTAGCACGGCCTAGTGCTTGCCTGCTGCCCTTTAAACCTTACTCCACAACAAGCGTGAACTGTACACGATTGACTGCGCCGCCAGGGTCGGCTTCCCCGCCACTTGAGCCAATTTTGTGCGTAAACGTGCGCTTACATCTCACCGTTTTCACGTTGATCTGGTTGTACGGCATCAGCGACAGCATTCTCGATTCCTTCTCGTAGGTGCAGTACTGCTTGCTCCACGTCGTGCCGAACGCCTCTGCGAAACAAACGGCGACATTTTAGAATTTTCTCGAAAAATTCTCGCTCAGTATTAGTTTCGATTTCACGGAGACTAACTCTTCTCCATGAGGAACAGGTAGCCGGCCCGCGACATGCCGCCGCCTTCCTCTGAAATCTCCTCTTCCTTGTTCTAAAACAATAGTAAAAATTACATTTTATTAGAGTACCTGAATGGATATTACTATTTCTAATAGTTTTAACGATATAAAATACTAGTGAAGAAACTTCTAGGGACAAAAATTTCTACCCAATTGGTTCAGACGTTTATGCGTGATGGAAATATAAAGGGGAAACAACCAAACGGACATAGTATCACATTTATAATATTAGTGGGATGAACTCACCATCTGGCGCACCTCCATCATCTTCTTCATGAGCGACTCTGTCTGCTTGCTTGTCTCCTCGAAGTTGCTCCGCGTCTGTAAGCAAGCGACGTCGGTCACGTGACGTCTGCGCACACGCACGCAGCATGCGGCACACGCACGCATATCAACACACACACACGCACGCACGCACGCACGCAGCTCTTAGTTAACAAACGTTGCAATATTCGGGTTAAGATAACTTTCTATATGTTAGATATATTTTCGTTTACTTAGCAGCATCACAAATCAAAATGTTAGTGGGCATTCAATGAAAACTGAAACGCTAGCGGTGTAGACACCTACGCTCCGTGAAGTGTGTCGGAGCCATTGCTCTGCGCGACCTGCGGGCATATTGTTTTGTTCAATTAAACAAAAATAAAAACTTCTACTAGTAGATGCAGCAGATTTTTAACGCGGTAGAGCGCGGCTTTAGCTGCTGCTAGAATGGGCCGGCTAGACCGGGTTTATACCATGACCTCGCAGAATACCACCTAATCCTCCCTCCCATGTCCCAAATACCCTTAAAGGCAACGCACCTGCAGCACCTCTGGTGTTGCAGATGTACGTGGGCGACGGTAATCACTTTCCCATAAAAAAAAAGTAGCGATTTATTTTGTTAGTGTCCCCATGGATGGTGACTTGTTTCAGTGTAATGGCGGTTTCTCTGCAAATCTTATAAACTAGAGACGATTCCTGATTTAGTCTGACAGCGTAGAGCCAACTCTTTAATTGGTTTCTTTATACCAGAAAAAGAAAATATTAGTTGTTGGTAATCGATTGCTGCAAGTGTTGTCATCTGTTCCCACTATATACAGGTGGAGAGGAGCGAGAGTGGATCGAGGGAGGAGTAAAGATGGAGAGAGGAGTGAGGGCCAAATCCGCTGCAGCTGTGGCCTAGTTGATCAGGGCGTCCATTTCAGTTTCTTAGTACACCAGTGACCTGGGTTTAGCCCCCGGTGCCGGAACTGCTAGAATTGTTTAATTTTCCACGTGCTCAGCAGTCAATGAATAGATCTCGAAATAATCTACATCTTCGAAAATATAGGCATGTAGGCATGCGCATTTTCAGGCTGCTGCTTACCCGCTGTATGCGCAGTTGTAGGTCGCGCACGAGCGGCTCGGCGTCAGCGTGCACGTCGTGCGCCGTGTGGTGGAAGGTCCACCAGCCGAATACAAAGCCCAGCAGCGTCTCCACCAGCTCGAATTTCTTGCGCTCCTGCACCGCCTGCAGCTGGAACACGTACTCCAGCGACGCCTGACAGAAGTCGCGCTCCGCCATGTCCATCGCCGCGTCCGCCTGCAATCACATCGCCGCGTGATCAAATCGCAACTATATTCATATTTGTTAGGGTTGTTAGCGTGCAAGAGACAATTTACTCTCTTTTCCATATGCTAGCTTCACTTGCGCATGGTGAACCCCAGTCAACAAACGAGGCTCTGGAGACCGAACGGTGGCGGAATACCCATCTGAATTTGCCGAACCCAAATCATACCGCTTATCGACCCGTTTCCCCAACATGGTGAGTATGGGCAAACCTTTAAATACATTCTAGGGGAGATCTTTGTTCAGCGATGGACTAAAATAGACGGACGTGGCGTGTTCCTTGAGTGAAAAAATGTGTACTGTAATAAAAAAAAGGCCGGTCTATTACGGCCAAATCTATAAATTTCCAAATTGTTATAAATAATATAATGCGTCGGTGGTGAGGTCGGAAAGCGTGAATGATTGGTAGAATTTTATCATCGGACAGAGACGGCAAACGAGCGAACAGTTCACTTGATGTTCAGTGGCTCCTGCAGCGCGGGGACACAAACAGGAACACAATTCACTGATATACGATAGAAATAGATATAGGTACCGCCGACCTATTAAATACACTATTTTAGATTGTGTACCGCAAGGATTTACATGGGACCTCTACTTTTCATTAGTAGCAGTTTAGTTTATTGTATATATTCTAATTCTTTGTGTTTTGGTAGCACACGCATGATAACAGTAGCGAAGGTAAACTTTTCTGTTAAACTTTACCTACCTCTTGGAAGACGGCCTCGGGCTTCTTTGTGGAGAGCGATAGCGTGCGCTCCTGACTTTGGCAGAACTTAGCAGTCTTTTTGTCGAATTTCTTCTTCCCCTCCTGTAACGAAACAACAGAATCGTATCAAAGGGCACCCAACATTTTCTGATCAATCTTGTATTGATTTTCTAACCATGAGCATTAGCACGCTGTCATAAAAACTGTTTGATCTGCTTTAGAGTATGTGGATTGCAGGTTAAAAAAAATTAAGATTTTTTGGAGAGATTTAGTGGAGACATAATATTTTAGAACCGAGAACAAAACGTACATAACCATTACCACCACAGTACCGCAATAGACCCCCAATTTTAGTTAAGTAGATTCGCGTAAAAAATTAAAGTAGCAGCATAGTTATCCCAATGATGGGCGAAAACCTGTTCACATCTCATTGAGAAGCATTTTGAAACCGGGAAGCGCGCCACGCAGCACCGATGCGTTTTGGCGAACTTCACGCGTCTTCGAAATTCCTCGATTAGCATATATACTTTATAATCTAAGTCAAGAATTTTTTTTTTAAATGTGCTCGTAATTATATTTGTGATTTTGCAGTTTAGAAAGATAAACAAAATATACTTATTACTTTTCTTCAAGATGACAGTTATTAGTTTGTTTTGATTTAAATCGCAATTTCAACCACTGCAGCCTGTTAAACGATGTAACAGAATTCTAATTAGGAATGACCGATTGAAGAAATGAACATTGCTGTTTGCGAGCGGACAAATAAAACGCTGCAACAATCGCGGCGCGCTCGAGCCGCGTCCTGAATCAATTCAATCAAGTCAATTGCGAAATATGCGCGCGGTTTCACCCCCCGTCCCCCGGCCCCCGCAGCCGGCCGCAGGGGACAATTGCACAACTGGACTTGGAAGTGAACTTACAAATAATTTCACAGCCTTGATCTTCTTCTTAGAAAGCTTAGCAAGATGATTTGTACCGTTGAACGGCGGGCCAGCGATCGCAACTGAACTTAGCACCTGGGACGCCGCTGTCCGTTACGTTAAGTCTGAATAATTTAGGTTTAGCCCGAATACATCATTACACTTGTCTGTGTACAACCGGATGTGTCATTACACTGCTAATTAGCGACATAAATGGGTATGAGGTAAATACCTAGACTACTCCCAAGCAGTGAAGGAGTATAGTACTTAGTAATAATATTTACTATGTTTAGATCTTACCTTCTTTCCTTCTTTTTAAATAAAAAACTATCCCAGCTGTAGTGAAAGTAAAGTAAAGTAGCAGCCTGTGAGTGTCACAGGATAATTACACCGGGACAGAGTCACACTCTCACATAAAAGACTTAGTTCAGGAGTCTTTACTCAGGCACAGCCAGTCTGATACAGACAGGAGGAGAGTTATGTTTACCTTGACGGCCCCAATGTGCTCCTTGCGAAACCGCTCCAGTGGCTGGATGATTTGCTCGTGCGCGCGCCCAAGCTGCAACAAGAATTAATTCAAGGATCAAGAAACACAATACATGCCTATATCGAAAAAGCCGGGTGATGGATGGTTCATCGTCGGCAGCTCTCCCCTCGCATGGACACAGTAGTCAGGTGGGTACCGAACCCAACTGTATCGTCAAACATGGTAGACGATTGTGCGTGGTAGAGCCGAGCGGCGACTTTTGCTGCTGTTCGAATAGGTCGACTCTATCGAGCCCACGTCGAATACCAGCATGAAGTAGAGACGTCTGCTTCTGCGTTTCGTTCGATAAGTGAGATAACCGGGGGCACACTGCCACCCTCCCCCGCTCCCTCCTCCCCCTTTCTCCTTTATTTTACGGCTGGAAATTGTATGTTTTTTTTCGTGTGTATTGAACTGTTAGATAAGTGACGATGAGTTCACTACTTTGTCAAGTGTGCACCAATACGGACAGAGTTATTCGTGTTGAACCTCTGCCTACCGCCTTATGAATCACAAGCGTGGGTGGATTTTGTCTCGTTGTTTGTTAATGTTATAGCTACCGATTCTCTTTATCCAATAGACAGATAAATGTAGGAAACTATAACATAAATGTTGCATCAACATAAGGTTCGAATTCCAAGTTGAGTGAGCACATGACGGCATGGCAACTGGTTATGCTTGTAAACATCGATTGCATGAATATTCATGTCACCATACGTGTGGCGTGCGTCCCGCATACGAAGCCGCGTTAGCGACAAGTGGAGGCGGAGGGCCCGAGCGGTAGTACACCGACCGAAGCGCGTGTAGGGCTCCTACACGTCTCGAGTGCTCCACCTCATTAAAGCAGCGACGCAGCGTCACTACTGATATCGGATTAGTGAAGGATAGATTTAACGTACTGATAAATACGAGCTTTCACTTAACCGTTAGAGTGCCTCCGGCGGGGGTTCAAGTCAGCTAAATACATGAACTGGGAAGGAATTATTATTGAGATGTAGCGTGTAATGAGGATAAGGGTTATTGTGAAACTGTAAAAGCGGTTTTTATTTTTTTATGGGCAACTTGGCAAGCGAACAAGCAGCTCACCTAGTGGTAAGTGATTTCCGACGCCCACATACATCTGCAACACCATAGGAGTTGCAGGTGTGTTGCCGGTCTTCGATGTTATTTAGGTAGGGGGAAGGGGGACGGGACCTCCGATTACTCTCACTCATTGAACGAAACGCAGAAGCATGAGACGCCTCTGCTTCATGCCGGTATTCTGCGAGACCGTGATTCCACGGTCGAGCCTGCCCATTTGTGCAGCAGCAAAAGCTGCCTCTTGGCTCTACCACGTTGAAAGATCTTTAATCCGAATTTCAGGCGTGCGAAGTCTCTAACAAAAGCTAGCTTGTTTGTTAAAATTCAACTACCTCCTCCTTCTACCTCTGAGCACTAGGATCGAATGCCTCACAGCGCTGAATTGCACTGGCTCTTTATACGTTCGTTCAAACCGGAGCACAACGGTAGTTGCACTGCCGTTTGGAATGTTGTACGTTGGTACCACATTACCACACGACTCATGGACAGAGACAGGTTCTACCACCACGCGTGATGCTTAAGGGAATGGGAGTGCTTTCACAGCAGAAGCGCGCATTGCAGTGGCAACGTTTGGCGAGCGACTCGTTATGCAACAAACAGATTCATACTTATGTTTATGTTTTTATAACCTCGTGTTACGCGACATACATTAAGTAAACACTAGCGGCCGACCGTGTCTTCACCTGTGTCTCCACCTAATATTTACCAAGAAAGCTCTTCATTGAAATGAAAAGCACCCTACGTCCTGTTCCATAACAGATTTAATTTAAGAAAACAACATCTAACTTATCATAATAGTTAATTAAGGACATATATGCTCTTCTGTGGTGGGTGGGATATTAGGGTGTTCAATTTAGCTCGTTTGAGTACAGTCGATGGATTTCGGAGTCTACTTCTCGCTGTCTGCTCCCTTGAGCCATCTCCTGCGATGTCCACGGGAGGAAAGGGGGGTGGCGAATTCCTACGCCGCAATCGCAAAGCTAGTCGATATTTTTAATTAATCCTTCGAAACATATATAAACATACATGGTGGCCCGTACACCACTGGCTGGGCTGGTGAGCGCAGTGCCGGCGACCTCTCGCTAGTGATGCTGCCTCCCCTTCATCAGTCTGTGGGGAATGGGTTCGGCGAATCGGCGAATGGAGTTTCCGCCATCGTTAGGCCGATAGAACGCCGTTCGTTAGCCAGCAGAGGGCACCGTGTGCAGGGCAGGTTGGCATTTAGAGAAAAATATTCTCCCTTGCTCGCAATAGCATGTACATTTATTAGTTATTGCTTGTTGATTAATGGTTATTATTACCGCAACCAATAAATTTCTTTGGATGCGGTAGAGCCGAGGGGCGGCTTTAGCTGCTGCTCGAATGAGCCGGCTCGACCCGTGTGGTGCCACGTCCTCGCAGAATACCGGCGTCAAGTGGAGGGATCTTCCGCTTCAGCGTTCGGTGAGTGAGGTAACCGGAAGCCCACTCCCTCCCCCCGTCCCCTCCACCTCATCCTCTCCATCAACCATCTTCCAAATGTCTTTCAAGGCCGGTAACGCACCTGTAGCTCCTGCGGTGTTGCAGATGTACGTGGGCGACGGCAATCATTTACTATCAGGTGAGTTCGTCCAGTATTTCAGAAAAAATTACTTCTGTACATACACAATATAATACAATCAAATCATGATAAGATTGTGTTTTATTTACTTATGAAATTTTCCATTTCTGTACGTAATCGATTAAGTTACTGAGTATTTATTTGATGCAAAGTTCAAAATGTGACTTTCGAAGCTCTGTAAAAATACTATCAAAGTTCTAAGACTATAAGAGCCTTGCTATAAGTTGGAATGCATTGTAAGAGAAGCGAAAAGACGATTTCTTAAACCGGTTTGACTGCGTCGTGTCCTGACAAATGTAAATCCGTAATCTCTGCCAACCCTTATGGGTAACAGACGTGATATTTAATTCATAACCTGCAATAATAATATGACAATGACCACGACAGACGAGTGGTTAGAGGATCTGGCTCCGTATATCGAGATACTTGTTCGATCCTCTCAAGAGATGTTTCAAGAGATGTATAAGGGTGGGCTCGTACCAATGAGGTTTGATGTTAAAAATTAAAACATTTTCAAACCTCCTTTCTTCTTGTACAGTTTGACTTTAAATTTTTTTGTAAGTCACTTTGAAGATAATAAAAGATAATTCAAAGATTACTGATTATTTAATTTTTATCGTAATGAGTACAGATCACTAGATAGCCAGAGCCATACGAGGTCGCCGTTCATTGAAAACTAAACTAAAATATATATTTGTATATTACCAGAAACTAATATATAGATACATTTATATATATATATATATATAAATATATGCCAGGGATTAGAACCAGACTTTGAAAATCGTACTTCAAGATAATACAACAAGACATACCCACAAGCGTGTTTCATTTGTAGGGTTCCGTTCCCTAAGGGCAAAACAGAGCCCTATTAATGTCACTCTGCTGTCTGTTCGTCTGTCCTGTCGTATGTCAAGGATCTACGCATCTTCTAAGCGTGGTAGAGCCAAGCGGCGGCTTTAGCTGCTGCTCGAATGGGCTGGCTCGACCGGATTGATACCACGGCTTCGCAGAATACCGGCGTGAAGTAGAGGCATCTTGTGCTTCTGCGTTTCGTTCGGTGAGTGAGGTAACCGGAGGCCCACATCCCCTCCTCTTCCCTCACATCTCCCAAATATCCTTAAAGACCGGCGACGCACCTGCAGCGTCTATGGTGTTGCAGATGTATGTGGGCGACGGTAATCACTTAGCATTTGATGAACCGCTTGCTCGTTTGCCGTCTTTTCCATAAAAAAAAAATCAAAAATTTGGATAATCTGTGTAGTGTCCACCCAAAACCGTTTATTGAACGTTGCTGAGTGAAAATCAGCGTTGCGCCCAACCGCGCGACACGATGCTGAGTCAGTGCCGTTTCATTGGACACGACACAGGTCGTAAAGTACAAAATCGACTAAGGCTTTTCTTAAATTAATTATTGTTTGTATCTATTGATGACTAATTTCATAGATATAATAACTTAATTTTTTTTTTGGATATTGTAATTATTTTATTTTACTTTGATAGTTGTCAAAAATTTTGATTTTGACGCCTGATCAACAACGTAATAATGTAATGTAATATACCTAATATGTCTTGAAATTATATCATATTGTAAAATTTGTATGCCAATAAGTGGTAGATCATATAGGACACATAAACAAAATGTTAACATCTATACAAATATCACATATGATCAACAAATAAATATAAATAAATAAATAGATGGTTTCAGTTTAGCACTGCATAAGAACTGAGACAGAATAAAAGCATTACCTAATTTAATATCCAGTTTGACAAAAGTTATATAGCCATATGTACAAACCCTAAGAGAGCGAGGGACTCGCACTTGTCCGGTTTTAACCTTAATTTTTTGTATGGCTAAAGTAACTTGTACCAAAAGCCCGTAATCGATCATCACTTATCGTTATCTTTTAGCGTAATCGTAATAAATTGCGAACTGTAAACGAACATAATAACGGACAGTACGCGTTCCGTTATTTCTTTTATTCATCAATAGAGTTCGTGTGCAGTCCAGAATTGGCAAAGACGCCGTAACAAGACTGTTAACAGCGAATCGCAGCCGGTGCCAAGGTAGTTGGTACATTACCCAGGTACCATTCGGCGGGGAAATACGGCTATTGTTTTTGGTACATATTACGCTACAAAGTATAGAGAGATACTTGCTTACGCACGCGACTTCCTCCAAATTGATAATTTATTCACGGCATTCTCGACATAAAAAGTCAGCATATGTAATTTCTCTAGGTTCGAGCAATCTCCATACAAATCCCATCAAAATCGGTTCAACGGTCTAGTCGTAAGACGTAATAGACAGACAGATATTAACTTTCTCAAATACATATTACATATTAATATGGAAATATGGATTTTAGATACTGCAATGAAACTTATGAATGATCTGATAATTTAACCATAACTTTCGAGCGACGCCATATGCAATCCGAATGTAGCCACGGTTGGATAGTATACTGAAAACTTTCTCTGTCCCCCGCGATGGAGGGTTTGTCGATTGTAGGATTACCAAATGGAGGAGGCAAACGAGCGAGCGGTTCAGCTGATGGTAAGCGATTAGCGTCGGCCGTGTACACCTGCAGCACCGAAGGAGTTGCAGGTGTACAAAACAACCCAATCCGTATCAAAAACACCGGAGGAGTTACAGGTGCGTTGCCGCCCTTGAAGGATATTTTTTTGGAGATGGGAGGGGGGATGAGGAGAGGGAGCAGGCTTCCGGTTACCTCACGCACCGAACGAAACGCAGAAGCCATGATGGCTCTACTTAACGCCGGTATTCTGCGAGGTCGCGGTACTACCCCGGACGAGCCGGCCCATTCGAGCAGCAGAAAAAGCCACTGCTTGATGGTGGTAGAGCTACGCACAAAAAAGGTTAGATCAACTCATGAACAGATGTGTTTTAACTTGTTGTTTAGATATCGAATTCAGTGGCAACGTGAGTCACATAACCGTGAAGTTAAGGGATCGGTTCCCGAATCAGGAGACTGGAGTTGGATGGATCCCGTGTAGAGTGCTCGTACTAATGAGCGTTTCGAAACTTTCGAGGACGTACGATGTGCATCGATGGCTGGGACACTAGAACGGCGATAGGCCCAACCCCTGTCACGTTGTCTCGAAATCAGCTCTGATGAAAAGTGGGTCGAACCGACCGAAATAAACTAGACCTCTAAACACTCCAGATTCGGTGAACACGGTCGGGAAGGCTCATTTTATATTTTTTTCTTTTTAGTAATAACCTACTGGTTGTTGGTGTGTGTACTGGTGTTGTGTGTGTGTGTGTATATGCTCGCCATAGACGAATAGCAACGGCCACTGAAGTTGCGCACAATCTTCCGCGGCATCGATGGATGGAGACGCTAACGGTATTTATTAAAGTTATCGAACACTTTTTATACCAGTAGAAAGTGTCAATGGCGCTGTAAAATATGGAAACGGCTGGTTCATTGATGTAGCCGACCCACTCTCGTTGATCTTCGGTATATTTAACCTTTAATTACCATAGAGATTTTCATGACTTTTCTCTTAGTCGCCTCTGAAATCTTACGACCACTACTTCTATATTCATGCTTACACTCACACTCTCTCTCTATCTCTCTCTCTCACACACACACACAAATCTCTTGGAACATAATGTGTGAGCAGGCGGGCGATATGCGATAAAACACTATGGGAGTTATCGTCTAGTGCGCGAGTGTCGGGCGCGTGCCGGTCGCGTGCCGGTCGCGTCGCCGCGGCTCCATCTCGCCGGACATTTGTCCACACTTTCTACGAACCGGTCGGACGCACTTCGTAACTATCTAATCAAAAACACATACGAACATACTTGTTACCGATTTCGTATCAGTTGATATCATTAAATCACCTAAACCCGAACAATTGGCTCGGCAACCAGTGCTTTAAATAGTAATTCTCACACAATAAAAATATACTTGTGTGAAATAACAAAATATTTTTTTAACTTGTAAGGACCAAGAAAAAACATTTTACCATCTAGTAAAATTTTGTTTTTGCTTACAGATTTACACCAGGTACTATCTGGTAGGTCCATAAGATACACCTATGGACCTACCAGATAGCAAAAGCAAAAAAAAAAAAATAGCAGTTATTTATTTTTTTATAGAAAAGGCGGCAAACGGGCAAGCCGCTCACCTGATGGTAAGTGATTACCGAGGGCCACGTACAACTGCAACACCAGAGGTTCTGCAGGGTAGGGTGATGAGAGGGAGCGGACGGGACGCAGAAGCACAAGGTGTCTCTTACTTCACGCCACCACGACTCCACCACGTGTAAATCTTTAATCTTCAACATCAGACAAATAGTCTGATGTTGAAGATAGTTCAGTACTCAACACCTGCCTCGCTGACAGTATCTGCACTGATGTGTGAGAAAGGCAGCGGAAAAAGATAAATGTGTGACACCTGCCCAGACGACTCCTGGGTATGCCCTAGGTGTCTATGAAGGACCCGACTGAAAAACTGTTGCGGTATCACTGGGACGGGAACCTTTTTGACGTCGCACAACGAAATTAATCTTCTTTATTTGTGTTTTACCCCTTCGTTTTTTTTTTGTTATTTGTTGTGTGATCGCTAAAGAAATGTGTTTCTTTCTCTCTTTCTTTCTTTCTATCATCTGTTATACAGGATACTACAGCGTTCAGACGAGGTTGACATTTTGAGAAAAGTTAGTTTACAACCTATACAGATTTTAAGTGAGTGGTGGTGACATGAGGAACGTTTTTCTACTCGCTTAGCTTTGTTGATAAACTTAATATAATTGGGTTAATTGCTGAGCCGGTGAGCCGGTGCCGGGTCGGGCGGGCTCGGGCACGGTCGGGCGGGGTCGGGCGGGGTCGGGCGGGGTCGCGGCTCCGGCCCGCGCAACGAGCCGCGTGCTGCGCAGGTCGCCGACGGGTGTCCGGTTTCGATTTCACTACGCCTTGCTCTCGTCAACAAATATTGGCCGCGTGTTCGATTGGGCGCTTTGTGAAGTTAAGTTCTCGTCAGCTTTTCAATTGTACAAACGATACTTTCAATCATTTCTCTCTCTATATATATATATATATCTACGGGGATAGACGGGGGAGTGACTGACGTCCGTGGACCGTACGAAATAAAAGTTTTTCAATACTTGATAGAACCGGTGGTTGCATCGCGGAAATCTTATATATGGAATTCTCTATTGCTTACTTGATAACGGATCGTTGTGCTGACAAACATGTGTGGTGTGCTCGGTTCGGAGAAAATCGAGTTTTCTTTTTATTATGATGGCAGGTCTTGTGATGTTGGTTACAGTTCGTTAGCATTAGTCCATTAAAACAATATGTTAAAAACGATGTAATTAAGTACGACGGCATGTATTTTTATTGATCTCAGCTTAACTAGCTGACTGTCTGACCGAGGCGCAATTCAAGAATTCTGCTTGTTCTTTTCTCTATTTTAAATATCAATTCATCTTCGCCTTCTTATCTCAGGGATAAATTGCAGTATCTCTCTTTATCCGATGATAGTGTTCTTAGACTTTCCTCTGATGATGAGATTTGTATTCCCTTGCACTTAACCGGGTTCACCGGGTTGGCAACTCCTTCACTGTTCAGGAACTAAACTGCTATAGAATTCCTTGCCCGATGATATAAGACAAGCGTCCAGTAAGTGCTCCAATTAAAGATAATGGTTCGTGAGCATTTTTTGAAGACCCCGAATGTGACACGATATTGTTTATTTTATTATCGCTTCTGGCAATAGTATGTATGTATGTTTGTTACGAGGGTGTGTGTACCTCGTATATATGAAAATGAATATGTATCTCCGAAAGTATGCATGTATGTATACATGTATAATAATTATTTATATATATGTATTCATATATAATATATTTTTTTTTAATGTGTATGTATTTCTATAATAAGTGTATATTATTTTTTATGTACTTTTTTCTTTGTATATCAATAGCTTTTATGCAACTTCCAAATTCATTTAATACAATCCTGTCTGTATGTATTGGATAGGGCAAAAGAGCAAGCGGCTCACCAGATGGTAAGTGATTACCGTCGCCCGCGTACATCTGCACCAACACCAGACGACCTGCAGGTGCGTTGCCTTTAAGGATATTTGGAGAATGGGAGAAAGTGTAAACTTCCAGTGAATTGGGTAATTTGAAGCTAGCACAAGCTATCTACTGCATGTCGAGCTACGATGCCTCCACTACGATTCCAGACTGTCACAAGTCCTCTGCTGAACATCGGTCTCAAAGTGTGCCACAAATCAAGCTCCTGAGCGTGCGTCTGTCGACTGCCCGCAACACTGTGCAGGTCGCCGCTCCGCCTTGTGGACTACGTTTGCCTGTACGAGGTTGCCACTGGCCAACCCTTCTTCCCCCAACAGTTTTAAGCTTGGCAAGCTATGTGGCCGGCGCATTGCCACATCTGCTCGCAATCAATAAAAAAAAATTGCTTATCTGTTGAGAGTACCTCACATCCGAGCGACAGGCTCCCACAATCAAATGCAGATGTTGTGAATTTACAAAAAGATATTTTTGTACGCTTTCTTCTAACGAATTAAATATAGAATTAAATTTAAATCTACGACTACACTTCTTATCCACTTATTCTTCGTTGTTATTGTAACAACGGGTTACAATGTCAGAAGCCTTGTGGTTTGCGGCACTCTCTGTCAGCCCCGGAAGATATTCCATACAATTGTTGAACATGTGTTGTTAGATAAATTTCACGTAAATGTGAAAAAGTACCGAAACGATTAAATAAATATATTTTTTTAATCTAAACTACTTCCATTAGATAATAATATCGGCGTTTATGAACAAACATTTGTAAATAAAAATTCAGCCTACCTATGTTAGTGATCGAGCAACTTCTGAACGACTTGACCGATTCAGGTCATATTGTATATTTCATACAAGTATATTTCTAACGTCGAGACCATGGTTCTTTTTTTTTTTTTATATAGAAGAAGGGGGCAAACGAGCGTGCGGCTCACCTGATGGTAAGTGATCACCGACGCCCACGAACATCCACAACACCAGAGGAGCTACAGATGCGCTGCCGGCCTTTAAGGAAGGAATAAGCTCTTTTCTTGAAGGTCCCTAAGTCGTAACTGTTCGGAAATACTGCTGGCGACAGATGATTCCACAAAATCGAAGTGCGTGGCAGAAAACTTCGATTAAAACGCACTGTGGTGGAATGACAACCATCTAGGTGGTATCGATGGAACTTCGAATTCTGTCGCGATGTACGATGGTGAAACTCAGCAGCTGGGATCAATCCGAAAAGTTCCTCAGAACATTCCCCGTGGAAAATTTTGTAAAAAATGCAAAGAGAAGCAACATCTCTTCGCAAGGCCAAAGGATCAAGCCGATCAGAGAGAGCTTGGTCGCCGACAACTCGAGCCGCTCGACGTTGGATGCGGTCAAATGGAAGGAGTTGGTACTGGGGTGCCCCTGCCCAGAGATGAGAACAGTATTCCATGTGGGGCCAAACTTGCGCCTTATAAAGTTGCAAACGGTGGACCGGCATGAAATACTGTCCCGCTCTACAGAGCACACCAAGCTTTTTGGAGGCCAATTTGGCCTTTCCCTCCAGGTGACCACGGAACTGAACGTCGCTTGATATGTCAACGCCAAGGATTCTGATACTGGCTGAGCCAATAATGTCTTTTTGGGGTTGAATAGGACCAAATCACGTCGACCCCAATCCGAGACTTTGAATAACAAGGTCTCGACTTCAGACACAAGTTTGTTCCGGCACTTTTCGACGTGTTCCCGAGAAATATTCGCACGGCCTGTATATAGGGCATCACCCGTGCTGTCGTCTGCATAGCAATGAATGCTACTGATTTGTAGCATGTCGTTGATATGCAGAAGGAACAGAGTGGGAGATAGCACACAGCCTTGTGGAACACCAGCATTCACGGGTTTGGGGTCCGAGCATGCACCGTCGACAACAACCTTGATGCTCCGATCCGTGAGGAAGCTGGTGACCCAGTTGCACAATCTCTCAGGAACCCCGTAAGATGAAAGCTTTGAAAGAAGCGCTTTATGCCAAACCCTATCAAATGCTTTCGCTACGTCCAGACTAACCGCCAAAGCCTCCCCCCTAAGACTCAACTGCTTCTGCCCATCGGTGAGTCAGGTAAACTAGAAGATCACCAGCTGATCGTCCGCGACGGAAACCGTACTGTCGGTCACTGATCAGCTGGTGTTCCTCCAGGTACCTCAGGAGCTGGGTGTTGATGAGTGACTCCATTATTTTAGATAACAAGGGGGTGATGGCAATAGGCCTGTAGTTGGACGGATCAGAGCGGTCGCCTTTTTTCGGTATTGGATGCACAAATGCTGTCTTCCAAGATTCCGGGACGACGCCTGAAGAGTAGGAGTGCCGGAAAAGACGCGTGAGAACCGGTGCCAACTCAGGGGCACACATCCTCAGCACAATTGGAGGGATTCCGTCCGGCCCACTCGACTTATGAATGTCCAGGGAGCGGAGTGCCTTTCGCACTGAGCTCTGCAGAAACTGAATTTCCGGCATGGAGCACTTACACCACGGGATGGTAGGTGGAGAGTTTCCCCGGTCATCAAGAGTCGACAGCTATTTCACATTTCAGTTCACAGCTAGGACCCTATAGGTGGCGCCTTGGTCGAGTTATTAAGTAATTAAGAAAGCAAACTCTTCGCGGTACCTACCGGAAAGGGCGGAACGTCGTCTGTCGTCTGCCGAGCCAGCCAGTGGGTTTATACAATAATAGTCATAGAAAAATAACTAAAAGTACTCTCGCCCGACACTCATAAGGGCAGGGAGGAACTCAGTGTAGCCAAATGGGCTTCCGCGACCCATTATTAACCTCTCCGAGAGATAGAATATAACGGGTTTATATTAAACTTTCATGGCTTTTCGTTTAATCTCTTTTTGAGACACCCGCGCTGGCAGATTCTGACGTCATTACAACAATTAAAGGCAATTAAAGACTCAATGACATATAACATAACTTCATTTTGTAATGACCAATAAAATGACCACAGAGTCGTGAAAGTTTGTTTAATTCCCAGACCACAGAGGAAAGTAGAAACGAGATAATGCATCTGTGGTTTCGTAAACACTTACAATGAATACTGTGCAGATGGCAACATCGCGCAGAAAACGATTCCATCGTCTTCATCCCGGAACGTGTGACTGATTGTGTACAATTAGTGACGACGTTGAATATCCCACACAGTTTGAAATCTTAAATAGGCACGTGGGATTAACTTAAATATGCATCGAGCTAAGACGCTGCGAGCATCACAAGAAAGTAACGAATCGATCGATCCAAAAGTAATGGATATTGTTTATAATATCAGGGCTACAACCTACACTAGCGCAGCGTAACTCTTCCTGTACTGTTCAAGCTACACTCCTCCGGAACGCCCCGCCCGATAAGATTAAAGCGACTTCTAACAGCAGGTCATCTAGGAGTCTAGTTCGTGATCACCTAACGGATCATTGACAATATTCTTATCTGTTTCCGATCTTTATTATATATTTATATATGTATACCACTAAAATTGTTAATAGCAATTTTAAGTACTGTATTTACCACGTGCTCGGCGGTGAAGGAAAAAATTGTAAGGAAACCTGCATATCTGAGAAATAATAAGATATGTGAAGCCCGCCAACCCGCACTGGAGCAGCGTGGCGAACCCTCCCTGGCTCCAAAACTCCCATTAAGATATTTGAGCAGGAGGCCTTTGTCACTAACTGGCTGCTACTTTTTTTAAAACTGCTAAAACAAAACATAGAAAATCCTCTTATTTTGTGGGTATTGTGGTGCGCAGCTGGGCTATTCCCTGCGTCAGCATTTTAGCACGTTGCACTAGTGAATTCTCAGACATGATATTTTCATTAAGATTTTCTCCATCGGAAAAACTTTGATTTATCTGCTCCTTATACTCCTGGGAATCGAACCACCGGTCTTATCCGCTATGACACAAATATTTTCACAAAAATTCCGCGCGACTGCATTCCTCTGTAAGATCGATTGATAGTTTCGTTTACCCAAGAAGTGGTTACTGTCAAACGGAACCCTGTCTCGGATGTGAAAAATAACTCGGTGTGAAACGAAGAAATCGAGGAATAACTACACGCGGAATTGTTGTGAAATATTTTAATGGCTTAGCCGTGAGAGCACGGGCTGGCCCCTTAGAAAAAGTCACAAATATTTTTCAGCTTTAATTCAGGTTATTTAAAAAAATAACAAATATTTAGAGACCTTCATTATATTTAATTTCCGTTTCTGAGTAAACGGTGCGGCACAGCGGAAAAGGTCAGGGTTGCCTTCCGACAATACATACGAGTATATCGCACTGTTTAGTCATCGCCAATCTGTCTGTGGAATTTGGGTTCGGCACATTCCCACGAATCTGCCGCTATCGGTCCGTTGCAAGACCCTTATCTATCAGCATAGATTGTGCTCTGCGCAAATGAAATTAACATTTGGAAAATATATGCCCTCTTTTCACTGTATACCAAAAATACAAAAATATTTTTTTTTTATTTAATATAAAAAAATATTGACGCTCTTACGTATCTCACCCCAAAGGGCACGTTGCACACCAAAGCATTGACATAACGCAACGTAGTTAACCGGGCTTCCACGAACCTTATTTCCATTGGTTATTCTTACCTTACTATTGGTATAAATGAGCCTACAGGAGTACCGCGGGCACGGTGACCGAGTGGTTAGCGGATCCGCCTCCTCCGATACAGGAGACCAATATTTGATGCTCGTGTGGAGTGCGCGTACCAATGGGCTGGTTCGAAACTTACGTACCTAAGCTACGGTACGAGCCACGTTGTTCCAAATAAGCAATATTCTTCGCACTTCCGTTACCTTTGCTCCAACCACGACAGAACCCTTCGTGCGTCGAATAATGTCCTTCACACAGCTTATGCTTTGTCCGTTCATCCTCTCCTGTTCAATCCGTACTTCTTTGGAATGCGCTCCCACTCGAAATCCGCGCGTCCAACATTCGGTACACGTTTAAAATGAAAGCTAAGGATCTTTAAACAAAATGGCAGAATTATCTCAGTGGTAGCAGTATTTGTATATATTTATAATATTTAAGTTATTAATATATGTAAATAAGTATAAATGTATGTAAGTACGTGTGTATGTATTTATGATTGTATATATATTTAAATATCGTGTCTATATTTTGTTTTGTTTTTCTTTTAATCTTTTAGTTAAACACAAGTAAAGCGGAAAAAAAGAAATATGATAGGACGAAATGGTCTGTACAAAGGTTCTGCTTATTTCCTAAGAAATTTCTATATATAGATATACATAAATTTTTTCTCTTAAGTACTCTCTATTTTATCACGTACACCTACTTCATTTCATCTCTGCATCGTCCAAAGGTTGACCTGATAGAGAATGCATCTGGCGTTAAGTCCGCCTACATACATTCTCTTGTATATGTAGTATAATAAATAAACGAGCTATATTGAAACGACTTTGAAACGTCCAGAGCTGTTCTACATTCATTGCCAGGTGAGCATGCGGGGCAGGGGGCGGGCACTCACCATGCGGTCGCGCTCGTCCTCCACGGTGCGGATGAGGTGCGCGAAGTGCTGCAGCGAGCGGCCGATGGCGCGCTCGTCCTCCGTCATCGAGGCGCCGATGCACGCGAACTCGAACTGCTCCATGCTGGCTGCCAGCGCCAGCTGCGCCGAGCTAAGCCCTGCGCCGCACACCATACACTGTTACTTTGACAAATTTGTTAGAGGGATCAATTTTATAAACAAGGGTAGCGACGTCGCACGTGACCTCCGGAGACCTCGCTCGCCGAACGAAACGCAGAGGCACAAGATGCCTCCACTTCCCGCCGGGGTTCTGCAAGTACCACTACTGCCCCGGTCGCGCCGGCCCGTTCGGGCACCAGCAGACGCCGCCGCTTGGCTCTACCATAAGTCTGCGATATTTGTGACCCTCCCACATAACCGTTACAACGGACGCAGTAAACACTGCGCTATGCCACATTCACTATAATATATCTAGCGCAGTTGACATCCGTTGGCATCCGAAAGTCGTATATGTTATGATCAGCCTGTTCAACGCAAATTCAATACAAAAAATTCTTTCCCTGGTCAATGCACACGCATATATAATAAAATTCCCGAATACTCGATGAATATATCGGAGACAAAGATTAAAATTGATATCAAAAAGTGTATGTGCCCGTTGAGCTGCTCACTATAACCTTAATGATTATCTTAATGACAAGGAAGCGAGGAAAAGTAAGCTTTCAGTTTCATTCGATCTATCCAGTAACTAGACGCCGCTGTTTGCATACGTTCCACGTCGTTGTAAATGGTCTCGTGGAAATTTCAACGTGTGTTCTTTGGGCATGTGACAGTGTTTGCTATGATTATCTTATCTATGCGCGTTGTAGGCTCGAGTGCGTCACGCTCGCCTCCAGGCCGTGTTCGCGATTCCCTTTAATGTGGTCGAGGATAGCGATGGCTTCCACATGCGTCTTACTTGCTTGTGGAGGCTGGTCTGCTCGAATGTGCACTTGTGTTTTTGCATAATGCATACAGTTATTTATGAGAACATACTACTTATTCTATGATATACATTATAATCATCACAGAGGATATCTACGGAGTTTCTTTCGTCTGTTTCTTCTCCGTCAGAGGAGCCTCGTTACGAAACGTTGGTAGATTGTTGTTACGAACGAAATTATCTTTCTTGCGTCGATGAATAGGGATTTTTCATTCATTCATTCATTCATTCATTTCAATGGAAAGATCCGCAAGACGGCACTGTGACCACGTGAGAGTGTCAAAGCGCTCGCGTCAACGGCACTTGCCGATCTCGGTATTCTTTAGAAGCGCCGCGTTCTACGGTACTGTACGGTACTGAAGTCCTCGCGCGTAACACACGTTAAGTAAGTTTTTAAAGATTAGTTATTCGTACGCACGGACGGACAAGAGGCGCTCGGATCCGTCGCATCAGCTCCATATAAAAGAATACATTACAAAGATACGTGACGTATCCACCGGCCCGAAGATGTAATCGTTTCAAAGGTTCACAAAGACATGTTTCGTGCGGCCTCCATTATCAGAGGAAGTGATGATTTAGAACTAAATAATTCAGACCTCGTCAGCTAAAATTATAGTTATCTTAAATTTTTTATTAACCCATGGATCCACAGATGCTTGTCCCATGCGGAAATTGAACCCGCGACCACCGAGCCGATTATTATTTGGGTAGTTACACTATTGGGATTTCCTCCAGCGTCGTGGCCTA
This sequence comes from Bhutanitis thaidina, assembly GCA_029286595.1. Lineage (NCBI taxonomy): Eukaryota > Metazoa > Arthropoda > Insecta > Lepidoptera > Papilionidae > Bhutanitis > Bhutanitis thaidina. Next base: position 252,312 of record JAGSMS010000020.1, on the reverse strand, counting down.
TTATTTGCAAGCCATACGATTGCATCGACCGTGCGGGGAACAAACCCGCGACCACCGAGCCGATTATTATTTGAAGAATTAGTCTTCAATTGACAATTTCGTACCGGCAAGCGCAGCGTAGGGACAGCCCCTGGTATATCGATGGAGGTCTCTATGATGCAGGACCGTGCCTTGTTAAGGTAAACCTTCACAGCCTAAGAACGGTCCACTTTTTTTTTTTTTTTTATGAAAAAATAGGCCTGCGTTTGACCTCAATCTTGCCCGATGGAAAGCGAAGATGAGGCCTAGGACGGTACACGCTTGCCTAGATGTCTGTTCACTTTGACCTTGAAGATATCCAGGTTATAGGCCTCCGGAAAAACCGACCTCGGCAGAGAGTTCCACTCCTTAGCCGTCCGCACAAAGAAAGAAGAGGCAAACCGCCTCGTGCGTAATGGAGGAATGTCTACAACATAAGGGTGGAACTTCTCGCCGCGTCTAGTCGTTCGGTGATGGAAAGGGGAAGGGGGTATTAGGTTATGCAAAACCTCCGCACACTCTCCGAAATGAATTCGATAAAAAACCGAGAGGCAGGCCACTCGTCTACGGTGTTCGAGGCTTTGAAGTTTTGCCTCTACTAGTGAGTCACTGCCTATAATCCTCTTCGCTCGGCGCTCCAACGAGTCCAAAGCATCAAGCTGATGTTTAGCCGAACCATCCCAGAGGTGGGAACAGTATTCCATGCAAGAGCGGACTTGAGCTTTGTATAGATTTAAGAGCTGCTCCGATGTGAAGTACCGTCTCGGCCCCGAGAGGATACTAAGTTTTTTGGCAGCAGTGTTTGCTATGGACTCGATGTAACGACCGAAATTTAGGTTAGAAGAGAGATCTAGACCTAAGAGCTCAAGACGGTCATTTACCGGAACGGGGACATTCCGGAAAGTCGAAGTCAGTTGGAATGGACTCCGTTTCGCCGAAAAAAGACAAGCCTGTGTTTTAGAGGGGTTAAACTCGACCAAATTGGCATCACCCCATTGGGAAACAGCCTCCAAAGTCGAGTTCACCCCCTCAATCATCGATTCCCTGAAAGACTGGACTTTTGCCCCAGACTTCGGATCGGACAAGTATCTCCCCGAGACTGTGCTGTCATCTGCATACCCAAAGATATCGGGTGTTACGAGCAGGTCGTTGATGTGCGGCAAAAAAACAGTCTCGGAGAGCACAGACCCCTGAGGCACACCGGCATTAATATCATGGAGATCGGACGAGGCGCCATTAACGACAACCCGAATCGATCTGTTCCTCAGGAAATCCTCGATCCAGATGCAAAGCTCGGGAGCAATACCATATGCCGGAAGCTTGCCAATGAGACTTGCGTGCCAGACCCTGTCGAAAGCCTTAGAGATATCAAGAGACACGGCAAGAGCTTCACCGTGTCTCTCAAAGGCTTCGCTCCAGAGGTGAATAGCATACACAAGGAGATCCCCAGTAGATCGGCCTCGACGAAACCCGAATTGACGGTCACTGAGGAGGTCGTTCTCCTCCAGGTATGCAAGGAGGCGGTTGTTTAAAACACGCTCCATAACCTTACAGAGTATGGAGGTGATTGCGATAAGTCGGTAGTTGGCAGGGTCGGCACGACTTCCTTTCTTAGGTACAGGTTGGACATTGGCAATCTTCCAGGACTTCGGAACTTGACCAGTCCTCAGAGACGAGCGATAGAGGCGAGTCTGACTCGCCTCTATCGCGCAGGAGACAACTCAGGCGCACATGACCGCAAGACAATGGCAGGAATGCCGTCAGGCCCACTAGCCTTATTCACATCTAGAGTTCTGAGTATTTTGAGTACCTCTTTTTGCCGAATTTGTACCTCAGGCATTGCAGAGTCACAACGAGGTAGCAAAGGTGGGCAGTTATCAGCTGTATCTAGTTGTGAATTCTTCGCAAATAGAGAGGCAAACATATCTGCTTTCTCTTTGGCGGTGTGAGCTAATGAGCCATCAGACTTCTGCAATGGCGGGAAAGAAGACCGGCAGAAATTGGCTTCGACCGATTTGGCAAGAGACCAGAAAGCTTTACTCCCGGATGGGTAAGACGCTAGTTTGGCTCCAATACGGCCAATATGGAAGAAGCGGGCCTTGCGGAGGGCACGTTTGCAGGTATGTCATATCCACCACGCTCACGAAAGCAGCACCAGACACCCCGCTCCCATAGATGCCGGTGCACTTCGGTACATTGTTATGCCCCCATCTGTCGGTAGCTGTTGCTAATTTCAAGGCACTTTCCTTAGTGTTACCACACTAAAGTAAGAAAGGTGACGGCGGATTCCTACGTCGACACCACGCTGGCGACATAACAGCCTTGTTGCAACACTTGCATAGATAACCACAGACAGCTGTGGACATGTACTGTAGTGAACTGTATCTGCTTTCTATACTTCAAATACATCATACATCATATATATTATCAAAACATATAATTTATTTCGACACAAGAAATACAAGTTTCAATTGTCGATGTTTATTTTTACAATCGACCACCGTTTCGTAATGAGGTTCCTCTAACGAAAACGAGACTCATTTTTAACATTTGTTTTTTAATAATAATTTCAATTGTGAAACCAAATTACAAAGGTTTTGGTAGGTAGCGTTCAACTCAACTCCGAGGAGTTATTATAGCCCATGCGTTCCTATTAACCTTTTTAAACTTGTTGATAGGAAGACTTTGTGGGTTTACACTGGTGATATTGTTGTAGAAGCGTATGTACATAGCCCCATGATAGAGTCACCGACTCCATTGAAGCGAGCAACTGACCGTACATAGAGGAACCAATTCTAAATCTAAAACAAGACGAAATTGACCATAATAACATTATTCTGCAACGACGATATCCGCAGCGGAACTAAGGTAACTGACATAGCCGTGAAGATCAGCAAGCTGAAGTGGCAATGGGCAGTCCACATAGCTCGCAGAACTGACAACCGCTGGGGAAAAAAGGTTCTCGAGTGGCAGCCACGTACAGCCAAACGCAGTGTGGGACGACCCCCCACAAAGATGGAGTGACGACCTGCGCAGTGTTGCGGGAAATCGATGGATGCAGGTGGCTCAGGACCGAGCTTCGTGGCAATCTTTGGGGGAGGCCTATGTTCAGCAGTGGACTTCTGATAGGCTGAAATGATTATGATGATGATTATGGCAAGAAACCATTTATTATTCCGTAGCGATATGTCGATTAAATGAACATGGCGAACTCATCGGTTACAGAGATATTTTCGTCCTAAAAACTAAAACGCGCGCATTCCCCTTCCCCCCCCCCCCTCCCCGGGTCCGTCCGTCGGCGCACTATCTGCAGGACGCGTGCGGCTCGAGTCTCGGCATGTGCGCCGTCACGCGATAACACGCGTCGCTTCTAACTGCGGGACCCGATTCGAAACCTTATCACGCTTGTTTAAGGTTGTCTAAGTAATGTGTTGGTAAGTCTAGTTTATGCTGGGCGGCCCCGCTCTACAACCCACGCAGATATTTGAGAAGGAGGCATTTGCTCAGCAGTGGGCACTTACAGGCTGCTACTTTACTTCACTTTACACAGTAATACTACGCGGTGATGTTAATATTTATGACCGTGTGGTATCGGCGTCCGAATCTGCCAACACACCTCCCGGAGGTGTCTAAGGGAAAGCCTTGCACGATAACAACCAGACTAACGACAAACAGAGCGACGACAGGCAGCAGCGTCTAAGGTACTGCGGTTAAAGGCCGGTGGGCTTTAATATTTAATATCAACACCGCAGCGCATATGTCTCTACACGTTAAGCGTCAATAGCGGAATGGGTTATCGTGCGGACTACGAAACATGACCATGTTAATTCGAGCCCCTCCCACATTCGACTCCACTCGTGAACCACTTCAGATACAAGCTATAATGCTTAGGTGCAACAGGAATAATACTAATGTTACATAATAAATACCATTGCTAGTATTCATTTAAAAAAAAAAACATTATGAATGTGAACCCTGTACGCTCCAAACGAAACCGGACACTGGCTCCTTGCGATATCACAGCTTACACAGGTGCCAACGCACCTGCGTGTTGATCGACATTCTAAGACACTATGGCGATTGCGTGTCCTTTGAAGATCGATTGCGAATTTGCGGCCCACGTTTTATCCAACCGTACGATTGGCATGGATGCTGAAGACTGCGACAGATTCACCGCCCGTCAGGAAGGTCCAAATAAACTATAAGGTCTCTGACTTTGCTTCCGCCAGTGGCGTGCAATCCATGTAGGCAAAGAGGCGGAGCCGAGCCCAGCTAATTTCTTAAGAGGTAGCAACGTTTTTTGTGATAAAATTATTTTGCATTTTGTACCTACTGTCTACCAAAGATGAAAACCCCTTGCACACCGCTGTTGTCTACCAAGTTTATTTTACCCAGTGGCAGAGTTCGACAACAAGTAAAAGAATAGTTTTGTATACTAAAGTATTAATACCCCCTTTAAGATGGAGGGCAGATCTGTTGTGTTGCAGGGAGTCGATGAATGCAGGTGGCTCAGGAACGAACTTTGTGGCGATCTTTGGGGTAGGCCCAAGTACAGCAGTGGACTTGTGATAGGCTGAAATGATGACTTAAGTATTGAGAGTACTGTAAAAGAAATTCAAACCACATACTAAATAGAAGAAAAATATTTAAATGGGTATTTTGATGTTCACCGACACACTCATCGAAACCTAGTAGTACTTTGTTACGATTTGAAGTACAAATGTTAACATTTCAATTATTAATAACTAATTTTATTTCTATCCTTAGTACGGAACCCGCACGGCTCCAGTCCCACTCGCGCATAACCGTCCCAAACATGTGACACTCGCGCTCTTGCCACTACAGCCAGAAGCAGCGACGAACGTTACCATGTGACTTATTAACATAATTATCACGGCTCCTCTAAAGGTTTACGTTACGTACAAGTGGTCTTGCTTGTTCAGCCGTTAACATTTCATTGTTAGCCACATTCAACTGTGTATCTTTGGTTTTTTTTTATAGAAAAGGCGGCAAATGGGCAAGCGGCTCACCTGATGGCAAGTGATTACCGTCATCCACGTACATCTCCATCTGCAACACCGGAGGTGCTACAAGAGGCGTTGCCGCCCTTTAACTGTATTTGGGAGATGGGAGGGAGCATGAGGATGGGGATGGGGAGGGGAAATGGGCCACCGTTTACATCACTCGCCGAACGAAACGCAAAAGCACCTTCTGTTGAACATAGACATTCAGAGAATGCGCCAACACAAATTGAATGCGATTTTTTTTAAGAAATGCCCGTACGCTCAGGCAGTCGGGTTAATGGCCGCCGTCATAGACACTCAACATTACTCTGTGGTCTGCGGGATTTAGGATCGATTTACCATCAGCCGGTTGCCAGTCTAATCTGCTATTCAGCAGGGTGCACCGAGGGTAAGGTTTAACTAAACCCTCTTACACCCTAGAGTTCAATTTATAATTTCAAATTTCAATATAGAAAGAAAGAAAGAAAGTACTTTATTCATTGCCACAACTCACGTAACACATAATGAAAACTTAATGAACATAACAAAAAAAAAACAAATTATTGAGTTGCAGCAACAAAACGGCCTCCGACTCAGCGTAGTGCTTTAGCAATGCTTAATATTAAACCACAACTACAGCGCTGCTATTCTGTCGGAACCCTGTTTTTTTTTTCGTCGGTCGTTTCGTTATTCTGTTCACCGCAGCTAACTTGAACAGAAATGAGTAATCAATTTGTGTCACACATTCCTGACCGATACCTCCTCCGGTAGTCAGCAATAAAAAGCGTTTCACTTATGCAATTCAACGTCTGCGGAAGAAGATCCCTAAGACCCTACACGTGTCATTACACAAGAATATCGACTGTTTCCAACACGTCAAGACATAATGCAGTATGACACTGGGAGACAGAGGACGGACGCAAGGCAATGTCTACCCGACGCCAAATCTAATAATCGTGTGCAAGCATTCGAAGCCAGAGCCCACTGGTCTGCAAGCAGGTGAGCCTGCCGCTGAGCCATCATTTCAGCCTACCACAAGTCCACTACTGAATATAGATTGCCACAAAGCTCGGTCCCGAGCCACCTGCATCCATCGACTTCCCGCAACAGTGCGCAGGTCGTCAATCCATCTTCTGGGGGTCGTCCTACACTGCGTTTCCCTGTACGCGGCTGCCACTCGAGAGTGGCCGACCCGTTGCCACCTCAGCTTGCTGATCCTTACGGCTATGTCGGTTACCTTAGACCAGCTTAGGTTACCCGCTGAGCGATCGATAGATTTTTTTTTTTTTTTAGTTATAATGTTGCATCATTTATATATAATGGGACAAAGGATTGTTTTGTATAGAACAGTAACCACTTGCTGGGAAATCAGTGAGCACATGTTCTTGTTGTTCACATTGTGTTCGACGTGGGCGGGGTTCATTATAATCTGTGTGGTTCCTGTGTCAACCCACAACAGATGCAGACGGGGCAGCCGTACGATCTCGTATTTTAATATGTTTACATACAACTATACAGGGGGTTTTGCATCGTCAGCACGCCCAACGTCTGGATGTTAGCTTTGAATGCATCTATTCCAGTCAGTCAATTTTTTTTTACCAGTACTTCAAACTATATAAAATCGATAATTCTTTATAAAATTAATCTAAAATTATAATGTTTTTCGTGAAAGTCTTTTTTTAAACGTTCGTTTTTCTTCTACGGGACCCCCTATAACAGTATGCAGAAAAAAAAAACATTTTGATAAGGAAAACATAACTTACAATAATTTCTAACCAACAAACAAAAGTTTGATTGAAACTGTATGGGATGGGATTTTTTGTGTAGTGTGAAAAGTGCAGAATAATGTTAGGTACATTGAAAAAAAACTTTAAGCATCGTTCATTACGTTTGAAATACTATAATTGCACACTAAGTACTATATTTTGCTTAAATTAAATCTCTCCCAATTGTTTTTGGATTCAGTTCAGTTTCAAACACGAACAAAAACTATCTGTAAAAGTGCAAATCGACCACACACGTGTCATCATCAGCTCCAGGGCCATCGTTCGTCTCTATAATATTCGCAGCAGCGCGGCGGCCTACCGTCCGACACCCGACCGAATCGGAAGCGGGCCAGCGCCGTGCAACAGCTGGCATCGGACTAGTCGCTATGGCTCGCTCTCGCGTTGCGTCCTCCAGCATCAGAGCCGCTGCGAGTGGACCGCGCGATCCAAGGTGACGCCGCTCTCCTGCAGCGCGCGCTGGTACAGATTCACGGTCACTGCATGCTGCGACACAGGACAGTGATATCATTTAATATACTTTTATATCACCGCACCTGCTATTTTATCGTTCGTCTCAATGCCGTTGTTCCGCATAATGGGTTTGTCCCTTCACGTATCATAGCTTTGAAACTATTCGCAATTCTATAACTATGTGACATGTCAGGACCGTTGACACTTAAAGGTTTACCGTACTGTCGCTTTGATTAATTAAGACAACGTATTATATTATCGTTTCGTTTATATGTATATATTATATGTGTAGATTATTAATAAAGTAATCGGTAAAAACTATTGGTGAATTATAAGTGAAATGTCAAAACAGAAGATACCTAAGGAGGTTTATCTCCGTCAAAGGAACCTCATTATGAAACGGTGGTCGATTCTAACGTAACAAAGTTTGACCAAACAATATTTAATTTTCTTATGTCGAAAAACAAAGATTTTTTATTCCTATGCATTACAATGTGGTGAGTTCAAACAGTCAAACACCGTAGAAGCTTATACTAAATCGGTATGAGAAGCCCGAAGCTGAATACCCAGTCTTCTAATATAATACAATGTGCGCAAGAACTACGTAACGGTGTAATTATACCCGCGAGCTTAGCGTAGCATAGGCGCAAGCTTAGCCGTTGGGGTAGGTCGATATAACAGAGCGAGCTTTCGCACTGTTCGCCTCTTCAGGAAATAAAATGAGACGGGTGGCGAGCGTCGTCGCCGGGTTTTTCCCGGAGACTACCAGGGGACTACCGAGGCCTTTCCTTTAGTCGCTTCTGCATACTAAGGAATGTAGAGGGTGGCAGAATGTTACTCTATTGTTATGCGACGAATTAAGCCTAATACAACATTCGCACGCAGTGTTGCTCGCTGCGCTGCAGCGGAACGTTTGTCCGCGTGTAGACGCATTCGTTGCGTTCACGATAATAATGTGCCGACAGGACGCGGCGGCGGGGAAAGTGAAGGTGAAGGTCGACCGGCGGCCGAGCGGTACCGCACCGCTAGGGTTGCCACAAATATTTTAACAAATATTTAAATAAAATTATTTTTATTTCATACGTAATTATTTTTGTGTATTCGATTACTACTACTACTACTACATCAGCCTATTTTACTCCACCACTGAGCATAGGCCTCTCCAAGAAATCGCCTGAAAACGCTGGCATGCATTTCTTGGAAGGTATGCCCACATTCACGAAGCTGGGGAAGCGGGTTGGCGAGTACACTGCCGGTAGGGTTTGGGTCACTCGGTCGTCAGAGCCTCGTGTATCAAGGGCGGGTAAGGTTGGCACAATTATTTTTTTTTGGTAATTTTGTAATGCTTCTTCACATCCAAATTAACTAATGCTCCTTTTCAAACATCTCACCTGTATACACCACAAAAATAATTACGTGAATGCTGTGCCCTGAAAGAATGAAATAACTCCTAATTATTATTATTTTTTCCCAATTCAACATGCGATGCCATTAACGACCAATCGTTTTCTTTTTAAATCTTTGTATTCATATAATTTTTTTCGTATTTCGCGAGTATTTTAAAGTAAGCGAATGAATTACTTGGACTCGTTAGAGAACATTTTTATAACATACTTTCATTCACGGATAATTTCGCTATAACACTTTACGTATCCAACAGTGACAATTATATTCAAGTGAAATAAATTACGGACAGGCCAGAATGCGTGGCAGCCCTACACACCGCCCGCAGCGTTCAGTGGCGCAATCGTCTAGTTTTACTGTATTGGATAATATAGCTAAGATAATAATAAGCTAACCGTAAGTACTGTAAGTATATAATTCCACATCTTTCTTCATCCATAATCCCTAATCCGACAGCACGAATCGACTTTAAAGCAATAAACTTCGATGTACATGTAAAATAAAGTAAAGTAGCAGACTGTAAGTGCCCACAGCTGGGCAAAGGCCTCCTTCTCAATTTTTTTTAGGGGTTTTGAGAGGGTTGTTCATGTAAAACGTAATATTGAAGTAGCAACCTGAGGTCTCCGCTTCATTCCTGAAAGGGCTTTAGAGATCGAAAGGAGTGCGAGCTAGTGGACTTCACTTGTCTTTAAAATATTATTTATCCTCAGTGTTCTACAACGTCCAGCACTTGCTGTATTCGGCACATAAAATTGTAATTAACATTTTTGTGGCGCTGGCATCGGGGTTTAAGCACAGGTCACTCACGTATTCTTGAACTTAAAGAAGCCCCGATCCCGAACTTCCACGGCGCAACAAGAGCAATGCAAACGTACGTAAAACTCTTCGTACGTACTCGTCGTTCACGTCTTCTAAGAAATTTGTCTGCACTAAACATATTCTAACGGCCCATATTCAGAATAATAATGTTGGAAAAGTAAACAACCATAAATAACCAAGTATTTTAAATAAATACTCTTTGATATCTACTCATTGCAGCTTGTTTGAAAAAATTACAAAAAAAAGAGGATAGGTACCGAGTTTCTTTCGCCGGTTTCTTCTTCGTCGTTGACGGAGGAGAAAAATGACGTTCGTCAAGTGAAATGTATGTTTCTTATGTTGAATAAATGATTTTATATAATTTGATTTGCATATTATTTTACTCAATTTGTGTGCTGTACGCCCTAAATAGATATTTTTCAATCTCGTTAGTACTCTATTATTTTAGCCTGAATACATCCAGGTTAAAACGGCTCTGAGCCGTGGTAGTCTAGTTGTCAGGGCTCTCGCTTTAGTTTCATAGAGCACGAGTGACTAGGTTTCAATCCCCGGGTGCCGGCACCACTAAAAATTGTAATAGCAATTTTAAGTGCTGGATTTACCACGTGCTCGGCGGTGAAAGAAAACATCGTGAGGAAACCTACATATCTGAGAAATAATAAAAAAATATATATATTATATCGAGGATATGTGAAACCCGCAATGGAACAGCGTGGCGGGCAATTTCCGGCTCCTACACCCTATAAGATATTTGAGAAGGAAGCCTTTGCCCAGCAATGGGCACTTATAGGCTGCTACTTTACCTTTTTTTTACATCCAGGTTACAGGCCTCTTCTGCTCAAACCCCCTACCGAATTTTAAACATGCGATTTGCACCATAGTAGAAATAAATTTTAAGTTCTCTCCTACATTGCTCCCCGCCTGCGCTACACCGCGCCGCCTGTGAAGAGTGAACTTGGCACTCCTAACAATAGATAGCGTTACGTGACGTTACGCATGCGCTCGAAATCCGGACCCGTGGCGTGCGAACACTTTTTCTTCAACTGCTCACAGTCAACAGACCCTGACAATAACTTAAACAGACATCAAAATCGAGGTTAAGCACTATCTATAAAACAAAATGTCGTCAACATTAGCACAACCCACTGTACAACTGCCTGATGATGAAGATATCGTGTATTCGATTCTTCTCCAACATAGATTTTTATTTATTTAACTGTTATTTTTATTTATAATAGCTAGCTGTGCTCAAAGGGGCCGGCTCAACCGGGCCTCGCAGAATGACGTCGTGAAGTAGAGGCATCTTGTGTTGTTGCGTTTCGTTCGGTGAATGTGGTAATCGGAGACCCTTCAATATATTCTTAAAGGCGGCCCGCGCACCTGCAACTCTTTTGGTGTTGCAGACGTACATGGGGACGGTAATCCCTAACCATCTAGTGAGTTTGTCCAATTCCCATAATAAAAAAAACGGCATAAGAATATAATGCTGTCCGCTTTCTTCCCGTGTTTGTCATAAGAGTTTCCCGAAGAGATCCCGGGGACAAGTCTCGCCTTTCAACCCGTCACGTTACATATCCCGGGGTGGCGGAATGTGGATTGTAGAGGCCCGTTTGATTGTATTAAGCCGAGACATTAGCCGTCTTTTACGATACCAACGGAAATTCTTACGCTGACATCACACGGCCATATTTAGAAACTAGAATATTTAGCAGACCGAAACCTATCACGCCCAAAAATGATACTAGACGTATAGACGGGTAATAGGACAATACGCCCATAGTGAGACTATATGATGGGATAAGGCAAGGAGTCGAACACAAGACGCACGAGTCATAATTGTACTCGCATCACCGGAACGCGAGTCAATGTGCATTAATGAACACAACAAGCGCCATCAGACCTCGTCGAAGGGCCGGCGGCGGGCTTTTTTTTTTTATGAAAAATAGGCTTACGTTCGACCTCAATCTTGCCCGATGGAAGGATAAGATGAGGCCTAGGATAGTACACGCTTGCCTAGGTGTCTGTTCACTTTGACCTTAAAGAGGCTCCGCTGGGACGAGAGGGACTGACCAACAACAGCGCGGGTTAGAAAGAAAGAAAGTACTTTATTCATTGCCACAACTCAAGTAACACATGCGGAAAACTTAATTAACATAACAAAAAAAAAATATATAATAATATTTTGTTGAGTTGCAGCAACACAACGGTGTCCGACTCAGCGTAATGCTGTAGCAATGCTAAACCACAACTGCAGCGCCGGTGTTCTGTCGGAACCCTGTGTTTTTTTTTACCGGTTACCGTTACCGTCGCTGAGCATGCACAGAGTAGGACGCGTTAACGTCTCAACAGATTACTGGGGACACTACGCCGGCCATGCACGGTGACCGATCTGTAAACTAAATATGAATATGCTACACAAACGAACCTTGCTCCGGACATTTTCTTAATGATGGTGAAAATCGCATTGAAATACACTAAGAAGTTATAAGATAATAAGCGTCGGTGAGGCAGGTAACCGGAGGCCCACTATCTACTCAGATACCCTTGTCCTTAAAGGCCGGCAACGCACCTGCACCACCTCTGGTGTTGCAGATGTACGTGGAACTCCACATATAGGACTGTAAAAGTAGCAGCCTGTAAGTGCCCACTGCCGGGAAAGGCCTCCTTCTCAAATACCTGAAAGGGTAGGAGCCAGGAATGGTCCGCCACCTTGCTCCATTGCGGGTTGGCGGGCTTTACATATCCTCGAAATAATTATTTTTTTTACTATTTTTCCTTCACCGCCGAGCACGTGGTAAACGCAGCACTTAAAATTGCTATTAACAATTTTAGTGGTGCCAGCACCGGGGATCGAACCCGGATCACTTGCGCTCTGTGATACTAAAGTGAGCGCCCCGACCAACTAGGCTACCACGGCTCTTTATAGGACTGTACGCTACATGAATTTTGTGACACAAACAAGGGCGATGGTCGCCTACTTGCTAATGAGCTTCTCCAACATGGTTATGTACACGGTTGCCACACATACCTTAGCACTATCACTTATCATTAGACCTTATCAACATATCACATTGATAAAACCAACACTGTGTTGTAACACAACACAGACATAACCCTATGAGTTGTTTAAGATTATTGTATATTACAATTCAACATTTTTAGTTATGTGTAGTAGTTTCTCCTGTGTCGTTTCTCCATACATGAATTGCACATGGACATACACCCGGACCGGGAACGTTTATTTGTAGTCCAAACAAATACTAGTCCCTTGCGCGAATCGAATCCGCCACCCAAAGCGCCGCAGCTAAACGCTTAGCCACTGCGCCAGCGAGCCGCCTAATAACTACTATGCATGTGTTGCCTCTTGAAATAGTGGTTAAAAAATGGTACAACTGCGGCGGTTTATGCGTAAATAAAAAACCGAGGGTTGCGTACAACCTCACACTATAACTATTTTATGTATTTACCATCAAAAACGTTGTCATTCATTAATTTCGGGATGCTTAGTAACCGACTCACACTTGGCCGCTTCTTAGCATTTGATGCTTGACTATAGCTAACACATTTTCTATAAGCTCTTCGCTTCACAGCTCTTTAAAAGACGGACCGATTGACCGACTACAGGGTAGTTTAGGGTGTGGAAGCTATGTGAGCGATGCAAAATGGAAAACAATTCTCTGCCTACTATGAGTGGGTGAAGTGATTTCTTAAATATTATAGGTATACTATATAATATAGGTTCAGGTTCAATTCTCACATAGAACAAATGACGGTATGATCTACTGATAACTGTTTCTGTCTTTAAATGCTCCATGGCACAGAGGAAATCTTAGTTTAAGGAGAATCTATATTAGATAGAAAAAATAAAGTACCATGGGCAAATGGTTGAGGGTGTGGACTGCGAAAAATGGTATTCCAGGTGCAATCCCACCATTCGATTATTGTTGTAAACCACTCAAGATACAAATTTAAAGGTTTTTTTGAGTGGTTAACAGGAATATTAGTTATGTATTCTCAGCAACAGTATCAAAAAAAAAAACAAATTTGAATTAATATTGCTTTTCAACATAATCCCCATAACCTTATTGCTTTTATCACAAAGGTACAGATTAATAATTTTTAGCTTTTTCCTTGTAATCACAGCGCGATGCTTGTTTTTCTTCATCATTGTGACATCAGACTTTACAATTGTCTTTGACTAAGAATAACAAGCAAACTAATGATCACTAAATATGAAATTTTGTAATTATTCAGATGTCAATGTCAATGTCATTAACTAACTCATTAGACAAATTACCCACGTCATTAGTAAATCACCACGATACCAAGAACTCATTGAAAGCTCTCCTAGCATTGCTTTATCATCAAAAAATAGAAATTCAATAACAAGATTAAGAAAAATCCATATAACTAATAATTAGATGTAGGTAGCCCGTAACTATGACACCAGGACATCTCGCACCTCCGTCCCCTTGTGACCACAGGTGCTGTAAAGCACTCAAAACGTTTGCAACATAAAAACTAAAATTTAAATACAGTAAACTCTTTAATAAAAGTTTTTTGTGAATTTTTTGAAATTGGATAGTTTATCATCATCATTTCAGCCTATCATGTATGTATATAGTTAATACATTATAATACAAAATATTGAATACTTAATATAATAATAAATAGCAAATAGTAGAAAATTTGCAGAGTTGCATTAAAATGAACAACTCCACAGCACTGTGCTGTAACTAAAACAAGTGCCCCAATTGAGTCACACCTTGCTGTTTGTTTGTCACAAGTTATCATATTACAAATACACTGTTTGAAAGGATAGTGTCACAAAGTATTATTTAGATGTATTTTCAATTCCTGTTATACACACTACATGTTGTCCTTGTGTCAGGAGATGTTCATATCACAAATAAATCAAGGAAGTTATAAAATAAATATTGTAAATTGGTTAACACTTAATTGGTTTTTGCCAAAGATAACAATGAATTTTATAGGTACATGAACAAAAGTCATAGAAAAACAAATGACAACCAAATGGAATAGTCCTTGTATAGCAAAGGTGGGCAATGATAAGCACAACTAATGAAGTATCATTTTTTATTCATTTAGTTTCAGCAGAGTGTGGGCGCTCGTTATGGACTCTGATGAACACATGACTCATCAATATAAGATAATCCTGCTTTGTATTTCTGCACACATACATAAATTTACACACAAACAAGCAATTGATATTCAATCAGTGTCCAGTGCAACACATTCATAAATTGGGATTAATTAGAGTAGTAATTAGTAATTACATTTTTGTCTGTTAAATAATATAAAAATAACAATTTAACTTGGCTTCAAGTAATTTAGTTTATGATGGAGCACTATGTCAAATGTGAACCTGACTGAAACTGGTTACCAATGTTCGCTTTATAAGCAGTCAGTGAATAAGCCCTTATTCTACTACTGCTGAACATAGATCTCTTCCGGAATGCAACAGCAAAACCCTGCATACATTTCTTAGTATGTTTGTCCATACTCACCATGCTGGCCAAGAGGGTTGGTGAATGCAGCACCGGTACCATACCGTAATGTTGGATTTGAAAAATTTAGAGGGAGGGCTAATTACTCATTTAGTATTTACCTCAAATATATATATCAACAAATAATTTTTTGTTGGTGCTAAAGATACGTGAATATTAAACTCTATGCAAACAATGCCACAGGCTCAGTATCCTTCACAATATTGTAGGCCTCGACATTAACATTTAAAGCAAAAAGACTTATGTCAATTATTCAAGAGAAAAAATATTTTAGAAATTTCAATGCATTTCACAGTTGCACTTTAAATGATTAAGTGATCAGTTCCAATGCAGCGAGGTTACATAATGTCGGCACCACCAAGGCCACGTACGTTTACACCTCGCCTATGTCCCACTTGCATTGTTATCAGCACTTCACTGTGGACACAAAGCAACAAGAATAAACTCAACAAGTAGCTATAACTAGACAGGTATATACTTACTTTAATTCACGTCGCACATGTTCAATTACCTATATGTGAAATGCTTATTCAACGATACTAACAAACAAATAACATTGTGTCAAACCTAATCCCTAAAATTCTTAGACAATAAATTCACAGTTGCATCTGAAATATTCATTCAGATCAACCGAAATGTCGATGTAACATAATAAGTAAACAATCTGATTACAGAAACTGAAAGTGAAATGACTTACGTTTAGCAGCCTGCACAACATCCTTGACTTCTTTAATGAGACGTTTGATCTGCTGACTGGTGCGCTCGAGTTCTTTCTCGTGGCGTTGTAGATTCTCACGGAAGTGCGGACTGTCCGCCAGGCACTCAGTGAACTCCAGCGGCTGCAGCCCCACGCCCATCCTCACCCACTAGCGCTTAATTGGTCACGGCAACAAAACAACCAGCACTTTCACCGACCCCCCTGCGATGCTCCCATCTCAATGCACTACTCACAAACACGGACGGAAAATTTTAACAAGAAGGACGTATTTCCCACTTAATACACTATTTGTAAACGGGTAAAAAAATTAACACAAATATTTTGATATCAGTGCAAATGGCAATCGCGCATCGCAATCGCAATCGTTGCGAAGCTGTCACACTGACTATACCCACTCTTTCTTCTATGGTCACTTGAATGCACAAGACAGTAGACAATACAAAGTTGCCATAAATTCAGATAAAGTACCATTTATCAAATTGACATAAATATACAAATGAGTTGAAGTATATATATAAGTTATAGTGACAAGTTATAACAAGTATGCGCGTCTCCCAAACACCCCTTTGCGTTAGCGATGCTTGGACGCAGGTTATATAGGTTTCAGTGCCTAAGAATAAGTAAATACTACGTTTCATTCGGTGCACCACAACGTAAATTAATAAAATAATAAGTAAGATCAACGATTTCAGAAATTGGCCAAATGTTTGCCTAATATAGTAGTTTATAAATAGTAAAATTGGTTATGACTTTACTCTTCTCTGGCAACATTTATAGGCGGGAAAAAACAAAATGAATCTTATGTCCTGCAGTGTATGTATAGATTAAGTATTACAAATATTTGTCTTATTGTGAGCAGGTACGTCCAGAGGTAAAAGTAAAAGTAAAAGAAATCATATAAAATTAGATAAAATCCATAAATTATAGTTTCATTTAAAATGTGTAGTGTAATGTAAATAGAAGAACCATTATTCCAAAATCCAAATACACGGATTTATAATCCTATAAGAACAAGAGACTGCTGTGATGAATTAAACTTACTTTGCATAAATGTACTATGGTCAGAGGCGGCTCTTTACCGGTACCGGGGGTAGGGGGCCCGCCCCCGGACTTTCAATGAAAGTACTTACTAGAGGGCACTAGGGTAATGATTGTACAAGGGCCCTACATGGGTTTGAGACTCCTTTGACTCTATAATATTTAAATTAAAAAACGTAGTAGTGATAAAATTTGTTGCACTTGCATCTACAAAGAATACAATTAATAAATAAACCGAGCGAACCAGTTCAACTGTAATGGATTTATGCACAAAGATTTTTGCATAAAGATAATGTAAAAAAATCCATGAGAAGTATATATTTTATTCTGTATACATTGCAAATACATTACGATATTTTTGTAACATGTATGATTAAGTAGCGGCCTTGCCGCTGGAAGCGGCCCCCGAGTCCACAGGCTGCTCGGTATCATCAGACTCCTCTTCCTCAGAATCATCATCATCATCATCGTCGTCGTCATCCTCTTCCTCCGACTCGGAGCAGGAATACGAGTAATCTCCGCCCTCAGCACCACCTTCATATCCTACAGAAAGTTTAAATAAAAAAAACATTAAATTTGGGATTATCCCAATATCCTTTTAAATCTTATATATTATAACTTATTAACCAAATCATTTATTATTGTGTTGTAACTAAAAGTGGGACACTGACTTTTATTTTACTTTAATTTTCAACTTTTAGTGCAAGCTGGAAATGTTAGATTCAAATGAATTTTGTTATTTTTTGTATGTCTTGTGGTTTGATGTATAATAATATGTGTTATGCCGCAACTACTTGTCATTCACAACTAAATTTGTACAGTAATTAGAAACTTTTATCTCTGCATCACCCTAAGGTAGACTGACAGAGAAAGTATTAGGCATTAAGTCCACCTGGATACAACACTATATATGAAGTTTGATAAATAAATAAAATTCAATTGTATGCTAGAAATTGTTGATTTTCTTTCATCAGTCCGTCCAACAAGTCTTCGGTAAAAGTTGACTATCTTTTTGCTGTTGATACGCTTGAATAAGTTTACAGGCTTGATTTGATTTATGTCCGAAAATTGTATTGTGTTATTGTGTTGTATATTTTCACTTTGATATTGGCATATAGTTAAAACCTGTTGTCATACATGGCTCCGCGCCCAAAGAAAAAATAATTGCACATACAAACTAGATACCTTTCTTAGTTTTCAAGTTACACTCTATGCATGCGAATAGAAGTCAGGATTGTAGCGTTCCAACAGTAATAGCGTGTGGTATGGTAAGACAGTAAAAACCTGCTAAAAAAACAATTCTGAACGGATTCGACAAAAAACATACATACATAAATGCGTAACTGTTTTGTGTATTTATAAAGTTTTGTTATAAACATCATGCTCCAGCTCTCCTCTGTTTTTAAAATGTTTCCGTAAGGTAGAACTGGTAACTGACGCTCAGCATCCGTTTGATGTTTTATTAGCAACATTTCATCGAAAACTTTCAGTATATTAACTTTTTATTGAAGTAATTATGATTAATGCTTGATTGTAATTATTTAACATACCGGTACGTAAAGAATAAATTTAAAATTGGCGGTAGGACCGTGACAAAATGAATAAACACTTGCTTGCAGGGACTGATGTAAAATGGCGTTTTAAGCGGGAAATCGTATAGAGTGACTTTTACTGTATTTGTTAAATGAGATATTCTAAAAGTTGTGGCAGCAGTGTGGATGCGGCAGGTGTGGCAGTGTGGATGCGGCAGGCGTGGCAGTGTGAATGCAGCAGGTGTGGCAGTGTGGATGCGGCAGGTGTGGCAGTGTGGATGCGGCAGGCGTGGCAGTGTGGATGCGGCAGGCGTGGCAGTGTGGATTCAGCAGGTGTGGCAGTGTGGATTCAGCAGGTGTGGCAGTGTGGATGCAGCAGGTGTGGCAGTGTGGATGCAGCAGGTGTGGCAGTGTGGATGCAGCAGGTGTGCCAACTGACCGGTGTATCCTCCGGCCGAGTAGTCGTCGTCGTCGGCCAGCGCGGCGCCCTGCCGCCCGTAGCGGTGCGAGCGAGCTGAAATTATACAATTCTTAATATGTTATTCTGACAATGATTGTAACATTACAGGTTATTAGTAACACAAGAGGCGTCGGATTACTGAAACTAGTAAATACCTGAGTATGTTTAACTACACTGATAACACCTTTAACAATGAAATAAGACTTCTTCATTATTAGAGATAAGAAAGATAATTTCGTTTGTCAAATCTCAACAGGCATGTTGAGCTAGACTATGCATACCCGCTGGACATGCTGAGCTTTGCAGTGGATAGTCGCTGAACAGACATTCTGAGGTCTATTGTGGTTACTCACTGGACATGCTGAGCTCGCCGGTGAGCAGCAGCGCGAAGCCGCAGCGCGGGCAGGGCGGGGCGGCGCGCCGGTCGAGCTTGGAGCCGCGGCGCCGCACGTGTTCGTCGCAGAAGCAGGTTTTGCAGCGCAGGCACGAATACTGTCCCAAACGGTTGCACGACTGACCTGATGGATAAAGTTTATATCACTTGACTGTTAAATATGCGCTTTTACATGTCCTCAAAATACTTTTTAATAATTTACTAAGACATTTTTATAGATCATCTGCTAATAATTATAGTAAATCCTTCTCTGCCGAGGAGTCTTCTAGGTAGTTTCCACACTCTTACCCATTTCTACCAAACAGTAGTGTTACAACTGTTGTGTTTCAGATTGAAAGGTATAGTATAGAGAGCCAGTATAACTACAGGTTGTGACGCTTACCATCTGTCCTCTGGGATGGCAATCCATCTGTAACCATCTTTGATAGATGTTGTTTCCATGGGCTGCAATGGCCACTTACCATCTAGTGGACTGTCAGCTCGTTTTTCATCCCATGCCAATGTAAAAGATCCATACATGTTATGGTTTACCATGAAAACCACCAAGTGTATTCTTGAAGGTTTACAGGCCATTAATAATGTATAATAAAATATATTAAAAATCTAACATATTAATATTGACTTACACTTGTATGTTTCTGACTCTAGCACTTGACAGGAGGCTTGGTGCTCAAATTGGTCGTCCTCGCACAAGAAGCCTTGACAGAAGCAGCACCGAAAAACGCGTCCACCATGTTCCCAAACACCTGAGCAAAAATAAAAGCTCGAATTTTTTTTACTGTAGAAATGAGTAAACAAAATATATTTATTTATTTATATTTAAAGATAGCTTGTAAGCCCAATAGCAGTTTCCATACTTTTAAAATATATATTAAAAAATTAATATGTATCTAATATATTTTGATTTGTTACAACAGTAGAAATTCTATTGACATTTGAAGAGTTATTCTCATACTGTAATGAATACTGAGACAGGTTAGGAGGTCAGTGCCTCTTCCTGGATTACCACACACACCTCGTTCACACTCGAGGCACACAGCGTCAGTGAGCGGACATGTGCAAGCGTGCGCTTGGAGACACTTACGCCCGTGGCACACCCACGCCTCACAAAAGTCACAGATCGCACCCTGAAAACAATTAGTTATATTTAAAGGATGTTTGTGAGGAGCTTAGCACTATGCTCAATGACCTCAATAGTGTCTCCCAACAGGTTGGTCTTAATAAATAAACATGGACAAGAAGTTCATGTCAAACATCCATGTCACCAATATCGGTTGTTGTTGGGAACAATAGGCTCGAAGTTGTAGACGAGTACGTATACCTGTGACAAATTGTCCGATTAGGTAAGTCCAACTTCGACTCAGAGGTCAATCGCCAAATCCAACTCTACTACGTCATATCTTCTCATCGAGTATATCGCAAAACCTCAAGAGTAAAGTATACAACCAGTGCATGTTGCCAGTGATGACATATGGTACCAAAACATGTTCCTTCACAGCAGGCCGGATGAGGAAGCTCAAAGTTGCTCAGTGTGCTATGGAAAGGGCTATACTCGGAGTTTCTCTGTGTGATAGAGTCTGCAATGATAATATCCGCAGCAGAACTAGGGTAACCGACATAGTCGCAGCGATCAGCAAGCTGAAGTGGCAATAGGACGGCCACATAGCTTGCAGAACCGACACCCTTTGGGGGAAAAAAAGTTCTCGAGTGGCAGCCACATACAGGCAAACGCATTGGGACGACCCCCCACAAGATGGATTGACGACCTGCGCAATGTTGCGGGAAGCCGATGGATGCAGGTGGCTCAGGACCAAGCTTATGGCAATCTTTGAGGGAGGCCTATGTTAGATATTATGAAAATTTTATGTAACAATCTTACATAAGACAAATCATGCCCTGTCCAACTCTCTCAAAAGTGTCTTACATAATAAACAATCAGCCACTTATTGCCGTGTTAAAAGCTTAGGTAAAAATTTAAGAATTCATTGGTTAATACAAGTTTTCCTCTGATCCTTATGACCTTGATCCTCGTAATTTATTTTAGCAAGATGATCAGAATATTGCATTTGCATTATGATGTTCATTCCCAGACTCAAAGTTTTTGATTAATTTGCGTTAACTGAACATACCACCATTCCAAGTCCAGTAGTGTAGACTCCTGGGTGACGTACAACACAATCTCCAGACTTTAACATGCACTTGACTTTCCCACAATGTGCACACACTGGGAGCCGTTGTAAAGCCTGGCAGAAGTAACAGAATGCACGACTCTTCTGTTTCCTATTAATCAAACATATAACCATTACATATGATGCAAAACAAATGAGGGCACAGAGGCACCGGGACATGCTGACTAGTGAATTTTATGACAAATTGAAAATTTGCATCAGAACCAACAAATTGAAACAAATTGGATTTACTGTAGGATGTATGTTTTTAATTTCATTATCTTCCATACATTATAGCTAATACAGTAGATTTCCTTAACACGTAATATCTATATTCAGGGAGCTAATTCTGTCATTTTGTAATAAATACATAACGTAAATAATTTCATGTGAAATATAAGACTTTTTATGAATTTTTGTATTTACTCGAACACTACACATTTGAAATGAAACTATTATTTACGAATTTTATCGCGATTAATTTAGTTTTAATATTCTGACGCTTTACAGCAATTGTGGTCACAGGGGGACTGAGATGTCAGATGTTCAAATCTCATAGTTAACTCGGTCTGCCTTCAGCTGTTGATTATTAATTTTGGTCTGATCTACACAGAATGTGCTGACAGTATCTGGACGTCTAAAACCTAAGTCCCCCCGTGACCACGGTTGCTGAAAAGCACTCGAAACGGTGGGAATATAAAAACAAAAATAATCGTTTCATTTCAAATTAGATTATTTACTTCTGGCATTTATCACATTCCATCGGCATGTTGCAAGGGTGCTGTGCTATGTCTACGTGTTCCCTTGCATTCCGAATTTCTTTCTGTCGCTGTTTCTGTTTCTCTGCTTTCTTCCTCTGTCCAGTTTTTTTCTTAGGCATTTTATATTTATGTGAATTTATAAAAGTTTGGGGAAATTAGTTACAGAGCAATGTAACTTTAATATAACTGTTTCCAAATAAAAAATTAACCCGATCAAACCCGATTAACCCTGATTTGAACAATGACATTGACGGCTACAGTACAGAACACAGAAGATTAATATACAGAGTATCTTTCATAAAATATTAAAACAATGATACTACCACAGACTACAGAACTATAGATACACAGCTTGTGAGTCTTCTGTACGCGCCTAAACCCGTTAGTGACAGCGCTGGGTAACTACTCACCAGCATGCGAAATCCCACCTGTTAAAAGCCACAGCCCAAAAATGTCATCTTTGACTATGATGAAAAATAACCCGTGTTAATAATACAATCGAGGTCACTTTCCCCGTACACATTACACAACACGTAGCGCAAAGTACCCTCTCTTAGCGCGTTTCGCCCCGATTCACGGCCTACACGAGATTTATTCATGCACAAGGCCGTTTGATACCTAACCGAGTTCACATACCTCCATATGGGGGGCCCTAGGGTTGGCGCGAGTCCCCCTCTAGTTGTCGGAAGTCTTTTGTTAACCGTGATCAGAGCATAGCACAGCAGCAGTCAGCGTTGTTTGGGGTCAAATAAGTCGTTGCTGTTCAAAATTTTCTTTCACTCATGATCCTCCTGCTCGCGAGTCTTACCGCCGAAGCTGTAAAGGTCGCCGGGCCTACAGCGTATTTTATCTAAACCGTAGATAGGTACTAGTGTAACAAACTAACTGCTAATCTTAATTATCGAATAAGCTATCTATGGACCGTCCAAGAGAGGTTGGGAACCGCTCTGGTATTGCTGGTAACCACCCCGCTTGTATGTGCCTAAAATATTTTTCTTACAACGTATCTTGCAAAGCCAAACTTTCTAAAATAATTATGATGTCATGGTTCTTCTTCTTTTTCCTTTATGGCATTATCTTTTTTTTGGTAAACCACAGACAACAGACCACTTGACTTGACTTACTTTTGATAAGTCACAGTCAGAGTTTACCCTTTTTAAATTACAACACTGTTTCCGACTTACTATAATACATATATAACATATATATACAATACATAGCTTTCGACTGCTTGTCAGAAATATTTACATACTCTATATAAATATGACTGATAGCTTTGTAGCCATTGCCATAATATATTGAAAACCGCCTGAATGTTACTCTATGCTGATTGACACTGACAGATTGAATGATTGGCGTCGATACCTTCTCTACCGTTTGTTAGTTTTTGTATAAACAAAATTTGTTATGTTAATGTAATCATAATATCTTAATTCTGTACTGTAGTTTAGAGCTAAAATTTTGATTTTAAAACATATAGAAGTGTTATCATAAGGTTATTTCTCAAGTTCATTTGGATTTCGGGCTGGTGAATCATCATCCACAAAAAAATATCTTCCTTAGGATTGTGTTTAATTTAGTGCAGGTGAGGTATTTATAAATGAAAATGTTACATTACTTAGATTTAGAGAAAGGAATCTATGGCCGACGCTGCAGAATATAAATTTTTAAAAAATCTGATACAAACCGATGGTACGAAATTCTATACGCCGATAATCATACGATGCTTTGACTTTTAGTATAAAGTATTGTCGTACCGTAGAAGCGGCATGGGGTCTTGAATTATCATCCATATAAAGAAAATTCTCACCATTGAAACTGCTAAATGGTGCGACATGTTCCCGGAGAACTTTCTCTATGTACCGATGAGATGTTAATCCTCTTGCTTGTCGCCTAATATTAGCCCCAGCGATGCAGAGAAGCTCAATTTTTGCATCAAGTGAGATACCACTGCTGTATGCCACACATTCTGTATTGCAATACTGAGAAAATCTCTCTATAGGCCTTCTGTAGACCCTGCCTTGTCTATCATTGCCATGAAGACACATCCTGGACCCATCTGTGAACAGTAGTAGAGAGGAGAGACACAACTGTGTAGACCGTGAATCGGGGACCACATGTTTGCCGAATTTTGTAGGAGGAGCTATAGGTGCGTTGCTATCCTTTAGGGATATTTAGGGATGGCGAAAGAGGAGAGGTGGATGTGCTTCTCCGGTTACCTGATAAAACGAACGTAAAGCAGATCCATTAGAGGTTGAGCTGTCCAATTCGAATAGCAGCAAAAGTCGCTGCTTGGCTCTAACGAATCGTTTTTTGCCGACTTTTACCAATTAGAAATCGATAATCTCTTTTATCCCTATGAGTGGCAGGCATGAGTACTTATTGTAGAAGTTAGTGCTTATATATAATAGTTGTTCAAACAATGAGTGGTTTTAAATTCATGAAATGATATTATAAAATTGCATAAACTTATTTGCAAAACAGATATAATAGTGCAATCTATGTTTAAACAATCTCCAATGAAACATACTTAGATTCAACCAATATTGTTTTTCTGGAAAATTGATAGATGCTGGTGGCTACAGACTATATTATGTGGTGATCAAAGGGAGACATAAGTTCAGGATCCCAAAAGTAGCAGCCATATCTCTGAAATATATTTAAAAAAAGTTTTCAGATACTACTGTTAGTGTTACAATGGAGTGGTTATTTGGACACCGTATGACGCCCGACGAGATGCTGCGTAAGAACCAGCGTGCTCTGAACAAGGCCATGAGGGACTTGGACCGAGAACGCCTCAAGATGGAACAGCAAGAGAAAAAAGTTATTGCAGACATTAAAAAGTTGGCCAAGGATGGACAAATGGTAAGAAAATTATGAACTTCTTTTAAGATTATAGTAGCTATAATACCTAGATTTACACTAGTATTTATACTAGGGCATTATGTGCCCATGTGATTCTATTAACTACCCCCTAAAAAGTGTATCAGTTTTGTTCCAATATTTTTTCAAACATTGTAAATTCTAAATAAAATAAAAAAAATATGTAATAATTTAAACTTTAGTTAATTTATTCAATGATGATGATTTAAAAATTGAGTAAAATAACTTTAGTCAAGGTATGTATTAGTTATATATATGGGAATGGGGGATAAAGCGCAAGCTCACCTGATGGTAAGTGACTACTATCGCCCTCGTACTTCTCCAAAACCAGAGAAGCTGCAGATGCATTGCAGACATTTTAAGATATTTGGGAATGGGAGAGTGGATAAGCAGGGGATAGCAGCAACAAAAACCACCGCTTTGCTCTACCACATAGTGGAACACAATGGATGTTCATATTAGTATGTGCTTATGATTTAGTTATCCTTTTCAGGTGCTGCTAATAATTTCAGTGGGTATGCTAGCTTATGAGATAATAACACATTTAGAATGATATTTATTATATTAGCTACATTAAACTGTAAAAAAAATATTTGTAGTGTAATGTATCTTAATGTATTTATCTACATAACTATGGTATATTTTTCTAAGACAGGTGTTCCTATCAAGCTAGATGCAATTAAGCTACACCTGGAAGCATTGGATGCAGTGTCAAGTAGATTTGGTTTATCTGTGTGTACTTACTTTGGTTTACTGCATTGTGTGTGTACTTCTGGAACAACAATCTGCACAGTGTCCTTTGATGATAGAGAAGTGGTTAAACAATGGTGGATAGAGATGTTGATAAATTGAAATGAGAATAATTTTATAACAGGACGCTGTGAAAATAATGGCGAAGGACCTGGTCCGCACGCGGCGGTACGTGCGCAAGTTCATGCTGATGAAGGCCAACATCCAGGCAGTGTCGCTGAAGATCCAGACGCTGAAGTCGCAGAGCACGATGGCGCAGGCGATGCGCGGCGTAACGCGCGCCATGTCCTCCATGAACAGGCAACTCAACATGCCGCAGATACAGAAGATATTGCAGGTGCTCACTTGTCACTTCACAGATCCTTTTTAAAATGTGGTGCAATCTCTTAAATATATCCCATCTCTGTAGATGTCGGTAAAACTTCAACTTGTCTTGTTGAAAATCTCCTATTTGTTTCTCTTGCTTGACGTCCTAAAGAATAGTTAATTCTATTTATACGGTGGACTGCAGCATCATAATTTACAAAGTTTAAAACTTAGACTTACTTTATTACCGTTTCACGTGAAACACTTGCAGGAGTTTGAGAAACAGTCGGAGATCATGGACATGAAGGAGGAGATGATGAACGACTCCATAGACGAGGCAATGGAGGGCGACGACGATGAGGAGGAAAGGTGAGTTGCTGCAAGCATTACGTAACATATCTTTCATAGATTCTATAAACTGTCTTAAGATTGACCTAATCGAAAATGGTGATGAGGTTTAAAGGACGGGACTGCTGGCTAAACATATTTAATGATAGAATGAATTTCATGATTGGAAAACTATAATATTATATAAGTACTATGAAGTTATGTTGGTTTAGGCTAAAAACAATTGAAATTCAATTAAAAACTATTTACTGCATACAAACGATTGGGGACATGCAACAGCACCAGTATATGGAGCAGACACAGTCAAACAAAACATAACAACAAAATGTTAATCTTTAAATAGCTGTTGCAGGCAGCAAGTTTCTTGCTCCATTGGGCCGGCTCGCGCGGGGTAGTGCCTCGGCCTCGCAGAATACCGGCATGAAGAAGACGCATCTTGCGCTTCTCCATCTCGTTGAGGTAACCGGACATCCACTCCCTCCTCGTCACCCTCTCTCCCATCTCCCAGATATCCTCAGAGGCCAGCAACACACCTGCACCGCTTCTGATGTTGCAGATGTATCTGTACGACGGTAATCACTTACCATCAGGTAAGCCGCTTGCTCGTTCTCCCCCCTATCGCAAAAAAAAAATTTATATCCATCACTATGTTAACAGCAGCATTGCTTATTTATCGGGAGAGGAAGACGTAGGCGAACATTTCACGTTCAAATCGGAGACGTTCTGGAAGTCAAAAGTACTCTAGACCAACGAGCATGCATGCGAAAATCGATGAAAGTGGAAGAAGCGAAGGACGTATGTCAGGACCGTAGCAAGTGGAAGGAGATTGTCTCTGCTTACCCCGTTGGGAACAAGGCGTGAATATATACATACACTAAGGTTACTAAATTTGAGATTGATTGCAATGAACATTTTCATATCATCGATGAAACGGGAAACACAGTTCCGAACTGACACGTGAGTGTTTGTACGCAGTGGCGATCAGAACGAATGAAGTGCAGTGCACTTCGTTTACATTTATACACATCCACGACTCGGGTACAAATGTTTATATTGATCATACAAATATATGCCAATAGCTGGAATCGAAACCTTTCTCACCTTTCTATTGTTACAGCGACGCCGTGGTGTCGCAGATCCTGGACGAGCTGGGCCTACAGCTCAACGACCAGCTGTCGGGGCTCCCGCAGGCAACTGGCTCGCTGTCCGTCGCCAGTGAGTACGCAGCCGTGCACCGCGACGTGCTGCAGTAACCCAGCACCCGCATCCCGCGCGACCTTTTTTTTATTTACATGGGGAAATGCCTGACGCATACCCGCCCCCTCGGGGGCAAGGACGGGTTATGTCATGTTAGACGGCCCCTTCTCGGAAGAGAACGTCCTCTCCCACACCGCCCTGGCTAGACGCGCCGGAACACAGACGCGCCTACCTACTCGGCCTCTAAACCCACGAGGGCAACGGACCCCCCGAGTCCGCCACCCGGAGGCCATGGGGATCAGGAAGGCTGGCGCTCGTAAGCACCAGCCTTCCCGGCACCCCCGGCGGATCTGGTCTATGGCTGCGCCGCCGACCACGTTTCGGCCGCGGAGGGCAGGGAGAGCGGCTATCGTAATACCGACACTCCTCTCCCCCCGCGGCCCCACCACGGCCGCGTCAGCGGTGCAGTCCCCGCCAGAGTCGCGGAGGATAGGGAGAATGGCGAAACGCAATACCGAAACTCCTCTTCTCCCGCGACTTCTCAGCTGTGGGGGGCCAGGAGAGCGCTAAGCTAACACTCCCCCCACAATCCACCAACACGCATCCGAAGTGGGCTCACCAAGCCCACTCGGAGCGGCCACCTCGGGCCAGCCGCCCCCGCAGACAGGCTGGCCATGTAGGTACACTTCTGGACAAGTTGAAACCATTGTGATGACTTCTAGTGGAGGACCGTTTCCAAATGTAAACCTCGCCTGAATGCTATGCACCGCGGCGGACCAGCTTGCTTCAAGGCCGGCAGCGCACCTGCAGCGCCGCAGGTGTTGCAGATGTCTGTGGGCGACGGCACCGTCGGGTGAGCCGGTTGCTCGTTTCACCGCTTTTATAAAAAAAATCTTGTGATCGATTAATCGCGTACATCCTTGGAGCGTCCTCGCCGGGTCTGCCGCACATGTCCTGCATGTGGCTCCACTGAACGTTGAAGTCGGTTGATTCTCTGAAAACTTAACCGATTGCACAAACACTTTGCTTTTTATGCCTACTGTCTACTACATAGACCGCTATAATGTGTAACGCAGGCAAGCAGCCGTCGGCGGTGGCGGCGGGTGCGGGGGGCGGCGCGGCAGGGGGCGGTGCGGCGGGGGGCGGGGCGGCGCTCGGCGACGCTGACGCAGAGCTGCAGGCGCGCCTCGACAACCTGCGCCGCGAGTAGCGGGCACGCAGGCGCACCCCCTGCACTCCTCTCCCCTCTCCCTCACACACACACACACACACTCACTCACACACACTCACACACACACACACTCCACTTGCTACCGTGGCCTCCCTGCATGTTGCGCGTCACCTACTTCCGGACCGTCTGTGATTTTCGAAAATTATAATTTAAAGAAAAAAATCCGTTCAACCGAAATTCATGATGAAAACTTATGTAATATATTGTGACATTGTTATATCCCCATATATCGTTGTGTATGCCTCCAGGGATGCGTGAGCTCTGAACTACAATCGGAGAAAGAGGCAGATTTAATTAATAAATTAATATTTAAAACGCTTTTTACTACATTGGCTTTTAGCAGCCATATTATAATTAAACCTATATTTTTATAACTTCATTTAATCAAGAACCTAAGTAATTGAAACAAACGAAGCGACTATAACTAAAACAACCTCGCCTTATCTAAACAGCCTGGGAACAGTCCACTGCGCACATTGGACGCTTCTGCTCGACATCGGTCGGTTTCATTTTATTCTGGTATTTTTCGAAATGGTTTTTGCGCCACCTATCGGTAGCCGTCGATATTTTAAAGGCGTTTAACTCGGACCCCTCTTACGACAGTCACGGGACGATAGGCGCTGTCTAACCTATCGTCCCGTGCTGTACAACCTATCTTATTGTTATTTCTAATTTGTTATAATATGACAGGGCTGGTTGCATTTCTTTGAAAATCTACACTATATTTAGTTTTAAAACTATTTGTACAGAGACAAGCGAGCCGTGGCTCTTACTGTTGTTGTTGTAAACGTTGCGCGAGATGTTTGTAAATAATAGAATATATTTATATGATGTAATACCGATGTTTTATTTACAAAGTACTACACTTTGCACCCCAATATAAACCCCCGGTGTATTTAAATCTCACCCCGGCCACCGATCCCAACTTGTTTTCAGTGAGTGAGATTTAAAATAGGCGCCTTTTACCTTTAACGGGGTCATTGCACTTGTTTTTTTATTGTGAAGAAAGGCAAGCGAGCAATAAGCTGCCGGCCTTAAAATGAGAGAGAGAGGAGGATGTGGGGAGGGGGCTAGGGTTGCCGGTAAATTGCGCGGGCCGGCCCATTCGAAGAGCAGCAAAAGCGATTGTTTGGCTCTGCCATGTACAAAATTTCTTGTTAAATTTGACTTTTTTTTTTCTTTACACCTGCTCTGGCACTGGAGAAACGTATCCGTTCTTTGTACGCACTCTCGTCAATTCTACGCCTTTTTTTAAAAAAAAAAACTAAGGTAACCATTGAGCTTCGGCTTCTGGACGCCTGCAAAAACAACTTCAATCGGAGAAAGTTACAGACGCGTGACGTCGCCCTTCTGGACTAAGATGGAATGTCCCCACAGCCTGTAACTAAACTGGCTCTCTATGCTCTTGAAGCCGGAACACGACAGTGGTTGCAGCAGTGGTAGCGGCTGGAATGGTGGTAAGATGATGGTACCCTGGCTCTACCCACACGAGGAAGAAAATGATATCTACCACTTAGAATATAATATAGCTATAATTTAATATAATGGGTTAGGGTGCGGACTACGAAACATGACGTCGAAAGTTCGACTTTTGACTATTGTTGTGAACCACTCCAGATACGAGCTGTAATGCTTAGTTGGAGGGTTAACAGGAATATTAGTAATATGAGTTAATAAATAGCATTGCTAGTATTCTTTAAAAAAAAACCTTTTGACAACTTATTCCACTGAACACAGCATGAAAACATATGACGGTCAAAACTGAAACATAATTGATATTTTGTATTTTTGAAATGAGGCGTATGACATCGGGTTGTCTAACACTACACTACTAGTTTTCGTGTAAAAACTACCAGCAACTATGTTTCTAACATGAATTTTGTACTAGTGTTGTCTGTAGTTATAAGATTACATAACACCTTTGGTATAATCTTTGGTTGAGATGCCCGATGAAGGCAATGACAGATCACATCTGTGAATTCATTTGACTACAACCAGCCTTTGGGTCTTAACCAAGTGATGGGTCATTTCAGTCTCTG
This sequence comes from Bhutanitis thaidina, assembly GCA_029286595.1. NCBI lineage: Eukaryota > Metazoa > Arthropoda > Insecta > Lepidoptera > Papilionidae > Bhutanitis > Bhutanitis thaidina. The sequence continues at coordinate 221,478 of JAGSMS010000020.1, read as the reverse complement.
ACGCAGGGGTCTCTAGAGGGACTTGAAACAAATATATTAATGTACTGAATAATGTTTTATTGTTCAAAATGCATATTAAAACCTTGCTTTTATTATCGCCATCAATTCTTCTGCGCAGTTGTTTCTGGTTACCCGAACTAATAAACTCCTCACACGTCATCGACGAATATAAACAAACGCAATAACGAAGAAGAATATAAGCACTCTTTTTTGTCACGCATAGGGGTCCGGTTAACGTCCATGATATTTAAAAGATTTTCCCTAAAGGCGCCTAGGAGAGAAATAGGAGGAAGGGGAGGGGGGGGGGGGTTAGGCCGATACCACACGGCAATTGTATGAGAATGTAAAATATGAAATAAATATATATATAATAATAAATATACAGAGATCGATACATTTATTTCCAAAAATACACTGCTGCAGCAAGTAAAAAGAAAACGTGGTAATAAAACAACTTCCACGTAACAACACTGAATACAGAGTCTAAAAGATAGAATCTACTCTATGTATAGTGTCTACACATCGTCTAGTCTACACACTGAAGAGCTGTGCTATATTTTGTCATAATCCATCACCGATGCCTATTTCACGCTAGGACGGGACAGGAGGCAGCCGCATGTGCCGGTGCCCAACGACATAAACGCTGTTTCCGAGACAGTACAGTGCCGTCGGAACAGTTAATACGGACAGGAGAACGGACTCTCCATCGTGGCAATTCCGTCTCTCGTCTGTACTGACACGGAAATAAACGCGCGGGCAGTGTAGACGAGGCGCGACAGAGACTCGGCAATCATGCAATGCCTTTCTTTTAAAGTTATTGGTATTATTTGTATCAATTAAGGAGTTATATAAGCAAAGTGATAGGTCCTGAATTGTCAATTGCTATACTGATACTGTTCCGAAAATACTTAGTTATCTCTTCGTTGCTGCCTCGCTATCCTGTCCCCGTGAGAGAAGCAGGCGTATAACAACTACGTACAGAAACGTGCGGAACCTAAACCTTAAAGGGTTAGGTTGTACTCCGTGATCGGCGGAGCGAAAACGTCGGGCGGGTAAACATTTGATGCATACTCGTATCGTTAATTTTATAACACAATGTAAATTGAAGGCCCGGAGTTGATTTCCGGTTCTTCTCTAATAAGGTTTATTTCGAAAAGATGTAATTTTAACGTACATGAACCGTCGTAAGTATTAAAATTAGTGTAAATAGAATAAAAAAAAGTTTCGATTTTGTCTATTCAATTAATATTTCATCATTCATTGTTTCAAAGTTGTTACAGAGTTCGAGAATTATTGCCCATTAAACATTGACAAAACAATAACATTTATTATAATAACATAACTACAGGCGTTTTAACCGCTATGAGTATCGCTCCGCCTGTCACAGTGCAGCCACGACGCGACAATTTTGCTGAGATGTTCAATCTACTTATAATACTTACATTAAAATGTAACACATAAATTTAAGTTGAGATATGTCTGTCTACACTGATCTACGTTAACCTAGAAATTAACATCCATCACAGCTTCCATCAGTTCGGTCCAAGCTTTCAAAAACTTGACTCTCCAGTTTATATTTATTTCATGACACGCCAATACCTTTTAACGTTTTAATAATCGAATAAAACAGATCTATAATTATCAAAAACTACATAACATCTGATACAGCAATAAGATGTATAAAGAACGGTTGTGATTCAGATGAGAGAAATCATTCTTCACATTCATAGTTTTGTTACACTCACATACGCTCGCGCCTCACTCTCACGCTCAACTGTTCGATCAAAACAATGAACGCAAGTCGCGGTGACTTGCGTTCATTTTTTAAAATATGTTTTTTCCTCTAAAACTAAACTGGAAGAAATTATTTTATATTACATATTATCCCTTTAAGGAATTGGAAGAAATTTGATACAGCTGGAACACAAAGTTCAGTGCAGTCATATCTACAGTTTTGGAAGAGGGACTAAACTTTGACAATTTTTCATAAAAATTACATTTAAACCCACCGAGAAAAAGTCTATATCCGCGCCGGGAGGCTTACTTCACACTAGCTAAGAGCGGAGAGACTTAACATATTTTTAACTAAAACATAACTAGGTGCTGGTTTCGGTGACGCTTACCCGGGAGTAGCGTTCAGGCGAGCTCGGGAACAGAGCCCCGTCTTGCACGGCCACCCGGGGATGCCAACTCGTCGAAACATCGTCGTGTGGGAATGCTGTCCCATCAATATCTCATGACGTGATCCCCGGGTGGTGGTGACCCCGGTGGTCTCGTAACTAACTTGCTTATGACGCAGTCCTGATTGCTTCTGACCCAAAACCCAGGATTCAGTTCTAGTTTTAACGTTATTTTATAAGAAAAACAGAAAAAAGACGGCTCGATGGTGTAGTGGCCAAGCGTTTGTCTGCGGCGCCGTGGGCACTATAATGTCCGCACGAACATCTCCGACATTAGTCACGGTGACCAAAATCAGATCATCTTTGTCAGCACTCGTGTCCTTAAACATTTGTCGTTTCGTGCCACGATCAGTTTGTTGTATTACTTAAGTTTTAAACACGTTTCCGATTTAGGCCAAAAATCAAGAACTGTTGCAGCCGAGCGCATTCACTGAGGATATTATAAGTAAAAAAGTGTATATAGGTTACTCTACACGACACCGGACCTTCACAAATGGCACACTAACGCGTTTAACGCACACCAATAACGTTATATAGTAATGTCACACAATGTTAGATGACACGTGCGAGTAGGACGGCACGTCTCAATTATCGGTAGCGAAAAGAGACAAGTATATATATAGCCTGTCGCGATACTAATATCAAGGCTGCCTAATTCGCTAAGCTTTCAAAGTGTCAGTCGCAGAGCGCTTATAACCTATCCACACCATTTTACACTTACAATGTCATTGGCTTTGACCCATTGCTTGTACGGAGATCGGCCTTCGGATCCCAACACAAATACAATCTTTGGCACAATTATAAAGTACACGTTCATAACGCTGAATAGCAACGAAATTGATTTCTAATTAACATCAAATCACTAATAACAATGAAAATCTACATACAATATACATTTATGTACATGAAGATACACAACATTCGTCAGTTGCAGAGAAGGAAACTCGGCTCCATGACGCGTAATAACTTTAAAAAATTACTTTGTAACTAATATCCACGAAAAGTGCTGACTTCCTATGCTCAGAGTAAAAAGCAAAGTAGCAGCCCGTAAATGCCCACAGCTGGATATTCGATTCGATATTCCTCTCAAATATTTTTGAGATAGATTGGAGCCGGGAACCCCCACCTCGCCGTGCAGGATGGTGGGCTTCACATGTCCAAGAAATAATATTTCTTTATTATTTCTCAGACGTCCGGGTCAAACGTCTCTTGCGCCGCCGAGCACGTGGTACAGCACTTAAAATTGCTACTAATAATTTTCCCCTTCTTCCCTTCTTCTTTCTTTCTTTCTAACCCTAGCCAGAGGTTAGGTGTACACATAAACTCACATCTAAAATTTTTTTTCCTTTTCTCGGCAAGATTCGCTCAGGGATATGGAATGTAACATATACACATACAATATGGTCCAATGCGTGAAGGAACGTCTCGGAAACGAGACATTCCTCTCCTCGTCTGTGAGTCGGCGCACGAGGGCCACGCGGCGGAGACGGCGCACGGTTCAGTGGACACGCTGCGGCTGCTCGGGATGCTGCAGCGCGCTGAGAGCGATCAGCAGTTGTCCCATGTAGTACGTGGACATCACTATGACCTGCCCCAATACAGTGGATGTTATGTATGTTAAACTGTGTGGTGTGTGTAATAAAAACTATGCGTACATAAATAAATAATTCTGTATTTATGTTAACTTGCAGTGACGTGTTGTATTTAGATGAAGTCGTAATGTTTTGTAAGTGTCTCAAGAGGTTAGTTCTAGAGTACCAGTTCTAGTTTTCAATACTGGGGGGCTAGTTGAAGAATTATTGCTTCACGGTTTGCGAACTTCATTGTGATGGCATTTGTGGTGCTTTCCACCGCCATGCAGTGTTCTCGCACACTTTGTTACATTTACTGATTTTATCAGTAGGTAGCGCACAAAGACGAGATGTGGGTTACAGCTAACTTCTCGCAATACGTCTATGCGTTTGCTAATTGCTATGCAGTTGTTACATAGAGCATGTATGGAGGTAACGCGTCGTTTCCCTGCTGCGCCCGCGCTCACCCCGCGCCCCGCGGCATGGCGCCTCGCCACCTCCATACTCTTCACGCTAGACAGGTGGGTCGTCGAGCGCAGCGCCGGTCCCTTCGCGCTGGTGGTGCCGTCATCTGTCACCAGTACGTGGGCTCGGTATAGGATAATGTCGTCGTCAGCCGATCGAGGTTCGGATAATAATATGGTATATATCCCTTGGAATCTAAATCGTTAATTCACACATATCAAATAGAAAAGTGAAACGTTTGCATCACAAGCGAAAGAATATCATCAAACCCACCTGCTTATAAGGCACGGGGCCCCCAAACAGGCTGTAGCCGAGCACGGCGTCGGAGAAGGCGAAGAGTAGGGCGCCGGCGCGCTGCGGGCCCGGAGCGGCGGCCCCGCGCCACGCCATGGTGGCCAGCAGCGCCGCGTACACGCGCACCGCCGCCTGCAGCGGGCCCGGCCGCAGCGCGCGCACGTAGCCCGCCGCCGCCAGCGCGCAGGCCGCGCCGAGCGCCGCGCGCGTCGGCCGCAGCCCGAACGCCGCCACGTACGCCACGTGCGCGCACCCGAACAGCGCCATGCCGCCCACCAGCAGCTGCGGCCACACCAGCGCCGCGTCGCCCAGCGCCGACAGCGCTAGGCCCGCGCTCACGCAGCGCGCGTACCGCCCCCTGTCGCCAGTGCGCGGGATCGGTTACTGCGGTTTCAGGTGACCTGACCTTACCTTAACAGAATACACATAGTCCACTGCAGGAATCCAATCCCGTGAAGAGAATGTGCCACAATCGCCACGTTTGACAGGCAGATTGGCGGTTGCGGTACCAGACACCTCGCACCACTTTTTAAACGTGGTAGAGCAGGGCGGCGGCTTCTGCTGCTACTCGAATAGGTCGGCCCGACCGGGGTTATATCAAATCACCATAGTACATCGATGACCGGCAACCACGGTCTGTTTGGTCAAATGAAGAGTCCGTCACGCTGCTCTGCTGCGGCTTGCCCAACTTTACATTTCCACGGTTTGCTTTTTTTATTGCCCAGTCATCCGAGTTAGCAATTTTAAAAAGGTCATGTGCATACTATGAAACTAAACCCAGCGACCCAAGGCCTGACTTTCCACCATCCTTACTTACGTTTGCCATTGTTTCAAAGAGCCCCCGTTAAAATTATTTCCGAAAGGGGTGGCCGTTGCAGAGACAAACCATTTACAAAGACAGTTTTGTGTTCTGCGACCATGCGATTATTCTTCTCTTTCTGCGATTTTTTCTTACGACTAAAGTAACAGACGAAAATGTTATAATTCATTCATCATTCTGTCCGCTCGTAAACCAGGCAAAGGTTGCGTTTTTTGTTTGTCCAAAAACTCGACAACGTCCCACCACTGCCGATAAGCTGTCTGAATCTAACTGTAAACACCCGGCACTGGGACGTGGTCACCTTCAACGTACGATCGCCGGTGACCTTAGTCATAAAAACACAACAGTCACCTTCACAACACGAGGAACGCAGAAGCGATAACACTGTAATCTGTAACCGTACAGTCACTGGCGTTAACAACAGCACCGCTTAGGGATGTTCGATGATCATCGATCTCTAAGATTAAAACATCGATATTTTGAAATGAACACATTTTGACATAATCAGAAGTTCAATCACTAATTTCAACTCACTAGCTGAGAAACAACGATCGTCGTCTGTAACCGTATAAATAAGTACCGATTTAACGAGTTCCAAAATCTTTACGTACAACCCACAAGACGGAGCGACGACCTGCGCAGTGTTGCGGGAAGTCGATGGATGCTGGTGGCTCAGGGAGCTTTGTGGCAATCTTTGGGGGACACCTATGTACAGCAGTGGACTTGTGATAGGCTGAAATAATGATAATGAAGATCTTAAACGATATCGCTACGACACACATTCTTTAATCCTAAAAATGTGTATAAAACATCGATATTGACCAGTAAAAATGTGTAAATGTCGATATTATTGTCGATGTTTTAGTAACATCGATCATACTTCTCACCGCTGCAATGTAAAGTAACAACCCTACCGACGAATTTTTCTCCACAAATACTCCACAGTACGATAAAATCTCAAGCATGTGATTCCCGATGGGATGGACAACCGTAACGATATCAATATTTGTTTAACAGAAAATTAACAAAAAACATGTTAGTATTTTTATGTTATCATAGAGTATGCTTTTAGATTACAATTTACTTCTTCTTATTTAAGCATGTTTGACACTAGCGGTCTATGGTCAGATTGGGCCAGCCATTTCAATCGCCGAAGTCCCCTCTTTGTAGCAAGGAACAGGTGGCTCGTCCTCGCCCATACCCTTTACTGATGCTGCACGCATTAGAAGAATATTTGCTGATGCATTGACATCTCGTAGCATCGGGGCCCAAGAGGGGAATATACTAACGTTTTCGCCAAATGCCAACGTCACCTGCTTGCGATGCTGTAAGCTAACTACACTAGTCAATACAGCTAAAAGAAAGATGGCGAAAAATCCATCAGAATTTGCCGAACCCAAATCCCACGGATTAGTGAATGGGGGAGCAGCATCCCTGGTGCTCACCACGCTAGCTCACTATGGGAAAAACCTCTAGAGAAATATTTGCCGGCTTTAGCTGGTGCTTCCTTCGAGAAGTTTATCTTCTGCAGTGGACTTGAAAGGCTGTTGAATGAAACACCCGCTACAGATACAGCACGCAGCATTGTTAAGTTCCACTTACCGTTCGCCGGGCGACGGCGCGGCCTTCAGCAGCACGCACAGCAGCAGGCACAGCACGGGCGCGCACTTGACGACGGCGGTGGTGACGGAGGGGCCGACCGCGCCCGCGCCTACCAGGAAGTAAACGCACACCGCCTTGAAGAACGGCACCAGCTGCCCGTGCACTCCCACGCGCCCCATCTGCACCGTACAGAGCTCCGTTAAATGATATCCTTAGTAAAGGAATCCGATGCTTCCATTTGTCAAACTCCTTTCTGAGATGGTTAGGGAATCAAAAGAATTCGAATAAAAGACCCGAGTTCGATCCCCTGCGTAGTATGTTTTAGCCCCAGGGTATTTCGTAACGTATCGTTCGCCTGAACACTAAGACAGCGACGGGCTCACCGCCTGTCACGCTACACCAAACTAAGCTCCAGTGAAAAGTGGGTTGAAGCGATTAAACCGCTGGCAACTCCAATATTGGGTATAACACGGTGGTGAGAGATTTTAATTATTTTCTTTGTGCGAAACTCTGGACATTATGTACATAATATACGTTATATGTATATAGTATACGTTTTAGTTGTAGGTACTCGCCGTGTGGTGGCGCTGGATGTAAATGTTATGTCGGCAGTGTTCTTTCCGCGGGCGCCGTCAGAGTCGACCCATGGCGAGGACCTGGACAACTTTACAAAATATCGGAACGTAACAGCACAGACCGACGACGAACCGAAGCGCTCGGGTTTGTGGTCCCCAACATGGCCGGCGTGCGCGGCGGTCGCGGCGAATCATTCCACTGAGACGGTTGATCAGAAGGTACGATTCAAAAATAGGATAGCAGACTGAGATAGCAAAAGAAAGATATTATTTCCTCTCAGATACTCATATTTGAGAAGGAGGCCTTTGCCCAGCAGTGGGCACTTCCAGGCTGCTACTTTTACGTTTTTTTTTCATATTAGATATTTAATAATTTATTTTTGCAGTTCACATATTTTTTTTATTCTTTGTTTTGCACCCGCCATCTACTTTTCACCACGACATGGGTGGACCGGTAGAGACTACCACGCGGCATTAAGTCCGCCCATTTGTAAGACTTGGCTTAAGGAAAATACTTAAGAAAGCATTCGTATTGCTCGATATCGTTTTAATAATCAAGTAAGTATTAATTAGTGTTTATATAATTAGTAAGTTTTTATAATAAAGAGACTGCGCAATATAAAAATTGATGATTGCTTCTACCACTACTATACAGGCCTGTTTTCAACCGACTTCAAACAAGAAAGAGGTTATCGATTCTAAAATATAGCCTAATATTGAATTCGAAGAAAATATTCCACTCCCAAGGGTAGGTAATTAGCGGTTGAAGTTTCATATTGGACATGACGTCGGTAGTTTTCTCTAAAATTTTGTTTTAATTCATGCATTGCCAAACTTAGGCCTCGCCAAGAAAGCACCAGTGAAAACCAGCATAAACTTCTTGGCATGTTTGCCCGCACCACGCTGAACCAGCGGGTTGGGCTCCCTATCACTAACGCGTAGGATTTGGGTCCGGAAAATTCGAACGCCAGAGCCGTTTGTTCGTTACCAGGATGCACCAGGTGCAGATGAGCTTGGCAACTGGAGAGGGGGAGACTGTACATTCCGCCATATACCGCCTTTTCTGATAACAACTATATTTTACATCATTTGAAATAATACATTTCGTGCACGTTAACAAAACCAATTATCTGTGTGTGGGTAAATTTTGAATGTCTGTATCCTCTCAGTGGGAAACGCTGAGGGTCACTGAACCTTTCCTACTATCCTTGGGCTGGCATACGAGCTGGTTTAAAGAGTTGCTTCCCTGTGTAGTGTCGTTCAGTAAGCTACCGGTTTGTGTGTTTGATCGCTATGAGATGGCTATTTGACTACTAACATTTTGGATACTATATATAACGAGTTATGTTCTTTTTTTATTACAAATGTCCCCGGTCGATGTTTTCACATTTATGGCAGCCGTATTCTATCTCCAAGTCCCACATGCGGGAAACAGCTGTAATAAGAGCAACTCGGCATCCTTTACGCCTCTCCAGGTGATTTTCAGTCGTCTATTACGCCACACACGAGAAAAAGTGGGGTGGACAGATTCTTAAACCGGTACCACAAGGCTGTGTTGTGTAAGTATGTATTTATGTCCAAACTGTCTGTAAGTACATGAAATGTCATATTTATGGAATTGTCGAGTGAAGCGATGTTGTCACGAGTAGGTGTCCAGTAGGGTGGCTATAAATACCGCGATTCGCGACCTGTCTGTAGTCCGCCCCCCGCCCGCACCGGCTGTGACGAAGTTCAATCAATGAATTGAATCCTATCCGCCTCGACGAATTTGATAGATTATAAGGGGACCATACTAAAGAGCACTTTCTATGTCCTCAGAGTGGGATTTTTTTTTAATAAAAGTACTCACAGCTTGCAATAAATGACATGGTTTTTTCCAGCCTGCAAATAATCCACTGCAGATCATAGGCCTTTCCGTTAAGGAGTATTTGCCATAATCGCCACGCTCAGCACGCGGATTGGCCATCACAGTACCTGCCACCTCGCACTTTAAACACTGCTGCTTACTTTGGTATATTTCATTTTCGTAATTAGTTATTCTTGTTATGTTGGCAGTAGGAACTCTGACACTCGTAAGAGTGAAATGAGAGAATAGCCATAAAGGCTTCCGACAGATGCTGGGGACAATCATCTCAAAAATGGTAAACCTTAACGCAGATGCATTGTCTGGTACTGTGACTGTCAATCATCCAAGAGTGGGAGATGACTATGTATAGCAGCGGTGAACTGTTTGTAGGCTGCATAGGAAGAGGAAATAATAAATAAACCTTAATATCATAGTGTTGACTGAATCAGGTTACAAAGGAAAATGTTATATTTATGTAATAATAGTGAAGACACTGGCTCCACATGGACAGATTTGTAATATATAATGTAATGATACATTAAAACCTTCCTTGTGAAATGTTTTGGTACAACTGCGTTGACACCCACACTCTTTACTGTTCAAACTCAAGCATAAAGGTACTTGCCCCGACAACTCCAAAAGAAGGAGTCTATTTAATGTAAATATCTGTACTCTTTTAGTTACGAAAAAATATCACAGATAGCAACATTTATTAATAACATTAAACCAAAAACTTTATTTCCAAAATTTTTTTTTAATTTGATATTTATCTATATAGAGAACATTCAGCATTTTCAGCCAAAAAAACTACGATAACCAAGTGTTTAGAGGATTTACATTTTCAGCTTGAGCACAAAAGTGGTGACAGGCTCACTACTGGCTACATTCTCCCAAATAAGCTCTGATGAAAATTAGGTAGAAAGGACTAAAACCTTTGACCACCCTAGTAGTGGTTATACGGTTTTGTAGGATTATATTAAACTTTTGTTAACTTGCTTCTGAACAGAGGAAACAAATTATGTATTATACTATTTCATTAAAACAATCTGTATATATAGAAAATCACTGAGAGTTTTTTACCACCAATCATGTCTTAACAATCACATTAGATAGAAGTACACATACTTTTGAACCCATGCACATAATGTCAAAAAAAATTTTTTCATATTTAAACAATTATTTCTTTCCATGATCTACATATTTAATGGTGGGTGAAGGTAGGCTGATATGCTAGTAAAACAATACAACGGTCTTCGTATAAACAACAATGAAGAAAATTTAAGTGCCTTTAATTAAAAATAACTAGAAAACATATTGTTTACATGATGTCTCAATTGAATAATCTCCGCCAACTATCACATATATAATATTAAATAATATAAAAACACAAAATATGTTAGCCTCTCTGTAGACTAAAATGGGTATATTAGATCAAAAATACTATACGATCCTAATTATTAGGTCACAAAATATTCTTACCAGGTCTCCTATGAATATCATGCTCTAAATCTAATTAATACACAATAACAACTTGGAAGTAATTATGCACGAATTAACATCAAGCTTTATGTATAACAAACGTTTCTACACAGAAAGAGTGAGACGTTTTTCTTACACCAAGTACCTTGAGTTACACAAAGACTGTACAAACACTACGGGAAAAAACTCAAACAAAACAAATGTTTGTTTTGATTTGATATTGTCATTTATCATCTTTGAAGGAAAATGCAAAATCAGTGTTTCCACTTTAGAATTCAAATTTAACGTTTGTTTTATGATTAAACAGCTTTCAGAAACAAAGTATTTGTATCACAAAAATTGATTTGTTGGAAATCCTGCCTTAGGTTTTTGATACGTACGTTTATTTCTTGATTTCGAAACAGTAGTCTTTTTTAATTTTATATTATTATGCTAAAAGACCTGGTAGCCAATGTCAAATTTGATTTAAAAAATATTTGCTTAGCAAAGACGTTGACATTTCTTACATTCAATTCACGGCATAAATTGCGCGCGAGTGTAAGTTTAAAGGGTGAACCTTTAAGAAGTAGAATTTATTTGTATTATACTTCTAAAAATGAGTAACGAGGATGTAGTTATAATGGAAGTAGACGAAGCAGAACCCAAGGTTGTAAAACCAGCTGCAGGGCCGAGTAAACCTGTTGGACTGTTGCCATGGATAGAGAAGTACAGACCGCAAACTTTTGACGATATTGTAGGCAACGAGGACACAGTTTCACGGCTAGCTGTGTTCGCCCGCACGGGTAATGCCCCAAACATAATTATAGCAGGACCACCGGGTGTGGGTAAAACAACTACGATCTTGTGCCTTGCCCGTGCGTTGCTTGGTTCTGCTTTTCGGGATGCCGTACTTGAACTCAATGCATCCAATGACCGTGGAATCGACGTCGTGCGTAACAAAATCAAGATGTTTGCGCAACAAAAGGTATAATAAGAGTTTAATATTTCTTCGATGGTATCTGTTCATTCCTTGATACTGATAAGTTTCATTTTAAACATGTTAACTTCTAAAACATAATTAAATATAAAGAAACCTATAGGGTATATGAGCAAACTTAATAAATTCTGTAATTTATATCTAGGCACATTTTGTTTAATTCATGCATTCTAGGTTCTAAAGATTGGCCAATTTTATCTCTATTAATTTGTGTTATCAGTATTATAATTTTGGAGAAGTAAATTTTTAATCAAATGTTATGATTTATAATATTAACAACTTACTTAATGACCATCTGTTTACTAAAGAGCGCTTTATAACAGGAATAAGTTTAATTAAACACATTATTAGGTGGCACACTTTTTCACTCCCTAGAAGTCCATTGGGTAGTATCACATATTGTACTTTACATATAGTAAAATAAAAGGTATTTATAAATTAATTTAATAAACACACTAAAAGTACAAAATTCTCAGAGTTAAAAATAGTCACTATTCACTATCAAAGTTACATATCTATTGGCCTAGGCAATCTATGATAGAAAAGCTCATATTCTCTTTTGTACATAATTGATCTGCCAATCTTGGTGTGGAATTTTACAAATGTATTTAAAATGACTGGTATTGGGAAGATTTTATCATGTTAAATTATTGTCTGCTGTTAGTAACATGAAACTTTGGGAATAAAAAGTAAAATTAAAAGTGTTGCAGGAAGTCAATGGATGCAGGTGGCTCAGGACCGAGCTATCTTTTTCTTTGACAATCTTTGGGGGTCTGGGGGAGGCCCATGTTTTTGTGACAGGCTGAAATGATGATAAAACAACTAGATCTTTGGTAGATCTAGGATTTTAGTTATGGTTGCAATATTAACTTGTAACTATTTTCCTTAAAAAAAAAAAACTACTTGTAACTAAGTGTATTTTTAGACAACCATAAAGGTTATGGACTATTACATTATTTTAGGTAAACAGCTTAGAAAATCATAATCTGCTGATAGCACCTTTATAAAAGTCACTGCATGTTGAAAATAAGTATAAAACTCATATTGTGAGTAAGTAGCCACCGCTGATTTTGCACCGTTAACTATGCTATCTCTTCTCCGTCAGAGGAGCCTCGTTATGAAACAATGGGAGATTGTAAATTAGACAAATGATGTTATCTTTCCTATGTTGAAGAAAAAAGAAATTTCATTTCATATTGATACAAACAAAGACAAAGTTTTCAAACATCCCAGTCCCTCCACAACCAATGGTCCTATAAAGCATCTAAAATATTGTAAATATTAAAGTAAAATTAAATAATAAATTATAATAAAATTGTGTACATAAGTAGAAAGCAGTGTTTTTATTTAAAGCAGTCTGCTAGATGTGTATTACAGCTGTGAGTGGTGCAGGTGACGCTGCCTCCCGGGCGCCACAAGATGGTGATCCTGGACGAGGCGGACAGCATGACGGAGGGCGCGCAGCAGGCGCTGCGCCGCACCATGGAGCTGTACGCGAGCACCACGCGCTTCGCCCTGGCTGCCAACAACAGCGAGCGCATCATCGAGCCCATCCAGTCGCGCTGCGCCGTGCTGCGCTACTCGCGACTCACGGATGCTCAGATACTCGCTAAGGTTTGTTCGTTCCTTCATCATCTTCATATATTCATCAACATATGAAGCAAAAGATATTGATCAAAACAGCAAAATTGGTGTAATTATAGCCCAAGCTGAAGTAAACTAAAAATAATGTAATGTAATGTGCCGGCTGACTGAAATTAGATATTACATTGTGTGCTGGTGTGGTTGTATGGAACCCAGGAGCGTAGGTGTCTGCTTCATACTTGAAATGTAACATTGTAACATGGTGTTAAAAAAAAGACTCCAGAGTTTCATAGCGGTTCTTTTCTGAGAAGGTATTGCTTGGGTGGTTAGCAACTGGTTGGTTTAGATTTGGCCATTCATAGAGAGAAAGGTAAACCCTTCCAATTGACTTCCGATTGCAGGTGATAGAGGTGTGCAAGAAGGAGGAGCTTTCGTACACGGAGGAGGGTGTGAACGCGGTGGTGTTCACGGCGCAGGGCGACCTGCGTGCCGCGCTCAACAACCTGCAGGCCACGGCGCAGGCCGGTCGCCACGTCAGCCCCGAGCAAGTGTTCCGCGTGTGCGACGAGCCGCCGCCCATGCTGGTGCGCTCCATGCTGCAGGCCTGCACCCGCCAAGATATACACGCGGCGTACAAGGTTCCCACCTCTCACATGTTGCTCACTTAATTGTTTAATATTTATGGCAAGTTTATATCAACTTCAATTAACAAAATCAATTATTATCCTATCCTGTTGTGTCTTCCCATAGGTGTTGGGAAAGTTGACTAAGGGAAGTAATAGAAAAACATCATGGTCAGATAGATTTTGACTCTCGGTTTTGGAATCAGAACAAGTCCGCCTGTGTGGATTGGGAGACTTCACATTTGTCCCTTTATCCAATACCAAAATGTAAGTGCTCCAACATCAAGTGATATTTAAAAGTTCAATTTGAACATTTCTAACTTAAAAACTTAACGAGAATGTATGACCTTTGGCGTCTCCTCATTACGTGATTGAGTTGGGGAACACTAAGCATGAAATTTGCATTTCACATGTCTTTTCTTAGTGCAGCAGGTTATGTAGTTTCCCAATATTATGTGAATAATACTTCATTCTCATACGACATTTCCAGAACGTAAATTCTATTCTGGAGAGCAAATAATTATTATTTAGAATCCATTTAATGTATATATATATATATATATATATATACAACAGATACTAACATTGTGCAGGTAATAGCAAAGCTGGTGAAACTGGGTTACGCGGCAGAGGATATCGTGAGCAACATCTTCCGCGTGTGCAAGACGTTGGACGTGACGGAGGACCTGAAGCTGGCCTTCATCCGCGAGGTGGGCACCACGCACATGCGCGTGGCCGACGGGCTCAGCTCTCCGCTGCAGCTGGCCGCGCTGCTGGCGCGCATGTGCCGCGCCGCAGCGCCGGCAAGTGTGGCCTGACCGTGCCGTAGTGTCATAGTGATGTGCAGTGACATCTAAAGCGAGTGATGAAAGTGATTCTAACCAGTGTGACACACAGTGTGACAATCATACAAAATTGAAGGATAATAATTGAGTATCATATAAAATCTGCTGTGTGAAAATGGGACAGGAGTTCTGAGGACCAAAGCTAGCGTCACTAATTAATACACTTCTTGCATGCGTTGCACGCAATTGCATGTGTCAAGAATCAATCATAGTATAACATCTATTTTTATAGTATTACCATGTTATTAAGTTGTATATTTTAAATTCAAGCATTAAATGTACTATAACAATTAGTTTTATCATTACAAATCAAGTATAAGACACAGTACAGTACATTTGAGATAAGAAGAAGTACGCTCCAATTGCATATGAGCACCAGATCTACATCGTAGTATAAAGGATAAAAAAATATCTGTACAAGCACACTACAGTAAGTAATAATGTTTGGTTGCTATGGAGCTCGAGGAGCGGTGGCTTTGACAGGTAAAAAGTAGTCAATGTCTGTCTATGATGTACCCCGGTCGAGCCCAGGCCCATTCGAGCTGCCGCTTGTCTCTGCCGCTTGTCTCTACCACGTCTCTCTGGACATTTTAAAGTATTCATTGTAATTTAGGGTATTGATATTGTAATATATTACAATAAACTTACTTTTTTTAATTTTTAGTATAAACAAAAATCTCATTATTTACATTTTAAACAATGCAAGTGTTATTGAAAGACAATATAAAGATATGACAGTAATCAACAGCGGGCTGGCACAGCGGCGCACAGCGGCGGCACAGCGGCGCACAGCGGCGGCACAGCGGCGCACAGCGGCGGCACAGCGGCGGCACAGCGGCGGCACCGGCGGCCGCGTGGCCGGCGCGAGCGGAGTGGAGGTCTCGCTGTAATGTGATCTATGCATACCTTTCATTTTATGGTGTACATTGTAATTATTGAAACAAATTAATCATTAAAAAGGATGCCTACAAAGTTTCTGTCCTCTGTTTCTTCTCCATCAGAGAAGTCTCTCAATACGAAACGGTTGTAGATTATAAAAAAAAAATTGGATTTGACAATTATCTTTCTTATGTTTGAATAATAAAGAGTATTCATCAAACGCTAAGCTGGGTATATTGTCTTCCAAGATGTTAATGCCTTGGGCACCTTGTGCTTCTGCGTTTCGTTCGGTGAGTGAGGTAACCAGAGGCCCTCTCCACTTCCCCATCCCCTTCCTAATCTTCCCTCCTATCTCCCAAATACCCTTAAAGGCCGGCAACACATCTACAGCACCGCTGGTGTTGCAGATGTACGTGGGCGACGGTAATCACTTACCATCAGGTGAACCGCTTGCTCGTTTGCCGGCTTTCCTATATAAAAAAAAAAGAGATTATCCAACAAATGTAGAACTTGCACTTAATTATGGTGAAAGAGTTATTTTTAAGGTATAGGCGGCAAACGAGCACGTGGCTTGCTTACCTGGTGATAAGTGTTTACCGACGCACATACATCTGCAACAACGGAGGAGCTGCAGGTGCAGGCCACTGCTTGTCTCTACCACCTACAAAATTTTACTTACTATTGTGGTGAGATTCTATGTGAGGGAACTCTTGATGCGTGTAGATTTACCTTCCCCTTACAATAATTTTATTTTTACAAGTATGCAGCCGGCTTGCCCCCCGGGTTGAGTATGGGCATACCTTGCCAGAAGAGTCGACCGAGTGACAAAGTCAATATTTGTGTAGTGTTCTGTACGTCCAGAGTCTCTGACACTGCATGACCCTTCCTCCGATGTTATTACAAAAGCGTTCCATCGCATACGGGAAGGTACAGGCGAGCGAGTGCCTGTTCTTAAAAGAAGGCAGCGCATCTGTAGCTCCTCTGGTGTTGTGGATGTTCGCGGGCGTCGGTGATCTCTTACCATCAGGTGAGCCGCACGCTCGTTTGCCCCCTTCTTCTATATAAAAAAAAAGCCTGGGTCCCCGCGTACTCTTACGGCACTATAATATCTCCTGCGCAGTTGACAACCGCTGATAGTATTCGGAAGTTGTCGCCGCGCTCGGAATCGACCGGGAGAATACCTTCCTAGATATACAGCTTTTGTTCAGGACTGGACTAAACTAGGCTGATATAGTACTAACAGAGCCGTACAGGTAAATAAAATCTTTGGTATAACTGCACAGGTAAAACTAATTTAGCCTTGAGAAAAGATTGCTTCATTCCTGTCACGTAATACAATTAGATTTACCGTGCGGCATCGGCGTTCGAGCCTGCCGACCCCTTTCGTTCCGTAGATGTCGTAACGGGCGGATCGCTAGGGCTACGGACAGATGGCGAGATAGCCTTCTCAATAAGTACCAGGCCAACCAGACATGGTTAGATAAATAGTTAATGGAATTAAGTAACACAGGTTCCGAGCTAGTCCCTTGATGGTGAGTACATCTCGAAAAATATCAGTGGACTATTTACAGTAAAGTGGCAGCCTGTTAGTGCCCACTCCTGGGCGAAGACCTCTTTCTCAAATATCTGATAGGGCTTTGGAGCCGGGTAGGGCCTGCCACGCTGCTTCTATGAGGGTTTGAAGTCTTCACGCCTTTAAGCGAAATAATGATTTTATTATTTCTGCGAGAGGTAGGGTTTGTAAAATAAAGATACGTTTTGATTTAGAAGCTTTTATAACTGTATTGTCATCATATAAAAAAATTGAGCTTTTATAAATTGTCCTTACCTCCTAACGTTTTATAAAACTAAGTTTAATAAAAAAAGAAATTAATAACAAATATAACAAAGTATTCGATATATATTTAGTTTGTAGCGAAGGCATGACATCGCCATTGGAATGTGCTCACCGCGCGATCAGCTTGTTGTGCTCGCCCATTAAACTCTGGAACATAATTATCACAATGTTTACACGTGGTGGAGCCAAGCGGCGGCTTTTACTGCTGCTCGAATAGCCCGGCCCGGCCGGGTTGGTACCGCGGCCACGCAGAATACCGATGTGTCTTGTGGTAACTCTCCCCCTCCACCAACCCCTCTTCCCATCATTCAAATATCCTTAAAGGCCAACAAAGCACCTGCAGCACCTCTGGCGTTGCAGATGTACGCGGGCGACGGTAATCACTTACCGTCAGGTGAACCGCTTGCTCGTTTGCCGCCTTTCCTATAGAATTAAAAATGAATACTAGCGGTCTTTGTCACTCACCATATTGCTATCGCATGTGCTAGTTCACAACACCCTAATTATTACAAAGGTAACCGAACGGTTAACGGCATCTACGTTTCTACCTACCCCCTGAGGTCTTAGTAACATTAGTTGAATATCTTTATAATGGAATACGGGTTCTTCTGGGTATTCAAATTATTGGGTAATATATATATGTATTGAAATTTATTAAAACTTCAGGGGGTAGGTAACAATTTAGATTGAAAGGAACCTGTCGGTGACTTATATAACTGAAAAACAATAAAAATCCCAGGTAAGAGGAATAAACCTTCCTGTTGGCTCTATTACTGAAAGTGGGTTTTAGAGTCGAGAAGAGACCTCCACGCTGCTCCAGCTGTTGCTGAGTGGTCGAAAATATTTTAACCATCCCGAAGCTAAAAGTTGACGATAAAGTTGCAGCTGACAATTTCTGACAGCCGGCACATATATGACAGTATAGTAATAGAGTATGTCGCACCATGTGTGTGCGCGCGTGTGTCGCGTGTGCAGCGCGCGCTCAGTGCTCAGCGCTCAGTGCAGCACCGCCTGCTTGGCGACCGGCACGTCCGCGATCATCCGCTGGTGCTCCTCGCTCAGCGCCTGCACGCACTCGCACACTCAGACCTCACGTCATATTGAGCTGATGGAACTCGAATCACGCGTCATTGGAGCTAAGCTTCTGAATGCAACGCGTTCGATTCAAATATCAATGGAATGGGAAAGAAATGGATATTAAAATATTACTTTAGCCAAAACTAAATTAATCTTTATCCAAATTGCCAATTAAAACGCACAATGAATGAAATTTAAATATTTTATATATTTTTTAACTAAATTCAGAACAAATAGTAAAGTGGGGAAGCATATTTTTAGATGCATTTAATAATTAGTCAGGCCTGAGTGTGTACCCATGCACTACATCGTACGTTCAAACATACACAGCCCCCGGATATTAAGTATAACGCGCACCGACTCTTGCACCATAAGTAAATTATATTAGAGTTAAAGATTACGTATTATAATAATTCTATTGTTAGAACACGTGGGAGGTTAAGGTATTTTTTAAGGAGCTACCAAATGTTTTCGTATTAATATTAAACATACTAAACATTCTATTTAGTATTCATTCAATATGTCAAGGCAAACAGAGATAGATTTAAGTAACTTTAGGATATGGTAAGTTATCTTTTTATAGTAATAGTAAATAGTCATAACACATGTGATTGAATCAATTACAAGAGAAGCTATGGGTTAAATGTTCTAATTCAAAACGTGCAAAATGCAAAACTTCTGTGTACATCTCATGATTATACTATTTTAAAAGAAAACAGAAGATATCCAGTCACCATGTTCGGTTTACTATAGAACCAAACAGCTTCCCTTAAAATTTTTGTTCATACACACCTAAATTGTAGAAGGCGTTAAAACATACTGCGATTCGACCAGTTAATGTTCGGCTGCCCTGCCCTGAACACCTGCGCGTGCTGCTGGAAAGCGGACACGGTCCACATGCGGTTCATGTGTCGCGTACCTTGAAGTACTTGACGGTCTTGACGCGCAGCTCGAGCGTGGCGCCCTCGTCGCACACGAACAGCGCCTGCGCGTGCTGCTGGAAGGCGGACACGGTCCACATGTGGTTCACGCCCTCCTCCACCGCCTTGGCCAGCGCCAGCGCTTTGTGGGCTCCCGTGATTAGGATCATCACCTGTAAACATGAATTAAGGGTATCCAGCTGGACGTTTGAGTAACTGGTGGTAGTCGTAACAGCGATCGATATGTATTTGTAGCTACTACTGATTCGTCAGTTGGTCCAGTAGTGATCGTTGTAGGGAATCGTAGTTTAGGAGCAGTCTCTACGACGCGATCTGTCCCGGAACCGACGATTATTACCTCTATAGTTATGTATAAGCGTAGCAGTACTCGTTAAAATTTTATTTTGGTCACATTATAAATGCTATTTTAAGTTTACTGAATTATAATTGTTAGTTAATGTTGTGTGATGAAGAAACCTCTATATCTGTGATGTGAGAGGCCACAAAGGGAACAATAAAAATAAAAAAAATATAAAGAACTTTGTATTGTTTGGTCCTACTTGGAGTGCCGCAAGGTGCTATCTTGATAGATTCACTTTTCCTTATTTATATTACAGTCAACAGTCTTGATCCATATTACAAAAACAATATCACTTTTTAATTGGTAAATGTTAATTGTTCTAATAAATTAACAGGCTCACCATCTACCAAATATGTAATGAAAATTGGACTTAGTATAACCAACATATATAAAAATGTATTAATAGATTAACCCTTTTAATTTGAAGTGTTTGACTTTTTATTATTGGTACGCGGTGTAAAAACGAGCTAACAGTCCACCGGACGCTGTGAGGGTACTGCAGCTCATGGACAACTGCAAACAACTTCAATCGAGGAAGGTCACAGCTGCTTCGTCGCCCCCTGAGGACTACGATGGAATGCCGCAAAGCCCATAACTATACTGGCTCTCTATACCTTTCAAAACAGAACACAACAGTGATTAAACTGCTTTTGGGGATTGGAGTGGGATAAGAAAACAAAATATCCCCGGCGCATCCCTTATCAATAAATCCAGTGGTAACAAAAGTAACTATCTACTCTTGAAGATGTTTGCATACCTCCTGGGCGTCCATGACGGTGCCGACGCCGACGGTGAGCGCCTGGCGCGGCACCTTGCTGATGTCGTTGCCGAAGAAGCGTTTGTTGGCCTCCAGCGTGTCGTAGGCCAGCGTCTTCACGCGCGTGCGTGACACCAACGACGAGCCCGGCTCGTTGAAAGCGATGTGCCCGTCGGGCCCGATGCCTGCGCCCACGCACAACGACATGGCTCAAACACATTTTATAGCATAATGAGGTGGTTGTATAAAGTGTGTCAAACAAGGAACCAAACTTAATAATTTAACCGCCTAATTAGATTTGTATAGAATAGTTAACGAAAAAATTTATTTCGTATTTATTAACACACTATGGAGTTACGACCTGCACAGTGTTGCGGGAAGTCGATGGATGCAGGTGGCAACGGCCCTTTGCTTTGAGATAGGTATATGTTAAGCGGTGAACTTAAGACACTCTGTAATGATAATGACGATGAAGTTAAATGAAATAATAATGTGTTTCATGATTCAAATTACGCATAATAGTCACGAACCGCCAATGAACAGGTGCACTCCGCCGGCCTCCTTGATGAGGTTTTCGAAGCGCTGGCACTCGGCGGCCAGGTCTGGCGCGTTGCCGTCCAGCACGTGCGCCTGCGCGGGGTCGATGTCCACGTGCTTGAAGAACTCGTTCCACATGTAGTAGCGATACGACTCGGGGTGGTCGCGCGGCAGACCTGCGGCCGCAGTGTGAACCTCAATAACTTTCTGACCAACATCGTCATCCATTATCGAAATTATATTCAAAATCCATCATCTGTTCACTTTCAAGAGTTCCATTTTTTCATTACACAAGACTGAGGTCGGTTGATAGTTTTATCCCTTAACGTGCGTAAAACGACAATGGATGAACGCTTTGTATAGCTCAACTTTTTTATGGGAAAGGGGGCCTACCCCCTTTATATATAAGGATATGGGCCGAATCTCGGGAGAACGCGCATGTACATGTTAGCTTATCCCAGTAAGCTTTTTCAAGGAAAGGAGGCCAACGAGCAAGCGGTTCTTCACCAGATGGTAAGTGATTACCGACGCCCACGTACATCTGTAATACCAACGGACCTTTAAGAATATATGTAGACGAGGGAAGGAGAGGGAAAAGGGCGAGCAGTAGCAAAAACCACCGCTTGGCTCCTCCACGTCCAAATGTGATGCGTTTGTTGGGAAAGCGGCTTGGTAAGCGAATTGTCGGTATCCTCGTACTTGAGATGCTGGTACACGCCACTAGTCTGTGGCATTGGGGTTCAGCATAATCGAACGGATCACAGTCACAAGAGCCTCGTCCCTGTAGGTGGTCTGCATCGTAGGATGGCGTTTGTATTGTTGCATATTTTCCTTTAGACCCAAAATTAAACAATAGTTAGCTATTAAAAAAAATAATACATCGAGCAGTAGATCGGTACCCACCGACATACTCGTCCATGTTGAAGGTGGTGACGTGTTTAAAGGAGATGAGCCCCTGGCGGTGGAAGTCGATAAGCCGGCGGTACATGCCAAGCGGCGTGCCGCCGGTGGGCAGGCCCAGCACGAAGCGGCGACCCTCGCTCGGCGCGAACTGCGTAACGCGCTGCAGCACGAAGCGCGCCGCCCACTCCGCCACCACCTCCGCGTCCTCCAGGATGATCAGACGCATGCCGTTGCCGCTCCGGTGCGGTCGCTCTGCGAGTCGATTATAAAAAATATTATTTCGAGGATATGTGAAGCTCACCAACCCGGAGTGGAGCTGCGTGGAGGGTCATTCCCGGCTCCGACACCCTCTCAGATAATAGAGAACGAGGCCTTTACCAAGCAGTGGGCACTTACAGGCTGTTACTTAAAGGCTGCGCTAAACCTAAAAACTGAGACAAATTATTCAACATCATTATCCTTACAGCCAGTCCACCGCTGAACAGTCCATCGCTGAACAGGCCTCCCCCAAAGACATTGCCACAAACATCGGCCCTGACTCACCTGCGTCGATCCACTTTCCACGACGGTGCAGGTCTGTGAAGAGGGAGTGACCTCCATCTTGTAGGTGTGAATCGTCCTACAGTAAATTTGCCTGTACGAGATTAGTTCTCGTACTTATAATATTATTAGAAATACTATCTACCACACCTCACATCTGCAACATGGTACGTAATATCTGACACGTGTACCGCATGGTATCCGCGTAACAATCTCCATAGGTCTTGTATAGCATAGCAACGGCTGCCGATAGATGGCGGGATAACCATCTCGAAAAGTAGCACATGGATCTCGGGCAGCAGAGTGTAAAGTGCTTGGTGCCTGGTACTGCAGAGCGTGGCGATTATAGGTTTACAGGTTGGTAAGGAAGGTCAGGAACGTCCAACACTACATGACGTTTGAAACTTTATTAATTAGAATCAAGATCTCTATCTTTAATGAGCTTTAACTTACAAGTCCAGTGTCAGTGGTAACGTCTGTTCACCAAGTTTAGTATATCCAAGATGTGAAAAAAACAATTTGCATAATCATTGTGTAGGTCAGGGATTCGCAAGTGGTCGATACACCAAGGGGTCGGCATAAATGAAAACTGAGTTTGGGGGTCGACGGGGTCTAAAAATCGACCCCCAATATTATTTTTAATTAACACAAGTTCTTATTTGAAACTTTCAAGATATTGTATAAGTTGTGTTATGTGTACCAACTTGTTATAAGAATGACTAATATTTTAGTAGGAAGTATCATTGTTGTACTTTTAAAAAACTTTTACGTAATTTGTATTAATAATTATTAATTACACTTGATATTTACTGAATTTTATGTTTATTTATTTTGTTAAATTTTGATGAGAAAGTGATGTCAAGTTTACTCGCTTAACCTACCGCAAACTTTTTTAATTGGTAAGTATTTTGTATCAATAGGAAAAAACTAGAGATAGGATTTTTAAAGTAATTTGGTTATGGGGGTCTGAGGCTTCAGTACATTTTTTAAAAAGGTCTCTTGCCCAAAATAGTTTGGGAATCCCTGGTGTAGGTGATATTATTTATTTAAGCTTCATGCACAAAGTGGTATATACGGCGGACTTAATGCCTAGAGGCATTCTCTCCCACTCAACCATTAAGCTAAGCAGAGATAAACAGATAATAGAGGCGATGCAGCTAAACAAAATAAAACAATAAGATATAAATATCAAAATATATAGTTACACAGATAGGTAGATACATACATACAATTGGGTTATGTCTCACAAAATAATTTTATCCCTAACTCGAGGGGCGAGAGGCGGACATCGAGCGGATTTGAGTGCGAATAATTTTGCACGCTCTTTTCTGTCTAACATTTTAATAACTTCACAGTAGTTATCGGTGCTGCAATCCTTCAAATTGTCGGCTGCAATGTCGACAACGCTCCATGTAGCAGCGCAGAGGCTTCACCTGGCTGTGGGAGCTTCATAAGCCTATACTTTACCGAATTTTTCAATAATATTAATTAAAAATCTGTTTAATCAATCATTTAAACGTTATTGGAATGTTTTCGAAGCGACACTTGATAGGTTTGTTCACCTCAACGATATAGTTATTGTATAATCGAAATGATAAAGAGTCATTGCTCCACTTACCAGATACAATCAAGCGTCTATGAGATGCGGGGTTAACACGCCAATTAAATATGCGATATACATATATATAAACATGTTTAGTTTAGAATGTAAACATGTTTATGACAAGTTGGATTATAAGTGTATTTAAGTCACGCGTGGGATACCAGGAGTAGGAATATCCCACCTTCCCGTGGGGTCAACTTCATTATTCCCGTGGGTGTCGTGGGAGGCGACCGAGGGAAAAGCATTGCAAATGGCTACCGATACGTCTCGAAAAATACCAGATCAAAAATAAATAGACCGTAGAGTTCTCAGTGAACACAGATAAGCAACAAACGTATCTTATTCTTTTTTAATATTTTCATAAAAAACAGTACTGTATTTTTAAAGCCTTATTCTAAAAACAACTGTAAACAACCTAAAAACAAGTTGGTAACCCTAATGCAAAATGACTTATGCAGGAGAAATGCTACCGATTCTCCGATCTTTTGGCATAAGGACATCTTACATCGAATATAGGGAGGACAGGCAAGTGAGCGCCTCTGCTGCGTGCACTTGCGGCAGCGTAATATCTCCCGCGAAGTTGACATGTGGCGAGAGTGCACGCGAGTCTCTGCCGCTGAAGCTGTAAAGGCCACCGGGCCAACAGCATATCGAGCTTAAGTCGGTCCGGCATCTTCAATGCTGATCCCGACATAACCAGTCACCGGTGACGGGTTTAGGTGCGAGCAACTTTACCCCACGTTAAACTAAAAAAAAAAAAATTGTATTGCCGCCGCGTACGCGTACATCATTGGCCTGAACATTAAAATGGCGGCAGGCTAACCCCTTATCACTTAGTTTCGAATAACCTCTGGTAAAAACGGCTCAAATCAACCTGCGAACACACCGTCTTGTGTATACGGTCGCTACAGTTTATATTTTGATTTTCTCACGATTTTAATTTTATGTTTTTTGAGTTCTCAATTTGTTTTAATAAAAAAAAAAACAATCTAGAATTATCATATATACAACTTAGCTCTTTGTTTACAATGTAGTCAATAGCTCTATGAGAGAGTTGCTAGAGGAAAACAACTATAATATAAATACAAACGGATACCGAAGAATCGCAAATAATGTCTTTGACCTTTTATGTAGGCAACCTTAAAAAAATTCTTTCCGGATTCAGCAATCAAGACTCAGGAACAAGTAACATCGAAGTGTCCCATTCATACCTATTTATTGGCTTTGACATACAATGCTTTTTAGGGTTCCGTATGGAGCCCTATTACTAAGCCTAGGCCGTCTATGCCACCTTTAATGGGCTGTATCTTTTAAGCCGTTAAAATTTTCAGTACGGCCTATCATATAATAAAAAAAAAACAAAAAGTAAAATTAAGGGTTATTAAAAATACCACCATACGTGTTTCGTCGTATATGAAATAAAACA
Source organism: Bhutanitis thaidina (assembly GCA_029286595.1). Classification (NCBI taxonomy): domain Eukaryota; kingdom Metazoa; phylum Arthropoda; class Insecta; order Lepidoptera; family Papilionidae; genus Bhutanitis; species Bhutanitis thaidina. The sequence goes on along the minus strand of JAGSMS010000020.1, from coordinate 195,778 downwards.
CATTTCTTTTAATTTTAATACTAATATCATTTTTTTTATAGAAGAAGGGGGCAAACGAGCGTGCGGCTCACCTGCTGGTCACCGACGCCCACGAACATCCACAACACCAGAGGAGCTACAAATGCGCTGCCGGCCTTTATATTGTGTAGTTGTACGGAACCCGCGGTGCGCCAGGCCGACTAGCACATTCCAGGATTAATCATTGAATTTAAAGCAACTTGTTATCTCCAACTGTTTATTTATTTTCTTAAATCATATTTTGATAAAGTTTAGAGTTAAGGTAACATAATTTCTAATGACAAATTAATTTTTCTTTAAAAACTCTGACTGCCAAATACTACTACTGTTTTACATTGAGCTGTAACTTCTAGCTGTTTATTCGGTATCCTATGTCTACTTAAGTAGGTTATGTTACGCTGAATATTATAAATGTGTGTTTTAATAGAGTTTGGAACAAGTTATTGTTTACTTACTATTCTGTTGCCAAATTATTATTAACACATGTCTATGCGAGGTTATTAAATTACATAGTAATTTTGATATTTTGGAGGAGTATGGAGCAGGTTCATATCAATAATCTTTTTGTTTACTTCTCGTTTCTTACAGTTTCTACATTGGCTTTGTTTTGGCCGGTACATGTTAGGTTAAAAACTAACGTGCCTACAAATTTGATAAATTATTCATAATTACACTAATAAATATAATTAAAAAATAACTTATTTTTGATCCTAATAACACACATTTACATAAAATATTATGTACTTCAAATATGTCTCTAGCAAAAAAATATGTTCCAAGTCAATAACCTCTTTAGAAGGTCACTTACCGTATTTAGTTAAATAACGGTGTCCTTTGCACGCAAATATTGTCCCAGCGTCAACTCCTTCTCGCCGATGTCGTGTAAAGTTGACGCGCCTGCTCTCTCCTAATGACTCTACCTTTGTGATAAAAATGATAAGCGAGCGGTACACACTTTCGAAAGCTATTCTCTATCACTTTTGTAAGTAAAGCTGGAATTAGGTAAGTAACGTATACACCAATCAAGTGCCGGCATAGATAGCTTCACTCGATCCTGATTGGTCATCGAACACAAATGTCAAATCATGCGATTGAAACTAGACGTGCGCTAACTGTATCATTGAGATGAAAGAGAGATCTGTCGGATCACTGATATATCACTCATTTGTATCTTTAATCACCTGAACAAATCGGAGTTTTATTCGTATTTCACAACACGCAACTTGCTTGAAATAATTGTTGTTGGTAACTATCTGAACTTCAGATTATAGTGTATACATGTTTTGATTTAAAATTTTATGTTAAAATGAATTTCAGTTTTTTAGTTAAGTATTTGATGGGAGAGCACATAACATTTCTTTTAATTTCTACAGTAAAGCTAGGAACATTATATATCAATGTCGACATGTCAATGTAAAAATTGTATTTAATCTAAAGATGCGCAGCCTAAATCCTCAAAGAACAGATGTATATACATCTTTTGTTTCAAAAGATTTAAATCACTCTTATAAAACTCTTGCAAAAGTAATGTTTTCAATCATAGCATCACTTATGAATGTTCAATTTTACAATTTATACATAGTTTATTAATTATTAATAATAATAATAAAAGTTAAAATTAATTGATTATAACACTCCTTTTTTTTCTATTTACACAATTACACATGAACATAAGAATCCAAAATTATAAAACTCTCGCTGCCGTCACTCTAAGCACGAATCTTAGAATTTTACCTTAGCTACAAACACACAGTAAACCAATGAACGCACGAATTGCATCAATGACCTCACATGGTATGTAATTTATTACAATCATGGAAATTAGGGGACTAACTTTTTTTAACGTATATCTCAAATCTGTTAAACATATAATCAATATTAACTCTACACATCTTCGTTAAGTGAAATTAATCTTAGCTAAAGGATTTAAAGATGTCTTTAGAAAACGAGTGGTTCAATCTATCTTTTCGATCTTCTTTTTCTTTTCGTGATTGTAATCACTACTGAGTTATGCAAGTCAACTCGCTTCTTAGAATTTTAACACTGCATTTATGCATAATAAAAAATATACAATTATTAAGATCTGATAGTAATTATATAAGTATTAGTTAGATTAGTATGAACAAGAAGTGTTATTTGTCGTCAATAATTGGTCTGGTACAACCAGTACAACGTGTAATAACGATTACCCGAGTAACTTGACGTGTCGACCCCATTTTGCCATTAGATTGAGATTCATTTTCAAATAGAAGTATTTCGAATGTCACTGTTCTAAGCAGAGATAATCAAAATACTTGTTATTCTATTTATCTTAATTACATATTTAGTTTATATTAGTTAACATTAGTTTTAGGCATTATTGGATTTTTCACACTTCAAGGACTTTCTTTTAACTTAGGTTAGAGTATGCGCGGAACAAAAAATTCTATCTTTCCTTATATATCTTGAAGTTAACACACTTAAACTTTTAAATATTTTGTACTACCAGATGTTCCGATTTTCATATTTTTATCAAATTATATAACAGAACCAACAGCAAATTGTGTCTTGCATTTGGCACAATTGATTTGTAGAAGACAAAAGTACACTTGTACATGCTAAAAGATGTATACTAAGTGGACTGTTTGAAGAATGTTGGTGACCCGCTGCAGCTGTGTTGTAGCTACAGAACGAATGTGCTGACTTCACAGAACACAGTGATGTGTAGTCGGCTCCATCGGAGAAGAACCACTCTAACTGAATATCCGTTCAAAATTGCTGCAAGGCTCTGTTTCATACAGTGAGTGATTGAATCAGATGCCCATTTACTGACAAAATTGTATTCCATCTTAGTTCTCAGGCGAGACAATGTACCTGTATTTTAATCCTTAACTAAGGACTGATGCTGATGTCTAAACCGCAGTGGCCACTCACCATCAGGTTGACTGTATGTTTGTTTGTTATTACAATTATGTTAAAAGAAAAAATGTATTTCATAACCAAGGTCTAAGGATATAAAAATGAAACTTCAAAGTCCAATAAATGAAATTTATTTCTAATACAATAATACTCATTAGGAGATTATCTAAAGTACATAGAGCTTCTGCACCACTCCACTTGCCAACAGCAAGGGAGCTCTCAACAAAACTAATTCTGCTCGTCCATACCAAGAACATTGCTTCTCTCCAACTATTAACAATACACAACAGACCTCCATCCAACTAGGCACTAGAATTGCTAACCTTCAATAAGATTAACTGTATTCAATTATAAACTAAATTTACATTAAAAGCCTCTACATAAAATGTTCAACATGTACAAAGCAACAAGTGCAATGGTTAAATTAAGGTAATTTTGAAAAGGAGAAATTGCCGAGGTGCACCCACATCCATTCATCCAAAAATCAGGTCCTTGATATCTCTTATATGTGTACAGTCTTGGCCTACAGAAGAACTCTTGGCAACTATCTGATTTTACAATCACTATCAATTGTAATTTCTAACTATTTAATATATATTTACTTGTATTTCCCTAAAATATAGCCTAGTGGTAATCCAGAAGAGAAGAGGTTTGTTGGCAGTTTTATGTCTTTTCAAAGGCGCACATTAGGAATAAGTCAAGGTATACCATAGAGGCACCGCACACAACGAAGATAATATGCACACAAAGATAATATGTAGTGTGTAATGTACACAATATTATCTTTACCTAACACACACGGCTAAGATACTGTAATATATAGCATTTTAAGAGGTTACATTCTATCAGAAGCAGTCCCAGGAGCCGCCGGTCTTGTTCGTTCATGTTCGTTTTACTGTTATGTTACTGCTGACACACTTGACAGCTCCTCAGATGATGATTTTGTAAATTTTAAATTCATGATGAATTGGCAGAAAGTAAAAATCAGGGAGTCTGGAGTATCATATAATAAATAACAGAAATTAAACGCGAATTTACACAGAAAATTAATGTAACATTAATTTTAGAAACAAGTTTTAGATATGAAAAATTAACTAGAGAAGCTATTAATAAATTCGAGATTATTTAATGATTTCTTGTTTTTACGCGAACACTGCACAATGGAGGCGAAACTATTATTTACCGATTTTAGTTCGTTTACACATAAGCTTAAAATATCACTTTGCAACTAAATTTTGTTTATGAAAATATAATATTTTAAATTGTAAAACATATAATGTATACTTTTTTGTCCTTGCCCTTATATTAAGTATATAAAAAATAGAAATCTCATACAAAGTTTATGACAACAACCTGGGCATTATTGTATTATCAATATCACAAGCTATCTTAGAGTACCTTTTGCGATATCTTAATATCTCTGTCACATATCACCAGTGACTTCAGGTACTCTATTATAATATTATGCTATCTTCACTGTGTGTGGTGTGGCATAGGAATATACAGTAAGCAATATGTCAAAATCTTGTCTAAAGTAATATACATATGTTTTATAGTATCTTCGAGGTGTGTGACGCTTTTTATACTAAGATTCTGCAAGATGGATTACCACAACTACTTTCCTACTGTCTAATTATATAAAAGTACGTGTGACAAGTCAACACTTTGTCAAACCCACGAGGAATCACAACTATGTCGGTTGCAACAGCAAGAAATATGCCTCGACATTCTAACCATACAAAAATATGTTAACAATACAGTAAATTATACTTTTGTGCATTATATAATATCTTAAGTAAATAAACATGAGTCAACATATACAATAAATAGTTTGCCGGGTGACCATACGTAACTAAAACTAGGGAGCGCACCGGCGCCCCGTACCGCTCCAGCGTACGTACCAACGTGCACACGGTACGAACGGAACCATGTCCACTGTATCACAGTCAATCATAGCTAAATTTAAGAGCAAAATGATGTGATGAAAATTAAATGTGAGATGATTTACTTAAGGAGAAAATCTGTCACCCAGTGATTAGGGATTTCCATAGGGCAGTTTTGCCAAATGGCTTTCTGTAACCCACTTTTCGCCTTTCCAGGAGATAGAACGTGACAGATGGCGAACCTCGTCGCCGGGATGTTGTTGTTTAGCCATGGCTTTATAAAATGTAATTTTATAAAATATATTGATATAAAGTTATGAAATATAATACTCCATATATTTTATAAAGTTATAATTAATTATATTCATTTAATTATATCTAAACTAATCATAGTCTAAAAATACTAAATTACAAATATCAATAACAAGAGGAAGGAGCAGCGGTTCTACCGCATATCAAATTAAATTGTCATTATTTCTATGATGATTAAGAGGCAAAGATTGGTTCAAATGATTCCATATGAAACATATTTCGTATTTACTTGATTTTGTAAATTTTGTTACGATTTATTACAAATATATAACAAAAGGAACGTTTGTATAATATTATTGGAAAAAACTTCAGCAGTGTGTCTCTGTCTTGAGTGTATGCAAAAGTTGATCAAACCCTAACATGCACTGGACTAATTTCTAACCTCCGACGCCGAAGATCTTGTTTAATCTGTGTTTGCATATCAAAGATTATTTTGTAAGGGTTACAATTTGTGTTACAACTGAATCCTTTAGAAGGAAAACTATTTTATTATACAGTCTCCGATACACCACTGATACACTTCACATCACAGTCCATGTCACTGACACATTAAAAAAAATGCCCAGCCCGCACGGCTGGCACAGGTGGCCGCTAATGCGGCAGATAGAGCGCGGCGGGGAGCGGCGGCGGCAGCATGTGCGCGGGGGTCGGGGGCGGCGGCATGTAGCCGTGGGGAGCGTGAGGCGCGTGGGGGGCGTGAGGCGCCAGGTAGAAGGGAGCGTGTCGTCAGTCGAGGCGCGCGCGCTTGGCGGGCGGCTCGCCCTCGCCGCTCCAGTACGCGTAGTCCGGCAGCCACTTCATCAGCTGTAAGTCGAAGAACTCCTCGAGCCTCTTTGCGTCCTTGTGTATTTGTGAGTCCGGCTGTAAAAAATATGTTTATTCTTGAGTCTAGTAAAGTAAATTAAAAGATTAATTCTGTGAGATTGTGTCAGACAGTATTTGTGACTTAAATTTATTGTATGACATAAAATACGTTCAGTAAAATATATCAAAATACAAAATAAAACTAGTTCACCTGAACACATGCATTCTATCTCCGGGAGGAATTCAAGAGGCGTACTTTCTTGCGGTGACATAACATTGTATTGGCTTCAGTCTCTTAGGCAAGTAACTATTTTGTAATTTTTCGTTTTTTTTATATTTCATAGATATTACATGGAATCCAAGGAATTATGAAATGCAACTTTTGAATGACCCTGTGAAAAATTGCATGTTAAGAGAAGACGTGGGTAGGTGAAGTGTGTGGTGCGCTATGGTCGCCGTTTTATATTAAAAGAAAATCTGCCATGTGTGTGTGTGTAGTGTACACTCACCGTGTTGTAGTGGTATGCGTTGCGGAAAAGCAGGCGGCAGTCGGCGACGAACTGCGCCACGTGCGTGTAGCGGTCCTCGCTGCGCGGCTGCAGCTTCAGCCGCACCATGTCCAGGCACATCGGGCGCGAGATCTACGGCAGACAACAATGACCACATCGGTGAGTGCCGTGCGGCGCGGGGCGGGGGCGCTGGGGGGCGGTACGCACCTTGGAGTGGTAGTGGAGGTTGTGGTGCGGCACGGGCTCGCGGAAGGGCAGGCTGTGCTCGTACTGGCAGTACAGCTCCAGCGTGATGCGCTCCACAAGCCGCTGCTGCCGCGCACTGAGCGCGCCCGCCGGCACGTCGGCCTCGCTCTCCGGGGGCAGCTCCGCGAAGTTCACGCACAGCAGACACTGCCAGGTCTCGGTCTCACTGTTCGAAATAAGTCTCAACGTAACGTATTTATATAATTGTTACGAGCTACGTCTGCGAGATTGGAGTAAAAGGCCGGTATCCTGAACTTCTTTTCTTGCTGGTATGCTGTTCCTCGCACGTGATCTTCCACGGGTCTTCCTGATTGCAAACAATCCTCTCATATTCCCTCTTTTCTTCCCTTTCCTCGTGATCTCCCTCTTCCGCTTACTTCAGAATTCCCCACTGAACTGATCCCAGGGCGCTCCAGTGCTCCATATATAGATTATATTCGAAAAAATATTTTATCTTTATAAAAGAAAATAAGCTCATTTCGGCCACCTCATTTACATACCATAAAGTTTCGTTGACATCGACTGGTAATTTATAAAACATTGTTTTCCTTGTCATTCGAAGACTTGGTGAAGTGAGACGCTTGGACGTGGCGTGGGATTTTATTTGCAGTGTCTGTTTCTTTTATGAGTGATTGGAACTATGATATAGAAGTGATTCAGATTCGTTTAGAGCAGTGTTAGGCCGCAGTGTAGACGTGATGTAATTTGCACAGATACGATATTTATCCTACTTATTAGTAGTTAGTTTACGAGTGGATCTTGTAGGACTTCTTTATATGAACCGATATAATTTTCATTTGCACAACAGCTGATAGCCGTATGGTGTAAAGTCGAGAGTTGTAATACTCACTCGGGCAGCTTCTCGATCGTGGGTATGTGGCAGTACTGATGGAAGACCTTGGGGCACTTGTCGCAGCACATGAGCTCGCCGCCGTCCATGCACACCGCGCACCAATCCTCGTTGGGGTCGCCGGCGCCGCCCCCGCCCCCGCCCGCCGCCGCCCCCGCGGCGCCCGGCCCCGCCCCTGCTGCGCCCGAGCCCGCCAGTGTCAGCGCCTTACCTGCACACACCGCAGCTAGAGTAAGATATTCATGTAGCCGACATATATGTGAGAATTTGCCACATCTAGCTTTTAGTCATACTTCTGATTAGTTCACGCAAGATCATCACATACACATATTTACCATCATTACCGAACACATTGTACTAAGTAAAAATATCCATCATTATGGTCAGTACTTCATATCCGACTCGAACTAAGGGCATTTGCATCAAAATAAGTAGCTCAAGTGGTAGTCGGCGGGGCGGTGCAGCGGTCCGCACGTGGCGCGCCCGGGGCGGTACCTGCGGGCGCGTGCAGCTCCGCGTCGGTGGAGGAGTGCACGTGCTGCGCGGGCGACGGCGACGGCGACGCCCCCTCCGCCACCACCTGCACGCCGTTGGAGTCCAGCTTCGCGATGGTCGCCATCAGGTCCTGCACCGACTCGGCGCACACCTTATCCAGCTCCGATGACACTCCGCCCTGCGAAACGCACCACCATCGTTTATTTATTTATTTATTTAAACTTTATTTGCACATTACATAACAAAAAGGCGGACTTAATGCCAAGAGGCATTCTCTACCAGTCTACCATTAGATTGAACAGAGAAAATGTAATAGGGTGCACAATAATATTATGTTCATATATATATACTCGAATATTATACTACAATATAATACTTATATATGACGGTACTTAGACATACATGTATCATTCATAGTTCACGTTAATCAAAACCAGATCACATTACAATTCACTAAATAGGAATCATTGTGATTGTAAAGCATGTAACGAATAACACCTTCGGTCTGTCTTAAATAACAAAAGCAATTTATACTTGCTGTTTAGCTTTAAATCTGAGCCTCAAGCAAACTTGTTATATTTTAAGGTTGTAACGAATAACGACTTTCGTTAGCTTTTCGAGCCCCTACATTTTTGTTGTTGCTAATTTTACTGTATGTAAATTAGATAAATATTTACAAAATGCATCCAGTTGAAAAATATGTAATCATCGTTAGCGGACAACAAGCAACATTTGTTTAGCTCACGTTGAGGCTGGGGCTCGGCGTCTTGGGGTTGGTGGAGGTGACGACGGGCGGCGCGCGCGGCGGCAGGTGCTGCCGGCTCAGCGTGATCTTGAAGTCGGCGCCGCTGTGCGCCGCGCCCGCCGCGCTCGACATCACGCCCTCGAACCCGCCTGGGTGCAATTAATGAATAGACTTAGTTCCTGTTTATGGTTATCTGGCGCCGGCATTTTCAGCAATGAAGTAGAGAACGCAAAATTTTACAGATCGTTTCTGAGTTTAAGCATATTTAATATTGACCAATTTTCAATTGACTAGAGTCTGTATGAATATAACGAGGGGGACGATAGGAAATGAGGCCACCTTACCGTTGGCCAGCTGGTGCTGCGGGATGTGCCACTTGGCGGGCGGCTGCGCGTGCGGCGTCAGGTGCGGCGCGGGGGACGGCGTGCGCGGCCCGGCGCCGCCCGCGCGCCCGCCGGCACCCGCGCCCGCACCGCCGCCGCCACCTCCGCCCCCGCCGCCGCCGTACCCGTACGCGCCCAGCACTGCGCAAATGTCAAATGTTATTATCACTAATTACATTACCCTGCGAATGGCTCATATATATATATATATATATATAGAGTAGATGCGGCATTAAATTTACTTTACCGGCTATTCACATATCACAAACCATACTGTCACCTGTGAGATATATTTCAGCTATGCTGCCCGAATGGGCCGGCCCAACCTGGAATACCGGAGGTCCTCTCCCTCTCTCCACACCTTCCAACCTTCTCCAAATATCCATAAAGATTGATAACGCACCTGCAGCTCCTCAGGAGTTGCAAATGTACGCGGGCGACGGTCGCCACTTCCCACCAGAGGAGCCGTTTGCTCGCTTGCCCGGCTCTCCGTTGACGAAGTAAATACATCGCGCCGACAACAACGCCCTGCGAGGTCGTCGCTCTCGCCAAGGTCATTGTAACACGAAAAGCGCTTGCGCAATAATCTATTTAATGTTATTGCAAAATATTCTTCGTTCATTCCTAAAAATCGTTTCTGCTATTTCAAAATAATTATGACAACTAGTATTAATAAATGTTTGACAAAACATCAATAAGGTCGCACCCGCGTGACCACGCGCTGTGGCAAATAAAAACACGGTACTTGTTGGTACTTTTTTTTAGAAAGGCCTGTGTCCAGTATACATGACAACGACTTTAATGACGCGCAGCAGTCGGTTATGTTTCGTGGAGAAATATGAAGTGATAGAGACGTTCTCTCTACTAGTACGTACTATCTGCTATTAAAACTGAGGAAGTTTCTTAAAATAATGAGCCCTGACTTAGTTAACTGAGACGGCGTCGGGAAACGTAAAGTTAAGGAACACTTGCCTTGGGGCCCTTTCGCGTGTATAACATAATCTCTATTGCGGCAACGCGTCACGAATTAGTTCTGCTGTTTGAAGCACAATATTTATGGAAATCGCTTAAGTTACACGAAAACATTACCCAAACAGTCCTCCAGGAACAGAGGTCGACGAGAAGCGACACAAAGTTTATTAGCATACTTTCAAATATTAAAAGCATCAGAATTATATTCTCTTTCTTATGTTAGGATGCACGAGTAAGTGTGAAGGAGACACACTCACGTCGCCGCCAGGAGTCGCAAACGAACGCGGCACAACACTGCCGCGGAATGCGTCTGCTTATTACGTTGTCTTATCTGTGACGTAGAATTTCCTCACACAAGTCTTCTTCTTTTGTTTTTTTTATATTATATGAATTATTTAAAAAGTAATTAAAATAGAAAAATGTTCCATCGTATCTCCTCCGATGACTTTGACTGTACTTACATTTGCTATCGCTTCACGTCGGCCAGACTTTATCGATTTTGGCAACATATGAATTCGATGTAAAGTGTACATGTAATATGGATATGATATGTGTGTGCGTGTGTTAGTTCCGTTACAGACCGTGCGCACTCACTGTGCTGGTAGGCGTGTATGGCGTTCGCTTGCGCTTGAGCTTGTGCCTGCGCATGCGCCTGCGCCTGCGCTTGCGAAGCAAGTGGCAGCGCGCGCCTCTGCCCGCCCGCGTTGAGCAGACCGCGCAGGTTCATCTCGCTCATGCCTAGCAACGAAAATGTATTAAGATATAGTACGGTCCGTTATAAACTCACGGGTACATGTGCAGCAGCGTGGCGGTGAGGACTGACCGTGCAGGTGGTGCGGGTGCGTGGTGGAGGTGACGTGCGCGTGCCGCAGCGGCGTGTGCGCGCGCCCGCGCTGCAGCGGCAGGAGCGCCGCGCCCGCCGCGCCGCCGCCGCCCGCGCCCGCCGCCGCGCCGCTCACCGCCTGCACGTACGACTGCGCACATTCGGACAACGCCCACCGTATTAACACATTATGAATGTTCATTGACGCACGGAACAACAACGTAGCTACATTAAGTAGGGTTGTAACGAATACGCTAAATTAAAAAATAAATGTTTTCTTTTTAATAAATAAAAATTATTTAAACAGTTTAACGAAAAAATATACAACGTTATTAAATCAAACGGTTCAAAAAAATGTATGCCTAGTTTAAGATAAAATTTTACAACAGGCGAGAGACTGACCTGGTATCGTGCCAATGTCTGAGACATGTAACAGTTTTTATAATGATTAAAAGTTAAAGTGGAATTACAAAAGATTGTTTGTACTATTATTATTATTATTATGCGAATACCATATGTTAAAATGAAATTATTATTTACATATGTAGATTTTATCGAGTATAAGAAAAGGTTAATTTAATTTTCCTTGAAAATAAAACTACATCAAAGGCGATAAAATCCGCAAACAATAGTTTCATTTCAGGAACTTGAAATATTGATACAACAAAACATGTGAGACATATTTTTATTGGTTGATGTAATAATTATTTCATCAGGCAAGGAATATAAAAAATAGTACGTGAACAACATTTTCATGGTTTGCTTTCACCTTCTATTATGTTCATATCGCTAACAGTGCGTGTTGAAGTTAACATTTCTACAATGTGCTATCAATCATATTTCATGTGCCGTCAAATTATTGTGCATATTGATTTGGATCATTTGAATTCAGTCAAACGTCAAACTAAACTATAGTATCGAAAACGTTTCATGTTATGAGGATCATATTAAGCACAGTGATAATGTAATTAATTAGTAATTATTAATTGGCCCGTATGCTCTCCAATATATAAGAAATGTAATCACATAACACTTTTTTTATTTTTTGAAAACACAACAATCAGTGGTAGGCGATGGTGCTGACCTGGTGCATGGCGACCTGCTGGAGCGCCACGACGGCGGACTGCGGCGGCGTGGGGTGCTGCGGAGGGCGCTGCTGCTGGTGTTGCTGGTGTGGTTGGTGCTGCTGGTGCGGCTGGTGCTGCTGGTGGGGCTGGTGCGCGACGGCGGGCGGCGTGGCGGGCGGCGGATGGTAGGGTCCCTGCGCGCCGCCATCCACCTTGCCGTCCACCACGATCGCGCCGATCGTCGAGAGCACTATACGGTTTATGGTTTAGGACTTTTTTTTGTTAATTAACACAGACAACAAAAGCAGTTTGTTCACATGTCTCTGCAATAGACGAGTGTAATCACGTTGTGATAGGTTACATGTTCGGAACAGGGGCCCGAGGTCAGCACGTGCGAGCGCCGAGGGACCACAACGAGAATCTGCTTAATTAAACGTCGAGCCGTCACCGCTGCGTATCCTTATATAACGTAACGTCGGTGAGGAGTAGGCAACGATTTTTTTTATGAATAAAGTGTAAAAGGTAAAAGCTAGGGCATGCTAACATTTTAAAAAAGTCGATAGGTTTCTGTGATGTTGCTAACGGATTATGCCGTCGGGCGCACACGGCAAGTTGAATAGGAAAATATATTTTAAGATAGAAAAAGTTCAAAAAAAAACGGTCCCTCCCAATAGAGTACCTTCGGCTAACTTTGACCTCGAGTGCATGCTAGAGTTATGTGCATGCAAGTGCAAGTATTCAATTATTTCGAGTCGATGTTGTTGTCCTAATGATGTCTTGCTATTTTTTTTAATCATGATTTCGTTTATCCAAGACACGGTTTGATTTTATCGAGGAATAACAGTGAATTGTTGTGAAATATTTGAACGGCATAGCGAATGAGGCCCGCGGTGTGCGTATGTATGTATGCATGTAGAGTGTGAGGGGACCGCGGCCGGGCGCACTCACCGCGCACGAGGTCGGGCAGCTTGTCGAGCGCGAGGCCGATGCGCACCGGGATCTCGGGGTTGGGGATGTCCGCGCGCCGGCTCTTGATGCGCTGCAGATGCGCGCACACCGCGCGCTTGCTGTGCAGCACCGCCGTGTCGCTGCCCTGTAACACGCGCGCCCTCAGTCTCGCGCTCTTCGCGCACGTACACGCGCACGTACACGCGCACGCACACGTTCACACGCACACTCGCACGTACCTGCTGCAGAGCGGCGTTGACGAAGTCGACGCAGTGATCGGTAATGGCCGCCAGCTGCTCGAGCGCCTCCTTCTTCTCGCCGAGCGTGCGCTGCTTGCCGTCGCACACCTCGTTCAGCCGCAGCACCAGCTGCTTGCCGCGAGTGTTGATCGCGTTCGTCAGCCTGCAACGTACACATAAGCTCTTCACGACCGTATAAACCATACTGGGGTGGTCAGAGGTCTAGATGTTAATTTTAAACCTAATTTGGAACATCGTGACAGGTGGTGAGGCGAGGAACTCGGGTCTACTGATTCAGCAGATCCCCAACCACTCGACAATGGTGGCATATATGCAACGTCAGTTTCAAAAAGATGGATGTGCAGGCAAAGATTCCATTACATTGACCATGCAGTCCGCGCTGTTAAGTTAGAGTGTTAGCTCGCTCTCCACTGCAATCTAATAAAAAGTCTCCCCCTCATAGAACGCAGCGGACAACTTAGACACTTATTCATTCTCAATCAGGAATCAAATCTGACTTGTATTGTCTCCCTCTGATGACAAAGAATACCTTGGTACTAGTAAAAAGATCTCCGTCTCGAATTATTCACCATAATACCAATATATGATTACCAATACCAATATATATAAATATATATAGCACAGACACTTGACGTTATTTTCCATACAAAGCAACCAGAACTATCTGGAGAGAGTCGTTTCATAATATTTACAACATAAGGAAATTTAGTCAAAAAAAGGCCTACTATGAAATTTCGTAATACATTGAGGAAATAAATCTTACTACGCACTTTTTTTTAATTGTCCTTTTTAAAAATTATTAATATAGATTTGACATTGTATTGATTTTACTATCATGGTTTTAATATCACAAATAAATAAATTATAAATGACATTGTAACATGGCATTTAAAAAAAAGACCTTAGCGTTTCCGGCTACTTCAACACTGAGGACCTTTGCGATTTTGACCTTCATAAGTTTTAAACAACTTACCTAAATTGTATAAATATGTTTTGAAAATCTGACAAATTACAAATTACAGTTTTAGATTAAGGGGTTGAGATTAGAAAAGGGTTTGAGCGGGAATTTTCCATCTTTTGCTCCACTTTTCTTGTCGAACCCAAATCCCACAGACTAGTGGAGGGGAGCTGAGCACGATGTCTACATTAAGCGGTAGACTTAAATAGGCTGAAGAAGAATAAGGATTTTAATTTAGTGGTGCGGTGCGGTGCGGTGTGGTGTGGTGTGGTGTGGTGTGGTGCGGTGTGGTGCACTGACTTGACGACGGTCTGCGTGATCTCGTGCACGAGCGCCTTCTTCTTTTCGGCGATGAGGTGCTGCCGGTCGCGGATCACCTTCATGGCCGAGCCCAGCAGCACGCGCTTGTAGCTCACCTCCGACAGCAGCGCCGCGATGCTCACCCGCGCCTGACCAACACCATACAAATATATTAAAGACATTTCGTACGACTGGAATACTAAATACTTAAATGCACACATTGAGGGTTCTGCAGAAATTAACACTGTTAAATTAAAAAAAAAAATTATTTCCGTTACAAAAATGTACAGTATTGACATGAGGAGAAAGGTACTTAATATAAGGTTTTCACAGTCCTATAAGTGCTTAACTTCCTATAAAATAGGCTAAGCCCTATATAAGCACAGGTTAAGTAGATAGCTCAGCCCAGTTCGGTGACATGAAAATAAAATTTGGTGTTGTCCTCAAAGCGTATTTTTATAAAAATGTTGTTACCATTTCATTATATTACAAGTATTAAGTTTTTAACGGGCTACATGTTGTTAGCATGCGAACGTGCGCGCGCGCGTGTGTCCGCGTGCGCGCGTGTGTGTACATTAGTTGTCTCTGTAGTCACGAAATGGATTTTAGCAAGGATTCAGTCGCGTGATAACTATTTGTTTAAATTTGGTATTAAACTTCTGTCTGAAACAGACAAGACAGAGACAGGTATTACAATCGTTTCTCTATGGTGATACAAAGTGATCGATAAAATACAATAATTGTAAAACTATACCATAACAAGCTTCCGCCTCGTACAGTATCTTCCCGCGGCTTTCCTGATTTGAATAGTAACCGAAGCACTTCCCCGAACAAGTTTTAACATATTTCCATACGAAATTTCATCAAAATCTGTATGGCCGTATTTGTATGCCGTGGCAACCGCGTGTACATACGGCTGTTTACACCAGAGGAGCTGGCGCTGGTGCAGGTGCGGGTGCAGGGCAAGAGGGGGAGGAGGCAGAGGACTTCTATTGGATTCAAGCTGCAGCCAAAGCCGCCGCGAGACTCTATCGCGTATAAAACAGATGTAAACCTTAAATTTTACAGCCACACAGACAATATAATAATTAAATTTTACTACAAAACGCTAAAACTTTGGATGTATACTGCTCATATCTCGAGCCTTGGAATTGAAAACACAGTTTTTTTAAGTCACAATTAGATTGAGAGAGCAAAATATATAGGCGAATGGCCTTTGACCATTGGATTGAGGAAGGCAGTGTTCAGGGTTACCTGCGCGGCCATCTCCGTGCTGAACTGGTACTTGTGGTCGCGGTGGTGCTGCAGCTGGCAGTCGCGGCACGTCAGCCGGTCGCACGTCTCGCAGAACAGGCTCAGCCGCTCCTGCCGACACCAAAGTCAAAGTGCCGTCAAACTCCGAAAAGCTATATAAGGCAAATATTCTTTGTGAAATGTAACATGGTTGGTTACATGTTGCATTTCAATAGGAATGGGGTAGGTATGGTTATCGATATCACAGTCAGCGTATTCTGTAATCTTTCAAAGGAGTCCGACTGCGTGCAGCTTAAGATTTGAATGTAAAATATCAAATACTGCGACGTTCGTAAGAAGTATTAAATCGATTTCATATAATGAGGTAAAAGTAGCAGCGGCCAGTGAATACTTGTGAATGCCAAACGACTCCGTCTCAAACATTTGAGAGAGAGTGGGCGCCGGTAACAGTCCGCCATGCTGATCCTGCGCGGGTCAGGATTAACGGACTTTACATGTCCTTACATGACAACGGATTTCACATTACATTATTTATTATTTCTCAAACGCGTTACTCACGGTGCTTTCTTTCACCGCCGGGCGCGGGGTCAATTTACCACTTGAAATTACTATTGACAATTTTGATGGTGTCTGCACTGGGGATCGATCCTATAACACTAGAGTGTTGTGAAATAATAGCGAGCACCCTTTGGCAGATACTTAAATAAAAATGGGTGTTCCTCAGGGATCAATGTTTGGCCCATTGTTGTTTTTGGATGATTTTATTGGCACAGCGTAATTATGAAAAATTGTGGTTAGTGCATTGAATTTATTCGTTGGTAGGACAGCTTTCATGAGCCGTCCGGGTAGGTACCAACTTCTTACCTATTCCTACTGCTAATAAGCAATGGAAGGATATAGAGCTAGTATAATAATAACAGGCTTTGAGCCATCAAAGCCCTCGGGGGCGACACCGCATTTGTGTCGGGTGCCGAGGTGCTGCAGAAGACTCGGCGGCGGTTACCTGCGGATGGTCGCGGCAGAACATGTCGTGCGCGCCGCGAACCGAGTGAGAGTGCGCGGCCTGCAGCTCGCTCAGCGCCTCCTCCTTAGACTTGATCGTGTGGTCCTTCGTAATCTTCAGCCTGCAAACGTTTAAGAATACCCAGGTTTGTTATACTTCAATGTATTGTATGAAACATCTTCAACACTTGACCAATCTGAATTTTAGGGTCACTTAGTCTATCGAATCGTAATATCATAGATAATTATAATAAAAACGGTAAGATACCTTGAAGCGAAGCTTCAGTGAGACAAATTTTGTATTACTGCCTAGTGAAATGCGTGTACGGGACCTAAAATTTCAGTACAGTTTTAAATACAGTTCAAACTAGTTTAGTCGAAAAGGTTTGTTCCAAATTTGTCACTTTAATTGTTTACTAAGTGAGAATGTGACTATTTTGATTCAAAACAATACTGATATAAAAAATACCAACATATAATGGCGTCAAACGAGCAAGCGGTTCACCTGATGGTAAGTGATTACCGTCGCCCAAGCACATCTGCAATACTAGAGGAGCTGAAGGTGCGTTGCCTCTGAATGGTAGAAGTCTTTGTTCATTAATGGACTGATACCAGAGTGATAAAGAAGAAATATACAATAATGGACAGTTTAATGAAAGAACATGAACCGACGAGAGTCGCAGCGGTACCTCTGGTGCGCGCTGACGCAGTTGTCGCAGATGAACTCGGCGCAGTCGACGCAGTAGCTGGTGGCGGGCTCGGTGTCCTCGCAGCTGTTGCACTGCTGCTCGCCGGACGGCCCGCCTGCTGTCGGGACGAGACATTCCCTTCACTCTACCTTGATTTCTACTGTTCCAATAGGCATTGTTCTAACAACGCTCTGCGCTAGTGAACATTGACGTTTTATTTTACTTTCAATTTCTTTACATTTGTTGTCACAATTGAGACAATGCTCCAGTTCTTATTTGATTAAATTTCCACGTTGATAAATTTAGTGGATCGTTTGTCTAGATTAAGTTACTATTCTAATTGGTCATAAGAAAATGCAAATGCCTTGAACGCAAATAAATGTAATTCTATAGACCTCGATAAACACGGAGACTCACCGTTGCTGCCGACCTGCTCGATGGCCATCTTCTCGAGCACGAACCGTTGGTCGATCATGTTGGCAGGCTGGCACTGCAGCCGGCACACCGGGCAGGTGATGGTGACGCGCGCCGCACCTGCGCGCCGTACAACACATCTTCAATACACGTAATGTTACCTATTGCAAATATATAAGACAAGAGAGATGCTTCGAGATGCAGAGATGCTGCAGACAGTTCAATAATAGGTAAAGACATTAATTCCGCCCAATCGGTCAATTATAGATATTTAAATTTATTTTTCAAATACAAATAATAGATATTTGTATTTGGAGTGCGTAAGTTCGCGCGGTTCGCTACACTAAAAAAAACATTCACACTTTTTTAATATACAATTTATTACCCATAGGGGTAGACACAGATTAGGGATTTCAATTTGGTTAGACTTATCGTAGTCGAACGGACTTCCAAAACCCATCTTTTCGCCTCCGGGAGATAAAACGTGAAGAGTGCACAGTCTAATCACAGTTATTACTCCCGGAGATTTCAAGGTTTTTCTTTAGTCGCATCTTACGTCACCGACGAGAGGAAAAATGACCAGTGATATAATTTTGAACAGAATTTCTATAAGATGCAAAGTTAGAAAACCTCGTTAACTACACAACTCGGCGATGGGGTAATAATATCGCAAGAATGGGGTATTTTACATTCATTTTTATGCGCGCGGGGTGAGATGGGAGATTGTCTGACGCCGCCTCCAGCCTCCCTCCACACGTTAAGTATCTCATAGGTTAAGTTGAATTTATCAGTCTTTCAATACTATACTTTGTTTTATTTTGTTCTGATAATAATGTTCTTAATGGTTATTCTTGCATATGTGTTATTTGGCGGTGAGTGAAGTTTTTGATTCAAATTAACATCAAGCTGTTCGAAGAGTGAATGTATCCAATTACTAATAGAAGTCATTACTGCCGACGAATGCAACTTTGAGGAGTCCTGATACAATATTATACGTATGGGACAGGTCTACGTAGTCATCTCCTCCTAACGGGAATTTCCAAGTGAGATCAGGTAGGTCCGTCATCCCGTCTTACAATAACCAATAAATACCACGTGTATGCATCAAACAGGCTAGGGTGTAGGATCCGTGTCGAAGCGCCTACGTAAGTACGTAGGCGCTTCGACACGGATAAGCAATTTGAATTCAGATATAAAATCAGACTCCCCAGCGTTGTTTTGTACCCAGGTGTCTGGGTAGCCATACACAAAACAACGCTAGCCAATATTTTAATTAGTTTTCTCGGCCATCCCCAAGGTGCCATCGAAGTTTCCTGAACAGGAACTCTTGACGGTGGGATTCCAACAGCAAGCGGGTACAAAATAATTGGACTTCGGTATATGGGAAGTACTGCTTGGTGTGTTTGTACTATATAATACCTTGGTAATAGTGTGCGGAAATTCACTAATATTTTCGAGGCGAACGACAATATTGTCCTTGGTTAAGGTTGTTTAAATAGGTCACAATACCTGACAGACCTGACCTTAATGAGAGAACTAGGAGTCGGGTAGTGGATGTCCTAAATCCTGATCACGATCATGAAGATATCTCGCAAAACGGATAGCAGCACTGAATCAGGCTTACCCCACAACTCTTCGAATTTACCCGTTTTTTTTTAGGTTTACAAACTGAAATGTAACTTATAAATTACAGTCTAATAACAACTTACTTACTATGATTTATACAGTGCTCATTCATAATACAGTGTTTTCGAATATTATATTATTTTACATAAACTTATATTTCTATTTTAATAATTTAGTAATAAGTACTTTGGCCGATGCCAAGGAACCATTAAGCATATCAGAAGACGAACTTACAGCATTATACAATGATAACATTCGTTAGAGAGGAGAAGGCTGTCTTACTTTAGTTCGACAAAGTGGCAAATAAAAGTCTTTCAATTACTTAGACGACTACCAGAAGTTCAATGTTTTGCATTCGTTGGTCGTATAGGCTAATTGATATAAGAATCTGTTTTGAATTTGTTGTAATCTATTGCAATGCACAGCATATCCCGGTGACCAAATAACGCTATTATATTCAAGAGTGCTTCTAACTAAACGATTGTAATACGATATGACTTTATAAAGGAATGAAGTTACACGAAATTTTTGTGG
Source organism: Bhutanitis thaidina (assembly GCA_029286595.1). Taxonomy (NCBI): domain Eukaryota; kingdom Metazoa; phylum Arthropoda; class Insecta; order Lepidoptera; family Papilionidae; genus Bhutanitis; species Bhutanitis thaidina. The sequence continues at coordinate 175,788 of JAGSMS010000020.1, read as the reverse complement.
ACATTGTGGCGTAGCGAATACAGGCCGACGTCTCAATTTCTCAAGTCATCACTGGCAACAGGCACTGGTATACTTTGGCCTTTGTGTTTTGATGTACATTCAACGAGAAGATGCGACGCAGTTTCCCAAACGCTGCCTAGCCGAGTTAGATTGGACGATCGTCCTCCGTGACTATTTGTACCATAGTTAATGCCAATGGTCAGTATATTTACTAAGCTTACCGATAATAATTTAATCGTTGCACTATATATTTATTTATTTTTTTTATTAAGGATTACCAACAAGGTTAACACAATTTTTTTTATAAAAATGTTTAAAAAAATGCATTTGCCACCGTACACCGAAAGCCAGTAGATCCAGTCTAGTATAGTTAAATGAATATTAATATTATTCAGATCAATTGCTTATCTAAAGTAACACTATATTGAGTTATAAGAAACTACAACTTGATAATAATATTAGGCGAAACGATACAAACAGAGAAGGATTAATAATTAAAATAAAGAAAAATTAAATAATTAAGTAATCTACGATTTTCTTCTATAAAAGATTGTGCAATGCCCTCCGCATTTTAGTTGAAAGCATGTCCACGTCCACTTTTTTATATTCTTCATTATGTTTTCTAACCATTCAATTTAGAGGCGCATTAAATCCTATATTCGTACGAGACATTTTGGTACAGAAAGGGACAAAACGAGATAATCTTACTGACTTAACTGGTGCTGAAAATTGCTAATCAATAACAATATTGACAATCTTGTATAGGGTAAGATGATCTGTAAGCTGGCTACGGGTGGAGAGAGGCGGAATTTTTAAATGCTTTAGACGGGTGTTGTAATTCGGTAATTTCTTTATAATACCACAGTCATAAGCAAGGTGTCACAGGAAACGTTTCTGTATTCTCTCGATGCGTTCAACATAAACGTCATATTGTGGATTCCACACTGAGCTACAGTACTCGAGTCCACTTCGAACCAGTGCGTTGTAAATCGAAATTTTACACCAAAGGATTTTTGAAACACTTCATGTACCTTAAAAAAAATCCGAGCGTTCTAAATCAGCTAGCTATAATTCAACTATATAGTAATCTGCCGTGCCCGGCATGCCAGTTTCTTTCAGCGCATTCATGGAAAGGATTTCTCCAGTAGTGTGAACTCGTACACAGGCTGATCAAGAGGTTGTAGTACGGAACCCGGAGCCCGCGCGGGTTCACATCAAGAGCGTCATTATGTACGTGAGCTTCTCAAGTAGCCACACCAATCCCTCTTATGCATAAAGCCGGGCGGCGCCGTGCGCTGCGGCAAGTGTTCCTACTCCCGCATTGCGCTGAATGTGACGGCCGATATTTGATGGATTATTTTAATTCATTCATTTACGTTACTAAACGTGGTAGAGTCAAGCGGCGGCTTTTGCTGCTGCTCGAATGGGCCGGCTCGATCGGGTTGGTACCATGGCCTCGGAGAATACCGGCGTGAAGTAGAGGCATCTTGTGATTCTGCACAAGTAACGGTGACTGAGGTATCCGAAGCCCCACACCTCCTCCCTTCCATCTTCCAAATACTATTAAAGGCCGGCAACGCACCTGCAGCACTTCTGGTGTTGCAGATGTACGCGGGCGACGGTAATCACTTACCGTCAGGTGAACCGCTTGCTCGTTTGCCGCCTTTCCCAAAAAAAAAATAATAAATAAATACATGTTCATTTTCCAATGGAAGATTTTAGAACGTAATTCGCGTTACACGCGTATGATAGGAGACGATCCATGAAGGTTGATTACACGCTTTTACACAAAGCTGTATAGATAGCGAGCGAGGCTGGAAGCATTACCTCTAACGGCACCGTTGTTGAAACTTGATAGCTCAGAGCGTGTCGTAGGAGAGGAAATTACTTTGTGCGATGCGCGTGGGGTGAATATTCTCATTTTCCCATCTTTACGAGACCATCGCTTTCTATCTACATCTAGTATATTGTAACAAATGTGTAAAATTGCTATTTGTTTTATCCAACCCGCCCATCCCTGGTTAAGACAATTTTTTTTTATATTACAATTCAATATAAAACGTTGTCCTTAATTTAATCTGTGAAATTGAAGGTGCTGTGACGCGCCGCTAACGCGATGTATCTTCTAAAACTCGTATCGTTTCAATCTCCAATATTCGCATGAATATTAGAAATAATTCCGTGAAACTCACCAAAGGGACGATGGATTTTTTTTTTATTGAAAAGACGGCAAACGAGCCACCGGTTCACCTGACGGCAAGTGATTACCGTCGCCCGCGTACATCGCGCGTTAATTTGCTTCATATCAATGAGGCGTGCACTTTGGGATTTACTAGTTTTTTTTTATAACACGAATGAAAAATCTCCATCCGCACGAGCTTCGAAGTTCAGTTTGTACGAAAAGATTCGGACTCCGAGCGAACTCTCTCTTTCACTTCCGATATGATACAAGCAGGCGGCATCTGCTCCCGCGCGTGGCGTCCGCCGAGATTACGTTGTCGTCGTCTGTTTCGGTGAAGCGTCGAGTGTTGTACCAATAAAAAAGAAAGTCGTGTAATACATCATTTTTCGACGTGGTAGAGCCCAACGGCGGCTTTTGCTGCTGTTCGAATGGGCCGGCAACGCACCTGCCACCCTCCCCATCCCCTCCCATATCTCAAATACTCTTAAGGGCCGGCAACGCACCTGCAGCACATCTGGTGTTGCAGATGTACGTTGGTGACGGTAACCACTTGCCGTCAGTGGAACCCCGCTTGATCGTTTGCGGCCTTGCCTATTAAAAAAAAATAATGATTTCTTGTATTTACGCGAACACTGCACATTTGAAATTAAACATATAGCTTCGTGTAATATATTTAAATAACCAGAGTATTGTATGTCTCATGGTGAGAGAGTGCTCAATACCCGACATGTCAAGGTCATGGGGTTCGGCGGTCTTCAAATGCCTCTCTATCTAAATTATATGGCACTTATATGCTAATTTGAATAGACGCATATAAAGAAAACACTTAAAATTAATTCATTAAAGTTATTTTGAAAAATCATCTAATATTACTGCTTTGAAAAAAAAAACAGTTTAAAAAAAAATTTACGAGGACGTCCGGATTTTTTTTAAGGATGCGGTCACGGTGAGTCCTGAAAAAATTGCCGTATCGAGACCGGGGTTATTTTATTATTATACTGGTTTCCTATTTCATATCAAAAGTCTAGCGTTTGTAGTTATTTTATTATTTTTTCTTATTGTTTTCATCTGAACGAAATATTTGAACCTCAATACGACTTTTATTTCTAAAGAGTTAAACGAGCGTCATGAGACGTACACTTTTGGATTTTCCAAACTTTTTATATCTTTCTGTGCTGTTGGTAGATTTTTTGATTAACTTAGGTTGAAATAAAGATGTGTAGAAAACTTTTATACTTATACAAGACTAGTGAGTTTTGTTTCATTATCATCATTTCAGCCTTTTTAAGTAAAGACGGCAAACGAGCAAGCGGTTCACCTGATGGTAAGTGATTACTGTCCCCATTCGCATCAATCCCAGGCCGCAGGTCGTTTCCGGATTGAGCCAACGAGGTGAGGGCGAGGCCATGCGTCCGTTCCCCTGAAGCCCTCCCAAACACATGGGCAATGCTCTACGACAGGTGCCCTGGTCCTTTCGTTATTATTTCTCCGATGCACCATCGAGCCGCATATATTTCCGACAGGGTTTATATCCGCCGATTTTGCAGGCCACGGAACCACCACTACTTCATTGTGCCGATGGAACCACTCGTTTACAATATGAGCCGTGTGAAGGACATAATTGAACTCTGTTAGTTCATCAGCTGGAAGTAACGTACGAACGGTCGGAAGCATGCTGTCCACCAGAACTGTTACGTAATTTGCCGCGTTAGTCCTAGGCGGAAGGTCAACGAGATCAGCTCGCCTACTCCATTAGCCTATGTCCAATACCTAATGTTGGCAGATATGCATCCAGAACTAAAATTTGGCACAACGTGCTCCTCCAAATACCTCTCGTTGACCTTCCGTTCCGTTTCAAACATATGACCCCGACACACATTGATAATGAAATGGAACCTATATGATTCGAACCTTGTAATGACTAGGCCATTGAAAAAGGTTTGATGTTGATAGAGGTGTATACTATATTGACCCTTGTTATCATAACAAGTAAGTATAATTTTATATGCAGTTGTCTGCTTAGTAGCTTCACTTTCAAAATGTACGATTGTACAAAGGAATTAATTTGAAAACTGACGAAGGTTTCCGCGCCCCGACCGTACACTGAATGAAACTAAATTCAGGTAGCTTACAGGCTTAGCTAACTGTGAAAGTCTCGACGGATATTTAGCGACGTCCCCGGCACCCGGGCAGGCTCGCCATTTAATATTGGGTCGTCTGTGGCGAAGAAAAAGAAGACATCGCTGTTATTTTGTTAACAAAAATCGCGATCGACAGCGCTGCAGCTAAACCCTTAGCCACTACGCCACCGATTATAATCATTTTGAAACATTATACTATTCTACTAGCCTAGTGGTCAGGGCGCTCGCTTCAGTTCTTCTTCAGCAAAATACCCATATAATCCATAGAGCGAGGGTTCCATACAACCACACAAACATATATACTGTGTGTATGTCCCAAAAAATTTATCTTCTTTCATTGTACTTGGGATCCTGAGCGCAAGCCCGACTCACGCTTGGCCGGGTTTTTATTATTTGTAGTTTTACTTTAGAGTTTGCACTATGTCACTATGTCACACCAAGTTTGTCGTTTCTATTTATAACAGTTTTTACGAAAGAACAAAAGATACAGCCCTTTAAATGTAGGACAAACGGAGTAAGCTTAGTAACAGAGCTCTGTGCGGAACCCCAAAAAATAATCCGTAATTTGAATATTCCATAATTTGAAATCTGTAAATTCTGTCTACCCCTATGAGGCTCCATTTAAGTGTCAGTCATCAACATGCTTGTCCCGAGCGTTACGCGGCGAGCCGTGCTCGAAAGGCTAGAGCCAAGGCGAGAATTCTTGTTCGAGTGCAAAGAAAACACTCAGACACGCGGGGACGCAGGGCCGTAAAAAGCACATTGAACCTAATGGGTCTCGGTTATCTCGTCGCGTCGAGGCGGAAAACAATGGAAAATGAAATGTAATGCCGCCAACGCAAAGTGTACGACTTCGGTTAATGTCGGACGGTACGTAGTCATGTTTGTCTGTAATAGACATAAGACGATGCGACTATTTAAAAAAAAAGGAACGTTACCCCTACACTTCGAATATCACATGCGCCCCGGATGCAATTAACATACATAAGTTGAACACGGACAAATTAGCCAGACCCGATTTCACATTCCTTCACATTACTTTGCTAGCCCATTAGCCGAAAAATAAATGCTGACAAAATAGATCTGGCAGTTGCAATTTATTAAGATCGTTGCGCATTGCTACGGATGAAGAGAATTAATAAATATACAAATAAAATAAAATAAATAAATATTAAAAATAATTGAAAAGTTTCTAAATTCACATGAATTCTAATTTACAAGACCTAAGTCTCAATCGCGCTTGTAATAAAATAATAGCTCGGGGAAAATATTTTTTCGTATTTTGTAAGTAAAAGTTGCAGTTGTAAACCTCCTTGGTTGTACAGTTTGAATCTGGCTAGTTTTGATGCCATTAAATAGATAACATTTTAAAAACAGAAAAATAAATAGTAAAAACGGTTTCCCGCCATTTTTCTATTGTTTTTCTGTCTGTATTGAAGGCGGTGCACTGTATACGTATGCCTCTATCCCATCAGGGTACCATGATCACTCCGTCGACCATTTAATACCGATAGCGTAGATAGTTATTCCGGTCTCCGATACGAGAATAGAGAACGGAATAACTGTCTACACTCGAATATGTTGAACCTTGAACGGGGGCAACCAGAAAAACAAATTAAAAAACAGGAAAGGATTAGTGTCGAGCGGCTGCAAAAGGTGGGAAAGGGACGGAAGATAGAGATCCTCTTAACTCCTGCGGCTCTGCCTTTACTGAAGAGTAGTTTTATTTTTTATTAGTACAAAAATAATACGCCATATAACAAAAAATTATGAGATCATGACGTATTAAACAAACTTGGCTGTAAAGTAGTAAAAAACGTGGAAAATAAAAAACCTTAAATAATTTACACTAAATATCTCTAACTACGGTGTAAGGTGGAACATAGTAGCTTTTTCTCCAAAGGTCAACTGCATGCGGTGTTCCTTGGTGACTAATGGACGAGGCTCTGGCGGCCGTCTGATGACGAAATTACTATCCAAACATGCAGAACAAAAATCCCACAGACTTGCGATGGGCAGCAGCAGCACCGGTACTGCGCTCACCAACCCACCTGCACCAGCAAATCATCAATTCATCAACTTATGTTGGCGCTCACATGGGAAGGCCGTGGGATGTCCAGTAGTGGACTTTTACAAGCTGATAAAGTTATAAGGAGCGAGTAAACAGATATAGTTTATTATATCGTCGACACAATTACGTTACTTATACCAATAGGCTCTAAAGATTTCAATCCAGATGACGCTCTCATGTAGAAGATAAAGCGGAGTCGGATTGAAGTCAAAGTCGAGCAAAGTCGCTGCAAAATTAGGGAAATACAAAAACGGTAGTGCTTACCTAGGAAGTCCCGGTTGGCGGAGAGCTTCTCGTCCAGCTTGGACTTGATGCAGGGCTCGCAGGCCGAGTGCAAGCACTCCATGAGCTTGGGCGTGCCGTCGGCGTGCGCGAGCGGCGTGCGGCATAACACGCAGCGCTCGGCCGCGGCGGCGCGCGGGGACGCCCGCGAATCGGCGCCTCCGCCGCCGCCCTCGCCCTCGCCTTCCGCCTTGCCATCGCCTTCGCCCTCGCCCACACCCACGCCCTCGACCGCCGCGCTGCCCACCTGCCACACCACATGCATTTCATTTCCTACACCCAATTACCGGCAGAGGGGTTTTACATCTTAGACCTATCGACAATAGATTGAGTTGTTTATGAACCACAGTGAATTACCATCTGGTGATCTGAGTAAGTGTATTTGACAGCGTTATTTTCTCCGATAGTCAACAAAAAATTTAGTACAACCTTAGCTTATTTGTAAATAGTCCACTGCTACATAGGCCTCTCCTATTATTAGAAATTGGCATTCTCGGCAAGCACGTAGGCATTCGCAGTACCAGACACTTTGCACCTTAGATGCTGCCTCCCATCCATCAGTCTAGTTAATTTTAGTCTGATGGTTATTTTTCGGGATGGCTAACGTACCATCTGTCAGTGCCTGTCTATTTTTAAGGCTTTTCTTCTTAGTCGCACGCGTCGGCAATGAAAGCAAACTCGGCAACGAGGTTCTTGGCAATAGTCTTGTCATAGCCATGTTATGTACTAGTGAAGCAGAAATTTATTTGCAGCTGTCTCATTATTAACCATCTCGTGTGCCGTGTGTGGATCCATACATCTACAGATACACATTCATCGATTACATTAGGATATTTTGATCCTCCTTCAGTATATCGCCAATTTGGATGTTACATCCATGCAGCATCCCTCACAGACTCTACTCACTCATGCAGCTTAAATTTTCTTGCTACAGAAGTGAGTTAGTTATTAACTTTCCTTATTCCTTCCTTCCACATGTCCATACCACAAAAGCATTCCATTCTTAATTCTAGTCACAACATCATCTTTAAACCACAAATTTCTCTTATGCAATTTCTCACTCCATCATTTAGTCACACCTAACAAACCTTGTTATTAATGACCGCTTTTCTAAGGACTTAATTCTACTTTTTTTTACTTTACCTAACTTTCACTGATATATATTAATGTGGGGATTGGCAGCCTAGGCACATTTTGACATATTCTTATTTCCTACCATTGTGAAGAGAGCCATATTCACTATATTTTCTCCATTTGTTTTTAAATCATCCCATCTTATTTACATATAACACATCTAGTCCTCTGTCATGTCTCTTTCAAAGTGAACAGACATCTAGGCAAGCGTGTACCATCCTAGGCCTCATCTTCGCTTTCCATCGGCCAAGATTGAGGTCAAACGCAGGCCTCTCCTTTTTTCTTCATGTTGCTTTTCACTGCTTTTAAATAGTCAAATATTTATTTAGCATGCCACAATGAAAAATGTATACCAACATGCAAAGAAGGAAAGCAAATTAAATGAAAAAGAAGAAGCTTATACAGGCCTGATGAAGTTATTTACCTCAAACGCAGTCAGGAGTGTCGCACAAAAACCTTATAACCCTTAACAAGTTATACCAAGTGTTGCAAAGTTATGCAAAGTGGAAGTAATCATAAAATGTACCAACTTCAGCAATCTATTGTTGGATAAAAAAACAAAAAAGTTGACAACCAGTGTTAGTCCTGCATAGTGAGAACTGTATTTCTAACAATTTTAACAATAGAAGTAAATTTAAGAGAAAGAAGAAAATGATAAAGTTGGGGAGCACAACAGAGAAAGTAAAACCAGGAAAATTTCAATTACTGAGGTTGATTAGAATAAACCTGTTCTATACATTATTGATTATAGTGTTGTAGTAAATAAAGAATTAGTAGTTATTAAGTAAAGTTAGCAGTCTATCTGATTCTAACAGCCGCTTTTGGGAACTTGCAAACAACTTTAATTGAAGGGTACAGGTGCATCGACACCCCTGAGGATTAAAATTTAAATTCATAGCTTGCATTTATCCCTGCTCTTTTTAACCTTCAAACAAAAACACAACAGAGCCACTGCTGACTAGTAGCAGAAACAGCATGACATTACTTCAATATTGATTATTTTAATTTAAGATTCATTAAAGTTTAAATGTAAAGAATTACTGAAAATACAGAGAAGACTATAGAAACAAAGTGACGTTACTAATAAATATAGGTGGTAAACCATCGTCATTTTATTAAAAGTAAAGATGAAGTCTTGAGATTTTAATTTCTGTATAAATAGTTTGAAATCAAATTAAAATGTTTATGATAGCAGCAAAACATACATTAAGATTAGGTGCAGGGCCTGGTATGGCGGGACCGTCGGGCAGTTCATCTGGTGTTTCCTCTTTGATGGTGACACCGAGCAGTGGTCCAAGGTCCATGAGCGCTCGCTCTATCTCATCACCGCTCGGTTGGAAGCCAGCGTTTTCCATTGAGGATGTTGCAAACCACTATCTTAATTGACTAGCTTCGTACATATTTTCACTGCATCCGAAGGAAAAGTTGTATCCAGAACTTTCACTCGCCAGCCTCGACGATCGCGCACGTCAACATAATTGAGCACTTAATATTAGATGAGGCCACTTGAAAGAGTTTTTTAACACCGATTTTTAATTCACTTGTCTTAAGCACTATAAAAAACACAAAGTATTCTCTGCTTAAGTAAAATGTTCATAACAAAATTGTTTCAAGTAATACTTTATAAAATCTCTGTTTTCGATAAAATTTTAACGTGCGTCCTTCTAAACGACACCATCAACGCACCACACCATAGAGCCATAGACCATAGGCGAGAGCAGAGTTACAAGCGATAATTTTGAAAGTCCGCATACTATTATGTGAATCCGCCAGAAATGCATGACTTAAAAAACTATCTTTAATTAAAATTAACATACATAAAATCCGACATTTTTAAACCACAGTAATTTTTTTCCCGGTTGCAGATCTAGAGATATTTTTAAGAATTTTTTTTTAATGTTACTAATGTTTTGGTTTTTTCCATGCTAGTATGAAGTTATTTGAGCATTTAAATCAGAATATGTATTACTGCTATGATACATTGGCAAACAATACAATTCTGCACATTTATAATAACTGTAAAATAAAAAAAATTGCTATGAGAAGTGAAATAGCGCACGCATGTATAAAAAATACGTTAAGAAATCCATCAGTATTAAGTTTATCATTTATCCCGTTTTACTGCCAACTCAATCCGCAAGATTTGGCGGAGATTCTGTCAAGTTGGCAACTCAGGAATAATGAAAAGTAATATCCTTCCAACGACAAGGCATAGTAAAATTTATTTGAAAAATATGGATTTAACATTATTTTAAACGTATTTTTTTCTAACAGATCCACGCAAATGATATGAAATTTGTTATAAAATAATAAACTCGTTTGCTATATGAGTGCGTTTTAATAGTTGATTAGTGTGCGTTTTTGGTTTCTATGTATATGAGACAAGCATAACGATAACATTTAATTCTTTGATGTTTATCGATTTTCGGAATGAAAGTAAAAATATTTGCAGTAGTCAACAATAAAATAGAAGTTAAAGACTTAGGTATGAAATGATAATTTTGGATATTTTACCTTTAGTTGTTATGGAGACACGATATATTTTCTCTTTATATTTCCACTCGATAACCTTATGTCCCTAACTACTGACCGTTCTGCACGCAATGTAACCGGCCAACTGTCATTTCATCTTCTGATCGGTTAAAATGTTATATTCTACATATATCTATTAATGACGTGGTCGAAATTTACATATACACATGACATCATGATCAAATAGGCATTTATAGAGGTGGCATAAAAAGACTGCAAGTGACTTTCTTCTCGTGGGTATCGTTAGAGACCACTAAAGTAAAAGCTTATAAAATTTCATGAAATTCGTCAAATGGGGGGTAAGATGATATTTGATTTTAAGGTGGTAAAGCCAAGAGGCGGCTTTAGTTACTGCTCGAATGGGCCGGCTCGACCAGATTAATACCACGACCTCGCAGAATACTGGCATGAGGTAGAGGCATCTTGTGCTTCTGCGTTTCATTCGGTGAGTGAGGTAACCGGCGGCCTACTCCTCCCTATTCCTCTCCTTATTCTCCCTGCCATCTCCCAAATACCCTTAAAGGCCGGCAACGCACCTGCAGCTCCAGTGACGTTGCAGATCTATGTGGGCAACGGTAATCACTTACCATCAGGGGAACCTATTGCTCGTTTGCCGCCTTTCCCATAAAATAAAAACAAAAAAATTAAAAAAAAAGGCCGAAACAAAAATACCGATGAAGGGAAACAGCGTGCGAGGTGTCTGGAACTGCGATTGTCAATTTGAATGCCAAGCGTGGTGATTATAACAAATCCAACTTCTGAAGAACTCTGAAGTGGACTCTCCCCTGTATCGATTATTCAGGTTCTGCTGCGGATATCGTAGTTGTAGATTCGATCACACAGAAAAATACCAAGCATAGACCTACAATAATTATATCTCTTTTTTTTATGTCTTTCATCATCATCATCATCATTTCAGCCTATCAGAAGTCCACTGCTGAACATAGGCCTCCCTCAAAGATTGTCACGAAGCTCGGTCCTGAGCCACCTGCATCCATCAACTTTCCGCAACACTGCGCAGGTCGTCACTCCATCTTGTGGGGGGTCGTCCTACACTGCGTTATGTCTTTTATGTCTTTAATCAACAGAAATCTCTGCAGTTTGAGAGTTCTACATCAGTATTTATACTAAATACATGGTATTCTCATTAGTCTACATAACTATGTTCAAACTGTCTCGAGAGGATCCCTCAGCTCATTTAGATGACAATGACAATGACAACTTGATGACAATTTAGTGACAACACGAACACGAAACACGTCAAAGTCTCGAAAATGGCTGACTCGGGACCTAGTAAAAGCGATATTGAAGCAATTTTTCAAAGATTACGAGCAATACCATCAAATAAAGTGTGTATTTAGGGATATATAATGTACGCACGTCTAACGGTTTAGTTACTGTTTAATATTTCGTGTATGTGCAGGTATGTTTCGATTGCAACGCAAAAAACCCTACGTGGTCGTCGGTGACGTACGGGGTGTTCATCTGTCTGGACTGCTCTGCAGTGCACCGTAGCCTGGGCGTGCACATCACCTTCGTTCGTTCCACACAACTGGACACAAATTGGACATGGAAGCAACTAAGGAACATGCAACTTGGCGGAAATGTGAACGCGGTAACACTCATTTTACTGTTGATATTTAGAATAGGGTTCTTGTCTTAAATATCATTGTATATCAGAAACCTGGGATTGCGACCTTGCGTAGGCACCACTAAAATGCCCTTTGCAATGCTGATATACCACATTCATTGTGATAAATGAAAACATTATGAATTACGTCTATAAGCAATTACAAAAATATTTTTGCAACTAAAACTATTTTCCATTCTCATTTTAACTTGACCAACCCTTTAAATAAATATATATACAATATGTATAGATAATATAAATATATATAAACCAGACCGACCTTCATGGCAATCTTTGGGGGAGGCCTATGTTCAGCAGTGGACTTCTGATAGGCTGAAATGATGATGATATAAACCAGTGATTGCCTAATCAGTAATAGTTACATTTATTTTCAGACCCAGTTTTTTCGAACCAATGGTTTGGTGACAGAGGATGCCCGTCAAAAATACAGTTCACGTGTAGCACAATTGTACAGAGATAAGCTAAATGCTTTGTCAGAACAGGCAATGAAAACATATGGAACTAAGGTATGTGCTACTACTGAATTATCTAGACAAAGTTATTTTATGTATGTCTAACAAGTAATATAATCTATCTCCATCATTCAGGTTTTTTTACATTGTCTATTTATAGTTTACCTCTTCACATATTATTTATATTAAAATGAACTTTTTAAATTAATGCTTGGTTCATAACAAAACTAATGATTAGGTTATTGAAATAATATGGTTACATCACTACTAAAGCTAATTAGCAAAGTTTTAATGTTACCTTTGACATTTCATAGTTTCAAATTGATGCAATGAAAATTAAGTAACTCCTATTAACAAATACATTGCAATACAGTTGTGTATTGAATAACCTTTACCTTTCTCATGTGTAATTCTATGTGTGTGTAACACTGCCTATGTTACTCCCAACCCGACTCAAAATTTGTTTAATAAACAAATTATAGATCTTCGGGCCTAGATGTTACTGCAATTATCCTGTCCCCTTGTCATGTATTGAAATGGGAACATTAAGAAGGGAAAGCCTAAGTAAAGTGTGTGTTTACCTTATATTTTACTGCATTGCAATGATTTCTATATACAAAAAATATGACTAGTATTTGTTGGATACAGAAAAGCTCTATGCAAGAGATGTTGTCACTCACTTCATATTATTTATAAAGTTATATCATTAAGATATTTTTTGATACATTATCTTAACTAATGTAATGTGGAATGTATGTTACATTCATTTAACTAGTTTTAGTTCATGTGGTATTATCATAATAATCCATCCCCTCTATTCCCTTGGGTGTCGGAAGAGTTGACTAAAGGAAAAACCTTAAAAATATCCAAAATATGAAAGTAGCCACTGCTGACAGATGACAGGATTATTATCTCGATAATGGGCAGCAGCTTTTAAGGTGTGAGGCATTTGGCATTGTGATTGCCAATCAGCTTGCCGAGAGTGGTGATTATTGAAAATCCCCCTTATAGGAGAGGTCTATGTTCTGCTTCTATTTACAGACTGTTAAGGTAAAGTGAGGTAAACATTGCTATTAGTCACCGTCACCTTTGGTTTTTGAAGTCCCAGTTTACAATTATTAATTATAATAAATGGAGTTGAATCAGTTCACACACACAGGTGAATCAAATTAGTTAATTCTATACTTAAAACAAAAGTTATTTGAATTCATGGTTAGAATGTTACACATGTCTATCTCCACTAACTTATGATTTTGTATATCCCAGCTTCATCTGGAGCCTGCCCCAGCTGAAGTTAAAGACAAGCAGAAGTCGGATCGTGAGGTAGACTGGTTCGCGCTGCATGGTGACTCCCCCGCCACTAACACTAATCAGTCTAGCCTAACTGCACAGGTAACACACACACTGCTACCTACATACAGAGTAACATTCAACATTTACAAAAAATTTTAACTGTAAAAGGTAATTTAATAATAGTAAAAAAAATCATTTTTAATCACCTCCAGCAATAATTTGACAGTGATAAAAAGTTCCTATATTTTAGTAACCTGAATATTTGATCACATATAGAAAATAAAGATTCATAATTTTCCATTACATTTCTTCATCTTAATAACTTTTTGGCAAGTATGAATTAAATATTTTCATGTCTCTACTTTTACACAAGCTCCTCAAAATAATTGTGTGGCGTGTTCCCTGTGATGATTGAACAATTACATTGTAAGAGTTTTTACGAATTTGTTGCAGCTAATAACATTTATGTGAAATCATTCCCATTGTCATTGTTTGTTGCTTTTGATTAAACTGGTTGTAATACTTTTTACTCATTTGCTGAGTGTATTTGCCTGGGTACATTTGGGTCTGTCATTATTTATTTGTGACAGTTCACTATTGGACCCAACCTTTTTCCCAAAAGTTAATCATTGATGATGTGAAATAGTTTTATATTATCTGTATACGTGCTGATAAAATTGATAAAGAACTTTGAAAGCAAAATATTGTTGATAATGTATACAATTTAATAAAACTACTTTCTTTAATTTCAGTGTTAGTTTCTATTCTACTAAGCTACTTTGATGCAAATGATATATCGCCATGTATGTGTTGTACTAGATCGAGAAGTAGACAAGTTATTAAAAATTCGTATCATAATTGGTTCCATTAATATGAAGATAAATCCTCACAATGTGAAAGAGCTCCATATCCAGCAGAAGACTGCTGGCTTAAGCAAATGAAAACTAGGACAGTTCTCCTGTTATCCATCAGTTATAAGACATCCTACAATTACGAACTAGGATTCCCATTATCTTAAGATTGCTGAATATCCAAATATATTATATCCATAGGTATATAATATAATTAGAGATATGAAATACATCTTATGTATGTTTGTGATTGTGTAACTTTTGAATGTCTTGACCAATTGAGGTTATAAGGGTTATGTATTTAATATTAATTAATATTATTATTAATTTATATTTATTATTGATATTTTACCCCTGCCAACATGTCTTCTTTCTCACCCAGGGTTGAAGAGAATGCCAAAAGGTATACAATGGGCGCCCATTGTTTACCTTATTTTGAGGGACACAATAAAGAATAAATTAATAAATAATCCTGCAATAAATTTGTACTGTCGAGACGGTGGTACACAGCTTTGCTAGGACCCGACAGGTGGTGCTAAGTCGAGTTATTAATAAATTTTATTCCTACATCCTGTATGCAAAAATAAATGTCAGCTCCTAAGAGGATTTGAACCTGCAATCACTACCCATTAACATATCTATTTTGGTAAGATACAGGCACCTGTTGTACCACAGCTTCAGTATGTGCGTAAACGGTGACTGTCTGCTACAGCACCTCTCGCACTTTGCCTACAGAAGGCGTCCCCGGCTGCGGAGAACCTGAGCTCGGAGGCGCGTCTGTGGGGCGCCGCGCCTAACGGAACCAACAAGCCTGCTGCAAGGAGATCAGGGGTGAGTCTCCAGTCTGTGTAGTTTTTTTTAAGATAGAAAAGGTGTCAAACATGCTCACTTACAGAAGCTTTCATTCAGCTGTCAACATTCTTCTAATTTTGTTGCCATTTTTTTTCCAAGAGAATTTGCATGTGCTTTGCCGGCTTTCTATGATATTTGGGGGATGGGAGGGATGATACAGAGAGGAGCCTTTTGGGGATATTTGGGGATTAGGGAGGAGGAGAAGTCCGTGGTACCCTATCCCAATCGAACCGCAGCAAAAGCCACTGCTTGGTTCCTCCACATACAAACCTATTTCATTATACACCGTGTCTCAACAAAGTGTGTTTCTACTACTTTCCACTACTTTTCTTTGACGGTACGGTCATCTCAAAAAAGAGAAACTAAACAAAAAATAAACAAAAATAGAACCAAACCAAAAACAAAAAAACATCAGCGTGCGTTTCACAAAAAAAAATAAAAAAAAAATATTGTAATAAAATAATCAAATATCGTAGAATATGTCATATAATTGTGGGATTTTCTGTGTGGACTACATTCCTATGTTGGTTCCTTGTCTATGAGTCGTCTGGGTCGGTACCACTCTCTCACGCATTTCTGTCGCAGCAGTGCAACCACTGCTGTGTTCCGGTTTGAGATGTGCAGAGAGCCGGCACAACTACAAGCTGCGAGGCATTTCATCTCTGTCCTCAGGGGTCACGACGCATCTGGTAACCTCCTTCGGTTCAAATTGTTTGCCGGTGCCAATGGGGTCCAGTACCCCCCCCTCCCTTCCATCTGGAGGAGAAATAATTATGCAGTTCCGAAGTTTTAAAATACATCATTCCGATTAAAGTTACAATTAATGTTGATCGCTCTATTTTTGTGGGTGACAAAAAGAGTATTCTGTTTTTTTCTATGATGTAGTCAACCTCTTTTTCAAAACCGTGATTATATTTGTAGTTGGGTGCACGGAAAGGTGGTTTGGGTGCTACCAAAGTGGCTGCTAACTTTGAAGACATGGAGCGAGAGGCAATTATGGCAGAGAAACTAAAAATGGAGGTATGTTTCTATGTGATTCAGTGCACTAAGTATTTTAATCTTATCATTTCTTTCCATTTACTTTCCAATTTTTTGTAATAACGATTCATGCATCTCGTGAATGTGCAAATGTTATAAATAAAATTGACAGCTTTTCATATTTATAATTTGCGGACGACACTTTTACTGACACACAATTAGGTAATTATAAGGTTAAGGGTAGTCACATTCAGCCGGCCCACCTCCGTAAAATCTATTATATTGAATCAGCCCCTGTCGGAAACCTGTGCCGGCTTTCGTGTTCCGCCAAAATGAATTACCTCCACCGTGTGTTCGAGCACACACCAGTTTAAAAGTACTCATAGAAAGGTTCACAAAAGTGTTTAATGTCATCGCACAAGGAATTTTCACTTCTATTGGTATTATGTCTTGAACACGTTTCGCGCGAGTTGTGTAGAGATAGTGCAGTGGTGGTTTGCGCACCTAATGGAGGGTGTGGTCGCAGGTGGGCGAGGGCTCGCGGCAGGCGACGCTGGAGTGCGTGGAGCGCGAGGCGGCGCGCCTGCGCCCTGACGCCGCGCCGCGCGCGCACTCCGACCGACTCGGCATCGCCGCCGCGCGCGCCGCGCCGCAGAGGTACTAGAGCGTAGTGTAGTGTAGTGTGGTATGTTACGTAAGGCCTTTGCCCAGCTATAGACACTTACAGGCTGCTGCTTTTAAACATAATTCTGTTAACCAGAAATACCAACATATAAAATAAAATATGATAATTATAATATTAAACCAGTCTTTTAATATTACATTATTAAATAATAAACACTAGACTTTTTACCACATGTACAATTTTTGGCGGTCATACTTATGTATGATACGATAGTCTCAATAAAGACATACTCCGTGTCACACCTGTAGCGACGTCACAGCGCGCACCTGCACCGCTGCGGGGCGCGCGTTACCATATAAATCTTCTGTCTAAAGTATCTGATCCAGGTATTCGTAGTTATCTGTATCGCTGACTGACTACCTATGGTCAAATTACAACTCGAGCTGCTGTTCTGGATGGATATATCTCGATCTGGATAAACATTCCATGTGGGGTTCCTCGAGGATCTTAGTTGGGACCTTTACTTAATAAGACACATAGCATTAGCATTAGTAGAGAAGTATTAGTCGTGTGACGAGGGCGCGGGCGGTTGTTGCAGCGGCGTGTCGCACCGCGCCACGGCGGACATGACGGCCATCGAGCAGGAGGACGCGGCCGGCGCGCGCGCACACCTCGACGACATCGATGACTTCAATTCCGTCTTCACCATGATCAGGTTCGTTACATAATAGAAACTATACTAAAAGTTATAATTAAAAAAAAACACGACAAGCGACATTGCAGAAGCACTTACTGTATAAATATTAATTGTGAATGCTGTGCGTTAAAATTAGACACAAACTGCGAAACGACGCATGCGCGGCGAGCGAGCAGCGAACACCATCTCTCTCGCACGTATACGAGTGATGAGTGCGCGCGCCCGCTCGCTCCGTGCCTCTGTCTGCTGACAGTCGATACAAAAAGTGATTCACATTGTTGTCCGTTTCGGTTGTTATTTCTGTCCCTGGCGTTATTGTTCGTTACTGTCCGCTTGGCGCGTACGTCTGTCAGTTACGGTCAGTACGTTGTTTACTCATCGGCTATTGTTACTTCCCTTTAATACTAATTACCTTCTATGTATGATGTACGCGGTCACTTTTTATGCGACTGTATATTGCACGACCGCTCCGAATATCTGGTTTCAGAGTGGCAAAGTCGGATTAGTTGTATTACATGCATTAAAAGACACTAAAATAATGTCTGGTTTGTCTTTGTCCGGGGTGGTCAGAGTATTGGGTGGTCGTGAGAGCTTTTGTTATATTATTCTGTTATATTATCGGGATTTACTTAGAAATGTATAAAAGCGTTAGCGTGTTCGTTTCCCGCGCTAGGAATGAGCCATACAGCAGCACGCGGCCGGCCGACAGCGACAGCCGCGCGGACTCCGGCTGGGAGCGCATCGAGCCGGAGCCGCCGCGCGCCGTGCGCACCATGTTCGACACCAACAGCTACACCGCCGGCACCAACACCGCCGCCGGCACCAACTTCAGCACCGGCAGCAGCCGCGCCCGCTCCGCGCGGAAGGAGCCCGAGGACGACTCGGCCGTAAAGAAGTTCGGCGCCGCCAAGTCCATCAGCTCCGCGCAGTTCTTCGGCGAACACGTACGTCTGTTTATATAAGGCCTAGTTCTATGAACAGCTGCTGCTCGCGAAGCCCGGCCTACTCGCGTACTCAGTGCGCTCGTGCCTTCATTGTGCGTGTAGTGATCCTACATGCTTAATGCTTGCTTTAAGTTGTCTGAATTGTCTATGGGCGCATTTAGTTTTTGTAACGTTGTATGCATTACAATTTTAAAAAGAAAAATGTCCTAAAAGAGGATGCCTGCGTAGTTTCTTTCCCGACATTACGCGGTGGACGGTCGCTAGTGGGAACGAACAACGTGTGAGAAGGATAACTTTATGGTTCGCAAAGCCTAGAGCCACGCCAACTGCCATAACGGAATGACATTCATCATCGTGAAATGTTACAACCTTATTCAAGCATACAAGTGACGTTGCATTCGTGTTATTGAGCTAAATCACGCCGATCGTGTCACAAGTCCTGATCTGACTGAACAATAGAATTCCAATTGTTTCAAACTCAAACGTGCTAATGAGAAGTGTTAAATTACTCCAAAATAAAAAAAACTTTTTTTTAACTCAAGACATGGAAATAACCACCTGCCACCTGCATCACCGCATTGACTTTCATGCAACACTGTGCAGTGTATGTGTGTGTGTATGTAAGGGGGTAGAACCCCACATACGCCGCAGCTTTGTCGTGGTGGACGGAGGAATTATGAGTGTGTGTTCCTCGCAGGACTCGCGATGGGAGCGCGACGCGAACTTGTCGCGGTTCCAGGGCAGCTCCAGCATCTCCTCGGCAGAGTACTTCGGGGACGAGCGGCCGCCGCGCCCGCCCGCCTTCAGCGTCTCCGCGCCCGACCTCGACGAGGTACGTGATGCAACGAGCCAGCAGTACATATAAGGCCCAGTTCTATGAACAGCTGCTGCTCGCGAAGTTCGGCCTACTCGCGTACCAGTGCGCTCGTGCCTTTCATTGTGCGTGTAGTGATCCCACATGCTTAATGCTTGCTTTAAGTTGTCTGAATTGTCTATGGGCGCATTTAGTTTTTGTAACGTTGTATGCATTACAATTTTAAAAAGAAAAATGTCCTAAAAGAGGATGCCTGCGTAGTTTCTTTCCGACATTACGCGGTGGACGGTCGCTAGTGGGAACGAACAACGTGTGAGAAGGATAACTTTATGGTTCGCAAAGCCCAGAGCCACGCCAACTGCCATAACGGAATGACATTCATCATCGTGAAATGTTACAACCTTATTCAAGCATACAAGTGACGTTGCATTCGTGTTATTGAGCTAAATCACGCTGATCGCCGCCAAGTCCATCAGCTCCGCGCAGTTCTTCGGCGAACACGTACGTCTGTTTATATAAGGCCCAGTTCTATGAACAGCTGCTGCTCGCGAAGTTCGGCCTACTCGCGTACCAGTGCGCTCGTGCCTTTCATTGTGCGTGTAGTGATCCCACATGCTTAATGCTTGCTTTAAGTTGTCTGAATTGTCTATGGGCGCATTTAGTTTTTGTAACGTTGTATGCATTACAATTTTAAAAAGAAAAATGTCCTAAAAGAGGATGCCTGCGTAGTTTCTTTCCCGACATTACGCGGTGGACGGTCGCTAGTGGGAACGAACAACGTGTGAGAAGGATAACTTTATGGTTCGCAAAGCCTAGAGCCACGCCAACTGCCATAACGGAATGACATTCATCATCGTGAAATGTTACAACCTTATTCAAGCATACAAGTGACGTTGCATTCGTGTTATTGAGCTAAATCACGCCGATCGTGTCACAAGTCCTGATCTGACTGAACAATAGAATTCCAATTGTTTCAAACTCAAACGTGCTAATGAGAAGTGTTAAATTACTCCAAAATAAAAAAAACTTTTTTTTAACTCAAGACATGGAAATAACCACCTGCCACCTGCATCACCGCATTGACTTTCATGCAACACTGTGCAGTGTATGTGTGTGTGTATGTAAGGGGGGGGGGGGGTAGAACCCCACATACGCCGCAGCTTTGTCGTGGTGGACGGAGGAATTATGAGTGTGTGTTCCTCGCAGGACTCGCGATGGGAGCGCGACGCGAACTTGTCGCGGTTCCAGGGCAGCTCCAGCATCTCCTCGGCAGAGTACTTCGGGGACGAGCGGCCGCCGCGCCCGCCCGCCTTCAGCGTCTCCGCGCCCGACCTCGACGAGGTACGTGATGCAACGAGCCAGCAGTACATAGGCCTCTCCCAAAAGTTGGATTTGTATATCTCCACGCTCGGCATGCGGATTGGGGATCGAAGCACTAGACTCCACGCACCTTAGAAGCTTCTGCTTGTCATCGGTCGGTTTTATCTTTTTTATCATATCTTTCGAGATGGTTATCCCGCCAACTGGCGGTAGCCATGTGATGTTCGAGGCTTTCCCCTCAGTCCCCTCTTACGAAACCCGCGGGAAGAAAGGGGCTGGCAGATTCTTACGGCGATACAATACGGCAAATGGTACGTATCCATTTTGGGAATACAATATGTTTATTGCTTAAAGAATTGAGTGGCTAAAACCCTACGTTTAAAGACAGCCTTTTTTTATATGAATATTGATAATATGTGTATACATGCTTACATGAATAAGTTTGCGTGTCTGGGCAGGTGCGCGAGTCGGTGCGCGCCGGGGTGACGCGCGTGGCGGGCCGGCTGTCGTCGCTGGCCAACGGCGTCGTGTCCTCCATACAGGAGCGCTACGGCTACTGATGAACACGCAGCCCCGGCCTCCCCGTCGCCACACGCCCCTCTTCCCCTCGCCCCTCGCCATACGTATTGGATACCATCGCACAAGTAGCCCGTCGAAAACGTTATCATCGTTACTATAATTAACAGTTCTACATTTCTCAGTCTTATTCTTGTGAATCGATTGCTGTCAACGATATAAACACGACACGTCAGGTTACACAATCTCTCAAAGCATCTCGTTTCCAAAATACGACAGGTGATAGCGCCATCTGTCGGTAGCCATTGTTATTTTCAAGATTTTTCTCCGTTCTCACGCCGATACCACGCGACATCGCCCAGCAACACCAACAATATCATAATGATTTTATAAAGGTCTTGACATCATCGATATAAACAAAAAATGTAATAAAACAAAAGTTCTAAGTTGAACACCGGCGCCGCTCGCTTGCCGCACAGCTCCCCCGTCACGCCGCGCCGGCTCGAACCGCACGGCCGGTGGCAATATTGAGGCTGAGTGTCCCACTTCGCCATCCCACGGCTCACTCGCTTCTTGACAAATTATTTTTGTATGCGGCGAGCCTAAAGAAGTTTGCACTTAAAATGCAACCACCTCTCGACATGTCATGTCCAGGCATATGTCTGTGTTCAAATATTACTAAAATAACTTTTATGTCAGTAAGATTCATAGAGTAACCACACACAAGTAGAACAGAAGTGTGTGTTTATGGTTTTCAAATTTTGACATATCTGTAGTTACATGAAACCTAAACCTTACGATTTTGTCGGTTGGGGGCTCTGCTTGCAATTTAATTAAAAAAAATATATATCAAAATATAGTTTGAACATCTGCATTAATTAGTTAAAACTTTTTCATTCGTTTTTTTTTTAGTACAATATTCTCTCTTTAGTTGTTTAAACTAATGAATTTGATTGTATGCATTTTGTTTAGTTCGGTGTAGTATTTGGAAGATACAAATCATGTTGCAGTATTTCGTGATGATAAGCAACACTTGAAAGTTACCTACGTAGGAATGTGTAACTCACGATTTATTATTCTATGAGTATACAAATGTTTTCAATAAATAATTATTGTAACATTTGGTAGCGTTTAAATATTATTTGCATACACGTCTGTCGCGTTGCATGAGACAGAATTGTTTCTAATTTTTTTTTAATATAACTCGACAACTATACGTTATAGATTATATACCCCCCGTAATTTGAAGCAGTTGCCAATACGTTAATTGCTGATTTGCATTTATGGAAGTCAAAAATCTTTAATTGACACATTGTCATTTAAATTTTGTAAATAACAAATATCAACATAAATCACATAGACAAGTAATGAAATCGTCGGAGACGTTCATATAGCACCTTGTAAAGGCAAGCAGTAGATGGGACAACGAGCGACGAAGTTGAAAGTAGGAGCCTGTAAATGCTCACTGCTGGGCAAAAGGACTTCCTCTAATATCTGTGGGTTTTGGAGCCGGCAAGTGCTCCAGTGCGGGTTGCCGGACTTCGCGGACATGTGAGGTCCGCAATAAACGAAATATTTCATTATTTCTCAGACCAGCGGGTTTCCTCACGACGCTTGCCTTCACCGACCGGGCACTGGGTACATCCAGCACTTAAATTTGCTATTAATAATTGTAGTGGTCCCGTGTCCGGAGATCGAACCCAGACCCTGGGCTACCATCAGCTACTTGGCGCGCTTTGTGGGAGTTTGTGGAATGATATGCATGATGAATACATTTGGATAACCCATATCAGTCAAGGAGTTGTGTAAAGGCGTCCGTAGCAAAATAAATATATATATATAAGAGAATAACTTTGACTTCGAAAAGGAGTCTTCAATTTAATTATATTTTGTTTTTTTAGCTCATAAATAACATTAAGAACCGATCAATGTTTGCTTCGTCCGTTCGAATGGATATACTTGTAGTGTCCAGCTGTATGTGTGTGTATACATTTGATAAAGACGCCGTGGAAATGTTTTTGTTTTTAAACTTTATCTAAAATTCCGCACTTTTTAAACTAGATAAGAAAAAAACTTATTTTCGTTTTCTCAGCATATGAAAAAACTATTGCAGTATCAATTTTTTTTAAAAAGCCTCATATCTAATTTGATCGTTCAGGCCTGTCACGGTGACCGTGCAGTCTAAATTACAAGCGCGGGCGGGGTGTCGTTGAATTATAACAGAAAAAATTCGCGCTTATAGCGAAGGATTTTGTTTTTTTTTTGTAATGCGGTGGGGTTTGGTCTCTGTGGTTTGTTTTACCAGAGTTGTATAGCCGATAAGTATTTTATAATTTTGATATTGTTTGAAGAATAATAATGAATAGGGGTTGGTATACTTTGTGACAGTGTATGTAAGAGGCCTAGGCTGAGCAGTGCATTAGTCGAATTTTAATTTAATATAATGACTATATTTGATTATTTAACAAGAAATGGGGAAGTCGTTTTTATTAATTGCTAGCTAACGTCGCGCTGTGAATGGCTTCGCCTCTACGTCATCGTCCCCATGGACCCGCTCATCACCTAATTACGGCGCTCCGGCCGCATGCCTCGACTTGTCTCCCATGGATTTTTAAAATAACTATTTTCACATTATACACGTTTTTCGTCCATCTTTCTATTTTATAATCGTTTCGAATATTCGATGACTACGTATGCTGAATATTTGTAAGGTTTTTTTTAATAACTATTACTGTATTTCTTACTACGCAATGTGAAGATATATAAACAATTATTGTATGTACATAAGTTATGCCTTTAGCATTAGCCCTTTATATAAATAACTGGCAACAATTTAGGTAATGCCATTCGAGGTTCAGTCTTTTATCGAGACGCTAAAGAACTGTTAGCATTTCGTTGGAACATTTATTCTGAAGTTTGTATAGAAATAATACATAGTACTTTGTTTTAGATAATAACTATTGATATAAATATACAAATATATTTGCATCGACTGGGTTTTATTTCATTCTATCACTTTAATGTTGCAAATACAATAACACTTAAGTAGTTCTTAGCACAGTTTAGTGGCAACAATGCAAACGTTCTCCAACGAAACGGACCGAGGCACGAAGTAACACAGCCGCGCGTCGAAGCCGCGCTTGCGCAGGAACAGGACCCTGCCCCAGTCGATCAACGCCTTAGCACGGCGTCCCACAAGCTCTCTGGATTTTAAGTCAAGATTAATGCTTGGTTTTAAAATAGTTTTAACGTTGCATTCAGATTTATGTTCATGAGCTTGTTTTACTTTTGGTTGAACTCGTGACGCTGAAACATCTTCATTATTTTTATCACATACATTTCGAATGTAATTTTCTTCTTCATCTTCACGATCTTTTGGACAGTGCTGACTATTTTCTAGTGTTTCGGACTTTGTATTTATATTTATATCTGCTTTCGTAGTGCTACTTAGTGCATTTGCTTCATTTTCCATAGTTTCGTCATGTTGGTCCATCGAGCCGGATGAGAGATTATTAGATTCTTCAGATTGTAAATCAAGTTGCGTATAATTTTTCCGTCGCTCCCGACTACGTCCGTCGCCGCACGTCGCCCACGACACGATGCCTAACATTATGTTGAACTCTTCTCTGTTGATTCCTAAATCCTGAAAGAACAATTTGTAAGGATCACTATTGAACCTTATTTGTACCTGCTAATCTACAAATGACAATTCAACAATTATAATAATTCAGGCATGCATTATTGAGAAAAAACGGCTAATAATATGATTACAAAGATAACTATCCACCTGCAGCTCTCCGACGTATCCATTTATCTGGCAGCGGTGGTGGCAGCACGTGGCCATTACCACACCCACCGTCCTGCTCCACGCATCTCCAACCACGCAACGCAATGCATAATCTGTCGTCATAAATCATGCATGCAATAAAATTGTAAAAAGAAGTTATGTCTGTATGTTTAACCTATGTATTTATTTTATTTTATACCAGTAGCGACTCCACACAAATGTTTCGCCAATCCCACAACACCGTCACACTCCTGTACCCCGGGGGCTTTGTCCAGCACTAAGTGTGCCAAGTCAGCCCTCAACCGGTGAGCAGCAACGCCGGGCTGCGAGCGAAGCTTGTTGTCCCGCTTGTGGCGCAGGGAGGCCCGGTCAATTAGGAGCACACAGCTGCCATTGGATTCGCTGCACCAAGCCTTTGAGGCGTAGAACGACAGCTGACCTGCAACGAAGCAGTGTTCTCCACATTGACATGCAATCAAGGGTTTCTTTCATTCTTGTTCGTATAAACTGAATCTAGTAACAATGATATCATGCTGTCTAACATTTAGAATACACATGGGAACCACAATCCATCTCTGGAATCAGTTTCGAGAAGGAAGTCAATTAGTTGCTATTCGAAAAAAAACCTTATAGCTGCATGACGCTGCATACAGAGTCTTGCTTGTTCTGTGTCTTATGTTGATAGCCAAATACTCTACTTTGATGGAGCCCGAGGCGAACGCACTCCAGTCTCTCCAGCTTTGGACCCGATCAAAGTCTCGCATCACATTGCGCACATATTGGAATGGTTTCAAAGGCCACCGCGACGATTCCGACAAAGTTACAGATGAAATTATCAGGGACGCTACTGTCGATGCAAAAAGACTGACTGGAGGAGGAGCTCTTCAGTTCACGACGAGTACTGTAGAGCGATCCTTTAGCAGCCTGAGAATGAATTAAAACCCTGCCTGAGAAGTACCTCCCATGGTGATAAACCGCCACAATGCCCTTGAAATGTTGAGTGCTCATGCATTTGTGTGTGAATATCGCGACACGCCGCAAGTACACTATGAAGAAGCCACCGCCCTCTCAATGGTCCGTCGTCTCCCAGAGACGAATCCATTTGGCTATGATAAATGTTTGTGTCATATAGAATACCAATAATCTCTGCCTGTCAGCCATAGCATTAGTGCATATTTACCTTTCCCGGCGCCAAGTTCCACATAACAGTTCCTATCGCGCACCAACCCCTCGGCCTCGACCAAGTACAGTAAGCTCGAGGCTTGCCTGAGGTGCCTTAAGGAGCTCTCCGTCCGACCACGAGTGGAAAACTCTTCCACCACCGTGTGGTGTGTCGGTTGTTCAGGGATACTGGCAATGTGGCCCTTCACGTGCTCTGCAAATAAATTTATAAACTTACTGTCCACAAACGGTTGTTTTCTTGTCAACTAAATAAGATTAGCTATTGCTCCGACTGTATTGCAATATAGCATTGTTATCACTTCACTGTTACCTGTAACAAATTAACTTCTTTATCATCTTTCGGTGTCGGCACGTACAGGTCATAGGGCTTTCCATGGAAGCGCGCTGGAAGATTTGCACTCACCTCGCGGGCCGAGCAAGTTCGTGAACACAGTTCAGAAATCGGAGCACTGATGATGCTGCTCCCCATCACTGGTCTGTGGGATTTGGGTTTAGTAAATTCGGAAGGAATTTACGCCAGCGTTCCATCGGCAAATCCTCATTTGTTAACTAACATGGTGCACCGTATTTAGGAGAGTTTGTGGTATATTGTCCCTTATTGATGATAGTGGTATTTGCTCTTAGTAATGACCACACAAAGCAAATGAAAAGGCTCACCATCATACAGAAGGTTGACTTTGTCAACAACTTTGTGTAATTCCTCCGGCGATATTTCACTGAGAGGCCGCTTCGCACACGCTTCCACCTCTGGCGATGTATTCACGTATTTCTCGATGTACTCGGGCTCTTCGCGAGACCGTGCGTTGCAGATTAAAAGATGCTTTTGTAGTTTGCTCGCATAACATGTGCTGTAAGTAACCGATTACTACGAATAGTAAATAATATATTTATTCATTAATTCGCCGTATAACTAATAATATTTAAAAGGTAACCTTATGGAATAGTAGTTTGCTTTATCATCATCATTTTAGCCTGTCGCAAGTACACTGCGGCACATAGGCCTCCGTCGAAGCACGATCGACGAGCGACGGTAATCACTTACCATCAGGTGAACCACTTGCTCATTTGCAGCCTTTCCCATAAAAAAATGGACATGACTCTAGGTTCAGACAAAAAGTTGCTATAAATGTTATTCCTTCACATGTCATAACTTTAGAACAATTGCAATTCTATTAGTTTAGTCATATCAGGACTAGTGACATTGGAAGGGACCTGAAGTTTTATTTAGCTACTAGCTATCTTAGATTTGTTAGATAAGTTAGGTACATCGAATAGTACACTCTTACACAGTCTTAAAATATATGTAGCACCAGTAGTTCCACTTTGTTCTGGAAGGTGTGTGCTGCCGAGTGGCACGAGGATTAAGAAAAAAGGAATTAAATATTTTCAATTTATTTTACTTAAATATAATTTTCACAATTTTAATTTTTCTTAAGTATGTGATATTTGCTATTATATGAGCTAGACGACTAAAACGAAGATTGTTATACAGCTAAACATTCCGAGAAATATTATATGTTACAAGTTTACTTACTGTTTTGGATCATATGGACATGGAATACGAGTGTCATCCTGGAAATATGGAAATCCAAATCAAATATACAACTTATTGACTATTGAAGGCTCATTTTAAATTTATATTTATAAGTTTTAACTAATGTTTAACAATGATTAACACACTAGATCATTTATCATTGTTAAATCTTTGGTACTCAGACAAGAAATCCATGACTGTCTTTGGTTTTCCATTCTGCACTACATATAAGCAGTGATATTTCACCCATATCTGGGTAGGTAGAGAAAATGGATTTCCATTTGTAATGACTCAGCAGAGTCAAACAAAGCCATTTTTGCCTAAGGGATAGAAAGTGATGGGCCTTATCGCTAGTTTGCTCCCAGAGCTTACCAATTTTACTGTTTTTATATGAATACACTTAGTGCACTAAACACTAACCGAAAAGTATAATTGTTTTACTTGCTAGTTATCTTTATACAGCATAAAAAAAATCTGTAATCTGCTTTTGACTGTGCTAGAAGCTAATAAGCTTATTTTATTTATTTACCAAACCCATAACTTCTAAGTGGATTTTCATGCAGTTTACACCATTTTATAAATATATAGATCTTTTTAATGGGTGGTAATCATCTATATGGGTGGACTTAATGGCTGAGCCCCATATACTCTTACTACCTCTCCTACTATTACCTGAGGGTAATGATGACAATGCAGAGATGAAAAAAGTTTATATCGACGTTAAGTCTATACATTACTGATTTGTCTGTGCGAAACGGGCGGGGTTCGCTAGTAACATAAATTCTGTATTAGAAATTAAATAATGCTGACTTGTCCATACTTGACCATCCACAGTCACTGGCCGAGGTTCATGTTCACCACAGTATCGTCGCCCAGGTCTCACTGTCATTCGACAGAGACGCTTCTTCCGTACTACATAAAATTGACATTGAGGTTCCATTGGACTTATTGAGATCGTAATTTATAATTTAAAACTTAAATATCGTTTTACTGTAAATATATGTATCAGCCGTACAAGCCGACCGTTTAAAAATATACAAAGTTAAATTGAGATTAACTTAGGATTGAGGACTAAGAGTTAAGGTTATGTTTCTAGTTTGATGTAAATACAAAATATCTAGACTTCATTACATATATACACTACTACAATAATAGATACTACATTTAAGAAAAGTTTAATAATTGAGAATATCTATTCAAATTCATTATGAATGGATAATCAAATCAGATTTCTTTAGAGTTTGCTACGTGTCATTGCCAGTGTCATGACAGCAGATTGAGCTACAGCTGCAGTGCTGCCGCCAAGGAATATTATTTTCTCCCTGAAGCAGTGCCTAATATCACCAGAAAATCACACAAAAATTCTGCCATCTTTCTTGTATAAATAAAATATCTAAATAAAAAATATTGCCATTTTTGTTTCTTCAAAAAAAATAAAAATTCTTTAGAGTATGATGAAAATGAAGTAAAACTGGGATAAGGCGTGATAGTGTCGACCATTTTCATGCTAAAAAAAAGGTTAAGAGTTATGTCAGGTTAAAATTGTAATGTGTGATACATTATACAGGCTGAATAAAGAAGAAATTTGCCATCTTTTTCATCAAATGCCAATCTCACCCGTATTTAGTGTATGCAACTAGATAATAGTTGAGATTATGACAACAGAATGACCAAATACCACAGATTATATTTATATTTTATAAAAAAAAAGTTTAGTGAGGAGCGACATACTCAATACTCATACTCAGCTTACAAACCCGACTTCCCCGGCGTGTTGAGTATGTGCAAACCTCTCAAGAAAAGCTTCTTGGCTTTTGTTGACACTGCATTCGGCTGTAGGAGGTTGACACTCGAAAACCTATCTACCCCAACGGATGTCAATTCTGCGAGCTATGTAGCTGGCCCGGTGCACAGCTTGCTGATCCTTACGGTTATGTCGGTTACCCTAGTTCTGCTGCAGATAACTTCGTAAAACGAGAAAAGAACAATGAGCATAGCTTAGTATCTTTGGTGGTTTTTAGATCATATACCAAGTATCAAATATATGTCTTTCATAACAGTGCCGCGTTACTTTTGATAATACCGTTCCCTGCACACCAAAAAAATATGTAGCTACTTCTGTACTTCTAGGTATAGAAACAATCTGTCGTCGCATTAACCCCTATCCCAGTGAGACGTGGCATGCCACTAGCGCGCAGCATGCCGCACCGCCGGTGGTTGTGGCCAAGCTCTGATAAAGATCTAACTAAACATTCCAGTTATGTATTTACTGTCTATGGAGGCATCTGGCAATAACTTTAATTAGATGTCAAACAGAATTTGAGGTTAGACATCGCATCATTTTTGTTTCGCATTGTTTTTGTCTTATATTATGTAGTATTGGAATGTTAAAATGAGTTCACCGAGTAAAGAGATCGAAGAACCGACATCTACTAGCCCTCCAGAGAAACATGAAGCTAGTGGCAGCAGCGACGCGAGTGCGTCGGCGGCACAGGAACGGCCGCCCGCCAAGCGACGACTTTCCAGTACTGTTATTGAAATTTCGGACACCGAAAGTGATGATTCCGATGTTTGTGCTGTGAATTCATACCAGGCCTCGGCAGATGAGGTGAAGAGAATCCGTGGTAGTAAGTAATTTAGTAATATTAGTGCAGTTTACTCCCAGCTTTGTATCTTTCTTGTTTGCGCGCGAATTTTAAATATTTAATTATTTTAGTATTGATTTCTTTCATTTACGCAAACACTACACATTTTAAATGAAACTATTATTTTTGGATTTTATGGCGTTTAATTTTGTATTTACATTCCCGTCGTTTCGATTGCTTTACGGCAGCCGCGGTCACGGGGGTACTGAGAAGTTAGACGTCCAGATGTTAACTATGATTCGGGCTTCCTTCAGCTTTTATTTGTTAATTGTTGGTTCGATCCACGCAGAATGTGCTTACAGTATCTTGAGGTTGTGCAGTGGTATGCTTGGTTTTAGATTTAATTTTGTTTATTACTGGATAACTAAGGCAGAGGGAGCACCCAGCAATCTTGTCTATTGAAATTATGATGTTTTTTGATTTCAATAGCCTCGTGAATCACCCTTGGCAGTGTTCTTTAGCGAAGATTTGTGATCTATCAAATCTGATGTAATGGTTGGGGCGATCAAGGATATGATCACAGACAGTAGACTTCTTGTAGAGTCGGTGTTTCACATCAGCTTCCGTTCTTTCACATAGATCTTTATAGATCTTTTAGTTTGCCCTATGTAGGAGAGACCACATTCACAATCAAGGATGTATACTCCTGTATCTTGAAGTGGTATATTAAAAAATGTTTTTATAGAAGATATGGCTAATCTTGTCCGTAACGCCTCTGCTGTGTGGTAATACAGCAGGTACTCGACCGACTTCACTCGGTCACTGAGACAGAGGCACAGAACCCAAAGCTTGTTGTCATGTAGGACTTGTTTGACATGCTGAATTTAGGTGATTTAGAAAAGCAGTTTCTTTGTCTGATGTAAAATTGTCAGTGTACCTGTGATCTGCATACCTCTTGCAAAATCTTGGATTTACAGGAGAAGTATTTAGGGCTTTCTTCTCAAAGTCTTCCATGACTATATCGGTAACAATGGGAGAAACTGGGAAACCCATTGCCTCACCGGCTTGGGGTTCCAGTAATAAACAAAATTAAATCTTAAACTAAGCATACCACTGGACAACCTGAAAATACTGTTAGCACATTCTGCATAGATCGGACCGAAAATTAATAAATAAAAGCTGAAGGTAGCCTGAGTTAACTATGACACCTGGACATCTAACACTTCTGTCGCACCTGACCACAGCTGCTGTAAAGTAATCGAAACGACGGGAATTCATTTAAAATATTTTACTTTTGTTTTTAAAAAACCATTTCTTCCTAGGAATATCTTTTTCATTGTATTTACAAAATTTTATCTATGAGCTATTAGTGGTTTATTAATTAGAGAAAATGTGTAACAAAAAGAACCTAAAACTGGATTAGTTTGCTTTCAGAATTTACTTATGCTGACAACAAAGTTTCGGACAAAAATGGGCTTCATGTCTGTTTAACTGTACCAATGCTCTCCGCATTGATAGCCTAGTGGTCAGGGCTCTTACTTTAGTTTCAAAAAATTTGAGTGATCTGGGTGCGATATGTGAAGCCTGCCAACCCGCACTGGAGCAGTGTGGCGGACCCTTCTTGGCTCCAAAAAACCTCTCAGATGTTTGAGAAGGAGGTTTTTGCCCAGCTGTGGGCACTTACAGGCTGCTACTTTACTTTTATTAAGATAAAAAAAAGAAAAAATAAAAAATATTAAATGCTAAGGAATATTCTTTTGTAGAAATTTGTACTGTAATATGTTTAGATTAAATTATTACTAAATAATTTCTTTACATTTGCAGCTGAATACTCTTCATCTTCATCATCATCAGATTACAGTTCAGACTCTGAGTCGCCCTGGGAGGATGACTCCATACTAGTTGAAGATAAGGTGCAGAGTAGAGTTGTGAAGACTCAACTCAATCCGAGAGCACATAGAATGGATGACCCAAAGTTTAACTCATTGTTAAAGGTAAGGAATTAATAAAAAAAATTGTTAAATGATTATTAATGCTTTTTGATAATATTAAAATAATATTATAAATTATTTGTACCTAATGCCTGCATTTAGTCACTAGGTAAAATTTCATCATATTGACAATTATTGTTATCTCTTCGACAGTAAGGCTAGACCAGTATAAGCAACAGACTTATACTAAGAAATGAAATGTGCTGTGAAACTAGTACAAGGGGTAATAATACTTGTCAAAAAATGACATACTCTTATATGGAACTGAACATTTCATTATGGTTTCAGTCTCAAGAAATAAAAACGAAACTTTCAAACCATTGGTTGGAAGAAAAGGATTATTCAAGTGATGAGGTGACTCTTACTTGTAACCCATTCCGTCTTTGTTTGCTCCACGATTTGCTCGCTAACCCCGAGATCATCAACAATATTGTGGATGACATGAACACACTGGATTGGTCTCGGAAGAAGATGGATCTTTATGAGTTCCATCAGACAACTGACCTGGCCAATTTAACATGGCAAAGAAGTATTAGAGGAATTTATGAACTATTGAAGACTGAAGTTATGAGTTGGGTTAGTATATTCATTACATAATCAGAATATAGTATAGTAAGAATATAACTAGAATGTAGTAAGCCAGCTAATACTATTGACACACAAATACCAGGAGTGGACAGAGAATGTATAAAAACGATTTATTAAGCACCTCTGCTTTCATCAAAATATCCCAAACTATTCTAATGATTATTATTCTCTCAAAATTATTCCATCTGTCGCCACTCGCGATTTATTGTGAGATTTTGAAATTTTTATTTTTCTTATAAATACTCAATAACTACATTGACAGCCCTGAGCTACTACCTAAAAAGTTTTTTTAATGTAACGAGTTTTTTTAATTTGTTGAACAATCTTGAGTGAACACTTGTTATTGATTCTCTGTTTATTAGTGTTTTTATATATTAAAACTTTAAGTGTTCCAAATCACAAATAATTGTCTAAACAGTTGGTAACAATCTGTAATGCACTTGTAATAAAAGACATGTTTCACCAAGGTCTCATGTTCTTATTAAGTATCTTTAAAACTTTTTGAACCGTTTAAAGTTTACTAGTCATTGTCAAAATTTCTACATGAATAAAAAAAAATATGTCTCATTGAAGGTTGGAACGTCAATTAATTTCTCTTTATTTTGATCCATTGTACTCCATTGGTGCAGGTGTCGGAGGTGACCGGTCTGCAGCTGGCGTCCGTGTCCGCGTCGTGCTCGCTGTACGGGCCGGGCGACCACCTGCTGGTGCACGACGACCTGCTGGGCGACCGGCGCGTCGCCTTCATCCTGTACCTGGCGCCCGCCGCACTCTCCCGCCCCCACCACAATGGCGACCGACCCGTAAATATATTAAATTATACATAGTCATATCTATTAAATTGAATATTCATTCTTTGGTACATGTGAGAACAAAATAGGTGTCAAAGATGTAATAATAAGACTTTTTTCTTTTCAACTCTGGAGCCGGAGAAGGAGCAGGAGTGCGGCGATGGGGTGAGGGAGGTGGTAGGGGATGGGGATGGGGAAGGGGGTGGTGCCGGAGACGGCGCGTGGTGCGGCTGGGAGCGGCGCATGGGCGGCGCGCTGGAGCTGCTGGCGCGCGACGCGGCCGGCCGCGCCTCCCGCGTCGTGCACCGCGTCTTCCCGCGCAACAACATGCTCGCCTTCTTCAAGGTCGGACACGACTCCTTCCATCAGGTCGGTGCCATGCTGTTTTAGTTTAGTACATAGCAATGCCTTGAGTGGATTAACAATACAAATAAGCGGCTACCAATATCAGTTCTAAAATAGAAGATATATACTTCAGCTGTGCTATCATAGCCGAGTGGTTGGGGAATTTGCCTCCACATTAGGAGACCAGAGTTTGATCTCTTATGCTTTGGGCGCGTCACCGGAGATTTTCCAAACTTATATATTATTTGTATTGTTGTGGATATGACACTAACATTATGACAAGCTCATCCTGCCCAGGACCTGAGTTTTTTTTATGAGAAAGGCGGCAAACGAGCAAGTACACCTCTGGTGTCTTTAAGGGTATTTGGGAGATGGAAGGGAGGAGGAGGTGGGGAATGGGAAGGGGCAGTAGACCTCCGGATACCTCACTCACCGATCGAAACGCAGAAGGGCCGGTATTCTGCGATTCGAGCAGCAGCAAAGTCGTTGCTTTGCTCTCCCAAGTTTAAAACATTCAATACAAATGTACCAGATCTCTCACCTCCCCTGTATCCAGTATACGATTGGGAGCTTATAATATAAAAGTTCAACTGGAAATGTAAGTTGCGTTGTTGTTCAGATATACTTCATGACTTATAGGTGATATACAATGTATGAAATATACATAAGCTTCTAACTACGTCATCTGTTCATATCATTCTTGTGTTTCTTTATAGGCTACTAACTTGCTCTAGCATAGTTACTGTGGGCTTGCTCATCATGTGAGCAACGTTGTATTTGCAGGTGGACGAGGTGGTGTCGCTGGAGCTGCCGCGCCTGTCCATCAACGGCTGGTTCCACGGGCCGGAGCCGGGCGAGCCCGCGCCCGCTCCGCCGCCGCCGCTGCCCGCCCCGCCCCCGCCCGTGCTGCGCCCGCACTCCGACGTAGTTAGTATCTACCTCGTCCACTACGCACACTCTGCCATTCACTTGGCCCTATGCACATCATTTTACATAAACAAGTGAAGGTGCTCGTTCACACAGCAGATTAAAAGAGCAGTTAAAAATATAGCACAAGCTCCTTGCCACGTTGACATTTATTGCACTCTTCTCTTTGTGCTATAGCCATTTTATTTATTCTGCCTCGTGACAAGGACATGACGCCATCTGTTATGGATTCTTATAATTCTGACAAGGGTTTCGGATTCATTTTGTTCCATAAATGACCAAGAGATGTCGTTGTTCCTATTGCACTTAGTTTTTGCGCTATTGAAACAACGTCAAAATACTAATGTACGCCCGCTGTCTGCTAGCTATGCCGAAGATGAAGAAGTCGCAGTTCGCTGTCTGCTGTGGAGAAGTGCTCGCGCGCATAGGGAGAACGTTCTGTGTCGCGCGCGCAGTTGTAAAGCTATAATATTGATAAAAATTTATAAAAATGTAGATAAATATTATGTATGATGGATTTTCTGGAAAGAATCGAAGCCATATAATGGGGCCATAGCGATCACTTACCATCAGGTGGGCTGTGTGCTTATTTGTAAACCTTTATCTCCTTTCCCACCCGCCAGTTTAAGTCCAGCGCTGCACACGGGCCTCTCCGATAGCTCGAGAGGTTTAGCTCACATTCCCCATGCCGGGCAGTCGGTTTGGATTTAAAAGTAACAAACGAAAACAATTCTTGACCTTCTTTTCGGTTTTCGATAAATAAGGTTTCTATTTTCGTGCGCGAAGTCAGCACGGGAAGTGAGTATTTGAGTGCAGGTCTTGTAACGATTTGTTCACCATTGACCGCTTTGACAAGGTTCTGCTGAACCAGTGGGTGGACACGCCGTACATGTCGCCGCGGATCCGCGCGCAGGTGCAGGCGCAGATGGAGCGCGCCAGCGAGGTGTGTCTGCGGGACGTGCTGCTGCCGCACCGCTACCGACAGCTGCTGGAGGCTCTGGGGCAGCCCGGTAAGTGGTGAAGTCGCACCCTCCAGGTGTCGCTCGTAGCGAGGTTTTCCTGCGGGACGTGCTCCTACTGCACCATTACTG
Source organism: Bhutanitis thaidina (assembly GCA_029286595.1). Classification (NCBI taxonomy): domain Eukaryota; kingdom Metazoa; phylum Arthropoda; class Insecta; order Lepidoptera; family Papilionidae; genus Bhutanitis; species Bhutanitis thaidina. Next base: position 139,632 of record JAGSMS010000020.1, on the reverse strand, counting down.
TCAGCTGCTGGAGGCGCTGGGGCAGCTCGGTACGCGGCGACCAGAAAGTGATTTCTGAGATGATGTCGATGGGAAATCCTATCGGGTTCACGGCAAGTAGACTAGAAACAGTATAGGAGCAAGGAACGACCCCTGTGCTACACACCTATCAAACAATTTAATCAGTATACTTACTATCTTGTGTTAAGGCTGTTTTACTAGATCAGATGCTTGGCCACGAATGCAATAATACTGTAATTTGTAAAGTAATATTTGATACTGCAGTCAGTGAAAAGCCTTGAGAAAGTTCGCAGCAAACACACGTTGTACCAAGTTAACTCTGAGACAGCTCTGAGATATTAGAAAAAAGAGTGCCAAAGATTTGCGACAGCTCTATAGCAAAAGGAGTCACATTGTTTCGTTTTTCCTTAGATGTAGAATGGGAAGAAGTGGGCCCGGCGCAGCAGCGGCGCTACCGTCGCGTTTCCCAGCAGTGGGCAGAATCCAACGACGGAGTAATACGCGAGCTGTTGCACCTCATGAGCAGCACAACGTTTCTCCGGCTGTTGGCAGACTGCACCGACTTGCAGCTAGCTAACTACAGTAGGCTGGAGCTGCAACAATGGCGCCCCGGCGATTTCACTGTATGTATTCAGTTGGAATAGTTTCGATGGAAGTGTTGTGGGTGGTTGGACGCGTGCCGTGTGTGTTGCAGACTGCTCTAATGGCAGATGTGCTCCACGTCTTGCGACATCTTGCAGACTGCCGCGGGGTCAGGAGGCAGCTCGGCAACATTGTCAAGATAACTATATGAATAATAATTTGGTTTGTTGACAGTTGCACTGCTTATCCCGTGAGGTATTATAGGTGTGAGTTTGTTTGAGAGTAATTTGTGCCATAAGGATTTGTTTGTGGTTTTTGTTTATTTATACTAGATGTCGCTGCCTGATTTTGTATTCCGATGTCGTTTGCATGGTCCGGAGTCATTGGATGAAGTTTGTGGATATCAATAAATGAGATCAGGATACTTATATCAGAAGTATCATTTATCCGACGACGTTATCCCTCTATTGTATCTAGTTGAACAGAGTTGTAATATAAGAAAATCTAAATATATAAGCCTAAGACTCTCAAAACAAGTTATTATTATCTCCCGCTCTCCCCCGCACCCCCGCGTGTTGCAGCTGCTGCCGCCGCGCTCGGAGTACTCGCGCGCGCGCCTGGAGGCGCTGCTGTACGCGGGCGCGGCGCGGCCCCGCTGCGGCGGGCACACGTGCTACGTGGCCGTGGAGGACGACGCCGCGGACGGCGACGCGGACGGCGACGGCGCGCTGGTCACCGTCCCGCCGCAGAACAACGCGCTGAGCCTCGTCTACTGCGACGCGGGCGCTGCCGCCTTCACCAAGTACTACGGCAAGCTCGCCTCGCGCCCCGGCGACAGGTTCTACATCCTCGCCTGCACCTACGGCGAGTGAACGTGCGCGTGCGCGTGCGCGCGTCCGCGTCCGCGGTGTGCAGTGACCCGTGTGTGTGTGAAAGACCGCGGACGGTCAAACTAGTGCACCTTGTGTGTTGTGAAATATGACGTGACTGTTGCTGGGGGATATGTAGCGTGAACTTTGTACAGCGTGCCGTTGTATGTGCTACATTTTCCCACAAAGAGTTTTAAGACAAAATATCCTGCCGTTTTGTTGTATTGTATTAGAATACATTAAATAGATGAGATTTAATTTGAGGCATCTATATGTTAATAACGTTAGTGCTGTGTTTGTGTCTCCCTCTTTGAATCTAACTGTAATAATTATTTACATAACCCGGCTCAAAAACAATTAAAATTTTCTTATGCAATATCCTTTATTCCCCTTATGAGTTTACAGGACAACTGTGAAGTTTGCGACGGACAATAACAAATGCTAACACTGAAGTTAAGTGAAGGTTTAAAATATATTATGACTTCAGCATCACATTTTGTATTCTATTAAATTAAAACTGCTCAACAAAATATAAAAAACGAAGAAGTTAAATGATTTTGAATGACGCCATTTCCTTTCTGAGCTTGATCTAATTTTAACAGATAATTCAAAGAAAAAGAAAATGCGGAAGGCCAGGAAGATGAAGTGCACCTTGTAATCAGTTAAAATAAAAAAAGATTATCTTACTTCATGGTTGAAAGTGGTTGCGCCTGACATTCTTCGATTCGCCAAGTTCCGCAGCGATATCCAACTATTTGACACAGCAGACATGACATGACAAGAGTGAATAGGACTTATTTAGGCAAATCACTAAATGTTATTTCAGCTTCACTTCAGATTGCACGCGCATTGCTATACAGAAAAGTGCTAAGTCATATGAGGCTTCCGAGAAACAGGTCCAACAATGGGCTATTCAACATAACGCTACTGCATAACGATGCTCAGCAGGCTAAGGAAAGGCTGGACCATTCTTGGCATTCGTCTGTGTGATAGAATCTGCAACAACGATATCTGTAACAGAAGCAGGGCTACCGATGTAGTCTGCAGTATCGGCGAGCTGGAGTAGCAGAGGCCGCCCAGCCCACATGCAGAGCGAGAAGCTTAATGCCCACAGGGAAGAAAGCTTCTCAAATAGCAACCTCATACAGGCGAATACAGTGGGGACCCACCACAAGACAGAGTGACTACCTGGACCGTTGCCGAAATTGGTGGATGCAGGTGGGTCAGGAGCATGCTTTGTGGCAATCTGGGGAGGTCCATGTCCAGCGGTGGACTTGTGGTGGTGGCTGGAAGGACGATGTAAGGATGAACATTATACGTAAAAAAATACTAGTTGAGGAAGTTGTCAAAAGATTTTGGAATGTTTTCTACAATAAGTGATAAAATTGATGAATAAACTTTACTTTAGCTTGGACATTTTATGCCTCACTTTTTTAAAACTGTATGTTTCATATGTCCAATGTATTCTGAAAGCAGAAATAAAAATCGATGAAATATAAAATGTAAAGGAATAGCTGCAGGTACATACAGCTCGCCTACGTGACAGCCGCGCATTGTAGGAAAACCAGTGAATAAGATTTTTTACATGTATTTTAAAATTAAACCTAATGAATTCGTTCCAAATGCTGTTCGGACTGTACCTTCCGGGTCTGCGTTGCGTTGCAGTGCTTACGCGTAGTGGCAGAAACACAATCGGTTCAATTTAATACAGTAAATTCATCTGAGAGAAATATACAATTACTAAATACTTCAATTGAAAATATTTTTCAGTAAAGTGATATCATACATGAATATCGAACAAAAAGAAATTGTGTAATGTTAATCTAATTATTTTGGTTACAAAAAACCTACTATAAATAAATACAAAGCAAAAACACAATCATTAACAACTGCCAGTCGAAGCCAAGCGACGCTGCACTCTGAGCGGTCCCATCGAGACAGCATTTGGAACGGACAACGTGAAGTATCGGTGAACATAAAAGAGCAATAAATAACATAATAAAGGGATCTACAATAGGCGCCTACTGTTTCGTATGACGAAACATTTAAGTATTTTTATAAAGTTACAATGTACCACGAGAGCTTTCAATAGACGAATAACTTTGACAGAGTTTATATGAATAAATAGTTTGGAGCTAGAAATTCTTGTATTGGACTCGCTGTTTGTAGCTAGGTTAGGAGTCCGTTGCGGGCCGGCCGCGCCGAGCGAGCGCAGGACAGACAGTTCGGGTATCAAATTTAACTGATGATGGGAACATTTGAATACAATACTGTACTTTATAGTTTCATGAATTGATCACATTGTGTGATGTTAGTTACTTTTATTTATAATTAACTACAGCGTACACTCAATGTACATTGTCGCGAAACAAATTGTGGTGAGGAATTTGATGGCACAAGATATGAAGCAATGTGGAGCCTCTATTCAACGGGTGCCGGAAGGCTCGAGTATGGGCAAGCGTAAGCCTCGAATGTGTGAAGCAGTGAAGTAGTGCCAGAACAGGTGGGAGCGTCTGGCAAGCGTGGCAGATCCTCCAATGTGCAGCGTTGGACTGCTAACAGCCAGATCGGGGAACTACGTCCGCCGGCGCTCGGCGCAAGTTTGGTGAAGCGCACGATATGGAAGCGAATATTCTGAGATTTTAAACGTGGGAGAGCCAAGCGGCGGCCTTTGCTGCTGCTCGAATGGGCCGACTCGACCGGATTGGTACCACGGCCTCGCAGAATGCCGGCGTGAAGTATAGGCACCTTATGCTTCTGCGTTTCGTTCGGTAAGTGAGGTATCCGAAGGCCCGCTCCCCCTCCTCATCCTCCCTTCCATCTCCCAAATATCCTTCAAGGCCGGCAACGCACCTGCAGCACCTCTGCTGTTGCAGACGTACGCGGGCGACGGTAAACACTTCCCACCAGGTGAACCGCTTGCTCGTTTGCCCGCATTTCAAATAAAAAAAAAGAGATTACGTTTTATTGTGATTACTTAGTTTAAGAAGAAGAGAAGACGTTTCCAAAGATAATAAATTGAGGCAAGAAGTCCGCCATACGTAATCCTATTGCTGAACACAATAAACTATAAATGAATAGGGTACAAGTATACTCTATTTGTTGTTTGTTACGCGTTATTATTTAATCCATCTCTCTGCGTCTGCGCAGGCCTTAAGAAGATTGTTAATAATTATCTACAATGTACACGGTGTCTGCAACAGCGAGCAGCAGACATGTTGAAAACTTTCCAATTCTATGACCTAATGAATTTCTAAATATACTGGACCGAATAATCCTTTGCTAGAAGAATGTAACCAATGATCGTGTGCGTTTTGAGATGCATGGTTTTGTTTTTATAAGTATCCGTTAAATATTTTGTTCCCGAACTGTGTATTCCGAACGGGCGTAACAGGAGTGGTGTTGTGCAAGCATTCACCCGGCAGCCCTGCGTCGGTGTGCGTGTGAAGTGTGTCCGCGCGCCGTAACGCTCGTACTTCACTCGGGAAAATGGTGGAGCGAGGGCGCGGTCGCGTCTGGCGGAGCCCCGCGCGCGACCTCGACCCCGATTGCTCTTACGTTAAGTAGTAACACGTCTCGATAGATTGGTCCGCGAGCCGCCCGCGTCGCAGTGCCCGGGTGCACCCCGCACCCCGCACCCCGCACCACGCACCACGTTTCGTTTAGTTCTATTCTGTACATATTGTTTATTGATTAAATCTTATGAACATGTTTCCTGGTTTTACTTGTACCTTATGTACCTTCATCATCATCATCATTTCAGCCTATCAGAAGTCCACTGCTGAACATAGGCCTCCCCCAAAGATTGCCATGAAGCTCGGTCCTGAGCCACCTGCACCCATCAACTTATATGTTCCTTATTTAAACTAAATTAATGCTGTCTACCCCCCCACTGAGATTCTTTGGAAGTGAAACTATAATTTATGGATTCTATCGCGGTTAACTTTTAACTTTCTTAATCCCGTCGCAGCGACATGCTACGCGATGTCACATGCTCTGGAGGCCTAGCTGTTAAGTTTTGAAGATTAGCACTAATTTAGTATTATAACATTCACCTATTGTAGCTTTTTCTGATGCTACCGAAAAATCGGTTAATATTTTTTTTATTGACACCAAATATACACTAGAATCTAATGAACAAACTTTATATATATAATGGTCTGAAAAAACAACTTGATCTCGGAATGTCTCGTCAATCTCAGACGTCAGTTTTTTCTTCGAATACCAAAGTATGAAGTATTTTATTAAACGTACTAAATAGTACGAAGGTGAAGTTGACATATGGGGACAGACGGTACGGGCCCGCTAGGTCCGCTGTGCTTGTTGGTAGCCTTGCCGATAGCCCAGTCGCTCGGTCGGTTGCTATTTGACGGATCTTACCTTCGAAGCTCAGTGATGCGAGTTAGAATCCCGCTAGGGGTAAGTAAACGTTTGTTAACACAGAATCTTTGTTTGGGACCGGACGGAGTAGGTGTATCGAAAATAAATGTATAGAACTGCTTCCATACGAGTAGTGTAATGGCTGATGCCTCGTTCATCGCGGATCTCGTAGAATAGATCATGCGGGGAGATAAAGGCGCAAAATAGCGTTATGCTCAAACCGTGATGCATTGGCGGCGCGGTAAAAAAAAACCTCCAGATCGGAGGAGTTACTGCAGGCCGTGCGAATATTTCTCGGGAACACGTCGACGAGTGCCGGAACAAACTTGTGTCTGAAGTCGAGACCTTGTTATTCAAAGTCTCGGATTGGGGTCGACGTAATTTGGTCCTATTCAACCCCAAAAAGACACAGGTTTGCGCGTTCACCGCTAAAAAGAATCCCTTTGTCGTTTCTCCTCTTTTTGAGAACATTCCCCTTATTGGCTCAGCCAGTATCAGAATCCTTGGCGTTGACATATCAAGCGACGTTCAGTTCCGTGGTCACCTGGAGGGAAAGGCCAAATTGGCCTCTAAAAAGCTTGGTGTGCTCTGTAGAGCTGGACAGTATTTAATGCCGGTCCACCGTTTGCAACTTTATAAGGCGCAAGTTCGGCCCCACATGGAATACTGTTCTCATCTCTGGGCAGGGGCATCCCAGTACCAACTCCTTCCATTTGACCGCATCCAACGTCGAGCGGCTCGAATTGTCGGCGACCAAGCTCTCTCTGATCGGCTTGATCCTTTGGCCTTGCGAAGAGATGTTGCTTCTCTTTGCATTTTTTACAAAATTTTCCACGGGGAATGTTCTGAGGAACTTTTCGGATTGATCCCAGCTGCTGAGTTTCACCATCGTACATCGCGACAGAATTCGAAGTTCCATCGATACCACCTAGATGGTTGGCATTCCACCACAGTGCGTTTTAATCGAAGTTTTCTGCCACGCACTTCGATTTTGTGGAATCGGCTGTCGCCAGCAGTATTACCGAATAGTTACGACTTAGGGACCTTCAAGAAAAGAGCTTATTCCTTCCTTAAAGGCCGGCAGCGCATCTGTAGCTCCTCTGGTGTTGTCGATGTTCGTGGGCGTCGGTGATCACTTACCATCAGGTGAGCCGCACACTCGTTTGCCCCCTTCTTCTATAAAAAAAAAAAAAAAGCGCCAAAGCCAAAGAGCATATTGGCCGTATGGTCTTGTTATCTACTTCCGTCCCAAAAATGATAATTCATGATATTAAAAAACCATGACATTCATTACTTTAGGCAGAGCGATATTTAATAATTTCACCCTTATCAGTTACTGCACGTATCTTACGCAGCGTTACAACGATATGCTTGAGGTGGGATAAAGAGAGTTTGTCGGATATTATACTTTATGAGTTCAATTTTACGACTGCTCGTTGAACGCTCGTGAATGTGACGTTGGCAGCGGAGTACCGGAGCGCCGGCTTAATATAAAGCACCGGCGGCGGCTGATCCCCCGATATTAAACTGCGGGCCGATGCGCGCCGCTCCACCTGCCCCCTCCAGCTCTATGCGAACAGTACGCAGCTAGCGGGCGCTGTGTCGAGAGAGCCACGGATGTCGCGCTGGATTCACGATCAACCTCGTCTCGTTATTTGTTTCAGAAGTATCGTTATTTCTGCTACTTGTATAAGAAACTGTTTCAGTTAATTAACATATACATATTAATTCAATCTTGAAAAAATTTAAACAAAATTTTGTACGTGGTAGAGCCATGCGGTGGCTTTTGCTGCTGCTCGAATGGGCCGACTCGACCGGGTTGGTACCGCTGCCACGCAGAATACCGGCGTGAAGTAGACGCATCTTGTGGTAACTCTCCCCCTCCACCAACCCCTCTTCCCATCATTCCTCTCATTATTCAAATATCCTTAAAGGCCAACAACGCACCTGCAGCACCTCTGGTGTTGCAGATGTACGTAGGCGACGGTAATCACTTACCGTCGGGTGAACCGCTTCCTCATTTGCCGACTTTCCTATAAAAAATTCCATTATTTTAAAGATGTCTGAAAGAACGTTATTTCACACTGCTCCGTTCGCAGAAAATTATAAAATGGTATGTGTTACCTACGTATGCGAAGTGGCAATGGGCCGGGCACACAGCTCGCAGAACCGATATCCGTTGGGGAAAAAAGGTTCTCGAGTTGCAGCCACGTACAGGCAAACGCAGTGTGGGCGATCCCCAACAAGATGGAGTGACGACCTGCGCAATGTTGCGGGAAGTCGATGGATGCAGGTGGCTCAGAACCGAGCTTTATGACAATCTTTGGGGGAGGCCTATGTTCAACAGTGGACTTGTAGTAGGCTGAAATGATGATGTGTTTCCTAGTTCGAAGAGCAAAAGTGCAGCACCCTTACTCGCCGGTTGTTCGCCACCGATAATGCCTTGTTGCAAAGCGGAACACGTGTCGCATGTTAAATGTTGTTAGTGTATCGCCTAATGTGGAGAGTAGCAGTGCTGGTGTGGGTCAGTGTCGCGGTGGAGGCTCACGGTGCGGAAGTAGTGTTGCACGTAGGGGCGGGAGGAGGAATTTTAAATTATTTATTATGGTTTTTGAAATTCCAATGTCCAACCATTCTATGGACAGTTGATTGCTCTACTACTCCTTCAAGAGTCTCGCGGAGGGATATCAACGAATTCTTTAAAGTACTGAGCACGGCTGCCTACTTCAGAATCAAATTCTCTTCTTCATTGGTTGAAAGTCATCATCAAGAACTGAAAGTTCAAAAATGTTGTATGAGAATTATTGGCCAATTTTTTGATTTGTTACCGGATTTTCCATCATTGTCTATAACAACTACATTTGCTCATCGTAGTCCAGTGCTGAACAAAGGTCTCTATGAGAAGCATATCAAGTGGGAATTGGACTCGTGTAGCGAGGGTTCCGTACTACCACCAATATGCGGTTTAGGTCAACTCAATATATTACATAAAATATCAAATTTTGTGTCTATGGAATATTTAATTTTCGAGCTGGACTTTGTAACAAACTGAAAAAGAAAAAACCCTAAAAATTGTTTCTTTGTTATGGTCATAGATTATGATTCAACACATGGCTCAGTTGTGGGCACGAACAGGCCGCTCCTTTTATACAATTTCAAATGCTTAACTTGTATAGTATTTGAACTACAAAAATTGTCTAAACCTGCCAACTTTGAAGGCGGGGGGCATTTATTTATTTGTAAAGGTAAAAAGGTTAAAAAAAATGTTCGACTATACACAACGAACGCTCGACAATGTTCCTCCACAAAGAGCGATAAATGAAATCAAATCATTTTAGCGTGGTACAGCCAAGCGGCGGCTTTAGCTGCTGCTCGAATGGGCCGGCTCGACCGGATTGATACCACGGCCTCGCAGAATACCGGCGTGAAGTAGAGGCATCTTGTGCTTCTGTGTTTCGTTCGGTGAGTGAGGTAACCCCTTCCTATTCCCCTCCTCTTGTGGTGTTGCAGATGTATGTGAAAAAAAAAATCTAATCATTTATTCAACAACGTAAGACACATAAACTTCACTTGTCCAAGTCCTTTCCGAAATGAACCCTCATTATCTGACGGACAGCTGCGCCCGCGCAGGTCGCTCTCTAGCTACGTGTGTGTAAACGTAGCGATTACGTAAAACGCAACCGCAACTACACAGCGTGACTCGCGAATTGTTAATTTAATCTAATTGCGTCGTTGTCGGGCCTCGTGGCCCGGAAGGCCCGCCCGCCGTGATTTAGGGGCCCGCTGGTCCGCTTAAGCCTTTACCTTTTCCTCAATGAATTAATCTGAATAATTGCTGGTGAACCTTCTGATTTAAATAATTGTGACATTAAGGAATATAAATTTTCACGAGTATTGGCCAGAGTCGAAATTTGCCCGCAGCTTAACTGATTTACAAATTATTGTAATTCACAAATTAGAGTATAATTTAATGTTTGAAAATGATTTGTTTTATTTATAGGGTATCTGAATAATTGTCGCGCTGAATAAAAACAGGACTGAGATAAATCTGTACAATAACAACTGCCCTTCCAGAAATGGTCATGCCGAGAGACTGCTATGCCAGTCAGTGAGAAGCCGTCGCCACGTCTCTAGAGTTTGCTCCCGGAGATAGCCGTGACTTTCCATTAGTTATCTCGCGACACACAGGGGAAGGGCAGGGCGGTGGATTCTTACATCGCTACTACTATAGCGCTACTATGTGCTCATTAATTATCATTTAATTACCATTTATACCGTGGTAGCCCAGAGGTCGGGGCGGTCGGTTTTGTTGCGCAGAGTGCGAGTGACCTGGGTTCGATTTCCGGTGCCGGCGCCACTAAATTTGTTAATAGCAAAGTAAAGGTGCTGTATTTACCACGTGCTCGGCGGTGACGGAAAACATGGTGAGGAAACCTGCGAGTCTGAGAAACAATAAATAAATATTAATTTGAGGACACGTGAAGCCGTGCAGTAAGCCGCGGGGGTGGCGCCTCACTGGAGCCGCGCGGCGGGCCCTTCCCGGCTCCGAAAACCCTCTCAGATATTTGAGAAGGAGGCCTTTGCCCAGCTGTGGGCACTTACAGACTGCTACTTTCAAGGGATAAAACATGGGCTATGATGTGGTGTCGAAATAAAATCACACCTATCCCTTACTGTAGGAGTAATAAAAGTTGTCAAAGGAAAATATTAGCAAGACCTGGCGAACTACGATAGATACCGAAATACTATTGTTGAATAATTAAATATCAAGAGCGATGAAGCAGCAGTGCATTGAACTGCGCATAAGGTGATTACGGAAAACCCTGCCCATAGCTGAGCAAAGATTGCCAAGAGACACAGCCTGTCCCTGAGCCACCAGCATCCATAGACTTTTTACAACACTGTACAGGACGTTTATTTATTGGATCGGGCTGCAAAACGAGCCAACAGTCCACCTGATAGTAAGTAGCCACTGTAGCCCTTATACTTCGATCGGGGAAGGTCACAGATGCGTCGTCACCCCTCAGGACTACGATGGAATGCCTCACAGCCTGGAATTATACTGGCTCTCTATAGCTTTCGAACCGGAACACGACAGTAATTATTTCGTAGTTTAAGTGATTGGTCCATTGCTGCTTCAGCTGGCTTATCCTTACGGAGAAATCGGCGATTCTATTTCTGCTGCTCACCGTAGCAGATTCTACCACGCGGAGAAACTAAGCATAGTCCTTTCCACAGGACGCTGAGTTTACTTCCTCTCACAGAGGGGAGAGATTGCCCGCGGATTTATAAAAATAATCCAGTGCTGTCGCATATTTTAACGATTTATTACTTTAAGCGAAGTTTATTTCTTAAATTTTGACTTTCGAGTTTGGCAATGATTGCCAGATTATAGAAACTTTGTAACTAAACGCCGTAATTAAAGTACTTTAGAAGACCAGTTTTCAATTAAGGCCTCTTACAGGTTGTTGTACGACCGCGGAGTTTTAAACAAAGAGAAACTTTATTCTTTACAAACATTGTAAGCGGTTTTGTTCGTCGCTTTCATAAATATTTCTGTTAAACGTGAAAATATTCAGAACTTGACGTCGTTTATTTTTAATCGCCTTCGTCTCTCTTTCACTAATCTGTGGACTCAACCACAGACTAACCACCGCTGGAAATAACTTGTTTCAAGAAGATCGACGTGACTTACCAGCTCCTCTATTTCGTAACTCTGGTGGTAATTGTAATAGCGATTGAAATCCACTTGAACTTGCGCCCGACTTGACAGTTTGACATATCGCACCGTACAGCAAGCCCGCACTGGACTCGGAAACAAGGTTCAATTAAACTAGACGACGTCGAACTGTCGAACCCGTCGTAACTAGAAGCAGTTGGCCATTATTTATTTTGAATTGAAGCAACAGAAGAAGATTGATACAAGTTTTCCAATGCTGAGAAGAGGCTGGTGATGTTACGCTCCATCAATAGCCTGTAGAGTTTGTGCTCGGCGTGGAATTCCTCGTACCAGTCGGTCGCCGGGCTTCATCCTTCGGCCAGTGAGGTGCATCAGGTTTTTTATGCAAAGGCGGCAGCCGAGCAGCCCGCTCACGTGACGCGCCGCGATCACCGGCGGCCGCGTGCGTCTGCAACAGCTGTGTCGATTACGAATCAAAACTACACCGCACTTTTATTCCTCTTAAAAAGATAACGAACTGGAAATTGATAACCTTTCTCACCAAATTTCAGCTTTACTTGTACGTGGTGCAGCCAAGTGGCGTGTTTCTGCGTTTCGTTCGGTGAGTGAGGTAACCGGAGGCTCGCTCTCCCCTCCCCATCCTCTCCCATCTACCTAATATCCTTAAAGGCGGACAACACCTGCAGGTGCTTCGATGTACGGGGGCGACGGTAATCACTTACCATCAGGTGAGCCTTTTGCTCGTTTGCCGCCTTTTACTTATATATACATATATATTTATGTATATATATTACAAATGAACGGAAGCGGTTCGTCTAAACGAAGAAATGAAAACTCCAGCGAGCGTGATCGCGGCCGGAGTCCCGCGGGAGGCAATCAGCCGAGGAAGTGTCACAAGTTTGTGAAGCCGACTCCAGCGAGTTCGTCGCGCACGTGAGCTCCTTTGAATGCTATAATATATAAAGCGAATGAACGCAAGCTCTGTGTAGGATTCATTATTGAATAAAGCGTTTTATGTGGTAAAAGCTACAATACCGGAGCGGTTAGGAGATCTGTCCCGACTTTAATCGTCCATGTATAGGGGACGTACTAATTTTTCGAAATGCATTTTTCGAAACTTATTGTTTGTACGAATTTTTAGATTTTTATCTTTGACGTGAACAACAATAAGAGGGCGATAAACTCACCACCACCCTGTCGCTTAAAAAATAAGCTCTGGTGAAAAATGGGGGATGTGCTGATGCTTTCAGAAGCGGAAAGTTATATTCTTGACAGTTTGATCTTTCTATCCGTACTATTATGACGAATGCATATGTACATTATAATTATTAAAAAAAAATTAAAAGAGCATACATACGTAATTTTCTTTCGTCTGTTTCTTCTCCGTCAGAGGAACCTCCTTACGAAACGATGGCAGATTCTGAAAATGACGTCGTTTCGTTACGAGTTATTTGAAAAACAAATTATCTTTCTTACGTCGAATACCATCTAACTTATAATAAAGAATTCATTCATATGAAACTGTAGTTTTGTCGTTTGAAACGAAACAGCGTGCGATTTTGTAAGACACTCGACAGGAGCAAGCCTTCCTACGCCTTGTATATAAAATTCAATGAGTAATAAATAAAATTACATTTCGATAAGGTAGTGTATTGTTCGTGAGAGAGCGGAGGCGGGACCACCTGTACCGCCTCCGCGCGATGCAAGTTTCAATTGCTGTCTCCTCCGAAACGAATTAACCGTTTTTGATGAAACTTAGCACAGACAATTCAAGCAGTGTGAACAGTGCTTAAATTCGTTCTCATGTCTCTAGCTATCTTCATTCCTATAAAAATCGATAACACATTTGTATGTAAATTATGCATACGCAATGAATTTTATACACCGCCCTACTTCTGTCCTCTACATGAACATGCCCAGTTATTATTCATTATACTTATAGTAAACTTTTAATTATATTTATATAATTAAAAAGAAAATAATCACGAGAATCGTCACAATACTCGTATAAACGACGCCGTAATCATAAATTATACACGGATAAAATCGCGGGCAACAGCCCGTTTTTTTTAATTCAATTAATATATATATATTTTTGTCTTAATACAAAAGCTAAATTAACAGCTTTTGTATATTGTATTATTTTTCGCCATTCATCATTGAAATAACTAGGAACATACATGTATGTGAGAGAAATGAAAAAGCTCAGCAACCAGCAACAGTTAACGGCGGCAGTTTGGCTGTAGGGTGAAGTAGTTTTTGTTTCGCGCGCTTTTCAACTGGCAGCCATCGCGGCTCGCGCCGGTGCGAGCTGCGTGCCCGTGTAGCTCGGCCTGCGACAGCAGTAGCTTCCGGCTCGGCAGCGATAGGTATGCTACTTAACTTGCTATTTATTATACAGCTATAGCGCAAAGAGCCGTGGTAGCCTAGTGGTCAGGACGCTCACTTTAGTTTCATAGAGCGCGTGTGACCTGGGTTCGATCCCCGGTGCCGGCACCACTAAAATTCTTAATAGCAATTTTAAGTGATGTATTTATCACGTTTTCGGCGGTGAAGGAAAACATCGTGAGGAAACCATGCAGGTTTCTGAGAAATAATAACAATATTATTTCTGGAGCAGCGTGGCGGGCCCTTCCCGGCTCCAAAACCCTCTCTGATACTCGTATTTGAGAAGGAGGCCTTTGCCCAGCAGTGGGCACTTATAGGCTGCTTACTTTACTTTACTTTTATAGCGTATGCTGTTATATACCATAGCTGTTACTTTTATACTAAACTAACTCATGTAAACCATTATTTTGTAATCATTTGTATTTTTTTTACAGGAAAGGCGATAAACGAGGTAGCGGCTCGCCTTTTGGTAAGTGACTACCGACCTTTGAGGATATTTGGGGAAGGGGAGAGGGAAGAGGGAGAGGGCCTTCGGTTACCTCACGCACCGAAGGAAACGCAGAAGCACGAGATGCCTCTACTTCACGCCGGTACTCTGCGAGGCCGTGGTACCAACCCGGTCGAGCCGGCCCGTTCGAGCAGCAGCAAAAGCCGCCGCTTGGCTCTAACCACATTAAAAATTTTATTGTTGTGTGATTGCCAAATAAATATATTATTTCTATTATTCCGTGTCGCTGCGTTTAACCCACGCCACGTGACAACATAATGTAACGCCGTTAAACTTCGCTGAGAGGAATTTGTGTTCGCCGACTCAAGTGAGCAGTTAATTAAAACTCTCTGAAGGACTTGTCGAAGTCAGTGTTTTACAACGCAGCGCTAGTGAAGCGAGCGAGCTGCGGTGCGCTGCGTCGCGCTCCAGTTGCTGGGACTGTTTTAAGACCTTGGCTTCGTTTGTGTGGTCAACAAATCGTGTTTATTCGCATGTAAGAACATACTCCAAGGTTTGTGTATTTTAGTAGAAAGATGTAAAATAATACAATTATATGAATATATGCCCTTCGTGAATTCAGAATTACATATATATGATGACAATATTTGTTTTCTTTCTCTTAATAAATCAATTGAGAAGAAAGAAAATTGTTATTTAATCCATTTATTAACGAACAACTTCCTAAACAAAGTCCTGGTAATCTGAGAATTAAAATAGTTCCGTGGACACTTGTGCGTCAACTCGCACTGGAAAGCTTTCTGGAAGATGAGTGCTCACCGGAACACAGTTTTTTTAAAGGTCCGTACGTCCCTGTTCTGGTCCGAGCCCTGTTACTCAGCGTACACTGTCTGTCCGTCCGTCCGCTAAATGCGCTATCGTTAAAACGGCAATACACACAAGAGACGAAGTTGGTATGATTAGAATGAAAAATTTAACGTAAAATAACAAATAATAAATAGGCTAGTTTTATCACCAAGTCATTGATTATTTTGTAAATTCATAACATAGATATGTTGTGCACGGAACCCTCTGTGTGCTGGAGTCCGACTCGTACTTGACCTGTTTTTATTAAACTTTGTCGTCGACGTGATCGGCCATAAGGTCATCCTCGTTTTCACAACATCGTCACATATCTGTAGCGATGTTTCTTTACGCCTTTGGTTATCAGGAAGAGATCGCTATGCAGCGATATGGCCGCCAAATTGTGCCACCTAATTTACTACCCTTTTTTTAGGGTTTTTTGTATCCCTTTGTTTTGCGGTGTACAATGAAACATGTATTCGTTCATTCATTATACGTTAAATGTTTTCTTTTTAATACAATGTTACTTCAACACATTTTCTGTTTCAGCGAGAGTTACATTAGTCTCGCTTCACTTCGGCGGGAGCGATGCGAAGCTGGAAAGTGTTACAAGAAGTGTTTCAGGAATCAATTAGCCGCCCCTCCCCTCCCCACTGCTTACGTTACTTCGATGAAACGGTCAGACTGGAAAAGCAAGTTGGAAATTTCTTTAAAGTACTACTTATTTCACCTTTTAGAGGAAAACGTTTTCTTTACTGACTTATTTTTTTTTATCGGAAAGTGACAAAGGAGCTAGCTCGATGGTAAGTGATTACCGTCGCCCACGTACAGCTGCAACAGCGGAGGTGCTGCAGGTGCGTTGTTAATATAATATAGGTGTATCGATTACGAATCAAAACTGCTCCATACTTTTATTCGTCCTAAAAAGGCAACGAATAGGAAATTGATAAGTTTTGTCACCAAATTTCAGCTTTACTTGTTGAGATGCCTCGACTCCACGCCAGCATACTGCGGGCTCGCGGTATATAAAGAATAAACGACGGCTGGGTCATGCCAGTCCTCATATCACTGGCATGGTCAGCCTTAGGCATGCTCAGATAAATTGACCTTAAAGTCCTGGACTGTAAAGTCTGCACCATTATGACGTCCCACATCATCCGAGATCGTCGGTGATGAGGCTTTACTTGCCGCGGAAGCATGGCGGACTGGGATTTTTAAGCTCCTCCCCTCCTTAAGAGGGGTTCTCTTCCCATGATTCCTCCCATTCTTCAAATATGCTTAAAGGCCGACAACGCACCTGCAGCTCCTCTGGTATTGCAGGTGTACGCGGGCATCGGTAATCAATTCACGATCCGGTGTGCCGCTTGCAGGTTTGCCCCCTATCCAATAATAAAAGAAAGACGTAGTCCAGATGTCACAGCCTCACGGAACATCGGAGGCGGCCGAGGCTCCGTGACGGACCGCTCCGAGCTCTAATGCAGAAGGCGATGCTCCTTGATACCGCTCGGATCGTGCGTCGGTTTCTTTCACTTTCCCCCTAAAACTCGGCCGTCTGGTCTCCCTGCCGAGGGCATCCGTCTGGTTGGGCTATTATTAATTATATAATTATTTTAATTGCTATGATATCTTATTTATTTTATTTATGTATACCACACAACCAGAAGAGTATATATTTAAATCGCGGAAGGGGCAAACGATTATATGATGCATATGAATGTTCCTAACCGAGTCATAGATGTTTGATTACTTGGATATTTGTATAGAAATGCTACAGGCACCAGTATGTTTTATTATTTATCTTTGTGTTAAGTGAATATATGATATATATGTATAATATACCTCATATTATTTAACACAGAGACACAAGGCATCCTTGTTCGGGACATGGAGACGTGTGCGATTGTACAATATATTTAAAAAAAATCACACACCCTTACTTATGTCGAGTATATTTAGTGAGAAACAAAAGGATCACGCACAGCAACCCACTGGTAAAGCCCAATCTTGTTCGGATTAAGTGGGAGGTGTCGTTTAGTATTCGACACGTGGAGCCGAATCAATTTCGAGCGCGCCGTCGCTCGAGGCTCGTTATTTACGTAAACGAAACGTCGTCTCACCAGAACGTCCATTTAATTATGTGTCTTAGCTGTGATACTCTTGTCTATTATACAATTCTTATTATTTTTATACGCATTGATTAACTTAGTAGTGACTGAGTATCCGACAGTTCTAATCGTCTCTATACAGTTCACAGAAACAAACAGCTATAATGAGTGGTTGGTCTGCTTAAACCCAGTCTGCTTCCAGAAAAACTTTCAAGAAACGCAGAAGTTTGAGTTTGATTTTTTTTATGGCGAAGCGGGCAAACCAGTTAATGGCTCATCTGATGATAAGTAATCGCCGGCAGCCAGGCACTGCAAATGTAGCTGCAACGTCAGAGGAGCTGCGTTGCCAGTCTTTAAGGATATTTGAGTAAGGGACGGGTGAGAGGGAGCGGAGTTGAGAGGAAGAGAAGTAGGCCTCCGGTTATTTCACTCACAGAACTTCTTCTCTACTTAACGTCGGTGTGCTGCGCGGGCGTGGTACTACCCGGTCGAGCCGGCCCATTCGAGCAGCATCAAGAGTCGTCGCTTGGCTCTACCACGCTTGGCTCTCTACTTGCAGACGCACGTTCAAATTCAGCCAGGACCAAACCAAAAGGGATAAGGAGGTGTACTGGTAAACATATCAACGTTTTCTCCAACGACCAACCTCCCTTGGACGAGGTGTATCCCGCTGGCTAACCCATGAAGCTCTGGCGACCCGATGATCGATAGCTAAAATTCATCGTAATTTCATCATCATTGCAGCCTGTCCACAAGTCCATTGCTGATCTCAGACCTCCCCCTATGATTGCCAAAAAGAATGGTCCTGAGCCACCTGAATCCATAGATTTCCCGAGACACTATGCTGATCACCCCTCCATCTTGAGGGGTTCGTTTCTCACTACGTTTACCTAAAAGAAATAGCCACTCGAGAGAACCTTTCTTCCCCAACGGCTCCCCTAAATTTTTTTCCAAACCGAAATTCCACAGAGTAGTGATGGGCTCAGCGACCCGCTTGCCCGGGGCTAGTAGTGAGTATGAGTAAAGCTTTTAGGAATTGTACGGCAATTTCTGATGGTGCTTCCTTGGACCTCTCCAGAAACCTCTCTCTGCTCAAATGTGGCGTATGTAAAAGACGAGAACTTAACTAATATTAACTTAACAAAACACTGGTCCATTGCCTCAGCTGCATAATAAAGTAACGTAGGCGCAACATACTATCATGTTTTCCGATGTCTCCTGACCCGGAGCGGAACAACGGGTGGAAAATTAAATAAATTGTTCAATTGTCGGTTTTTATTGCGTTTGCGGTTATATAACAGAATTCTAATCCTTACTCGAACGGCATAAGTATCATATGTTGTGCACAGAAGTGTCGGCTGGCTCGGCCGGATGGAGTGTCCCTCCACGAGCTCGGTTCGTACGGTCACAACGGAACGCGCCGCGCTGTGGATTAATTCCTACGCAATACACATCACTCTCAATGCTTCGGTAAATGCCGACGTAAGTGCTGTAGCCAGTGATGGAGTTATTTGTTTTAGTTAATCCAACCCACGCAGCCGGATAGGTACGGAAACAGTACATTTGGAGATTCCAGCGGTACAGCGCGCCGACCGAATGTGCAAAATAAATGTCACCCCTGATGTCTCTGTGTGCGTTTCAAGAACGTTTCGTTAGAAGTTAATACCAGTGGCGGGGGCGGACAATAATGCGCGTCTCTTTGTGCTTCGATGGAGGCTGACGTCGTGCTTCCACGTTATGAGCCGGCGAGCTGTTTTTATTGCAATATTGCAATATGAAGGCACACTTTAATATAAAATGAAATTTTTAAACTAAATTTTCCACTTACTTCATGTTTGCAGGATGCTCTGCTTGGTGAATTTCGAAACAGCGGTATATTGGTAATGGTTCACATGTGGGCAAGGAACGAGACGGGCTCCGTGGGAATGGACACTATTGTGTGGCGGGCTTCAGTTGCGAGTTAGTGCTCACTCACACAATTATAATTGCAAATGAACGTGGTCGAGCCACGCGGCGGCTTTAGCTGCTTCTCGAATGTGCCGGCTCGACCACGGTCTCGCAGAATACCGGCATGAAGTAGAGGCATCTTTTGCTTCTGCGTTTCGTTCGGTGAGTGAGCTAACCGGAGGTGTACACCCTTTCCCCCTTTTCTTATTCTCGCCTCTCTGAGTATCATTGAAGGCCAGCAACATACCTGCAGCTCCTCTGGCGTTGCAGTTGTAGTACCCAGGAGTCAGTAATCACTTTCTATGCGGTGAGCCGCTAACTCGTTCGTCCCTTTCCAATAAATAACAAAGAACCGTTGGTATCGACTACAGAAGGATGTCGGCACGGTGGCCGGGCCAACTGCGCGGGGGCTACCATAGTGCCGACCGTGCACGCGCGCATAGACGCTCGATTCTATTAACTTCATGTCCGATGCAACGCAACGCGGCAAGATTGGTGATGCAAGGTCGCAGAAATGAAACGCGCAAACTTCCTCAACCTATCCGAACAACAATAGAAAGTGAGTTGCACAAATACTGACCCCGGCGGAAATGAGAACCCAGGACTTTAGTTTAATAATCACCACGGAGCCACGTGCTCATCTGCGTTTATTCATTTGATACCATGTTAATAAATTGAATACCATAAATTCAGGTTCATTAGTTATTTAAAATCGGTTTGGCAAGAGATTGAACCCGGGACCGGCGTGTCTCGTTACGTACTGTGCCGATTAGGTGTGAATAGCAAAATATTTTTACTTTTAACGTTTGTTTTGATTCCACTTATTTTTAAAAGCCATTACTCGGCTTTCAGCCAAAAAGGTTGTCGGATTTGCATGCCAAAAAGGATGTAGCTGATTTTCCAAATTACAATATCTGATTGTATCGGACGGGCCCTGCAACAATAATGTTCTAAGCAAATATCATTAAGGTGAGGTGAAGTAATCGATTGGGACAGGGTTTCTAAAAGGCCGCGATGCCGGTTACGTAATATATGATTTCAGTATGCTGTAAATTTGACATCCGTGATGAACATAGGTTCCAGATGAAAACCAGCCTCAGGCTCTACAGCTTGACAATAAACTGATCCGGAGACCTATTGGTCCAGACATGAGACACGCACAATGTATTGTTTATCTTTGATTGTGAAGTCCGAGCTTACTTTTTTTTTTAGTATTATCAATTAACATGTTCTGTGTGTGTTGTCGCTTTATGCTGTACCAATAAATATTGTTCTTTCTTTCATTTATTATTTAACGTATCAAAGTCTAAAGTCGTAGTTAACGTAACGGGGTAACATCGTATCAGGCCAGCAGGGCAGCAGAGCAGCAGGGCAATAGGGCAGCAGAACGGCAATGCAGCAGGGCAGCAGGGCAGCAGGGTGGCAGGGTAGCAGGGCAGCAGAGTGGCAGGGCAGCAGGGTGGGAGGGCAGCAGGGCAGCAGAGCAGCAGGGTGGCAGGGCGGGGAAGTCGCACGGCATTTCTGTGTAACTTTTTGTGGTATGGCGGAGAAGGCGCCTGGTGTATTTGGCGATGGTTATTCCAACATCTAGCGGTTGCCGTGAGCTTTTCCAGACGTTTCCCTTAGTCGACATTTACGAGACCCACGGACCACAGCGTGTATGCCAGCCAGTAAAGCCATTTTGAATCAAATGCTTCAATTCGATATGTGTGTGTACTCAAATACAATGTGTGAAAGAAACTATATCGTTAGAACGGAACACGTTCTCTTGCCTCACCGCACCCGCTCGTTACTACACCGACAGACTGTTCAATAGTTTATCTATATAATGTTTAAAAGTAAATATTTTTTTATTTATTATACTTTCATTGTTATTATGTATTTATTATGTATATTTCGAAGTTTTTATACAATGTCACTGGAGACCTAGGTGTTTGACGTCCTGATGTCATAGTTGGATTAAGCTACCGTATGCCGCTGCTTTTTAATAATAATATACATATTTACCTTTTCTTCCCGTAAGTGTCGTAAGAGGCGACTAAGTGAAAATACCTGGAAAATAGCAAATGCTACCGATAGAGGGCGGGGTAATCGTATCGAAGAATACCAGATCAAAACTAAGTAGAGGTAACCGGGGGCCCACTCCGTCTTCCCTCATTCCTCCGGTATTGCAGATGTACGTGGGCGACGTTAATCACTTACCATCGGGTGAGCCGCTCGATCGTTTGCCCACTTCCCATCTCCGCAAATGATAACTTCTGGTCTTCATCATGCATTAATAAAACCGACCGCGATCTCTTTATTAACATTCAATTCGGCTCATTTTGTTGCAAAAACCTCTTATTGCGCATTTAACAAAAATCGGAGACGTTCTGAAAAAAGGCCAGGTCAAGAGTACTCTAAATCTACGATTATGCATGCTAAGATTGATGAAAGTGGAAGAAGCGAAAGACGTATGTCAGGACCGTAGCAAGTGGAAGACGATTGTCTCTGCCTACCCCGTTGGGAACACGACGTGAACATATTCATACATACATAACAAGAACAAAAGGATTTTGTTTGATGCAACACGCTCTAACACGTGTGACTTAGGAGTACTTGCACGTTCAAGCGCTGCACATGCCCTGCACCACACAGCCAGTAAACCTGCGGCGAGCACTAAACTAGACGGGAGTTGTAAAACGCGCAATAAAAGCGACTGTGCGCACTGTCTGCGCTCGCCTCGCTGGTGTCCCCCGGGGGGCGGCGGCGCTTCGCTCGCGGCGTGCCTCTTGCGGCTTCAAATATCCTTAGTATTAACAGTGTACTATGAACAGAGGGCTATGCTCGGTGTTTCTCTGCGCGATGGGGTCTGCGACGATGATATCCGCAGCAGAACTAGGATAACCGACGTAGCCGTTAGGATCGGCAAGCTGAAGTGGCAATAGGCCGGCCACATAGCTTCCAGGACTGACAGCCGTTGGGTAAAAAAGGTTCTCGAGTGGGAGCCCCGTACAGGCAGGCGCAGTGTGGGACGAACTCCCGCAAGACGGAGTGACGACTTGCACATTGTTGCGGGAAGGCCATGGATTCAGGTTTGGGGGAGGCCTGTGGCTGAAATGATGATGATGAAGAAACAGTCCACTGCAAACCTAAGCCTCTCCTCTAAAGAGGATTTGCCATAATCGCCACGGATTGGCGCTCGCAGTAGCGGACTCCTCGCGCCTCAGCCGCGTCTGCCCGTCATCGTCAGCTTAATTTTGGTCTGGTATGTTTCGAGATAGCTGTCCCGCCATCAGTCGGCAGCCATTGCGGTTTACAAGGTTTAGCCTTAGTCGCCTCATAGAACACCCGCGGGGAGAGAGTGGGTGGTGGGCGACACCACACGCCGTAACTAATTACATACCACACGCCATCGATACCACACGCTCTTGAAATAATATACATGATTGTCAATTACTGTCTTAAATTTTTTCTTAGGATGGTAATATAAAAATAACTTAATATACGATGAAGCCAGCTGTAAATTTTTTTTTTCTCGGGAAATATTTACTAAGTATAGGTCTCTGCGGGGGTAAGGTCGGGTGCACCGACGAACCCCACGGTCACCTTCGACCATCCACCGCATAACAACAGAACGCGCGGGAGAAGGATCCACGGCCTCCAATTTCACGTGGGAAACTAACCCCAGGCCATGGGGGCCAGGCCGAGACGAGAACCCGTTCGAGGGAGGGATATGATACTTAATAAAATTAGCACCGTCTTAATCATCATCATTTTGGGCACAACTTGATACGCGTAGGATCTGCGGTATCAATGTCGTACATTTCCTAAAAAAAGATCGATTCACAAGTAAGTGATAGTACACGATTAGTACAAAAGGATACCGCGGGGCGGCTGCTCGCAGACCTTTTGCCAAGGATGGCGGCAGGATACCAGCTGTGCAGCAGTTCGGTTGTAGCCACAGGCGGAGACGGCTGCCTCTTGTGGTTGCAATAACTTGCGATCATATTAAGTTTAGTACATTCAACACTAATTTACTGTTTTTGTATTCTGCACCAAATATTATTGCATTGTAGCAACGAATAAAACATTTTTCTTTCTTTCCTAATTTTTTTTAAGTATGTTTATAAGTTTCTATTCGCGTTTTAAATATTAGCAGACACTATTCGCAACAGACTCGTCGAGCCGTGAAGCATCGGGAAGGCGCCTCACGGCTGCACCGATTGCGTTTCTTTAACGACTACAGAAACAACTTTTCCGGCGAAGCTTTCAATCCGTCGCTCATATGTACGTCTGAAATTTTTAATAGTTTGCAAGTTAGAATTTTATTTATGCTTCATTTTGTGCCAAATGTATATATGAACGTAATATCTCACGAGTAAGTGTACTCTTTGAATCTATAGGATAAAACGAGGCAAAGCATTAAAATGTTACAAAAAGAAAGGTTTTTTAATCATTACCAGAACACAATACAATAAGAAAAAAGATGAAGAGTAAAAAAGACTTATTGGATTTTAACATTGGCACTCCATCCGGGTAAGCATTGTGCCACCGCTCCAGCCCCGATGTGGTGTCGGTGCCACATGAAACTCCCAGCCACTATTAGAACAAACAAACATCACCTTTCACCTATTCCTAGGAAGGCAGAGATTGTGTATGCCTTTGTGTTTTTGCGTTGTAATATTTCATGCACAATAAGTTAGTGTTCTTACACACATGATTGTGTGTCACTACACACTAATTTATTTTGGTAGGTTAGAAGTCATTCAACTCCAATGAGCGCTGTCATCTCTAGGAAAAATGTCACCTCTGTAAGATTATGCTTAAACAAAGGTGCGCAAGATGGCGTACGTTACAAGCGCTCTGTAGACTCTATACGATTAACAAAAGTAAATTTTGCAACATGCAACACCACCTGCAACATACTCAGCACCGCAACAACAGCAAGCTCGAGCAACGGATCATCCTAAAATTTGCAGCTTCCCGCCTACAGTGGTTGAGTACCTGCCCAACTGGACTCACCACTTAAGGATGATAGCTGAAGACCAAACCCAGGAGGAAAACCGCTTCCTGCTTAGATATTTATCGAAGCTGGAAGCGGTCATACGTTAACCAGGAGATATGTTCATACATATCTCCTGGTTAACGTACCCTACGTAAGGCAAAGGCGCGGCGTTAATGTCGCAATACGCGGACTGTCCTCGAACACCGACGCCAAGGAACTACCGGAGGAGTTGCTGGGATTCAAGCCGGACTGCATCCGCACTATCGAAACACGCAAAGCGTGTGCAAAAACTGAGCGTCATACACTCTGCGCAATTCAAAAGAACTACTGACTTCGCACAACAATACCAAATCACCGAGCTTCTATACATATATGTAGCCTGGCGAGGAAACAAGGGACCAGCACAGTGTCACAGGCCAACTCTACCGCCACTCGTCGCACTGCTGCCACCTCCCGCAGGCATGCGTATGTTGTGGCGAGAACCAGCGAGCCAGAGACTGTCCACGATCCCGTGAGGAAACACCGACATGCGCCAAGGAGCGGTGGCCCTCACAAGACCGTCCAACACGCCCAAACCAACGGAAAAAATGGTGCAGCGAATCCTGGCCATATGCATCTAATGCCCCCCCCTCGCCCCCTGCCCGAACCGACACCCACAACCCGCATACTAACTAAGCCAAAGACACGGCTACTAAGACAAAGAAAAGCCGTAGAGGAGGAAAAAACAAGAGAATCAAGAAGACCCAGGAAAGACACAGGTGGGCAACCTACACCTCAGCCACCAAACACCCAAAAGAAGACACCCACAGTACAGGACAACAGGACTAGTATCATAGTGGCAGTGGTGAGCATCCTGCAAGACACAGTTCTGGCTCTCCAAGTAGGAGAGAACCCAGCCCCCATCATCATGGGAGGAACTACGAACCTACTCAGTCCTCAGTCTCACGGAGGGACCCGGTTGGCCGACCCCCGACTGTACTTCGTACTCCAGAGGGATGAAAATTTTAAAATGAACGACGCAGCGGATGAAAACGTTTTCTATTTCTCGGCAACAAAGCCTTGACATTTTATTTCTGAAATCATTTTTTTATTCGATTTGGGCTAGTTAAAAGCTCTTATGAACGTCAAAATAAAATGCGGTTCGCAAAATATGTCCTTCTCATAGAAGAACCAGCTAGAAACTCTGGGTTCTATTTTTTGCCACATTAATAGTTAAATTAATAAATAATTTTACGCCTATTTTAATAACATATATTGTGGTAAATTAGCACAATAATGAAATTAGCACATAGCTCGCAGAACTGACAGCCGTTGGGTAAAAAAGGTTCTCGAGTGGCAGCCGCGTACAGGCAGACGCAGTGTGGGACGACCCCCCACAAGACGGAGAGACGACCTGCACATTGTCGCGGGAAGGCGATGGATGCAGGTTTAGCGGAGGCCTGAGACTGGAATGATAATGATTCGTTTTTCCCGGTTAGGAAACTGTGTAGACGCACATAAAGGTGATGTGAAGTAATTATGGGTTTCATTTATAAGTTATTTTTACCATGTAATTTTTCGGTACTTTGTGTTGTATCTTTCACCATATAATCTTTCTCACATTGTGGGTAGACAGTAATGAGCAGCATTTATTGTTTGCTGTAGAGATGCACTAAGCGTACATCAATTAAATACAGAACATTCTTTTGAACAATAATTAAAGTCCCCTGTCCCCCTTACCCATGCCCATGCTATCGGTAGTTTTTGTTTGGCGCTGTAATGTTCATTTGGTGCCTTGTTAACTTAAGTATTATTTTATTCGATACCTTTAATATTCTGGAAATAGTCTACTCCAGGACATAGGCCTCTCCCATAAGGAATACTTGCCACAATCGCCACGCTCGGCAATTGGCGATTGCAGTACCAGACATCTCGCACATTAGACCCTTATTTTTGGTCAGGTATTTTTCGAGGTGGTTATCCCGCCATGTGTCGGTAGTCATTGCGATTATCAAAGCCGTTCCCTTAGTCGTCTCTTGCAACACCCACGGGAAGATAGGGGGTGGCAGTTCTTACTTCGATGCTCACGTATTAATATTTTGATATGAATGATAAGCACTCTCACTTGTCACTCTTAGGGGTAGGCGGAGATTATGGATTTCCATTTGGCACAAATAAGCACAGCCCAGCGGGATTCCAAAACCCACTTTTCGTCACCGAGATATAAAACTTGACGGATGGTGGTTCTCGCCTCTCTTCGCCGTGATTACTTCTGAGGTTGCCGTCAGGTGTTCAATGCTTCTCGATATAATGAAATAATGAAAATGAATGAAAATTCTTAATTCTTAGACGTAGGAAAAACGATTTCGGTTGTTAAATGTCAATTTAGATGTGTTTTTACAACCTCCCAACCTTCCGTAAGGAGGCTCCTCAGACACAGATGAAACAGGTATAAGGAACTCGAAAAGGAAAAGGAAGGAGGTATCCCCCTTTATTTTATTAATAATTGTAATGCATACGTGTTATAAAAAAATAAAAAGTCTCATGAGCAACTGAATGCATGCTACAAGAATATAGTGAAGCACGAGTGTGCAGTGCACAAGTGCAGACAACCCACACTTAGTATAATTGCTACACTGTGCAATAGGTACACCATTATATATATATTACATACACAAACAGATGATGTGACCTTCTTCGATTGAGGTAGTTTACGGTACCCATGGACTGCAGTACCCACTTACCATAAGGTGGACCGTCAGCTCGTTTTTCACCTCATTAAAAAAAATACTTACAGATGACACGAACTAGCATTACTATAGCTTGTCTGCCTGTGTTTAGTCTGTGACTCTCCTAGCATTAACTAATTATTCATTAAAACTTTCGTGTCGGAGTTGCGCTCCGCCCGGCGCCTTGCAAACTCACGACAGGAGCCCGTGCCTCCGACCCGCGCCGCCGACCTGTGCACCAGCCACTTAAAATAGTTTCGGTGATTACGCGTACGAACAAATTTGATATTGCAATTTTTTTCAATAGTATTCTCCTTACAAATATATATAATAATCTTCTACTTTTGGTTAATATATTTTTATTATTGACTTTATTGTGTTTCTCTGTTTTTATATATATAATATTATCGCAAACATTAAGCAAGCTTATGATGAATATGCAATTTTTAAAAAAACAAATCAAGGAGGAAGTCCAAATATGGCTTAATGTCACATTTAGGTCCAGCTGCAAACCCATTTGAAATCATATCTATTGGTATTGGAGGATCAGTCAACAAAATACTTACATCTTCTGGTTGATCATTTCACAAGATATGCTTATATTCTTACATCAACAAATCAAAGTTCCAGTGATTTTATTAAAGTAATAAAAAATGTGTCACAAAGTTACAATGTTGATATGCTTTTAACGGTCCAATAACCTGGTATAAATTCCAAAGAATTTAAAGAGTTTCTGAAGAAGGAAAACATCAGAATGGTTTGCACTGCTGTGGATGGACCATTTTCAAATCAGCTTAATATAAAGCTACATCAAACTTTAGTTAATAAAATAGATAGAAATTATGATGAAAATAATAAATGAAAGTGCTAAAAAACAGCATGTTTTACTATTGCACAGAAATGTGTAGAATGCTATAACGAAACAGAACACAGTCATGACGTTTGCTCCAAAATAGGTTTGGGAAAGCGAAAATGTGAATATTCTACCACTTGAACTGAAATCAAAATGTATAAAAGAAGATCTGAAAAGAGATAGTAAACTAGCTCTTGAGGACCAACATCTCATAATTATAATAAAAATGATTGGAACTGCATAGAGAAGAATATCTATTGGAAGGGGGAGACAGAGTCTGCGTGGAAAACGGAAATCCACTTAGTAGCGAGAAAATGGATGAATTGAGGATTGGACCATACAAAATTCTGAAGAAGATTTCCTATCCAATCTATGAAATTGATGCTGGATACAAAAAAGCGTAACCAAACCATTACCCGCTATGCCACGCACAAATTTCAATGTCTTGGACAAATAAAACCATGTTAAAAAACTTACGCTTGTCTTCATGTTGCGTGGAAGCGATCACAGACGTAACACGCAAAAGCACAAACACCAAGACCCAAAGACAGCTATCTGGATCCCGTACGAGTTATGGAATAGGTTCACTGCGGGGAGCTCGTCTGCTCCGACGGAACCCTCCATTTACGTGTAACACACTACCGTTACGTAACTTGTTTGTTAAATTCAATGAATACACTTTGTTTTCAAAATTTTGAAACTTGTGCTAATTTTAATAAATTCTGCAAAGTGTAATTTTTTTTTAAGGAATAGTGGCAAACGTGAAAGCAGCCCACTTGCTGGTCAGTGATTACCTTTGCCCACGTGCATCTGCAACACCAGAGGCGCTGCAGGTGTGTTGCCGGCCCTTAAGGATATTTAGATTATTTATTCAGCAGTCGACTGGATACAATCCAGTCGAATGCTGATCGCAGTAGGGCTCCCCCATCGATTGCTACAACTTTTGGTTCTCGGCTATTTGCATTTAACGATGACAAAAGTGGTCAAATCATTGCTCCGTTAACCTTTCCTATCCGGTAAAATCAAAATGTTCGTTTAGTTCGGACTATTGATCCTTTTATTTGGATTGGGTGCTGACTAACGAGCTGACCGTCTACCTGCCAGTAAGTGGCTTACGCAGCTCATGAAGAAGAAGGAAGTGACATAATGCATTATCTACCTAAGATGATGTAGCTCTCAGTCTGGCCCGCGAGCCGGAACACAACAGTTCGAACTGGAACGCTGCTGATTGATGCTGGCAGGAATAGACAAGGCTCAGTATTGAACTACCCAGACAGCTCTTTGGCAGAAAACACCTAGCAAACGTAGTCTTTTTTCCTCAAACATATCTCTACCTAAAAACGCGTCGGCTCCCCTATTTATTAAATTAAACAAACATTTATTTAAGTGGTTATGTTTTGATGTCAGGCGTGAACGCATCGTTTCACGCGGTTCGCTCATGTT
This sequence comes from Bhutanitis thaidina, assembly GCA_029286595.1. Classification (NCBI taxonomy): domain Eukaryota; kingdom Metazoa; phylum Arthropoda; class Insecta; order Lepidoptera; family Papilionidae; genus Bhutanitis; species Bhutanitis thaidina. The sequence continues at coordinate 110,399 of JAGSMS010000020.1, read as the reverse complement.
CACAAACACGTGGAGATGTTCCAAGTAAGGCTGCGACAACACTCCACTGTAAATGTCGATATCGACAATTTATATCAAACTAGTTTTCTTATTACTTGTATGCAGTGATTAATCGTTATGGTTGTCCATTTGGTTAATCACAAAGACCTCGCCGGGAACGCGTCAACCAAAGTTGCTAACACTTACTAAAAAGGTGGGTCCGTGGACTATGGTTTCTGTGAAAACGGATGGATTTTCAGCCAACAGTCCGCGTGCAATAGAGTTTCAAAAGTGTAGAAAAAGTTTGTAAGCACCAAGTTCTTAAAAACTCTTTTTCGTATCAAATACAGACTCAAATGCGAAGAAGTTGCTGTCAATTTTAATGCAAATGAAATTAGAATGAGTGCCATTTGTGAATTTGGCAGGCGTGGCTTTAAAATAATCTATTAATATTCCCAGATTAATCGATATTACAAGCAGTAGCCCTAGTATCGCACATACACAGCCACGCACACAATCAAGTGGATTGCTGGGATTGTTCAATTTCGTTACTTGCCACTTGTAAGGAGATTGAGGCGGCTTGTTTGCGCCGTGTTTCAGCGATGATTGTGTGTTTAGTGGGCTCGGGTACATGAGTGTTTAGGTTTACTCAGGGCTGCCTCGTATTTCCAGGGAGCACGCGTGAATGAGAATGAATTTGTGATTTATTTAATTATTAATTTAATACACAATCTCGAGCTGGGGATAATCTGTAAATGAGGTTACATTGTATACCCGTTGTAATTTGTCTACAAAATGTTTAACAAACATTGTCAAATAATATTTTGAATGATTTAAATATATTTAAAGAAAGGAAACATCACAAAAAACCCTCACGTTTAAGAAATATTATCAGATTGAAGCAGTGTATCGGGCCTTTGCTCAGCATAGGGACATTCAAAGGCTTGTAAAACTAGCTACACTTTATAAGTAAACTACAATAATTACCATAGCTAAGTGTGTTACTGTTATAACGTATTATGTGTAGCAGTTTTTGATAAAACAGCTGTTTAATTCTGGTTCATGAAGACGTATTTTAATTGGATACTTTAGTCAGCGCTCGAGAGGGTTCCTTCGGATAATAAACACAAAAACGAAGTGACATGAACAAGTACATCCTTACCATTTAACATTTTCCTCTTATTATTAAACTGAGCTCAATATTTTTATTACATTAAATTTCCGTGATCTAACAAACTGCACTGACAGTAATAACTGTCACGTGACAGTCACACGACGTGTTTACATAGCTATCGCGTTACTTAAAACATTTCCTCGAAATTATTATAGAAAATGATTCGATTTTTTTTACCGCACTTGCTGAACGGGTCAAGTGCGACGGCCTATTTTTTTTTTGCTATTAACATAACGAACATTTCCGTTAAGTATTTCCCCTATTTGTCATCTCATTTGATATGAAATTACAAAGCCCTGCTAAGTCTATGGGCTTGTGCCTGGAGCGGTCCAAGACAATATTCGAATGGCCAACGCACTCGGTCTGTCCTAACTTTAGGAGGCTGTCGTCGGGTCTTTTGAACACACAATAGCTAGCCGGTTGCAGTGTTCACTGAATGTTGGTTACTATGGTGGATATCCGAAGTAATAATTTATACCAGATTAATAGATATAATAGATAAAATAATTAATAGATTATACCAGAAACCTGCTCATTCAAGTTTATTTTATGTTTTTGGTCTATTGTAAAAATTGTAATACATACAAGCGACAAATTGGTGTGATCATAGTGCAAACTCTGAAGTAAAACAACAAATAATAAAAACCGGCCAAGCTCAGCATCCTGAACTGCATGAAAGAAAGGATTTTTTTTATTATAATTATATTGTGCACTTACAAATACGCAGGTATATTTTGTGGTTATACGGAACCTACGGTGCGCGTGTCCGCACTTGGCCGCTGGTTTGTGTAAGTAAAGATAACAAACAAATCTACAGCGTCTTCATTGAAGCAATTAGATCTGGCTTGCTCCCCACGGTGAACCAAGAGGAACCTACATGGCCGGCGTGACTCAGCGGGGGTGGCTGGGCCGAGCTGGTCGCGGCGAGCCTATTTGGGATGCGGGTTAGCGGACTGCGAGGAGGGAGGAGGGAGCGAGGTAGTTACATGTCCAGTTCAGGCAGTAAACTTGTAACAGACTGTAATGATGAACTGAGTCAACATGGCTTAGCTTTACTAGTTTCGCTGAAGGTCCGCGGACCCGGGTTCCAGGCTCCGCTCTCCAGCACACGAAACATAAATTAACCAAAGTTTCGTAACTCCAGCCGGCTTCGCTGTCGGCAATTCAATATCTAATAAATCAGCGCTGTCCGCCCGTCCGTCGCGTCACCGACCCCGCTCGTCAAACGTCGAGAGATTGCCTCGAAGGGTTCCTAAGTTCCGCGATTAGAAGCAAATTAGTTTCGCAGAGCTTGGCACAGTTAGAGCCACAAATAGAGCAGTCTAGTATAGATGAGAGCTGGCTAACGTATTGTTAATGCCCTGATTTAATTTAAAACAGGCTTTAACGACCGTTTACCCAATACTCAGGTGGGCAGAGGTCTATTTTTACGTTTATTTTAGTCGTATGAATCTACTTTTCATCAGAGCTTATTTGGAATATAATGCATTATTTAAATCATCAACTATCTAGAGTAAATTAAACTGGCATTTAATATGTAGCTTTATTGTATCTTCTTCGTCAGGTTCCGGGTTTTTTATTCAGTCCACGGCTGGACCTTTCCGTGACTTATGTTGGAGGTTCGCCCGTATCCGGTGCATACGGTAGGGCAGGCGGGTCGGTGAGTCTAGTGCCGCCACCCACGCGAGCTCCTCGTCGCCCTGGAGTGGGACGCGGGCCCCACACAGCTGGTTGTCGTTTGCTGGCCTGGCAGCAGTCGGTCGCAAGCAGACAAAGATGCTTACCATCTTTATAGCGATGGAGAGCAGCATCACCGGTGCGAGACTACCGGCACTGCGCTCACCAACCCACCGGCGTGGTGAGTTTTGGGCAAATTTTCCAAGCATGGCAATTTAGCATTTGTAGTGTTAAGTCCAGGGGTGGACGGATGAAGAAAGTTCTGTATTTTATTCGGAAACTATTAACGTTTAACCTTCAGCTTTCTATTACAAATTTTGGTCCGATCTATGCAGAAGCTAAAGGTAGCCCGATTTTACTTTGTTATCTGGGCGTCTAACACCCCGGTCCCCCGTGAACACGGCTGCTGTAAAGCAATCGAAACGTCGGGAATATAAAAACAAAATTAAACTTTGGAGATAGAGATAAGGGACCAACTCCATCCCAAAATCTGGGTTTCAGAATTCTATATTTGCCTCTTATTTAATTGGACTCCTCATAGTGCGATGCGGCATGTTATTTCGGTTTACATTGCATCATGTCACGTACAATTGTTTGTGCCACGATGTTGCATCTGCCGCTGTCCCGTCCCAGGCTGGCGATAGCCGCCGGCTTCGCTATCGCCAGGATCGTCAGGACAAGCGGTCTGCACGGACAAGCGGTCTGCACGGACAAGCGGTCTGCACGGACAAGCGGTCTGCACGGGTGACTGCTGCGGCGGTAACAGATTACAAACAAACTTTGTCAATAAACTGGGCAAAACTGCGTTAAAACCCATTGCAAGTTGTATGAAACCCGGCCGGGTAGTCTGTTGCAATTAGATTGTAAACAAAATAACTGGTTTTTAGTTTAGTAGGCAGCTGCGGTAGAAGATGATACAGTGACATTATTAAAGGGAAATACTGCTGCGTAGCAATATAAGAAGAAACAAAATGTTTTCAGTTGAGTCAAAATAATGAAACATCGTAGTATTCATTAAGAAGGAGCTACAGTGAACTACAGTGCGCTCAGTGTCGGCGCGCACCGTTCTATACGGCGCGTGTGACCAAATTGTTCATTTCAATTTAAAGTGCAATTTCACCCGCTTGGCGTTCCCAGAAACCAGTCGCGAGGGATTTGGGGATTGATTTTTAGGATTTTTCTCTCAGCTCCAAAACACTCTTAAAATAAAATGAGAGGAGGACTGAGCACACCAGTGGGACATTTAAGGGGTGCAAATATTTTGGACTTCAGTTTCTTTTGAACTTTACAATACCACCCCGTAAATAGTCCACTGTAGGACATCTATCTGTAGGCTTCTCCGTTAAGTAGGATTCCATATTCCCATATACAAAGCCGAGTCGAATTCGATTCGTGTATATATATACACGACAGGAACATTTGGAGGTCGAGAAAATAAAACAAATTTCGGTTTCGATTAATCTTTTATTGGACAAATGAAGTCCACACGAAGCCGTTCAGCGTACACCAACGTCGCCCAGTTAAATACAATGAGTTTGTATCAGTAAACATTAGTTCGACCGCTAGGCAGTCGTTACGTTACAATGTCTAGTTATACTTGCCCGAGGAGTCGGTTAGACTAATTACAATAAAAAAATTAACATCTTAACATTTATTATTTTAACTCTAGAATGAGACGTTGCAAGAGCTATATTTGCACGAAGTTTAGAATACAAAAGATATGATACACGAGTGTGGGCCGTGTTCAAACATAAATAGGAACTCATACCGCCATTTTTGTTTAGCGTTCACCTCGCCGGGTGGAAGTGGAGCGAACTGTCAAGCGTTACAGACTAAATAAATGTTAAATACATGTACGGAGAAACAGCAGTATGTAAGTTTAGATTCGTCGGTCGTCACTCGCTCGCGGATGTGGCAGGGGTGCGAGCCGCCTAGCCCTCCTCTGCCGCCGTGCTGCTTTCTGTCAGTGCAACAAGGATCCATTAGCGTTCGTCACAGATTATCTAACACATTGTTTATTGAAATCATATATATACAATATGTACAATATCTGAAATAAAATTTACGAAGAATATAAATTATAGAACTATTATTTAAAGAAAGAATAAAATGAAAGCAGTGAACTTCTTTACGTGGTTGAGCCAAGCGGCGGCTTATGCGGCTGCTCGCCCGAGTTGGTACCCCGGCCGGTGAATACCGACGTGCAGTAGAGGCATCGTGAGCTTTTGCGTTTCGTTCGGTGAGTGAGGTAACCGGAGGCCCACTCCCCCTCCCCATCCTACTCCTCATCCTCCCTCCCATCTCCCAAATACCCTTAAAGGTCGGCAACGCACCTGCAGCACCGCTGGTGTTGCAGATGTACGTGGGCGACGGTAATAACTCACCATCGGGTGAACCGCTTGCTCGTCTGCCGCCTTTCCCATAAAAAAAAAACATAATGTCAGACAAGAATTTGGTAATACAGAATAATATGCATTATGACATTGAGCCCGTTCTATTTTCTAAGCAGTACTAATTAATAATATTAAGAAATGAATGCTCAATACATTATCTGTCGACTGTAGCAAGATGTCGAAACAGGCAAGAAAAGGGTTTTCTGGCCCTTTTCGATATGCTGATTAATAATGAAACAGTATATATTTTTATATAAAAAAATATTGTGGGACATGAATTGCAAAAATTAAGTTAACCTATTTGCAGTACTCTCACTCTAATCTACAAGCAAATATTCTTCTTCGAATCGGACAAGATTTGTTATCAAAACTGTGTGTGGCGAGTCACGGCGCCTGCTTGTTGCAACCGGATGCCATTTGTTTTCTGACAAGATATTTAAAACTGTATCATTATACAATCGCAAGCCCACCGCTGGGCTAGGCTCATGGGCGATGCTGACCTACGCGCGTCCGTCGACTGCCCACAACACAGGACAGATCGTCACTATCCGTTGCGGTAAGACTCCTTACTGCGTTTGTAGTTACGATGCTGCCATTCGTGGCCATTTATAAAGTCTTCTGAGGCTTCTACGAGGAATAATCGTAACTCGTGTATTTTTTTTAAATCTGATAATTTCCCTTTAATGACTTCATAAAGACGGTGCTTTATTATTAAATATTCATTATTCGTATGTTCACGCCAACCGAAATATGTTACTGGATCGGCATAACAAAGTAGGTTTAATGTTACATATTGTCATCACACCCCCTATAATAACATACGTATTATTTAGGTTCTAAAAAAAACAAATGATCACTATACCACTACATATTCACAACACATTACTGAAATGTTTACCACAGACAGTGCTGAACGTCGAGCACAGTAGATTAGAATCCCGTAACATAACGCGCAGCCCTTTCCCTGAGCGAACGAAGGCGGCTCGACACGCGCCCAATCTTCCGCCTCGCGGAACAAATTGACACATTTTATCGCTTATTTACGAACGACTCATGTGATATTAATCTTGTCACCGCTCTGAGCTCGGCGGGTAACAGGGCGGCGAAATATTTTCCTTCCGTCGTCGCTTTTCCATTCCGACAGCGCAGACAGACGGACGGATTAGTCCTCCGTATTAATATCGTAACGATCGTAGTGATTACCTGCGGAACTTTAGTCATTCGGCTATTTTTCAATTGCTCCCAGTGTTGTGAATGTTGTAAGTTAAAAAAATATTTTGTGTCATTGACAGACGCTTCCAGATATATAATAAAAACAATAACAAAAAACACGGCAATAGTATAACATATGATTAGGGATCTGGATAGAAGTTCGAGTATTATATATTTGTTTTATGGGAAAGGCGGCAAACGAGCAAGCGGTTCACCTGATGGTAAGTGATTACCGTCGCCCGCGTACATCTGCAGCTCCTGAGGCGCTGTAGTTGCGTTGCCGGCCTTTAAGGATATTTGCAAGCGGAAGGGAGGATGAGAAAGAGGGGGAAGGGGGAGGGGGAGGCTTTCACCGAACGAAACGCAGAAGCACAATGTGAAGAATGTATCTTTATATGTATCTTTATATATATATATTAATTTGTAGTTCTGAAATAAACATTAATTGACAGCTATATATGGTATGTATGATATATGAAAAGGAGAAGGGCAGGGTTTCCGGCATGCACATGGTGAGATAACATTTAACAATACGTTTGACGGTGCTATAATGCGAGTGTACATGCATTTGTACTAAGCGGGCAAGCCTCACCGCGGCGGACCACACTGGGAGCCCGGTGCCGGGCGGGACCACGGCCCGCGCTCGCTGCTCCAGCTGCTACATTTATTTCTATTCGTGTTCTTTTATGGGGTACATTTGAGGCGACATCATTAGACTTTTGCCTAAACCTTTTAGATATTAAAGAGTCTGGCTCGGACGCTTTTCCAAACACTCGTGGAGATATTCCTTGAAAATATTTGCTCCGCTAGTCCCCGGTTGCTGCCAGAGTGTGTGACGATGTTACGTTATACTTAAGTGCGTGAAGTCGTGTTGTAAATGTATACATACAATGTTTATTATTTATTTGTAGTCATGTGATTTCACGGGAGTAACAGAGTTACTTCTATAAACAAACACATACTTATTGATGATTAATAAGGGTGTTGGGTATCATTTCACTCTACAGCATCACAACAGCGCATACGAAATATATGTACACACACATACACACATATATATATATGTATATATATAAACAAACGACACTAATCTAACATCAAACATTAAACGAAACAATTAAGTGTTTTTAGAAGGACCATGGCGTGAGAAGAGATAGAAACTAAATCTATATCAATTATGCAGATATCCTGAAAATATACTTTTATTAATAAAGTGTAGCTTTAAGAAGCACATCTGTGTTAAAAAGTCAGATAACCTTTTAGATAATGCGAGCTATTTACAATCACTGGGAATCCAATACGAAAAGTATTTGTCCCATCGTTTCTAAAAACATGAGAACAATGTCTTCTCCCCGCAGTACTGCACACACACACGTACTACTATACACTCTATAATCACAAATTCCAAATACTAAATACTCTAAACTGTCTTCATATCTACACAATCAACATGGATACTGAATGAAGAAACTACAGACAGCGAGTAAAACAGGAGATAGACATAGTTGCAAGTGCGACAGAGATGACACTACTGTGCAATGTTTCGATACTACATAGATATATGTGCTGTTTGAAGCGGCAACACGCCGGAGCGTGGTTTACCGTGCTCGTCCATATCGAGGACGTCTAGAGCGGGGTGCCACTGGGCGCGCTTGCCCCACATTCCTCTTAAATTCGTCCAGCCGGGTTCTCGCTTCCAGTAATACGATCCTGTTGGTTTCATTTACCTCATTGTTAAATTTCAAGCAATTCTTACAAAAAATAAACAAACAAAATAACAAAAACCATTCACATTTTAATACATATTTTTTTAGTATATGGAATAATAAACCAAATTGCAATAATTTTTAATCCAGTGCACCCAGAGAAAACTAATTTTAAATTCTTTTTACGATGAAATCGAACATTATCTACTTCCATCGTACAATTAAAATCTAAAAATAATACATTATTTAAGAAGGACAATAATAAATATACTGAAAACATTATTATAAAGAATAAGTCATTGTAGGAGTCTCAATAATAATAAAGAAGTTACAGCTTTTATCGTAATTGTTTTAAGAAAGAACGTTGTCATTGTCTTTGTGAGATGTATGGTTAGGAGCAGCTGGACAATGTATCATCATCATCATCATCATCATTTCAGCCTATCAGAAGTCCACTGCTGAACATAGGCCTCCCCCAAAGATTGCCACGAAGCTCGGTCCTGAGCCACCTGCATCAATCGATTAAAGCTAATCGTCGAATATCCTTAATAATGTCACTTTGTAATTTAATAACCGATATTGGAATGTAGCGGAACCTTTTCTCGAAACATTTAAGAAAAGACTTATTCAAAATCATCGCTCCTGCCGTGAGGACGGCCCGCGCGGGGGAGAGGGGGGGGGGGGGGACGGACCGGACACCGCCATATTTACTTCGGGAGTATTTAATTTAAAAGCCAACCGTCCGAAAAACACCTCTAATTGGACTTGACGACGTGTAATTACGAGGAAAACGTTTTGGGCGCATGTCTATTTGATGGAATCTTTTCTTGGATTTACATTATAAAATAATTTAAAGCAATAAAGTTGCTGTAAACATTTCAACAAATATTTTAACTCAATTTTGAGTGTTTGAACTTCAATTGTATCATTAAATTATGGAAATGAAAGAATGCAATTAACAATAGTAATTTAAGTTTACAAACCAGAGCTATTGACTAATTCCACGCGCAATGTTTCAATCGCAAGTTTAATTTGCTTAGCTCACGGCCAATGGCTTTGTGTCAAATTGACAGATATATGTTCGATCGAATATCATTTTAATATAGGTCGTGAGGCATTTCATCGTGGTTCTCACGGGTCTGTTTAATCTGTAATCAGTCTGTGTAAATTTGTCTGATGAGTCTGTAATCTTCTTCGATTGAAGTTGTTTGCAGATGTTCATGGTCTCAGTAGCGACCATCAGGTTGACTGTAAGCATGTTTTTGATGTAAAGAAATTAAGTTAATTTGAAAACAAACAGTATATGCCTGTGTAATTTGTGGCCCAAGAATATTGTCCCATTTACTGTGCTATTATATATAGTTTACGGTCGCTGCCGCCACCTCCCGGCAATCAAATTTAAAAGTCCATGAGAGATGGCAACAATTGGAATCCAATCAATTGAACACGCTTGGCATCAATCGGAGCACGTCGGAGGCGGGCGAGTAATTGGCCGCGCACCTTCCTCGCGGGGCCGTTAATCTATAACGATTCAATTAAAAAAGCACATTTTTTATGAATGTTTTATGATCCATTCGTTATTTCAAAGTTATTGTAGTTTTTTCGCTAAGAATACTATATAATTTTGCTAAAAAGCTTTTGGTTTCCAGTTGTATGCAATAAAGTTATCTTTAAATTTTTTTTTGTTTCGTGCATTTAAAGAATTGAAACTGAAATACTTTACCCTGGCTGTGTGAGCTGTAGGTTAGTCTATGAATATTAGAATCTACAACAGGATCCGCTCACCGCTGTTGAATTGCGGCTGCTTGGCGGGCCGTTTGCCCCAGGCCCCGTGCAGCGCCGACCACGCCTTCTTCTCAGGAGTTTCCATCGCCGACCTCTCTGCAGCTTCCGCCTGTATATTAACTTTACTACAAAATCCCATTTATTTACCATTAGCGTCTCATGTTGACTTTACTCGGATGTTAGTATAGTAAAGGACAAAGCCTTGGTACTCAAATATTTGAGGACAAGAGTCTTGAAGCTGGAACGAAATATATTTCTTTTATCTTATGACAGACATGTAGGATTCATTGCGATATACCGCAATATTAACTTGCATTTGATTAGTTATATATACATATTATATATTATGTATATTAACTTAAATTCGTTTAGTTCGGTGAGTGAGGTAACTGGATGCCCACTCCCTCTCCCCATCCCCCTCTTCATAATCCTTCTCAACATCCTCCCTCACATCTCCCAAATACCCATAAAGGCCGATATACCTTTTACCTGCACCTCTGGTAACACAAGTGTTTGGGCAAGTAAAAGCTTAGATTGAAGCGGAAGGATAAGTTTTAGTCGATAAAGGGATCGTAAGGTGGCAACGACTTTGCTGCTGGCGTCCATAAATATATGGCAGCTATATGGTAGGAGCACATGCTCGGCGGTGAAGGAAGACATCGTGAAGTAATAATAAAAATAATATTTCGAGGCCTTTGCCCAACAGTGGGAACTTACAGCCTGCTACTTTAAATAAATACTTACAGCACTATAATATCCTACGCATATGACACACACAGTTTCCTGTTCGCTAACGATCTCCGGCGAGATGTATGCCCGCTACTTAGCTATTATTCAGAAAACAATGAACAAACGTGAACCTGCTGGATGGGGACAATAGTTTCAACGGCCATTTCGTAATCTTCGGCATCGGGTTCAGCCGCGGTCTTCTTTCCCCACGAGCCGTGGAAGTTCGCCCACTTCTCCTGGCGGACAAAAGGTACCACTTTACTTACTTACATTATAAGCCTGTTAAAGTCCGCGGCAGACCAGAGGCACTTTTCATGAAAGCGCTAACAAGAGTCGGCTAGCCGTGCCTCGGAGATTTGTCGGAACACACCACGCTGGGCGAGCGGCTCGGTGGGCGCAGCGCCATGAACAAAGAGAAGCGAAATATTGCATGCAAAGTTATACTCACCGCAGGTGATCGCTTGCCCCAGGCCGAGCTCATGTCTTGCCAGCCTCGCTTGCCCCAAGCGGAACTCATGTCTTGCCATCCTCGCTTACCCCAGGCCGAGCTCATGTCTTGCCAGCCCCGTTTGCCCCATGCTGAATTTAGATCTTGCCATCCCCTCTTGCCCCAAGCCGAGTTCAAATCTTGCCAGCCTCGTTTTCCCCATGCGGAGTTAAGGTCCTGCCAGCCGCGTTTGCCCCAAGCGGTGTTGAGATCCTGCCATCCCCGTTTCCCCCATGCTGAATTTAGATCTTGCCATCCCCTCTTGCCCCAAGCCGAGTTCAAATCTTGCCAGCCTCGTTTTCCCCATGCGGAGTTAAGGTCCTGCCAGCCGCGTTTTCCCCATGCTGGATTGAGATCTTGCCAAGCTCTTTTGCCCCACGCAGTGCTCATGTCCTGCCAACCCCGTTTACCCCAGCCTCCGCCGCCATGTAAGCTCGTCCATGCCCGTTTTTCTTCTTCTGTTAATTCCAAGTCAGTGTCCACCTGGTGGAGAAATAACATATGTTTCTTAATTAGTAATGCACATCTATTAATTTTACGAATTTAAAATGGTGCAAAACTTTATGGGCGAGGAAATTGCTTTCATTATTTTAACTGGTTTTTTAGGTCCTTCCGAGCATTTTTTAATAATGAAGCATCAGCATCTTAGAAGTTTCTAGTCTTCTATGAGATAAAAGCGAGCACCATGTTCCCACATATAGTGTTGTAAGCGTACATCTTTATACATTCCTAAATATAAAACTATGACCACTATTTGACTATTGCTGTCACGTACAGAAAGACAAATAATACAAACAACTTTGTATAGTAAAATTACCATAAACAAGATCATTACACTGGTTGTGGAACGTTTCATTTATTTAGTTTCGTTAGTTTGCAATGTTTATGTTCCATAAAGCTTTGACAAGGCTCGGCGACAAAGAAGCCGCTCGCGACTTGGCGATGCGCGACTGGAGTGAACAAACTGTTCGATTAAAGCACCCTGATGTACAATGTTAATTGTATTTCATTTACGTTCGACGAGGTAGGGGCCGAGATGTGCCTGCGTTGCTTAGTGTGGTGATGGATATATATTATAATGTCGTAGGTGGGTGGTACGCGCGGCCGTGTGGTATCAGAGTAGGGAGCTCCCGCACCCTGTCGTCCCGCGGGTGTCGTAAGAGTCGACTCTGGGGCAAGGCCTTGTCAAAAAAAATCAAAATGGCTACCGACAGTTAGCCAGACTGGACTATTTAGAGATTTTTTATTTTTTTACTGGTGGACTCTGGTCCTCTGCTTAGGACTCTTGTGTTCCGGTTTATGTCATTTTAATCAACGGTGAACTTGGAAGTCGACGAAGATATGTTTTTTTACTTTATTTTATACATATGTTCACCGCTGCCACTCGTGACGCGCCTTACTCTTTAAACGGTTTGAAAACCTTCCCGGGCATTGTTTTAAGTTTGCCACTTTAGCTGTTCGAGTTTTAAAACGATCGTCTTTCACGGATTGTGGCAAACAATACGAGTACGTTTCACGAAGTCGACTTTTAGCGTTTCTTAGAAATTGACATCTCGTGATCTATTTCTCTGTTAAGTTTTAAGTTATAAAAAAAACTTTAGTATCACATACAGATTTTTATAGTGTTACTTTCCTTATCGCCGTATTTCAATCCACTGCTGAACATACGCCTCTACGAGAGAGCGCCAACAAAAGCCAGGACGCATTAATTGAGAGGTGTACTCAAGTGCAGGCTGGGCAAGCAGGCCGGCACCCTCGCGCCAGGGACGCCGCTCCCAACCACTGCTCTGTCGGATTTTGGTTCGGAGAATTCGGATGGATTTTTCGCCGCCATTCGGTCACCAGAATCACGCTTGTCGGGGAGCCGGTTGAACCAGGTATTAGCTAACTATGAACATATTCAGTTGCCAATTTGTGATAAAATAATTTAAACTTTCACAAATAATGCTCAGAGCCCTTTGTAATAGAAACTATTTGTGGCCTGAGACGTCTTCGGGAGTAACGTTTTCAATGTTTCTAGCCGCAAAAACCACCAGCCCGTGATGTGGAGACAACTTCAATTGGCTGGCGGCCTTCGTGTCGCCGGAGTGACGAAGGCGGGGAAACGCCATTTGCATTTTAAGAAGAAAAGAATACATTTAACGATTTAACACTTGAAAGGAGTTCTTTTTCTGTCCTTGACTTTTACTTTCAATGGATCCGTAGGCATGGCTCCTCTCGACCGTACAGATCATCTTATATTCCATGTCTTTTTGGCGGCGTTCGACAGGCCTGTATCATCATTCATCATCATTTCAACCTGTGTATGAACATAGGAAGGAAGTCCACTGCTGAACATAGGCCTCCACCAAAGATTTGCTGAACCTAACAGCTATGTCGGTTACTCTAGCTTTGCTGCGGATATCGTCGTTGCAGACTCTGTCTCGCAGACCTGTCCTTAGCCCGCTGGGCAACTCTGAGCTTCCTCATGCGGCCTGCAGTTAAAGATCACGGGTCCGTGAGCAATCACTGGCAACAGGCTCTGGTTATATTTAAACATAACAGTATAATTGGAACTTCCGCTTTTTATTTCTTTTCCAGTCTTTTTAATTCCTAAAGGGAACCAAAAACAATAGTTGACATCCATTCCACAGAAGGTCTGCCTATACTTATGAAATCACGCAGGCGGGCTGGTTGACGCAGCATTGATTGACGGCGAGTGATAAGATTCGAATCCCAGCCGATGGTAATATTTGTCATTATTGAAAAACGCAATGTGTAGGTTTTTGGGCGTGATCATGTCGTGTTTCGTCCCGTGGCTCTGGCACTGTGTCCGGCCCTTACGTTATAGACGATACTACAGACATTCTACCTCCCGAAGTGCGTTTGGCTGCGGTTGTAGTGGTGACATGTCCACGTGACACTCGTGTGGAGCGCTCCGCAGGTTACGCACACTAAAACAATGTGCATGTACACGCCAGCCCACGACCACACTCAAACGGACTTCGCGAGAGAGAATATCTCGCATAAGCGTTACATGGGACACGGAAAGGTACAGACGAGTGCGGAACCTTGCTGTTTGAACAACCTTAAAATCTCCTGCGCAGTTGTCCACTGCTCAAAGTATTCAGAAGTTGTCGTCTTGGTGGAACTCGGCCGGGAGCACATTAGCATCATCAGTGATGCTACTCTTAGTCACTATTACTGCAATAGCGTATTCGAATCCACTGCTGAATATAGGCGTCTCCAAGAAAGCCCATGTCTTGGAGGGGTTTGCCCAAACTCATCATGCTGGACTGGTTGTTGATGATCGCACTAGTGATGCTGCTCCCCATCACTAGTCTGTGCGGTTTGGATTCCGCAAGTTCAGACGGATATTCCGCCATCGTTCCGTCGCCAGAGCCGCGTTTGTTAGCTGCCAGAGTGCACTTGGCGACTGTACGCCCGATGCAGCCGAATACTTCTAACGGCAGCGGCTGCACGGCTGCACGGCTGCACGGCTGGTGGCGGCAGAAATAGATGAGAGGGTGATACCCACTCAGACGGCTCCTGCGCACACAGGCTGGCCTACCATCTAGTAGACTCAATGTGAAATGATAATGAATAAAATAAATAAAATAGAAGTTTTGGGCGAGGCTCTGTACATCGCTCCCGCCCGTCACTGAACGCGAACGCGAACGCTGATCTGGTCACAACCTCACTTAACTCTCTAATCGGATAAGATTATCTCGATGAGGAGCGCCGCGCACCCCGCACCCCGCACCCCGCGCCCCGCACCCCGCACCCCGCACCCCGCACCCCGCGCCCCGCGCCCCGCGCCCAGCTAAACGGATAATTTGCGACGCTACATTTGCAGCGCACGAATAAAATAAAGATTTAAAATTTCCAGTTGATTGGACAATGAAGTCATTTACTGCCATCTTTAACCTATGTATTGAACATATTTTTTAAACAATGGCTATATCTTTTTGGGCATATTTTAGCCGAGCACGACAAATAAAATGTACAGAAGATAAATACTAGTAAAGAAAAGCTAATAAAACGTACGTAGGAAAACGTCGTGAGGACACATGCGTGAGAAATAATACTGTACTGGGGTCGTATCCGCTTTGCCACAAAAAGAAATTCACAAGAATTCCGTGTGCCTTCACTCCTCGATGTAATCTGAGAACTCACTCGTAGCCCTTGGATACAATAGCGCTGTGGCAGCCTGAGCGGACTCTTTCCTGTTAAAATCCCTCTCCCTGGAAATATCAGAATGCCTAATTCTATTTACTAAAAAAGAATATGCCATGAGAATTATTACACATCCACACTATCCTATGTACTTACTGTTCAAACGTAAATCACTGTTGATGTAGTTTGATACTCAGAAGACACCTTAGGGCGAAACCAGTCAGGTTTATAATAAACTAGTTGTTGCACCCGATGCCTGAGTTAAACAATTTAAAAAAATTGAGCCCATGTCCTTCGCAATATCATAAGATAGTATTCTATACGTATAAGTTAAATATTACGTTAAACGAGTACAAGCGACATGTAATAATTTTTATAACGACGAGCAACTGCTCCTTGTGACAAAAGCCGAGTCTGAAATAACTGCAAATTAAGAAGATGTCAATCTGACATGAAATCTCTGTGATTCCAGAACTTCAAATCATTGAAAGTCGATGGAAACTTTTTAAATCTCTTCAATCTAACATGGCGTCTGTCCGAGTCGCGATTATTTGATAACAAAGTATTATAAAATTTCGCCGATCTCGCGCGTTCCATAGAGCTTAGCGAAAAGCTCCTTTGAGATCGACGGTCGTTGGAACTTGACCGCTAGCTATTGCGCGACGTCCGGCTAAATGTGAACATCGCAATTCGCCGATCTCTTAACTTTTATCTCCGCTGCTCACTCCCGCCGCTGATGGTGCAGTTAAGTTAGCTACGTCATTTCGACAAATATTTGAACCAACTATTGAACTTAATGTTACATTCTGTCCGATCATTTTGCCAAAACATCGTGGCGCGACTTTAAACGCTGGAGAAAAACTCATACAGAGAAATTTCTAAAAATGCAGCCTTTGACTTGCCGTAGACTAGTCTTCATTTAATTTGCCACAAGAGTTGCCATGTGGTTTCGGCGTGAGAAGCCTTTCTTCCCATGGGTGTCGTAAGAGCCGACTAAGGGAAGGTCGCATAGGCTACCGGCAGGTGGCGGGATAATCATCTTGAAAAATGGCAGCGGCGTCTGAGGTGTCGGATACGGGGATCGCCAATCCGCTTGCCGAGCGTGGCGATTATCCAACATCCTCCTTATGTGAGAGGCCTATTTCCTGCAGGCCTCTAGCGGCTGGTGAGGTGTGTAGAGTTGCAACGCACAGTTTCCACCTATGTTGTCACGTGATCTAGTCATTAGTATCACAGTACTCGGCGGTTGTGCGTCGCAGAGTGGGATCGCTTGGCAACACACGCGTCGCGTGTCTGGCGCAGCGTGGGACAAGTGGTGCACGCGGTCGTGGGAGTGAGGGCGGCGCACGTGTTCATTTATAAGTAGGTAACGTTCCAGCCTGTATGCCCACCGCTAGGCAAAGGCCTCCTGCTCAAACATCTGAGAGTTTTG
The DNA here is from genome assembly GCA_029286595.1 of Bhutanitis thaidina. NCBI lineage: Eukaryota > Metazoa > Arthropoda > Insecta > Lepidoptera > Papilionidae > Bhutanitis > Bhutanitis thaidina. Next base: position 93,670 of record JAGSMS010000020.1, on the reverse strand, counting down.
GATAAGGTAAGGGCGCGCCTCGCTGCTCCAGAACGGGTTCGCGGGCTTCACATATCCTTGAAATTGTATTGAAATAATATTTTGTTAATTATTTGACAGACATGCAGGCTTCCTCATGATGCATGCGGAATTGTGTGAAATAGTTTTTGTTTTCCCCAATTCATAAAATATAACACACGCTGTGCGCGTGTGTACAGTTGGGTGTGGAGGAACGCGCGGCGTGCGAACATTGATAAGACAAAGGAGGGCCGATAAGGTGAACCGGGCGCGTGAGGTCCCCGGCGCGGCGGCGGCTGGAGTCGTTTTATTGTTATCCGCGTCTCGGTTATGTTTGTTGGCAAAATTCGCAATGCGGCACGGTGTGTGTTATGTTATGAGAGATAAAAGTTCGGATTCTACAATATTGCTGGCTAAATAAATTCCACCGACTGTCTATCTGTGATAATTGTTACAGCCCGTAATTTGATACTAGTATGTGTGTGTGTGTGGGTTCGAACCTCAGCCGATGCGAATATTTGTGTAAAAATGTGTGGGGTCTCGAGTCTCTGACTCTCGCTATAAGACAGCTCGTCGCAGAAGCACGGTCCGTATTGGCTCACCCACTTGTCTCCGGCGCGACCCCGGGGCTCGTGTTTGTTTGCCGAGCGCGGCGCCCGGCTTTGTGCCGTCGACAAACACCCCGCGTTACAGGCCGATATTACACGCGGAGGAATATTGGAAACCGTGATTGCTCATTTTTTTCACGGTACCTTGTACTAGCTGTTTACTCAGTGAACACTATACAAATTTTCAGTCGACATCTATATTACATTGATCTTTTGGAAAAATCCCATTTTCCAATTATGAATTTCTTACAATTATTCTTACTAGATAATTTTCATGGACTTATTCACTTCTGCCATTCGTTTGTTTGCAGAACTGATAATTGTGAGTAAATTGAAACATTGTGGCGATATTATTGCATCATCCGAGATTCCGTTATGCGACGTCTGAGCTGTGGAATAACGTACCACCGCCTGGAAGTCACACAAAACTGTTACATACCTTTAAACTAAGCCTTCGGCGATATCTGATCGATGCACAACGGAAGCTAGACATTGTACATAAATAACCGTCATTTGTATATATTTAAATAAAGTTCAGTTTTTTTGTCACATTTATATGACTGTAATTGCACAGATGTATGGCTGAAGATTTGGGTATGCGGGTGGTTTCCGTCCAGACGACTCCTAGGCAGAGAAGCAGTCTGACACCAAGTTGAATGTTCGTTACATAGAATACCAGCGCCCGGCGAGGCTAAGATAGCTGTGGTTAGGGGATTTGCCTCAGAATCAGAAGGCCCGAGTTCGTTTCCTTATATGGAGGGCTCATACCATAAGTAAACGTATGTTCGATTTCTATTATTGGTTTGAACACTAAGACGACGACAGGCTCACCACTGGTCATGCCTCTTGCTTTCCAAATAAGCTTTGGGGAAATTAAAATAAATGTCTAGACCTCTGACTACACCATTATTGAGTCCACGAGCGAGAGAGCTTTTGTATTTAAATACAATAACTACGTTTGGTAACAACATGAAGCTGTGTATGTTACCCGCAATGACGCATTTATTTTAAACCCTCACGGGTAACGTGCTCAAGGTGTAGACGTTCCTCCTCGAGACTGGACTTCTGAACTGGATCCGTCGTGTGCGGGCACCGCGCCTGGGGGCAGCACGGGTGCGCTGCCGTGCTTCGTTCGTCATCCTCATTGAAACAAAACGAGCTCACATGTGCCGAGACAATGTCGCATCGCTTGAGTTTACTTTCGCTGCGGATCGGTTTGTTTAACCATAAAGTACAACACCCCGAGCAAGTGCGCACTCTTCCTATCAATAGGTTTAAAAAAATTGGTTAAACAGACTTTATAAAAAGACTTATTATAATATAAAGAAATACTTGGATGATAATAACTCCTGGGAATGAGCTAATTGCTCCCGAGCCGTTTCTAGAAAAGATCTTGTGATATGAGTTTATTAAAACGTTTTGTATGTTTTGAAAAAGGTAAAAAAATACGGTACCTACGGAGTTTCTTTCGCCGGTTTCCGGTAGAGTAACCTCACTACGAAACAGTGAGAGGTTTAAAAAAAATGATGTTCGACAAGTGATATGTATGTTTCTCAAGTTGAATTATTTGATTTTATTTAATTAAAAAAAATTGGTTACCTGTGAGAGTGCAGTGTCTTGGGGCTTGGTCTCCTCCGCAGCGGTGACCAGCACCAGTGCCGCCAGCCACAGGGCAGCAACGCAGCAACGCATCTGCAACAACGTGCTCGCACCGTTAAAATTCGTCAAACTTGGGACACCCACGGCGTCTGACCTGCGAGGCGTATGTCGGTGAGTAACACTTCTTCCTTATCAGCCAACTAGTCGTCCACTGCTGGGCACAGCCTCACCCATAGAGATAGTTAGCCGTAACTACACGATCGCATTTCTTCATACGGCTAACACGACGTCTGGCGGACACTGCGCGCCTCGCAAGGCTCCTCCCTGTGTCGACTCCAACGAAACCCGGGCGGGTCGGCGGGGTACAGCTCGAGAAAAATATGCTACATTCGCTCTAACAACACGACTAAAGACATTTGACCATAGTCGTGTTGAATTACGAATTTTATATTGATAAATAAATATCGAACAGGGGGGCGCCCTGTTTTACACCAACAAAGCTCATCACATAATAACGTTTCATCTAAAAGCACCTGCGCCGACATCACCTCCCGGGAAGGATAGAAACGCACCGGTTTCCACGTGCAGGTGTCGCGGCGCGGGTGGGGCTCCCCGGGCGCGGCCTGGGCTCCGGGGCTCCGGGGTGTACGTTCCCGTCAAATGTTCGTAAATCTCTCACGTGCGATATTACGCAGTGGTGAGTGTTCTATAATTCATAAGCGACGGCTCCTCTTTTTGTATGTACACATGTGTTGGATGTTTTATTTCGATTTGGGTGTAGGATCTTAGTTGTAATTTATGTTTTTATTACTTAGCACAACATATTTGTAAATCTGTTTCTCGTATGTTATTTTCTATAGGTATCACACTTTACTTCCAAAAGAATTTTATAATTTAACAAAGTCAAAACTGTATCTATTAAATGTAGGCCTCTCTAAAGAAAGAAATAAAGAAGGAATGAAACTTTATTCATTACACCACAATTAGTTAACAAGTTATAAAAACTAAAAAAAAATAACAAGATTTTAAATTTTCTTTTTTCTGCGCTACAGTGCGATGCAACAAATGGGTCTACGCTCAGCTTACGTTACGGATTCCTGCAACGCTACCTGATACCAATGTTGAGTCGGTGGTGTCTGCAATAGATACAGCTTATCTATATATTATTAAAAAAAACGAAAAAAATAGAAAGAAAACGACATCTTAAAGCACTTATGAACGTCAAAATCTACAACAGGTTCACGAAACAACACCTTCTCAGGGAGGAACCGGCGACAAACTATGCGGTCTGTTTACAATATAAACAATATAATGTTAATCGTAATGAAATCAATAATTTTTTTTTACATATTAATTTTTACAATATATTAGTAGCCATGCCAAAACGATTGCAACATTCCTTTCAACGTTTGGAAGTCCGTGAGTTAATATTTCATTAAAAAACAAAATTCTATTAGCTGTGCTCGTGAATAAATAAATGTAGACGAAAGAAGTCGCGATAACCATTTCGAAAAATGGCTGACTAATTAATGCGAAACGGCTGAGGTGCGAGACGCCCGGTGCTGCGTCACTCCGCTGGCCGAGCTTCAGCGAGAGATGGCAAATCCTCCTTATGGGAGAGGCTGTTTAGAGATTAGGATATGTACGATTTGTATCTTTGATTCGTACACAAAGATGGCGACAGGATCAACACCTGTCACGATGTTTTAGGGTTCCGTAAGCCCTATTTATACCTACGCAGTTTGTTCGTATGTCTATCCGACCTTTAAATGGCTATATGTTTTGAACCGCAATGGGTAACCAATTGAAATTATTTATAAAATTACTATGGCGGTTATCCTGAAGTAGTAATTAAAAAACAAAAAATAAAAATTATCGGTGTCCCCATACAAGAAACATCAAGTGTCACACTTGGTGTGATTATAGTGCAAACTCTAAACTGAAACAGCATGTTACAAAAACCGTCCAAAACTATTTTTTTTTGTGTTTACACACACATGCATTGGGTGGTTTGAACGGAACGCGGGTCCGACTCGCACTTGGCTTGTTTTTTTGTATCTATTGAAATAAACAAATGTCCGAGCTAGCAGAAGCAGGCGAGACGACACAGCGAGAGCTGTCTATTGTATATGTCTATTGTATCGGCAGCTGTTCTCGCAGTACCTAGTATTGTACTTATTACTTGCACATCACTTTATTATCTAAAATGTCATATTTTCGTTATAAAATCGGAACTGTTATTAAAAGACTGCCCATTTGTTGGAGAACAGTACTTTTATCTCACTGAAACAATACTTTTAAATAATGTTGTATTGTTGTCGCTTTAGAAGACATTGTGTCTGTCGTTTTTTAATCTTCCTGAAAGGGAATGCGACGTTGTCCGCGCTCCGGCAGCGGGAACATTCCACAAACTGGGAATCAAACCGCAAGGTCACTGCTACGAGTATCTAAATAGCTTACTCCTCCCCGAGGTCGCATTCCTTAACCTCTACCGCTGAAGCTGTAAAGGCCACCGGGCCAACAGCGTATCTACCGTGGAGGTTTCAGTCGGTCCGGCATCTTCAATGCTGATCCCGACGTATGGTGTCGCGTATCGGATGCGATATCATTGTTTATTTGGCTTTGTCGCTAAACAAACTGTGCCAACACCTGCGATGAGACTCGCTAACTGTCTCCTCCTATCTCCGGAAGGGATGAAAAGTACGTTCCGAAATCTCGTTTGGCTATCTTGAGTTATGTACAATTGAAATCCGTAATCTGTTCCTTCTCTCTTCGGGTCACAGGCGCGAGTGCTTATCTATACTAATATAGCAAGTGTGCGTGTATGTTTGATCGGATTTAACTTAAAAGTAATTTCACGTATCTTGAAGGAACTTTTTTTTAAATATTTATTATGTAATCGTAATTATGTGGTTTGATCCCACTCAATATTGCAAATGTGTCGGTTCGTGTCTGTCGTTCACATTGTGAGAGTTGTGGATATATACGTGGAATGGGATATAGAATACTTTTTATCTCACTTAAGTGTTAGTTGGGACAAGGTTTATGATCGCGCCGGCAAACTCGCGGGCAGCAGCTAGTGTATAAATGGACACAAGCCGCACTTACATACGATAACGAGGAACTTATGTTGCAACGCACAACGGTATACTCTTTATTGTTAGGTAACTTTGATTTATCTCTGATCTATTTTGACATCATGTTTCAACTCTAGTGAACTTCTAATGTGTAACGATTTCTAGACGTTAATGTTCATATAACTAAGTTGTAGGATATTAATTAAATATCAGAAGTTGTACGGCGTTCCCCGCCGGGGGGCGTTCCGTCCGAACTCCGGCGCTGTGGTCACATCTGTTATTATCAGTTCCATAGATAGTTTAAATTCGACAATCAAACAATAACCTATCTTATATTAAATTGTTTCAACAGTTGCCCAGAATTAGATTTTAATAAAATTTCACAATTGAATTGAATTAAAAGCTTTCACAAATATTTTGGATCGAATTTCGTTCTAAACAAATATAGTAATAGTTCGATTGCCTTATTGATTATATTTGATTTGAACAGAACAAAAGCTTCTTAAGGTAGGTTCCACATAATGTCTAAGTGTAAGTGTGGGCCCGCCCTATCGCGGCGCTACATGTGTGTGCTCGTTCGTAGATCATAAAAGAATATTGAAATGAGTCGAGTTTACTTTTTACAAACAAAATAACAAGATCACACAGTTTCCGATTCATGATTTTGCGAAAAAATTATGTCTTAAGGTGTAGGAATAATTGTGCATTTAATTATATTACAGATACGCAACAGAGAAAATTTAATTTGTATCTGTGATGATGACGCTTTAAAAGCGAAACCGATAACTAAAGTAAAATATATTATTGGGTACACGGTCATAAAGGGTCATTTGTGCAGTCCATCGTAAGCTTTAGGATTCTCTTTACTCCGCAACGCACGATTGTCGTTATGTTATAAGTCATCGAATTGATTATCCTCGACGCAAAAATGAAAAAGCTAGTAGTAAAGTAACCTATGTTTATATCAGAAATGATTTTACTTGACATTCGCTGAAGTAAATTGTTTAAATGGAACTTTGGAGAGCACGGAGCCGAGGGCGCATCGGTGGCGGCCGCTGCAGACATTTCCGTTTCGCACTAAATAATAAGTAACGGGGAGATTGTCCGAGCGGCTTCCATACATTTATTCCTTTTTTTTCTTCTTTGTCAGCCTCCTTAGGTTCACTGTTCTAGACTAGGCCTAATCTTTCCAAGTTAAAGCCTGCACGTAGTTCTTGAAGTAGTCTAGACTCTACTGCAGCGCCGCTACCCTCGCTCTGGTCATGCTCACGCCCATCCGCAAAGAAAAAGGCGCTACTGGTGCGTAACACGAGTATACTAGATTACTTTGTTCCGATACGGAGTTCATGAGAAGGCGCTTTAAACCAATTTTTGTGTTTATGAGAAACTCTATTTCAATATAAAAAAGGCAAACATTATGCGTGAGTTCTACTTTTTTGAATCGCTTGGAATGTTGTTCGTTTCCATGAATTGATGAAACAGTATTGTTGAATTCCACCGCGGTCTGAAACAATTCGATGATGCTAAATGTACTTGTTTGTCCGCAGGGGCAGAGCTGCGTTTGCAAATAGCGTTTCAAATATAAAATGTTTGCTTAATTTTGCTGTACTTCGCTTAAAATGTTTCGCTCTGCAAAATAAACACCGGAGAATAAAAATAATTCTAAAAAAGTTGTTCGTGTACACATCCACGCACAACTGTCGGCTTGTCTTTTTGGACGATGACAAGCAGCCGCTCGTCAAGCCTCAATTGTTCCACGTGAACTCCGAGAATGTAATACGTTTAACGTGTTGCGTGAAGCGACGTGACACGTCGTGACACGCCGTGACACCGTGTCCCAACACATACCACGTCGTCCGCGGATGTTTAAAGGTAAATTGACGAGAATAAACATTGCTCCCCGGGGTGACAAGGCGATGTGTATTGTTCATACAGGGCTTTAATAAGTCTGTTTAACTTATTACATACGTATAAATAAATTTCGCCCGGTTCTTAAATCTAGAGGGGGAGGGACGTGTGCGTAAAGTGCGGAAGCAGTATGAGACTAAATTATGTGGCGTTGGAATAAAATGCCCCAGTGTTTCTTACCGGTTCTTTTCGGAGAAAGCTAACAGTTTCACATGTATCAGTGCGCATTGTAGCTGCAGCAGGAACGGGTCGGGCTCGGCCGGGGAAGTGCGCCACTCGCGGGGTAACTGTAACGCTGGTGTCTGGTGCAGATTTTAACGTTCTCCATTTAAAGTACTCAAACCAACATGAACAGAGAAGTTTTTATATTACTCCCCGTGAAGATCATAATGCCTCGATTATGGGAAAAGTAAGCGAGGGATTAGCTCGCCGCACTCTATTATGAATAACGGAGTTTGCAGACTCCTGGCCAGTCGTAGCCATGTTGCCAGTCACTGTGAGAGATACCTCTCAGTCGAGAGTTAAAAAGGACTGAATTAATTATGATAATTAATCAAGTTACACACAAGCGCTGTGAGAAAAAAAATTGGGCCGGAGCCGTAAGAATCTGCCACCACCTTTCTTCCCGTGGACATCGCTAGAGGGAGCTGAGGTAAGGATGTCCGGGCAATCTCTGGGAATACCTTTACATATAGCACTTAAAATTGCTAAAGTGCGGGACGCGCCGTATGAAACTAAAGCGAGCGCCCTGGCCACTTGGCTACCACTTGGCTCTTTATCCCTTAACGTGTCATAATAATAGTATTTTCTATTATTGGAACTCGTCATGAGTTATTCAAGTAATTGTAAATGTCAAATATCTCCTCCGGCTCCGGCAAAATCTCTCAAATCAAAATCTTTCGAGAAGAACCAGCAAGAAACTAGGTTATTGTTTCTTTTTGGAGTATAATTTATTAAATAGTGTATCGAACATAATTATATTGCATTGCAGTGTAATTCTATAATTGCTAACATCAAATTACAATGATTAAGATATTACAGTGTAATAGTAGAATTATGTGCAATAGTTCAGCTCTATATCAAGTTAATTTGCTGTCATTTCTTTTTATTTAGTGCAAGTATCGCTCGCTAAAAGTCAGTATGAACCTTTTCCCTGGCTGCAGGACACCTGCTGAATATAAACTATAATGCATTTGTTGCATTCAAAGCTGTCTAGGCATTTCAGGTGTCCGTTACCCACCTTCCAGCTCCACCATCAGAGCAGCTCGATGGTATCGAGTTATTGCATTGTCATCGCTTCTTAACCCGTGTGCAACATTTCATATTATTTGGACGGTTGGAAGTGGGATTGAAAGATTCATACATACAAGTCTAGTTAATGAAAAGCGTATTAAAAGTAAACCAACGAGCAAGCATGCGAAGATTGATGAAAGTGGAAGAAGCAAAAGACGTACGTCAGGACCGTAGCAAGTGGAAGAAGATTGTCTCTGCCTATCCCGTTGGGAACATGGCGTGAATATATACACATTAAAAGAAGCGGCTGATGTTATCTCCGCTGCACAGTAAGACGCAGATGTTGATCCTTGGCAACAAGTGTCTGTTGATAAATTACTAACGCTCCACAAGTGGGGGTGAAGGGGGAGAGGGAGGGGGGGACGACGTACAAATATATTTAAGTATAAACCCGCAGCGTCTGACGCCCGAGAGATGATTTTCCATCCCTGATGAGTTTAGACATCGTTACGGAGGCCCGAGGTAAATTGATTCGTGCCTGCCAACGCCGCAGTAGCGGTGAACACTCCAGGGTTGCCAATGCGCCATTGTTACAATTATTTCGGATAAATTACTTTCAAATTCGTAAAGGTGGGAAATATGATAGCGCATGCAAATAGACAAATAAATCACACTTAATCGTGAACAAAAGAGAAGAGAAAGTTTCTTAGCTGGATAGAATTTTGGTTTGGCCGGATGGCCGCGTGGCCGAACGAACTTCCCACTTGTGGCTTCTCCCGAAGATACAAAGCGACGAGTTGCAAGTTACACTCGTATTTTATAACTAAATTCTTCAATTATTTAATCCTTGAACAAATTTTGTTTCACTCCCGGTATACAGGTGGCGGACAATGGATATAAAACTACATAAAAATCTGAGCTTTCTAGCACTTCTGTTGTCTCCGCAACTTATACAATAATTGCTTTTTTAGGATTTTTTTTATTAAAATCAATCAGCTTCCGCGTTTTGTTGTTATTGGTTTATACTGAAATATTTCGCAATAGAAGATAAATCGCTATTGTAACACGCTGGTTAAGAAAATGTGAAAAAGTAATTTATTTGCATTTACTTGAAGCTTTTCCGGCCGGGCGTATAGCAGCCCCTTGCCTACTCCCGATGCTAAGGCGAAACGACACAACGGCTAAAACGACAGACACAATGTCTTCTAAAGCGACAACAATACAACATTATTTAAAAGTATTGTTTCAGTGAGATAAAAGTACTGTTCTCCAACAAATGGGCAGTCTTTTAATAACAGTTCCGATTTTATAACGAAAATAAGACATTTTAGATAATAAAGTGATGTGCAAGTAATAAGTACAATACTAGGTACTGCGAGAACAGCTGCCGATACAATGAATGCCGGTTTGAAAGGCATAGACAACCAAGACAGAAAATCAGTAAAATAGAGATGGCAATAAATCCGTAACCCTTATAGATTGAATTTGTCAGCAGGTGTCCATGCACTGTAGCTCCTTGCCTAATGTTAGCAGGTTCGTCACTAAAGCAAAAAAAAATACCTATTGAAAATGAGTTACGAAAGTGTCACGTAAGTTTAGAAAAACTTAGCGATTAACGACATTTCAGGTGCTGGAATTAACTTGCATGTTTCTTCGATCCGATATGAATAGATAAAAATATGGTGGGAAATAATTATAGACCGCCTGCGTGCCCCGGGCCGCCCGGGCCGCCCGGGCCGCCTGCGCCGCCCGGCCTCCGTCGTGTCCACTTAACTGTGACACGGCACCTGCGACGGGTCGATAGTGCAGCAAAAATAGCACACGATGCGACCACCTGCACTTTCCGACTATTTTATAATGAGCTTTTACCCTCCCACTCTCATTTAAGATGACTGGTAGGATCGGGGAGAGCTTCGTTGAATTGTCAAGGTTCATGGTAATTTGGTGGAATGGACGTAAGATTGTTCTACAGATTATATTATCGGAGTTTGCGTCACAATATCGAAGCGTGCGAGTATTTGTGGAGCGCTCCACGCAACCACTCTGTAATAATATTTTATTATCATGGTCTTATTTAAGCTCGTGGTATTTAACATTTCAACATATCGATTTAAATTTATTTTTATTTGTGTACTTGACATTTACGTCGTGTTTGTTTTATAATATCTAAACGAAAGGTCACCTGTACAAATCACAATTCGCTGTAACTGCGGCTGCAGCACGTCAGGCAGTTAATTAGGACTTGTTTTCTTCTACAAAAGGGGGAATCATCATTTAAGAAAATTAGGTCCTGAAAGCCGAACGGTTAGAGAATCGGCATCCAAATCTGCCGACCTTATTTTATTATCCGGGGTTGGTTACACGGAATGAATATCGCAACGTATACAATCATACTTTACCTTACTTTAAATCATGGATACAGATGTCTCTGCGCCACAGGAGCCATCACGGTCAGGTTAACGCTCTTATTTGAGATTCTAACTTGAGAAAATAAAAATTAACGTCATGTCCCTACGTCATGGAAAAGACTTTTCTTTACTTTAAAAGTTTAAAGTCGAAGTTCTACGGCTAGATCAACGAAGACGCAATGATCATTTGGAAGGTTAAACGAGCGACCCTTCGCTATCAGAAACATCTTCGCAGCAATCATCTCGAACAGAACTAATTCGAGTTGAATTCTCTATCGCTTTCAACAATGTCCTCCGGCGGAGCGGGGCGGGGAGGACGAATCCGCGAGATCCGAATTAATGCCGTCCGCATTTAAATAATCCTTTCCGAGCAGTTGGAAAATAAAATGAATTCATATCGAAGCTGTAACTGAACCATTTTATGCAGTATTGCAGTTTGGTGAAGCTGTTTTTCAGCGAGCGACAGAAAGAGACTCGAGCCTTCGAAACTTTCACGCAAATTTTGACAAGCAAAATCTCTCAAGAAATTATTGGACTAATCAATCACTACAAGCTATAGAGCAACTTGAACGCCGGCGCAGAACGCTTCGGTCCGTTTGCGAACTTTGAAATTCATTACAGTATCAGTTGCCACGACGCGCCGAATGAACTGTGTGATGTAAGCAGCAATATGTCAACTTTTTACAAAAATGTCAATCTAACCGTAACTCGGCGTAGGTACCCTGCTATCGCACAAACTGACAAAGTTCTGCTCTGGCCAAAAGTTGACAGTGAACAACCTACCGCGAAAAGACGTGAGCTCTCGTGAGCTCTCACAGCACGCGGACCCACAATCTGTTAACTTACCCGTTACATCTCTTAATGCCTTAACGAATAATTCGAAATCTTAGTAAATGTTTGCCGATCCTTTGGTCTCGGTTAATATCAATTTCGTTTGTTGATTTGCTTTCAGAGAGCGTATAACACTTAAATGTTAAAATTGATCTGCGTGCGAACAGATTGCGAGAGCTGTGCAGCCGCTCGAATGTACGTAAACACGGAGTTCATATGGATATCCAAACGGCAGACCTCGTTTGTTTGCACGAACGGAAAGCACAAATTGTTTGTCAGGCGTGAGCGATACAACAAAGTGCGCGAGCTAGCGCGTGCCTCGCAATATTCATTACGAGTGCTGCGTCACGCGCCGCCCAGCTACGCAGCCGTCTTCACACCCGCCTATTGTCAGGGGAGCGGCAGGGACAGCGGCTTACTTGCTGCTGAACACCGAGGTGATGAACATTGAAAGATTCCATACTGTCTTCGTGAATGTTATCACTTTTCCTGTATAACTAAAGAACTGTTATGTGCAAGTTGAAACAAAACCTAAAACCCGTCTACGGTAAAGATTCAAGTTGATCCATAAGATGATCAAATAATCGATAAGAAGTGGATTCTAAGAACATTGTAAGGATTAAATCGAAAATACATAAACAATATGGGAGGATACTGAGAGAGACGTAATTAATATTGAGGCAATATTGAGTTTTTTTTAAAGAAGAAGGAAGAATAAATAAGTAAAAATAGTGTGGAAGCGGAATAGGATATTATACAAACAACATACATACAAAATAAAAAAATTCCAAAGGGGTAAAAAATAACTGGCTGAAGTTAGAAACTTGAATATGCCTTACATGGTTCAAATTAAAAGAAAAACATTACTAAGATTGGACATAAATAGGAAACAACAAACGAACGAACTAACTATTAACGAATAATAACACAGATGTCAGTTGGATTTATTGGTTGGTACCTCGGCCTGTTTGAGAGATACCGGCATTTGATTATGTGTTATTGTGTGAGTGTGTGTGTGTAATTTCCTAGACTGGAATTCTGTTCACACTCATTCTGTTGAAACAAAGATTAACACAAGTATTAAGGCCATATCTGAAGGCGATACCCCGTCCGGAGCCCGTCAACATAAAGCTTATCCTACTGTTTGTTCTGTAATCCCCAATCGATTGTTTTCATCCTCGCGACTTGGAAATCATTCCGTCGGCATTCGCCGTCTAATGGCATGTTAATGGAAATAATCGAATGAATACTCGATTATCGCCGGCTTAGAGCGATTAGCGATCGATCATCAAAGAGAATGAACAAACAAAATTAATTAGAGCGGCTCTCTGCGAACGTCTTCTAAATGTCTTTATGCGGATTTAAAAGTTTCAAAGAACATAGACAGGCTTAGAGTCGCCATTAAAAACGTGAATTTCCAAACGATGACACCTGAGTGGGAGAAATAGAGTTTGGATTGATTGCGATTGGAATCCTAATCACTTTAAAATCTTCTTTAAGATCGTTAAAATAAATGAACCTAACCTACCCAGTAGGATCGACTTTAATTGAAAAAGTATGTTTACTGAAAAATTTCAGTGTAATTCAAAAGTATAGCTTTCACAGAGTAAAATTGTATTACTCTATAAAAGCTCGAGAACATCTTATTTTTTGGGAGCGACTAATATTATATATTGAAAAGATGAACAGCTAATTATTGCATAGTCATTTTTCTAGAAAGAACTCCGAAAATATTTTCATTCGTAGTGTTATTAGGTTACAATGAATTAATTTTCATTAAGAATTCAAGCACCATCTAGCAAAGAACATATTACATCCGAGATCACGGGCGTAAGTTAACATGTATCAAAAATATGTTCGACATATTGAAATCGTATAAATACGATACGACAACAACGTCAGCACAAAAGAAATTAAACAATTCAGTCAATTCATAATACTGTCTATTTGCTTCGGCGTAATAGGATTAGGGATCAGCTTAGCGAGAGACGATTATTGTTATCGAGCATACCTCAGCTCGAGGTGTGCCGCGTGTCGGGCGCCAACTTACCTGAAAAGAAAAAGAAATTATGAATTAAATAACGCATATAGGTCTCAGATATGAATAGAATCGACGAATGTGATACCACAGATTATAAGATAGTTTATAGGAGAAAAAGGCAGTATATTCCACTTTAGACTCTCAATAGCTACTTCGTAATGCTTACAACATTACGGTGGTACGCTAATAAATCGTCGGTTGACGGTATTAGAGGAGCGAGGATGTAGTTAGGGGCAACCGATGCTTGTAGCATAAGCTAGTAGATGCAACTAAGAGGAGAGCCATCTCCCCTCGGACGAGGTCTATAAGTTTGGTTTCAAATCAATGTTAAGTATCACTCGTCTACTACAAGTGCAGTGACATACAAAACTTTCACTTAAAGTCCTGTATGGATCTATGGTCGACTTCGTAAGACATCAGGTATTCTCATAGCCCACTAACTTCACAAGCTGCAGTGCGCTCCTTCTGTGCACACAGTAATGCTTGCACACGACCGCTTGATGGCTGAACACCTGGCACTACGGTGGTGACTGACCTTTACGGACTCGCGCATGCCAAATGAAATGATGATCATACACTCACTCCGCAAAATTTTTTCACAATATTCAAATATCTGTTGTCTTTACCTTCTCGTGTCTAATGCAATACTTATGCGATATGATCTGAGGAAGCGTCGTGCGTTGTTGTTTTAGGTTGTGTTGTGTAAATAGCACAGAACTTTGAAACCAGATCCACAAATATGAGTATCGGCAGAGTTTAGAACCCAGAACCCATTAGATAACACAGCACGTTGGCTGCCCAGGTAGATACCCTGCTGAAGATAACAAATCTGATACAGCTTGTGTATACAACACAAAATGAAAGTGTAGACGATTATTTCATAGATAACTCAGTTTTTAAGGTTTTTTTATTGTACGCTGGCATACCTTAAAAGGCAGTGACTACATAAAGAAGTTAATTTATTATTGTTATACGCAGAATGGAAATAACATAATCAAACAAATCAAATGCCATAGCGCGCATCATAAGCATACCGAAGCGTGTCTGCAATCTGTTCCCAGTCCGCTTTAGGTGCAATAATTATATTTTTAAATGCGAATTTATCAACTCTATTTTAGCATAAACTTCTAATTTACCTAATTTTCTAGCTTAATCATAAGTGCCTTGGAACTAAATCCGGTGTATAAACAACATAATCCGAAGAATTTAACTTAAAGTGTCAGAAGTCCGGCCACGTACTCGTACATCGTATCACCAATAAAGTTCTAAGGCAATGTTAGACACCCCGCGTTACAAGCCGACTACGACGTGTACCATCTCTAGGTAAGTAATGAATGCAGGTGCCTTAGGATAGTATTTAGTCAGGAGACATACATTTAGCAGTAAGTAGGCTTTATTCAAAATATTACAACAACGATGAGGACGAGAGCGCTTGTGATGTCCCGAGCCGCGCACTACAGAACATTGTTCTCTGTAATCACTCGTTTATTTCAGTCGGTAGATACGTCGTAGGATTGTAATCAGAGAGACGGGAAGCGGTAACGGCATCTTTGGTTGACTTTATCGTTTTTAGTCCATTCGGCGGGAGACGCGGGTCACAGCGTCACTCCGTGGGTAAATAGTGTGATTCAAGTAACTTGCAAGTGGCAGTTCTCGTTGATCTGAGGTTAGTATAGTAACCAGCCCATAGCCTGAGCAGTATTTTAAATTTATTGTCATCAACAAACGACTCTGTTTCAATTAATTCGAAAATGATATGGTTACACGCACGAAGCTTCGATGCCGCGGAGCCTACCCTGAGTAGGTGTTAGGATTCGACACTTGAGTTCAGATATGTCTCTTCATGGGAGAAATCAAAGATATAAACTAGATCCAATACGGGCAAATGTATCGTTGAGTATAGGTAAATCTTAAAGATTTTGTTCGTGCAATCATTGAAAGTCTAACAGTGCACTTTTATAGTTAAAGAAGAAACCAATAGGTTACAGTCTGAAACTAACTACGTGGCATGCGACATTTTCCCTCTCTATAAAATGCCGGCTACAATCGATTTTCTTTAGTAAGTAATTCATGCGTGCGAAATCGATAACACCTCCCCACAGCCGCAAATTGAGGCAGGTAAGTGAGCCTCAAAGTCTACAAGTTCGAACTTGTTTCAACGTGCTCGAACATGTCCGAAGTTGCTGGAAAAAGTTAGTTATTGAATTAAAACGATGAACACGCTCTTCGGGTTTTGTTTGTGAAATGTTCGTTAGACTTGGTTGGCTATGATTGCATTTATTTTAATACAGATAACTTTAATCACTTGTAGATAATTATATTTAAAATGTAACGATGTAAGGACTGTTGTACCAGGTTGTCATATACCATATTTTTCTCTAAACGCCAACCTCACCTGCATGGTGCATTTTGTAATTTACCGAACCAAATCCCACTAGTAATGGGGGGCAGCAACGCTAGCGCGAAGTTACCGGTACTGCGACCACCAGCCCGCTGACCCAGCATGGGGAGTGTGGGCAAACCTTCCGAGAGATGTGCGCCGACCCTCGCAGGCACTCTCTCACATAATAGTACTAAGACAAGGACTAAGTACCGACTCGCACTCCTAACAAATTTTATAATTAACATTAACTAACTATGTAGTAACCGATATTTTAAATTTGTTTTGCATTCCAATGAAACCATAACACGAAAAATTTTAAAAAGCGAAAGTACAGATTTGCATTCATGCACGTACTTTGCTATGCTAGTCGTAAGTTTGTCGCTCACAGAAACACAAATTTATTGGTTTGCTTAAATAAAATAAGATGATTAAATAAACTGCCTATATACAGGATCTTCTTCAATATCCCATTTACCTAAACGTAAACGTAAACGTATTCAACATCGCCGATACAGCCCTTAGGATCAGCTGAAGAGGCAACGGGCTGGCCGCATACGCAACGGGACTGTGGACTGCTTCTAGGCAGTTAAGGTAAGTTAATATTATCCAATTCTGTAAGATTGTAATCGATTGTTTGCAATATGACTAGGCAGGCGGCTGGTCTAATGTGGGTACATGTAACAAAGCCGTTTCTACGCGTCCGTTCGTTTGAATGTCCAAGCCAACGATACAAATCGAACGTAAGTTGGCTCTTCCCACGTCGGGTATCACACGGGGGGAAGGAGAACGAACGAACACATTTGACGAACATTTATATTTTTTTATGCAAAAGGCGGCAAACGAGCAAGCAAACCTGATGGTAAGTGATTACCGTCGCCCACGAGCATTTGCTTGACTCTACCGAGGATATTCCCCATACGTATCATACACACAAACGTAATACTTATTGTAGCATCTATTTATTAAAACAATCCTTAATCGGAATATAGTTTTCAAAGGCCACCTGAAACATCTCCACTTGTTCGTTTGTCATCTTTCCCATAAAAAAAAATATTGAATTTTTGCTGAATGGCAGCTTCAACAGCGCCAGTCAACGCGCGAGGTCCTGGCGACCGGCGCATGGCGGAGAATCAATCAGAGTTGGCCGAACACGAACCCTTCAGACGGACACTGACAGGGACCAGCTCGCCTGCGCGGTGACAGTGCGCAAACAGTTCAAGAAATGCATGCTTGCTTCTGATGGTGCTTACTTAGAGAGGCCTGTGTTCAGCAGTGGTCTAAAGTAGGCCGATAAAGTTGTGTTATGACAAGCTCTAGAGAAAATTATTGAGGGCTTTTTTATTTATCTCGCTTACCAATGTTCTCAGCTCGTATGTAAAAAATAAATAATCCTCTCATTAAACTACAATTGTTAGGTAACGATGCTAACAAGCGTTGTACACATACGGTAGAACGAGCCCCGGTATGGAAGGCAGAAAAATGTGTCAGCGGAGCGCGGGAGGACCCGTAACGAGGTTTTAATTTGTTTAAAAAAATATACGACGGTACACAAGCACAGAAAATTATTCATTCAAATATATTAAAGTATTCAAATTCACGAGTGTATCGAGCAGCGCGCAGTGGCGGGCAAACTCGTAAAACTTCTCCAATCTTTATGGTCTGTCAGAAAAAAATGCTTTTATCATTAAAATGATATTCGCACACGCAGACACTTGTCTGTCCTCTATGGACCGATATGACACGTTGCCACTTTATGGTGTTTATGATACATAAGCTCTCACGCTTGTCACCCGAAGGCTTAGGTCAAGATAAGGTATTTACATTTGTGACGACTCGATGCAGCCAGACGGGCTTGCTCCCGGGCTCTGCCACGATACTTCCCGAGGCTCTACCTTCCGCCGCATGCGACGATCCCCACGGGACGATAGTGGGTGGCAGGTTTTAAGCCGCCACCACAAGTTCATCTATATTTCTGATGTATCTTTTTTCGTAATGCTATTTATATCGGACTATGTACGTCTCATCACCGTAGTGCGGCGGCAGCCCTTCATCTTTAGAAATGAGCACGTTGCCCTCATCTCTATCATCTAGTGATTTGATTCACTGCCTTTCCTAGAAAGCGTCTGTAAACGCGGATAACGAGTCCCTGTATGTGTATCTTATCTCGAAGCATATGTGATTCTTAATATCATGATCATTATATTATTATCAGCTAAATAACTTCGCAATGGACCGCGTGCGGGCAGCGGTTTAAAAAATGTTCCATATTTAAATATAAATACGCCAAAGCCGTCGGCTGGCGTACGGCGCGCAAGTAAACACGGTTCTTTCGTATTTTACGATAAGCGAACGTAATACGTACTTGAATATATTTGAGGACCACTGAATAGTGCTCCTCGTATTCAGTTCTATTCGTGTCTTATCACTAAGGTTTACAACCAATTTTTATAGTACTTTTTAGTAGTTTACATAAATATTTCACATAAAACCTAGAGATGCAACTGCGTAATGGATTTTAGCTCACGGCACTAGAGATGTACATTACTGCAGACACTAACTGCTGTAACGGTGAAAAGCGTAAAAACATTTTTTTTAAATAAAAGGATGCAAACGAGCCAGCGGTTCACCTGATGGTAAGTGTCTGCCGCACTGTGTCGCACGTGCCTTGCCAGCCTTTTTCCTTTCAACCTCACTCATCTACTTCACGGCGGTATTCTGCGGAGATCGTGGCACGGCCTCGGCTGAAGCGGCCCGCTCGTGCAGCAGCTACGGCCCCCGTTAGGCTCAACCTCATCAAAATTCAAAAAGCTCTTTAATTAAAAGCAATAAACCATTTCTTCTCTTTAGCCATCATTTCTCATCTTACAGCGTTATGGCTGATGGTGAATCGTGACATGTTCAAGTAACCAGAACCACCTTGCTCATTATTAACACAATACCCTAAGACACGCTTCACGGACTGAGTCGACAAAGCGAACAATACCCGTGCGCCCAAAGAGATACAAAATACGCAGCCGAGAGTGTAACGATATATTTATCATTATATTCGTACTCGAGAACGTGAACCTCCTCGTATTATCTTGTCGTTCATTGATATGTAAGAGATATGTATCGTGTGCCTGAGTGCGCATGGAGTCTGCACTTGGTACACTGGACTGGGAAGGTCTAACCACACTTTTACCCATTTCTGCCTTCAAACATAAATGTATCAACTTTTATTGAGTTACGATTTGAACGGTATATAGAGAGGCAGTATAACAAAGGGCTGTGAGGCATCATCAAGTCATCCTCGGGGGTGACACATGGGCTGCGCTACCACTCACCATCAACGAGGACTGCTTGTTCAAAATAACAGCATACCGTCCTTTATGACTGTAATGACGGTGTAGCAAATCTTATCATAGGGTTTCACTGAATGACTACGGTAAATTGTTTCCACGTTCCCATACCAAACGTACTGCGTACTACACAGACTTGTGCACTTGGTTGGGATCGCGGCCAAGGAGGACATCAAACGTTACGAGAAAAAACTAGGAATAGTGCACATACAGTAAATATGTTTACATTATGATTCCATATTGAACGGACACCAGTTCGCGTGCAATGCTGCTAACCTACGACATAAATATTCTATGACGAGCACAAACGAGCCCGCGAACCAATTGAAATTCCTCCGCGCTCGTCGCGAATCTGTCACAACGCGGGTATTCGGCTCGCGTCGAGTTAAACGGTCTACATTAGCGCGAGCGGTACGCATGTGCGCCGCGCGGCCGACCGGCATTGCATCACGTAAACGTACTAAAAGTGTTTTTTTTTAATTATACGCCACATGAATTTAAATGAATGGCTTCTCCTGTTCTGAGGCTACGCTCGTCCCCGCTTTTATTTTGGAGCCCTGAAGCAAATTACTTTCCTATGCTTCATTGTGATACCAGTAATTGTATTATTGTGGAGAATGGTAGAAAGAAAGTAAGACATTTATTCACTTTTACTTTTATGGCAACTCCACAAAAAAAGTACTGTAGAAGCGATAAGGCGACCAACGCAACGCTGAATCTTAGTTGATCGACCTAAGTTATGTCTCGCACAACTTTATGTAACATTGTGAAACCTTTAGCCGATTCATTTTCAAGAATATGTCCCGCGCGTAAGTCACCGGTACGCGCATTGTTCTTATACAACTGAGAACATTTACATAATAATATAATTTGTGCAAACGAAATGAAACGAATTCCAAATTATAAAAAGGGTTGTTATAGAATAAAGGAATACATGGATGATAATAACCCCTGGGTTCGAGTTACTCATTTCCAAACGGTTTCTGAAAGTTTTATTGTAATATTAATTTGTTAAATTAAAAAAAAATACAAAAAGAGCATGCCTATGGAGTTCCTCCCGCGCGACTCTTGCCCGCCAGAGAAACCTCGTTACGAAACTGTCGTAGCTTTAAGAAATAACGTTCGCCAAGTGAAATTTATTCCTTATGTCGATGAATAAATGATTGGGATTTGAAATTTTTGTCAATTTGCCTTCTTTGTTATTTGCAAACGAATATCTTATGAGATGTTTTATTCCGACTTCGACTTAATAATAATCGACTGCCTCAAAGCGTAAGCAGAATGTGGGAATTTGTATACGACAGAACTTTGAGTAAACGGGTCTCATTATGACGTGCCTTTTAAGAGTACAGATATTAAAAGTGAAACGACTTCAAATATTATCGTGATCGAACGAAAAGTAATCGTTTGTTTTGTGATCAAATAACGCTCCGTTGGCTCCACCCAACTTAGAATCGATGCGAGTGTTGGAGTGCTGGAGACTCTAACTCAGAAGTGCACGATTGTCACTACACTCGCACTAGTACGCGTATCTGTTCCTCATCACTACTTAATCTGTGAGATATGTTTTCGGTGTTTACATGTTCGTACTAAATTTATTAAATGAATACTAAATTTTAGCATTAGAGCATAATACCAGCTGAGAGCACAAAACTGATGCCAACCGTTGAACGAACGAACATGAAAATATAATAGGTACGAGTACATAGCATTAGTAGTAATGAGGAACAGATACGCGTACTAGTGCGAGAGTAGCGACAACAGAGTAGTGGCATTGGGCAAAACTACGAAGAAACTTAAGTCGGCTGTGATCGGCGCCGCCTCGGAGAGGCTTATGTTCCGGACACAAGGAAGATATTATTATCATCGCATAAAAAAAGCAAAGTCGGTGTTCCAAAGCTCGTTACGTGTCCTGCGGGTAGGTATCAGCGGTAGGTATCTGCGGTAGGTATCAGCGGTAGGTATCAGCAGCGACCCACTTACCTCTAGTGCTGTTAGCTCGGGTCCATCGCACGATTGCAATTGAAGACTTTATGCGAATAGTTTATGTAAACTACTAAAATGGGCCATAAACGTGGGCTGTAAAGCTGCGCGACGCGACGCGCAGCTGCGGCGGAACTGAACATTGCTCTCGTACAGTGCTTTAAATAAAATTACTTACTCTTAAACATCACTGACTTACGTTTATTGAAACACAATTTTCTTTTAAACAAATAAAAACCAAATGACACTTTTGTAGTTTATTCGGTAATTTCCCCGCTCGCGTTATATATTTAATACTGTATACACTCAAATTCTACTTAATATTTTATTTTATTAGATTCGTCAACTAACGGCATAAGAGTCTGCCCCCCATTTTCTTCTCTTGGGAAAAAGGATAGAACCTTGAAAATCAGTGGTTACAGCCACATGGCGGGAGATCAATGTCGAAAATGTCCAGATCTAAATGAAGCAGACCGATGCCGGGCAGCAGTGTCTGAGGTGCGCGGAGTGCGGTGCTGCGCGATGTTCATGTCCTTCAGTGGACTATTAACAGGCTGCTGTGGTGAGTTACTCCAGCCGATCACCATAAAAACAAAGCAAAATACTTATTTAGTGTACAAGAGTACGCATGCACGCACAACATGCACCTCGCACGGCATGTGAATGCTCTCAGGGCACAGGCAGACGGCAGACGGCGTAGTATTCGTTTTATTCCACACGGCAAGCAATGATTATGTAAAATTAAAAGTTCGAATGTCAAAAGCTTATACCTTTCAAATATAAATCAGTATTATTGAAATTGTATGAGTGTTAGTGAAGTGAAAAGTGGTTTACGGAAGCCAGTTTGGATACGCTCAGTAGTGCGAATCGGAAAAACGTAATCACTGCCTACTCCTATCGATAATGTGTAGCGTAGTGTGCATATTTCACTTTAGCAGAAACATCAAGCTAG
This sequence comes from Bhutanitis thaidina, assembly GCA_029286595.1. NCBI lineage: Eukaryota > Metazoa > Arthropoda > Insecta > Lepidoptera > Papilionidae > Bhutanitis > Bhutanitis thaidina. The sequence goes on along the minus strand of JAGSMS010000020.1, from coordinate 71,312 downwards.
TGATAAATCGAGAAACAAATATTGTAAATGTTGTTCTTGTGATGGGCCACGAGTGTAGAGATCGTAGAGCAACCGCGAAACAAATATCAAATAATAAATGTTAAACATAACGGTACGTATCGCCCGAGATTAATTAAACGTAATTGTTCGGGGCTCGTTTGCGCACCTTCATGTCTCTCTGTATCCCGTCGTCTAATACGCCTCGTAATTCTCGGGATAATTATTATAAGCCCAGAACTTGTTTTCATTATCCTGCTTCGCAAGCGAGCTCGTGAAAAAGGTGTTGAGTACAAAGCTCTAATCTTAGTCAATTAAAATCCCACTTAAAAGAGCTTGAGTGATTTCAACTGCATTAGACTATTTTAAAATAAACTATTATTTACGGATTATGTCGCGGTTAATCTTAGTGTTTTATATTCCCGTCGTTTCTAAAATTGTTTTTACATTACTTTCAAAATATACCATGCGTTTCATAGTTATCGACATTCAGTCGTATATCTCATTGTCTTCACCGCGATGCTGCCGTGACCCAGACGGGTCGCGTTCCGTTGAACGAGAGGTTGTCCTACACTACGTACACTGAACCTGTTTCCCCAGCGGTGGAAGGTTCAACGAGCCATGTGGCCTATTGCCATTTTAGCTACGTAATACTTTTTTTGCGCAAAGTAGGATGCCTTTCTACAGCAAAGAAACTCCGGGGATAACCTTCTTTATGTTGCTTAGCCACTTTAGCTTCTAGATGCAGCTAGCATTGAAAATCCACACCTCGAACCCGTAAGCCTCTACTGACTACATGAACCCATAAATACCATAGATTTCTGATTTTAATGTTGAGAGGAGATGTGACACAGTTTACTGAACGATGCCCAGCCATTTGGCTTCGTTGGTTAACTTCATTAAACGAAGTCATTAAAATCGCAATACAAAGTAAACTCATATTATCGGAAAGGGTAAAAAAAATATTTAGAGCTTTACGTCATGATGAAAAAGGAAGGTTGTCTTAAAAGATTCATAAGTGTTTTGAACGTATCTACAAACATAGCTTTTTAATTTTACACCTACATAGTAAACTAGTGTTGTGTTAATGGCTTAAAAAAGTATAAAGCAATTATTCCATCATCCATCGAAACTGTATTTGTAAGGTAAGATAATATCGGATGTGCTCTTCGACAATTTTATTGTATTTAAAACGACACAATCGTTCCATTGAGCAAACTTACAGATTGGCGAGACACACATTCCACCAGACCAGTAATCATTAACGATTTAATATATTCTAACATGACAGCCGTAACATGAAATACTATTAATTGTAATCCGAAATAAATTGAAAGTAAAAAAGACTTAAATGTTTTTGCCGGGATGTTTTTTCTGCGAAGGCGTTCATTTACTTTTGACGTTTATAAAAGCTTGAAAAATCCTTGATGGAAGACGGAAATGTTTACTTTTGTACATCATTTTTCAATAGGTTCGGAGAACATGTCAGAAGATAACACGAAACTAGGGTTGCCACATTTCTCGATCTGTAAAAAATATCTTCAGTTGGTTTGCGAAGATCAGGCTTACTAAGTAAACTAAGAAAAAAAATATTCAATAGCATTACACCTTTATTTGTAGTTACAAGAACAGTCACTGCAAAAACCATTCCACTGGAGGATGGTTCAGCGCCCCGACGCCCAGTCATTCTCTGGACGACGTGCGAAAGCGTCTCTTTTAATTCAAAATAAAAATTCCAACTTATGTGATTCCTACATGTCGCAATGCTGCTGCGCTTAAAAAGATAAAAGATCATATTTCATCTGCAAGTAACATATTCACATTTTTATTAAATTTTTGAACTGTTACAGAAAAAGCATCTTCCGTTTTGCAAGTGTAGCCAACATCACCGAAAATTTTACCCTATTTTAGGTAATTTAGTACGACTTGAAATAATATGCGAAATAAAGATAATAGGCGTAAATTTAAATGTAACGCGTCGTGAAAGCTTTTACTTTATGTTTGGGGTTTAAGAGGAGTTTGAGCAGGGTTGGGAACAAATTTGGTAACGGTATCACCTATACTAATGAATAATGTGTTACGAGAATGTCATCCATTTTTACATTGGAGATGGAATTTTTGATAAATATCGATATGAGTGTCGTTTCCGCGGTTCTGCGCGCTGATGAATACGAAAAAGATCTCCATTCTCAGATCCAATACGGCGAACACAACGTGTCATTAAAAGTTTTTAGGGATCTTGATTACGAGAATAAAGTTCATTTACCAATGCGAAAATATGGATGTTCTTTTCGAGGTTCCTCCGGGTTCTGATTACGGAAATGACATTAATCCTCAAATCCATAGCAGCCCCTTGCCCCTGTCCGCCGCCGATCAGCAGGTTGACCACTGTTGTGTTCCGATTTGAAAGGCCATGAGGCATACTGTCTTAGATCTCAGAGGTTCGATCGAAGTTGTTTGCGGACATCGGCCGGTGGCAGTGGCCCCTTGCCGTCGGTCGGTACGGTCGGTACGGTCGGTACGGTCGGAGGCTACGATGGTTTCTTTGTTTGTCCGTCCCTCCAATCCAACGAAGAAATGACTTCACTCTGGGTGGATTGAGGTGTCACGGTGACCACTTCCCGACTTGTTAACTGTATGCTTTGTAAACTTTTCTTATATAACGAAAGAGGCTTTAACTTAGGCAGCCATTGTATTATACCAGTGATATAATCTCATATACCTCGCTACATCTGGGCCATGACAGCTTAATCGCGAGCCCGCGACGCGACGACGTCGCCTGTTGTTAAGTCACTTTATTAACTATAATCGTTCGATGTCACATGTTAGTCGTGAGGTTGCGACATGTTGTGACATGTTTAGAACACGTTGATGTCATTATCAAGTAAAGGGAACTAAGCGTCTATTTGCGTGATGAAACTGTTAAACGATAGCTTTTGACGTTTTAATTAATACTCGTACACGAGTAATATAACGAAAACTGTCCCGAGTTTGTGATGGAGTTTAAACTGATGAATCTACTTGGGTTGAAATGATGCAAGAAACTAATAATTTAAAACTATACATTTTGATCTTAATCTTTTGTCTTTTAACTTATTAAGGAAAAGTTACTTTTCTTCAAATCCTGGAAAAACTTTTTTTCTTCTTAAACCTGTATTGTTGGATTACTTTTCCAGAGAGGCATTTTTTCCCAAAAATGAAGGCTTATAGAAAATTAATATGGTTACGAGATGTTGATTTGAATTCGTCTGCACAAGACGTCGTATCTTAGAATAACGTCACTGCTCTGATAAGAACGGAGATACAAACGGTGGCCGCCTCCTCTGTGTGTGGAGGCGGCAGAAAACGATTTCCAATTTGTAATGATCCATAATGATGACACATAAGTTGTTAGTTTTAATGATATTATTTAAACATACAATTAGGAACAATTGATTTCAAAGATCGGTTGATTGACGGAATATAACTTTACTTTTAGTAGATTTGTACGAACCTTTGTACATAAGAATATTTAAGGAGACGAAAAACCAACAATGAATTACAATAAAGAGAAATTTAACGTAGATTTGTCCGAATTATCCCGACAAAGGTAAATTGGTAAGATTATACGGAAGGCCTCGGAGGATTTCACCGGGATACGTCGGCGTCCCGTGTCCCGACGAAAAAGGGTTGTGTTACAGATGCTGAGTGAGGCCGGGCACCGCGACAAAATGTCGGTCAGACGCGCGAGCCCCAAACTGCGGAAGTCACGGGGGAACACAATCGGGACTTAGGACAGAGCTTGGGATTCATTTAATGTTCTTTATGAGGGAAAATAAAATAGAAAGGTACCAAGACTAGCTCCCCGAGAGGCTTTCCTCGGTTTACGGTTAGATAGAGTTCTAAACTGTTATCAGGGCATGCGGAACAGATATCAGCTACGTTTGCCGAATTTCTAGAGATCTGCCTGAGAATCAGGAGACAGAGGTCGGATCCTCTGATGTTGTATGTATTACGATTCGTATCGTTGCCAACAATTAAAAAAAATCATACGTGTATAATAAAATGTTTAAAATTGGAATTTATTTACTTTCACATGTGTTAGACATAGCATGTGTCGTGAATCATAAACAACAATGAAACAGTTGAGCGTGACACCGGGCTCGTGGCGCGGCCGGCGGGCGGTGCGATCGTGTTAGTGAATGCATGAATCGTATCGTATCGGTCAAGAAAAGAAATACGTTGCATTGAAAGTTATATGACGGGGCGAGATCCAACAGACAATCGAATACATAATGTAAATGGTCGCAAAGTGTCTTACACAAAGTAGGAAGATCTTATAAACGGCCGAAGTCTCGTAGGACGCCAGAGAACAAATGAGGTAGCCGGGGTTCAGAACTATAATGTGTTGCTTTACTTCGAGTTTGATCATTCGACGTATAGCGGATAGGAAAGATTGTTTCGCGATCCCGCGGGACCAAGCAACAAAATACAGTATTTTATGAGCCCGCCATCTGCTATAGCATCGAGCTAAAAATGATCGCGGGGACCTGGAATCATATCAACACCGTAAAACTTTCTGCGTTGTAGAATGGCGTAATTTGAAAAATCCGCGCCGCCCATGATCCAACTTTCTGACGATGGAAATTTTTCAACAAAATTTGCAAAGGTAATTGTTTGATGAATAAATGAATTATTCAGAGGAAACGTAGCATTAAATTTGGGACTTGCCCAATAACACTCGCGCGCCTCGCGGGTCTCTCCTTGAACTGTGGGTTGCATTTTCACACAAGGATCTATCTACATGCAGGGTTATTTTTAATAATATATGTATAGGTGATTGTGTGTTGCGAGGCGATTGAACTCGGTGAATGGAGCTCTAATATATAAATCTGATAATTTTAAAAACGTTCCTAACAAATTCGGTACGTCCGTCTGTCCGGAGCTGGCTCTGTGATTAATGTCCCGCGCGCTCCGGTGACGCGACGCCCCGCCATATTTCATATCATCGCCATATTAAAAACTTTAAATTGGAAAAGTCGTCCATAAACGTTTTCTAAAAAATGACGAATCAAAGTTATTACATAGTTAAAGGGATAGTTTGCTAGTTTATGTACAACAGGTGGGAGAGAGACACATGCACTTCCCGGCGCGTTGCACCATTTCCTTTATCTATGAAACGTTTAACAAATCAATATTAAGATACAACGTTACTAAATAAAATATGGAACTACAGCTATTAAAACCAATTGCTCAAAAGAAACTAAGTATATTTAAGATGTAATATTAAACTCTCCTGAACGAGAAACACTCTTCTGGCTGAGGTATAAGGCTTTGTCAACTGTTGGTGGAAACCCATCCAAATATATTGATCGAACCCAAACGCTGCACACAAGCGATGTGGAGCAGCATCGCAGAGTGTGCGCGGTGCCGCGGAGCGCCAGCTCTTGTTGCTGCTCGAAGGGGCCGGTCTACCGCGGCCCGGGCGTTCGGGGATCCGGCGTGCGGTAGAGGCAACTTGTGTTTCTGCGGTCTCTGGAGCCCCAGCCTCGCTGTGCGTTCAATACATTTGATTTTTTTTAAAAGAATACGAGAAATGCTCTTTCGGTTACATTACTAATATTCCTGTTAACCCTCCAACTAAGCAGTGCAGCTTGTACCTTGAGTGGTTCACGACCATAGTCGAACGGCGGGGCTCGAACTTACGACTTCATGTTTCCTAGTTCGCTCCCTAACGCATTAGGCTAACATATATAACTGCCCCGTATAAAACGTTTTCAAAAAAGCTCTTTTGCTCCGCGACAGTTTGTGCATATATACACAAGTTTCGACAAAAATCTTTGGTGCGTGGGGGTCGGACTGGGGAAGAAGATTGCACGCCAGATTCAATAAAGACTAAATAAATATATGTAAGGGGGGAATATATCATATTTTGTCCTAATCCAACCTCGTTGTTCTTAAGAATAATTCAACAATTGCTCTTACTATGGTGAGTGTAAAACCGTCATATAGATTTCTTTGGCGATGTGACGACCGCGTGGCTCAGTGTTTAGCGTACCTGTCTGCTTAGCCATGGGTACTAGGTTCAAATCTCTGCTAATATTTGTGTAAAAACACAAATGATTGGTCCTCGGGTTTGGTTGCGTTGAGTTCGTCCCGTGCCTCCGACACTGCATCTGACCGTTCCCCAATCGTATCGCGGAGGGGTTACATCGGATATAGGAAGGTGAATACGGTCGCCTCTGCGTCCGTGCGTACTGTAACGGCACTATAATATCTCCTGCGCAGTTGAGAACGGCCGATAGCATTTGGGAGTTGTAACCGTGGACGAAATCGGCCAGGAGGATATCATTATCATCATTATGGCAAGGTGCTTTCTCATACTTCTTCTTCTCTATTCCCTTTAAACATTTGGTACGTGACGTCATCCTTGCCTTGCCCTTTGAAACGTTCAGGTTTGATTCCCGTTGAACTTCGTCCTTGTAAAATGGTCCAACTTTTTTCCTCTCCCGTTCAACACAATTAAGGGGTAATGGAGTGTAAAGTACAGTGCATTAAATGTTTAAACAGCTGCAGGTAATGACGGAGGTTATAAAAGCAACGGACAGCAGGCAGATAGCGCACACTGCCGCCGGGGCCGCCGGGACCCCCGGGACCCCGCGACCACCGATAATGAGGCGCTAACGAGCTCGGGGGCTAGGAATAAGTTAAAATGCTTCTGATGTTTAAGGAAATTTTTCGTTACCTATTGTAATATATATATGTAAACAAATAAGGAAATTATGTTCCATTTCATCTCCTTCTTGCCCAAGCCCGTTAACATTACACTGCTGGACAAATTAACAAGACGGACAGACAGATAGACCAAAACGAAATAAATTGTTGATAACTGTTACAATTGTATTGAGTAAATTCAATATTATTTTAAAATTCTGTACTACGAGTGTGTACGACAGACGCAGGTCGGTCGCAGTATTGCTTTAAATATAGATACGGATCTACCGAGCCGCGTCCTTAGTAGGATCCTCTTTCAATCTTAAATAATGCGTGGAGACGGATCTCTCGCACTTGTATCCACCACAAAAACTTTCAGAACAAAGACTGCTAACCGATTGTTCTACATTTTTAATCAAAACAAATGCCGTGCACCAAAATAGTGGCATACAAATTGTACAGCGCGGACGGCTCGGCACAATGCCACGTTTGTACTTGTGTTAAGTACAAAAAAGTATTTCATTTACACGATACTATTACAAAGAAAGCTCTCGAACATTGTTAGAGTCGAGAGAAAGGAGGCGCGACAGTGGCGGCGGGGCGGGCGGCGGGGCGGGCGGGGATATCAACTATTCGAACAACTGATTACATTCCACCGCAGCAGCCGCCGCAGCGCAGCCCACTGCCGTGCCCCCAGCGCATGTTCCCGGATACTCAATCCTAAATTAAGAACATTCTATTGTTCTCATGTTTAGGAAACGAGCTTAAGTTAACTACAAAATTGCACTAGGTTATGTTTTAATTGAAATTCTATTGCGAAAATCTAAATTCTTATACAATTTACATATTTTCGAACTTTGGGTACCAATGGGTTTTAAATATTAATTACTACTCTTTTATAACTTATGTAGTTTATAATATTTAAAATAAAACGTATAGAGTCCCGCTAATTAAGGATACAACATAGCGCACGACGCTGTAGTCCGCCTGTGCCCCGGCACCGCGCACGAGTATAATTTAATTAAAGCAAGTGCGCGTGGCTTCACGTCCGTTCCATCAGCCAATGGACTCTATGCGCTTAAACCGGCTCGACCGGCGTCGGACAGCTTTATGCTTTTTGATTCATTAATATCTGCTCAGGTTCTCGAGTAATTGCGAAACTTCCATTGATATACATTGAGAAAAAATTAAGTAATTATTATACACAACTAAAAACGTTTTAAATTACTTCAATTAACCTACGCAAAAAAAATTATACGCAACTAAAAGGGCAAGAATAAAAAACAATCACGCCGACCAGAGCGCGAAACGGAATGTTCCTCCGGAGCCGGGCGCTCGTTAGATTAGCGCGGCGCGCGGCCCGCGGCACCAATTTTTCAATTTGCACCAACATGGCGGCGGCTATGGCGTTGAAATGTTAGGATTTATTACGATTTCATACTGTTTAATGATTCATTACCCCGGAAACTGTATCTTGCTCGATTTCCAGTCATTAGCGAGCTCGCGTAACAACAATACAGATTACATCACCTTGTATCTAAATATTGTCGTATCAATTATTGTTTAGATTAATAGTAACTCCTAGGCAGAAGGCAACTATTCTACAATACTTACGAGGCGACGCCTTCTCAGGCCTCTCAATATCGATTATTAAATAGACGTATAGAGAAATATCAACTTTTGTTCCAAAGTCTACTTCACCTACACTCGTGTGTCTGACGGAAAATCCATCTAAATATCAAGTTCAAAAATGCAACAGTCTTGAGTCTCGAGTGTTGAGCAGCATCACGAGTGTGAAGGTACCGGCTCTACGCTCACTCGACTGTGCCGTGGCGACCACTGGTACGATTTTCACGTTAAACATGTTAAGTCATGTTGCCGTGCCGCACGGAGGATGGCGAACAATACGCTGTAGATTCGTTCGTCGTCAAATGCTCGTCTTGTTTTTGTTCTACATAAAAGAATTGATTTTCGAAAGTTCAATAAATCAATCAAATTTCCTGGGATACATTGACGTATCGTTATTACTAATTCGACCGGGAAACAACAACTCTAAACTACATTCAGTTCAATAATGAATTGCTGGTATGAGTTAAATTTTAATATTGGAAGCATTCGTAATTGTGTCACGCCTCTTCACCTCGGTCTCAGCACAACAGTAGCATTTTACGAGAGAGTCCAAGTAAGAACACGGATTAAGATGCAAGTGCAGATAAAGCGCTCCTGGAAGCCGTAACAGTGCAAGTGACGACCTGTGCTCTGATGCGAAGTACAGTGTTGTCGTTCAATAAACTTGTTACGAGTAAAACCGTATTGATACCTACCTAGTTTACAATAGCTTTTCCTTGTAATTTGTTTATTTAAAGGACAAACGACGCCGTGAAACTTATTAACACATATGAAGTATTGACAGTTTAGTTGCTTAACTGTTTGCCGCTGGAGCATTGGTGGCGATTACAGATTACACAGTACCCCGGGCAATGCCCAATTTATATAATCGATGAACACCGCATTAAAGCCGTCTTTGCTCTTGTGTATATCCGGAATTCAAAACCTACGAATCATTGCATTCGTTTTTCAAGTTGTACAATCCCGCCTGGTATTAAATGGCGACTAAAGTTTAGATGGTAGCGCACAAGCTCAGACAAACTCTTCACTAAGACGACCGCCTTAACTTCGGACGGAAACACTGGCGCAGGCAAGTTGTTCCTGACCTCTGCTGTACACGTCACAGAACAACGCAAGGTCCAAAGGCAAGGTAGTCTACAACAAAGGAATTGAACCCCGCTGAATTTATTTAATGACTTAAATATAATATTGCGGAATGCAAATTACATTTAATAAGCAGTAATGATTCAGATACAATTGTCGTATAAACTATACGGGACGTTACGTTTGTAATTATGAACTTCAGACTCTATTAGGTAACGCTGGGACTCCCATATCCTTGGAGACAAGGGCCCCTAAATAAATAAATAAATAAAAAAACAAAAAAGAATTTTAGTCTCAATACAAAGATATGCAGAAAACATTTGTTTCACAAAATTCTAGTCAGCCGTTGTGTAGGTGGCAGAGCCTAGCGCCGGCTTTTGCTGCTGCTTGGATGGGCCGGAGCGACCAGGGTAGACCACGGTAGTGACTTCCGCCTTTCGTTCGGCGAGTGAGGTAAACGGAGCCCTCCTCCCTCTCCTTCGACTTCTCTCTCTCTAAAAATATCCGTAAACGCCGGCAACGCATCCACAGCTCCTCTGGAGTTGCAGATGCACCCGGGCGTCGGTATTCCGGCTACCATCAGGTGAGCCGCTGACTCGTTTCCCATAAAATTAAAATAAAACGATTTTCATGAAATTCGGTACGAAAATGGCCGAGAAAACCGAGGCGGGCGGAGCGCGGGCGGAGCGCGGGCGTCGCCCAGTGAATCATTTTGCTCGGAGCAAAAACTTTTTAATACATAGATATACTGACATACAGATATATTCAGACTCGCGACGTTGTCATTAACTAGATGTATCTTAATTGTAGACGATAAGGTAATACGATAAGTTAGCGACTAATAACGCAGTAAATGATTGGCATTTATCACTGATCCCCATTTGTTTACCGACGTCATCCCTTGTTTGAACGCGACAAGGGATGGCGGCGAGCTGGCACGGCCGCGGCGGGCGGGCGTGCCGCGCGCCGCGCCGCTCGGCTCCCAGCCGCTCCGCGGTGCACATGAGTGTTGTCATGAATGTGTGCTTAGCATTTGTCATTTCATTCTCAAATAAACTACAACAGACAGATTAACGTTTTACTTATTTAAACAATTTTATTCCTTACCGTTATATCTATAAAATAGCATGTGGTAGAGCCAAGCGGCGGCTTTAGCTTCGGCTCGAATGGGCTGGCTCGACCGGGGTAGTGGTGGAACTAGCAGAATACCGGCCTGAAGTAGAGGCATTTGTGCTTCTGCGTTATTTTCGGTGAGGTAATAAGAGGCCTTCTAGTTTATAACGGAACTTTTTCTTAAAATAGTTTTTCGGGAATGTACATTTTTTAAATTTTTACATCAACGGTAAGCGGGAGGTTAACAAGATTAAACTGAAAAGTATAGCCGCAGGAAAATGAAAAATCTGTGATTGGGCGCGTCTCCGGGGACGATATTGTGTATATTATTTGCCGAACGCCGCGCCGGGGGAGGGCCGGTATTAAAAGTTTTAATATTGAGACCCGAAAAATATCGAAACCCATTGACGCGGGCGAGACGTGTTTATAAAAAACGACGAAAATTAATAAAATTTTTCTCATTTCTATGTTTCATTCGAAATTAAATATGAGACGAGATAAAACTTTTTGCATTATCATTTCTATTCTTTCCAAAAATGTATCGATATGAGAAAAAAACGACCCTATACTTATTATTGGGGCGGTCAGAGTCAGAGTATAAAACTTTACTTTAGTCGCTACAACCCAGTTCTCACGGATGCTTCCGTGAAGAAAGAGAACTGATCATCGTGATTAAGATTGTATTTAAGTTGAGACTCTGCCTGTGTAGCTCAGGACTTCGTTAACTGAAGGTCTGCTTCCAGAATCATAAATCAGAAATTCAGAAATCAACGTTATGAACTGAATAAAAATTAACAAGGTTTCAAGTAGACGCGTACGTAAAAGCAGTAACACTTCGGTGTTATCGGCTAGGAGTCTGATTCTCTCTCTCTCTCTCTCTCTCTCACCCACGCACACACACACACATAATCGGACGGACGTCTGACAAATGCGATTGAAATTATTTCACAGTGTAAATGGCTTAACTCGTAAGATAGCGTTAAGTGTAAACACCGGCCAAAGTTAGAAAAATATAAGTGAAGCACGAGGCTCATATCAATCCCTGACGAAATGAACACTCAATATATTTACCGTAACATTGTTCGGCACATAAACAAATGTATTCAACGGCGCGGACAGGCCGATCTAAACGAGTGTAAGGAGGACGTTCTGTTAGAAGTACAGTCTGCAAGTCAATGCGCTCAAAATGTTCACGAACCAGAGTTTTGTTAACTGTAGGTGTTACTGGACGTAAGAGGATTGAATTAAACCCCAGGGCATGAGTAGACGCAGACGCCCGCAGTATCGCATTACATAATTATTTTAATTATCTACACTTATAAATATATAATATTATAAAGAGGAAAGATTGGTATTTTTGTGTTTTTAACGAATAAACTCATAAAATAGGACCGATTTCAAAAATTCTTTTACCATTAGAATACTTACTTACATTATCCCATAGGCTATATTTATTACTAGAACGAAAATGAGGGCCACCTGCCAAAACTTCAATAATGTAACCCAAGGTGTAAAAAAATTTGCCATAAAATGTGTTTCATCGCATGCGCTGCGGACCCTAGTGACGACAGAATGTCTTGTTGTTCCACCAGCTCATCCGGCCGGGCGAGGCCGGGACGGGCCGCTCGATTGAAATAAAAACAATAATCAGAATACCTGCGGATTGTCTGTCGCCTGTACCGCCTGCGTCGGGAGAACTTCATTACAAACAAAAGCCAGATTTAGTTAAAAAATATTTTAATTGCTTGAAGAATAAGTCAATTGAATTTTAATACATTTAATTATAACAAGTCTTCAACGTACTATGAATCTGTTCTTTAAAAACGTATGAATAGTTACTTGATATACTTTCGATTTCAAATATTCTCTCTCTCTCTCGAGATCTACATTATATCGAACTAAAACGTTAATAATATTGGATACCAGTCAAATTTGATTGTATATAGTTTTAGGTTATGCCTACGGTTCTAATGCAAATTCCCACAGAGGGCATTAAATCCAACTCTGGCAAATGTCATAACTGAAAGTAAAAAACTCAATCAATACTAAGTACAGTAATTTTTTGGCCTTGGGCAGACACTGCTTATTTCATATTGAATTGTTTCCCAGCAGTAGATACATGTATGCATTTATGTAGATGCTTACCTTTTTATTTATTTACTTGCACAAAACCCACACCTTTCTTAAACTAAATAAAAACGATTTGTAGACCTGCTTCTTCAACGCTTTTAATATAAACTAAAACAACAGAAGAGATCGAGGATATTTGAGTTCTCTTACAATACCCGGGAAATGAAATCTTTGTCCAGCATTCAACAGCATTGTTGATGTAAAGGCAGGTGCATAATCTCGAGTCGCATTAATGGCAGGTTCACACGATGCGCGTTCACGCACGAAAAACGGTTCTCGTATGCGTTTTCTTTTATGGCGATTGAACTACCGGCTCAACACCACCATGGTGAGTGCTTGCCGACGCCCGCGTACGCCAGAGGAGCTGCAGGTGCGTTGCCGGCCCATGAGGATATTTGTGAGATGGGTGGGGAGAACCTCCAGATACCTCACTCACCGAACGAAACGCAGAAGCGCAAGATACCTCTACTTCACGCCGATATTCTGCGAGGTCGCGGTACTGCCCCGGTCGAGCCGGCCCATTCGAGGAGCAGCAAGAGTAGCAGCTTGGTTCTAGCACAAAAAAAACGTTCACGCCTTGTTAGCTGTTCTCGCACGCTCGCCGAGCTCGGCAGCGATGGTGAACAGTGTCGCCGTGCTTCTCGTTCGTGTTCGCGTTCGTGTTCGCGTTCGTGTTCGCGTAGCGTCTCGGGCTAACAACGATCGCGCTCGGCTCGACACTTCGCTGTGTTCACGGCTCCACGGCCGGGACTTATTTATGGCGGTCGACCGTGTGTTTACGAGCACTTGAGCAGATATCGTTTATCGGCAAGGCGATGGAGGGAGGTACGAGTGTCTAATCGAATGTGTGAATCTGTGAATTAAATATTTGGTTCGCTCGTAAAATACAAGATATTAATTTATCGTTGTTGTGTTATTAGTCCACTGTTGGACGTGGGACGTGTTTGACGTGATCGTCACGCGTCTAGACTGACAGTACAAAGTTCAACGTTTCAATATCTGATATGAACAACAAAACAACTAGCGTTTGATTATATATATATATATATATTTGTATGATGAATAATATAGTTTGTATAATACATACGTATTTGACTATATATATAATTGCAAGTGGCGTTTGATATTGACGACCTTTAGCGAGAATTGCTAAAAGACTTTTCGCATTTCAAATTATGTAAGTTACAAAAGACCTTCGAGTCGGGAGGTTTATTAAAAAGAGAATGGATCTTTTTAATAGTCTTTGATGCGACATTACAGCAAATAAGAAATATTGATTTTGTGATATAACGCAAACATTTTCTACCACTTCTATAGATTACAATGTCACGTTAAGAAGTCAAGATTGCCAAGTGGTAAGGGGACCGAATCAGGAGACCTGAGTTCGATCCACTCGGAGGGCTTGTGCCGACGACAGTGTCCCAAATAAGCTCTGGTGTAAAGGGGGAGAGAGGACTTGAATCCGACCACCCCAAGTTTCTGTTTTCGCGGCGCACTAAAGCTAATTTTCGGATGTAGAGCAATTGTTTCGGTCCCGGCCAGCTCCCGTTCCATCCTCCGAACAGAACGGGGAGACGAGTGACGGATCAGTCCGGTCAGCCGCAGATGCCAATATCTGTTTGGTTTCTGAAGTACGTCGCCCAGACAGAATCATTTCATGTCAGGAGCTCATCAACCAATCATTGTTGTAATTCCTTGTAATTTATTTTCCCGGTACCACAATCGACAAAATTTAAATACAAGTAATTCCAGTGTAAAATATTGCCTCCGTTATAGAGATTGTTGTACGTTAAGCGTTAGATCGCCGATCTCATTATACTTTCATAAAGATGCGTGTCCGACCACACGCCGCGTGACACGGGTTGATCATGGCGAGGCGGCGATATAATGAAAACGTTAAACTCTATCAAGATGCTGTGTTCTTACGCATCTTAAATGCAACGATTGAACTTTGCTTAATATACAACTGATATTGTGGTTGTGGGGTGTGGTTGTGGGGTGTGGGTGGATGTTATACCGATTGACTACAAAGGTTCATACGAAATTGCCGAGCCTAAGGGAGAGTAGTGACGGGGAATGGCATCTCCAGTGCGAGAGGACCAACCCGCGTGCCCAGATGCCAAATGCCATATGGTAAGTTCAACAGTGGGCTTGTGCATGAGCTTCTGGCGTACATGACGGAGCAGAAGGTTCATTTTATTATCTGCCTTTTCTTTTTAAAATATCGTTATCATTAATTGAAGGACACTTTTCAACATCTTCATTATTTGTAAATTTGTAATAATATAAACGTATATGAAAAAAAGATTTATTTTTTGCATTTCATATAAATATTTTTCTCGTTAAGATGGTTTTAAAGCAAATAAATTTAAAAAACAAATGGAGCCTGAGCCAGCTTCATATGCGGCTAAATGGAAACGCGCGTTATATATGGTGCTCGCTAGCGCCATCTGTCGCCACCATGCGTAAGTAAACAGACCACGAGGCGGCGCGCGTGCACTCGGCTTTATGATTGTTTGTCTTTATTGTAAGTCGATTATCTGAAGCCGCCGGCGGTACGTCGGCGGTACGTCGGCTCGCTTTTTACGAGACTTTTAATTGTGTTTTCATTTAGCACCGCGCAGCGAGAGATCATTCTTAGTTTTCCAAAAGCCCGTTCCACTAAAGGTTTTCCCGATTTAATTTTCGTAGACATAAGACATAAGACAACAAACAAAAGGATTTTTGTGATTAATTTTAGAACATATTTTTAAATGTCTTTTTTGCATAAGGGGTGGGGGGGGAAGAGGGAGCAGCTTTGCTGTTCGTAAGTGATCGCCGACGCCTCCGGAAGCAACCAACGACCGCAAGGCCGGCGGAGGACACGTCTCTATTTAAGTATGTTCAAAAAAGGAAAAGGTGAAGTCTTGCACTTTTTTGTATTTATGTGATTACTGTAAAGAGAGCCGTGGTGGCCCAGTGGTCAGAGCGGTCGCCTGTGTTTCATAGAGCGCGAGTGACCCGGGATCGATTCGCGGTGCCGGCACCACTAAAAATGTTAACTGCAATTTCAAGTGCTGAATTTACCACTTGCTCGGCGGTGAAGGAAACATCGTGAGGAAACTGGCATGCTTGAGAAATAAAATATATTTTCCCGAGGACATGTGGAGTCCGCCAACCCGCAGGGGAGCAGCGCCCGGGATCCTTCCCGTCTCCAAAACCTCCTTTACTTGTACTTCAATTAAATAAAATATAAAGTATGAAAATAAATACTTTTCAAGTGCTTGAGCACGATTTCACCAAGTTTGTACCCATTTGCCACAATATTTTTATCAATATTCAAATCACAAAGCATTACGAAATAAAATAATCAAAGGAACAGTATGAAGTAAATAAGGGAAGGGTCCACTTTACTCTTTACTTGAAAAATATTTATATGTCAATTTTAACAATAGTCCAGCAGTCCTCGATGTATTTTATAGTAAGCCTTTTTTTAAATAAAGTTTCTTTAACAAGCTTCTTAAGAGTTGTGTCTGTTTGTTGAACTATATTTTTAGGGACTTTGTTATAAAACAAACACAAAAGGGGCTTTCTAGTTGTGCCCAATCTTAAATTTAGGAAGCCGACTCGCTCTACAGGAGACAGTATTTTTTTATTAAAATAAGTATATAAATTCGTATTTTTCCGAACGTACGTAATGTTCTCAAATATAAACACCGACGGATACGGAGCAATGCATAAACTAGCGACATTTATAATTAAGCTCAATGCAATAGAAATTGTTTATTGCTAGATGAATACAAAAGTCCTTTGTGAAATATTCATACAAATGTATGATACATACATAAGCGACTCGACATTGTTAACGAGGTTCCTTTGGCCGAAGCAGAGACACGAGGAACAAATGTCCGCGGCCGTCTCGTCTGATACTGCATCGAGATCATCGTCACACGACATTACCAGCAAAGGAGCGATATGAAATGAATAAGAGGACCCAATGACCCATTTCGCCCCATCGATCCACATTCGACCAACGCATCTATCTGAGTGCTGATCCATCAAAAGCACGATCTGACGTACTGTGCTTCCGGCACGACGTCATTTACTATATTAGCTCTGTGTGTGTGTGTGTTTGTAGTTCGAACGTTCCGATATCCGACAAATTGTATGTTTATGTGTGCAATCCGTCATCTTATTGTTGTTGTCACGAACAAAGGCCTACAATCTGCCGTTTCCTGCCACCCCCCACAGGGATATCAACGTCTGTCTGATGTAATCACATCACCGTGTATTTGTGATTCGATCGGAGAGACTGTTCCGAACGTAGCCGTGTTGATAATGCCTTCCTTATATGAAAATATACGTTCATCCATCGCACGATATACATTACTGCGTGCATCGTTTGTTCGGCGGACCGACAGCCTAGTCGATAGTGATTTTGCATATAAAGCTCTATGAAGACTTTATGATGGATATAAATTGTAACCGATATTTATTTATAACATCTATGATTTGTATATTTACCTACGTATTTATCTTTTCTTGACATCGAGTTACTAACACACGGGGAATCCCAGTTTGGATCTGGATAATGAGGTCTAAAAACTATGTCCTATACTTATTTACCTAACCAATACCTTCAGTAAACAGTCCACTGCAGGATATTTCCTGAAGTTCTCTTCAATAAGGAGGATACTGTAAAATACTGCAAGCTACTGATACTGCAAATAGTATCACAGTAACTGCACATTGGTTTCAGCATCACGTGCCGACTGACAGAGAACTCGCTCTTACAATCTTTACAAGGAGGCATTGTGTCTTCTCATTTTAAGACAATGATTTAAAAATGAATATCAAAACTCATACTGCATAATATAATGCTTAACCAAAATTGCACGAGCTGTGTGCAATGTCCAACGAGGAACGTGGTGTGAAATGTCACCTCCCAGCGGTTGTGTTCGCGCCGTGTGACAGTCGCCAACAATCTCACCAATGGTTAGTTTATTTCTCTCTTTGATAAATATACTCGTATGGTGTAAATGTACACAAGTACGCCGGCACGGTGCGTTAGAAGAAACTCCGGTAACGACTGCTCTCGATATCCAAATTATCCAAAGAAAGAGAGGATACCTGCGGGGCGTCTTATGCACGTTTCTTCTCCGTCAGAGGGAATGCCACGTAACGGCGGTGGAGTCTTCGTTTGGACAAACGAAACGAATGAATAATTTCTAATTCATTTCAATTTATTGACGGATTGGCTTACTAATATTTATTTACAGCAACTGCACAAGTAATTTGTTTAGTAAGAAAACCTAGCGAGAAAAGGAATATTGAAATTTTCCGTATGCCAAACGCACTGACGCTCGGAGGGGTAGGCAGAGATGATGGATTTTCATTTGCTACGGCTCAGCAAATGTGTCTTTAGCCGCCTCTTGCACTCACGCAAAGAGAGGGGTGACAGAGTCTTAGATATGTAGCATTTCTGTTTGTGGACACGGACAGGACCGGGCACGGACACGGCCTCGCGGCACGCCCACACACGCTGCACGCCACGCTTGCGGAGGCCGAGCGTTGGGCTGCGGCGCTTCGGGTCGCGACTCCCGCACGCGACACCTATTTGTGCAAGCGCGGAATGCAAACATTCATTCCGGCTCTACGTGTTTTCCGTGTGCAGTATATGAATGTAAACTGCTTCGACACAAGAGAAATTCCTATAGTATGTAGTAGTAAAGGTTTCAAAAGAAAATGAAAAGCTGGAAGTCCAAGTCCAACTATTACATTACTGGTGATTATGTTGGTTTGCAGTAACCGGCACACAAGCGGACTGCCGCTCGCAGAACCAGATGCTTAGCGCATAAGGCGCTGTTAGCTGCTAATTTTTAATAACTATCCCTATTTCCATGTTCATAAGCGACGTTAAGCGGCTGAAAACAAACAGGGACGTCTCGTTAGCCGCGGGTGCCAGCTGTCGCGCGGGGCTTTGTGAAGCTCAGCTTGCACACTTACATTTCTACTGCTTGAACATCGCCGAGCGTAATACTTATACCAAACAACGTATTAGTAATGATATTTGAAGTATATTCCATTACATTGTTGTTGGTGAGCCTGCGTAAGCCGACTGCCGGACGCAGGATTTACTGTGAATACGCTAGAGGAAGTACTCACTGAACTGGACCGGACCCCGGCGGGTTACTGAGCGCACGTCGGTGCCCTGGCGCTGAAGATGGTGGCCTCGTAACTAGTCTGGAATTTGGGTTCGGCATATTTGGAAGTATTTATCAGTATGTCTGATACTGATAAATGTCGCCAGGGCAGGAAATATACCAGCTTTTTATTACTAAAGCTGGTATATTACTTGCATTGGTAGAAAAAGCTGGTATATTTCTCACAATTACACACCATTTTTACAAATTTCCAGTTATTCAGTTTGAATCTTTACATCTTTAACAAAGTTTAAAAATATTTTTTACAGTTCCTTCTCTGTCTAAGAGCCGCCCTCGAGCTCATGTCTGTAGATTGAGACAGCAGCCTAGTGCACCAACTGTCGTGTTCCAGTTTGAGAGGTACAGAGAGTCAGTTTAATTGCGGGCTGTGAGGCGTTCCATCTCAGACCTCAGGCATCGATTCGCACCTGTAACCTTCATTGATTGAAGGCGCCCGTGGGATGCAGTAACCTCTTACCATCAGGTGGACTGTTAGCGTTTTGAACATCAATCCAATAAAAAAAGGAAAAAAGTTGGTAAGTGAATTAACTAGAAATGAAAATCAAGTTTTTCTAATTCAGTTCTCATTATGTGTGTTATTTTTAAACAAAATACCTTCAATGATATTCTATAGTCTTATCTGACATCAGACTAGAATATGAAAAAATTTTCTCGTTATGTCGTTAACATTCGTTCTGTTAAAATCTCTTACATTAGCTTTACACGAAACCAAAAGGAAGTCAAATAATAAACATCAAAAATAAAAAACAAACTCCTAATAAAGAAACGGCTATGTCAGCGACAAAGAACATTGGCCGGAGCGCGACCTTTGTGTCACAATATTAAATCCTTACAAAGGTCTGAGACTGCACGAAGTCCTACGAAAACGTCTATTTGTTTTCCATACATCATACGCGGTCGTTGCGTGCGTCCGTGCGTCTGGTATCTTGTGTCTCGCGAATACTCTGAGCTTCTGCCGCTTCGGTAGAAGAAGGCATTTACGTGTTTTCTGATTCTATTTAATTAGTCAAAATAACCTCATTACGGTACGTTGGTAGATTGTAAAAAAACAGATTTCACATTTGACAAACGAAATAATCTTTCCTACGTCGATGTATCGAATTTTTATTTGCTTTCATTCATACGTTCAACAATGACACGTCATCAGTCCCGAGCTAGGATTCCCCGTGTCTCGGCAACTGGATGAGAGATACGTATCTACATATCTTTATACCCACGTACCTATATACCTACATACCTACATAGATTATTTAATGACATTTAAATCTCCATGACTCTGTTACAAACGTTTATATTCATCGTACAAATATTTTCTCTCAGCGGGATTCGAACTCGCCACCCTCAGCTCCGAAGGTAACCTTCCTTCGAAACTGAGGGTTACAACTAGGCTACACCAATAAGGCTTTCGGGCCTATTTTTGGTATAGCATAAAACTGTTCCAATGCTTAAAAGTTTCTCTAGGAAAAGATCAAAACATAGTGACATCCCAAGATTAATCGATATTAAAACATTGTTATAACTAAGTAAAGCACTTTGTAACATTCAATCTATGAATTGGTGTCAAACTTATTTAAAATAATTACTCAAGCAATAAACGTGTAGACGGCAGATGGCTCCACGTTATGTAAACAGTTTAAATGATTAGGGAGACAATCTGTATGTAAGTGAGCGTCGAAAGCAGTACGGCCTTCCAAATATTTTAAACATCAGACTGACAGATATAGAGCGAGCGACAATGGCGTTCCAATGAGTTCATTTACCAAATTAATTGAAGATAATGTTAATAAAGATACAATAGAGGCTGAAGGGCCGTCCGGGGCACGCAGACCCTCGCCCGCCCCCCCGCTCGCAGTCCGACTTAATTCACTCGGAGAATTTGCAAATGGATCCGCCATTATTCCCGGATTAGCCTTCGAGCTGACAAAAGCTGTTTATTGTGAAATGAATTCGCAGGCGGCTGTTACGCGGAGCGGCCGGGGACGCTGACGTTTGCGGCTCGTTGTGGGATTGTTCCCAACTCTACACCATCCAGTTTTTGTTACGCAAGGGTGGACCAGCCCCGTTTGTTTACTCGTATTGCATATGTGTGCTCTCTTTTACGTTTATAAAACGTACCTGCAAGGATTGTTGTTTATGATTTTTCAAGCTCCTAAGTTAATGTACCTGTCACAATATTTTACAACGCGATGGCGAATGCTAACTGACATTGAGTCCGCTCTTTGTCGGAGTAATTAATCCCTTTTGTTTTTTTTAATATATATTCAATGTTTATTCAATTCTCTTCTATCACGAAATTAATTATACAAAACTTAGAGAGGCATTGTCCAAAGATTGAGCTTTTTCCCAAACGTCAAAGGAGCCATGAATATGTATATCAAATTAAGGACTTTGTACCTGAAGGGTGACCCTTCAGGTTATTAAATTATTTGTCTTCTTAATTATATTCGACAGATTCGTGACAGGTAAAATGTTAAGAGTACAGTTTCTGATTCATCAATTTACATTCCCACTGACTACTACGCCCATGGGGTTACCAGTCCGCTGGGCAAAGCTTTCCCCCACTGCAGACAACAATCTATATAATAGTTACTAATATTTTGATTGGAAATATTTTCATGAATACTGCTTACTAGGCTTCATTTATACTAACACATTCATATTCTCGGTACACCTTAACCGGCCGTTGAGTCTCGTACGCACACAGTGACAAGGGCGGGCGAGCAGTCCAGGGAAGTTCTGACCTAACTCACCAGGCCGGAGAGACGGCTCGATGAGCGCACTCCTGATACCCTCGCACAAGTGATGTTATCACAAGACATTTGGATTTGGAATAGGCTTATTCTGCTTATGTACTCATATCATTAGGTGATTGCTATAGCAGATCTAACACCACCAGGTGAGGTTGATTATTGAACTCTAACATTCAATCCAAGATTTTCCAAAATAATCATCGAAACCTAGTTCTATAGTCTATGTGACGTGTCTATTCCAGCCACAAGGACCCATTTCCCGCAACATAGTGGACCGAGGCCACTATACGTGTCAACACGTCCTCTGGTTTGTATGCACGAGGGCGAGGAGTCGCTCATGATCGTCATGAGTGCCGGCCGCCGACGTCACGCGAGCTAGGCTGGAGACGCGACAGAGCCACGATTACGACAAGTGAAGTAAAAACATACGAGTGTAAGAACTATCTAAATGCGCGCAAAATTCTTCAGACATTTTTTTATGATCCTTTGGAGTGTTATTTTACAATGAAATCTATCTGAACATATAGTGCAAGAATCTGATATTAAATTGAAAAACGTGTGCAGGAAAAATTTATTGAAGACAAGGATTTGTGGAAATAACTTTTTCTCATGCAATTTAAGTATTTCACTGGCTACTGGAACAAATAAACATTCATAGGATTTTTAAACAAACCAAACTTTTTCCAACTTTTGTTAAAAATAATATCCACGTTTAAAGCAATACTTAGGCATCGACTCGACTCAAAGTGGTTTGATATTTAAGTTAGTGGTTCTTTGTTATATTTTCTCTTAACCTTAAAGTCCTTAGCTTAATTGCAGCTTCGCGATGAGCGCCAAACCAGGGCGGGAGCCACGTTTTAACCTTAACTTAACCAGCCTCTATCTCCAAATGTTAGTTTAAGATTCTTTCAATGTCTAAACGCAAATCGCATCATAGTAGTTAGAAGCCCCGACGCACCTTTGGGTATATCTTGATTAACGCTGGGCGTTAAATTAGTCTTTCCTAGCTTAACCAATGATAACTTTCAACTATAAAGTGACTACCGTCGAATATTTCAGACCGTACTTCCCCTAAGATTGCAAAATATTTCTTTAATTTCATGCTGAAATCATTACAATACGTATTTTCAGCGAAATCACTTGTCAAAATGTTACTTTGTAATTAATTAACTAAACACGTAGGCGCCGTGTGCGCGGCTCTGTTCAATGTCGAATTCAAATGTCGAATCAACTTATTCAAACTACCTCGAGAGCTACAATATGTCGTACCGTCGGTGCTTAACGTAGCACTTGCTACGCGCTGTAGACGCCTCGTAGCGATCTTCATGAAAGAATTATATGTATTGCATTTCGTGACGTTGAAGATAAGCAAACATAAATGTTGAGGCACTTTATTTGGATAGTAAAGTGACTGTTCTCGGTGTTTCGTTGAACATAAAGTGTTCCCCCCGCCGCTGCCCGCACACACGAGTATAACAAAGCAAATAAACATTAATAACTGCTTTCCACGATGAAAAAATAAACAATTTCGTTGAGTAGGAAATCGTGAAAGTTCTCTATTCATCCTTTGAATGCAACTTAATTTTAGTTCGATATTATTTCTTTTAATATGAGTTCAACCGAGTTCTCTTGAATCTTATACGATGTTCAATAGAGAGCAATCAAAATACCATGAAACTGGCAAATAAATACATTACTACTGCTTGGTCCCTGCTCAAACTTAAAAAGTTATACGACATAGCAAAATTTGTCACGTAGCGTTTAACTGTAAAAGGTTGCTACAGAAATATAATATTTTATAGCAAAACGTGACACCTCTGCACAATAAATATTTGAAGACTGTGTAAGAGTAAAGTAGCAGCCCGTAAGCACCCACAGCTGGGCCAAGGAGGCCTCCTTTTCAAATATCTGAGAGGGTTTTGGAGCCGGAAAGGGTCCCCCAGCCGCTCTAATCGTCAAAATAACGTCTTTTTTATTATTTCTCCGACATCGGTTCGGAGATGTTATCACTAATCTCGTTTAAGTAAATCCAAATGAAACCGAGTGACCCTGTCCAACTCGTTGTCCCTTTTCTTCGCTCGGGAAATTTATAGATTTACCATTTCAAAGGATCGATTTGCATTG
Organism: Bhutanitis thaidina; assembly: GCA_029286595.1. Taxonomy (NCBI): domain Eukaryota; kingdom Metazoa; phylum Arthropoda; class Insecta; order Lepidoptera; family Papilionidae; genus Bhutanitis; species Bhutanitis thaidina. Next base: position 47,590 of record JAGSMS010000020.1, on the reverse strand, counting down.
CATTAATTTTCTTAATTAATATCTCGGTAACAAAATCAGAAACATAGTCTTTGTCTTTTTTTACTCTTTCCAAAAAATGCCTATTTTGTAAGTGTGTTCTATTTTTATAGCTAATTCTAAAAATACTATAATCAGCTAATGTATGTAGCTGTAATATATTTAAATACTTTTTTCCAGTACTGAGCAAAGCTACCCCATATCCTTCCATTTTTCTGCCGTGATTAGTATTTTGTCAGTAATAGTTATTTGTTTTGCCCCTACTCTATGTTTTATGTACTAGTTTTATATGTATTATATAACATAACAATTGATCCAATACCGATCCATGCATTGTTAGTCTAATTTCATTTTCATATACACATAAAATATCTTCTTTAAAAATTAGTCCGTCGAAAAAGATAAGTTAATTTTTACCATCTGTCAGGTGCAATATCCCACTACAAGATGCAGGAGTATAAAAGCTGGATTGTGAATGTGGTCTCTCTTACTTAGGGCAAACTAAAACATCTGTAAGTACCCGCGTGAAAGAACACATAGCTGACGTGAAGCACCAACGCTCTAGGAAGTCTGCAGTCTGTGATCATATCCTTGATCGCACCAACCATTGTTTGATAGAACACAAATCCTCGCAAAAGGATATCAATTCCTGCCAAGGTTGATTCCCGAGGCTATTAAAATAAAAAAAACTCCTAATTTGAATAGAGAATATGGCTGGGTGCTACCACCGGCTTGGTTATCCAGTAATAAACAAAATTAAAGCTAAAACCAAGCATACCACTGTACGACCTCAAGATACTGTGAGCAAATTCTGCGTAGATCGAACCAAAAATTTATAAATAAAAGCTGAAGGTAGCCCGAGTGACCACGGCTGCTGTGAAGCAATCGAAACGTCGGGAATAAAAAAACAAAATTGAACGCGATAAAATCCGTAAATAATAGTTTTATTTCAAATAGATTATGCACACATGAGATCTGTTAACAATGAAACTGTTGGGCTCGTGTTATGTTCTCGTCTTCTTTCTAATTTTGCATTCAATAAAGAAGAAAGCCTTTATGAGTTATTATCCTTTAAAAAAATGTACTTAATGAAGTTATAAAAAAACTAATTTGAGTTAAAAATGAATGTTCAAAAACTAAAATGTTTTTGGTTGCAGAGTCGTCGTCTAAAACCAAAAGTTCGTTTGGCTCAGGACCATTCGATATCTTTCATTTATCAGAAAAGTACGCAATACAGACCCCAGCCGGGTTCCGTTGCGCCCCCGGAGATACCACATGCTTTCACACCTTAATAACTTTCATAATTGTAATTTTATAAATATAACTAATGTATGAATGTTGGTAGATATGTATTTTCGTTGACGAAATTTTATCTCCTGCAAATCGGGTGCTTAGCCAAAGCTAGAGTAGAGTAGCCAGGGGTGTCAGTTCAATTCTTGTACACTATTTTGGGCAATTAGAGTTGTTAACTTGGGTGGCGGCACCATGGAGTAGATTATCTTGGATATTTCCAGTTTTATAAGATTTGTGAAGAAAATTAAAAATTCCCCAGTATTTTTATATGTATACTCATGAAACGCCACATAAATAATATGAAGATTTTCATCAACCATAACTATAATTATTTGGCTATAAACATCAGAAGTTTTTGTTCTATTATGTTTAAATTTTCTAAAATATGCATCTACTCACCGTCAAGTGTCTCGACGTAAACTTTCGGGAAACCAGCGACGACCGCCAGCCTCAATTCTCCACTTGCCACTGCTGCTTGCTGCTCCGCAAAAGCCTTATATACCGGTTGGCTGTACAGGGTGAGAGGCGGAGTCTTCTTGCGCATGTCACCCCAAGCTCCGCCCATTTTAACAACAATACGCCGTGACGTAATAGGTGATGTCACGAAGAATTGTTAATGGCCAATGGAAAAGGTCTCCGAGGTCATGTGTCAAAGGGTGATGCTAAGAGCTCGCCTCTTGCTGCCTCTCGTTAAAAAGTTCAAGCACCATTTGGAGGCTTTGCACAAAATAGCTAAGTGAAGTATGTTGAAGATGCGCTCCGATTCCCGCAGGTTGCTCGGCGTCAGCTCGTTCGAAATGAAACTGTGGGCTGCGGACTGTGTCCCGGCCTTTACGACATGATTTAATCCGTAAATAATAGGTTCATTTTAAATTCGTTGTGTGTGTGTGCGTGCGAGGAATCATCACGCAATAGTGCAATTCGTATGCTGTGCGATTGTATTTTGATGCAGATAGGATTATAATAAGCCACTTTGAACATTTTTCGATTTTATCCAAGCGCCAAAGCGTACGACATCTTTGTCCATTGATATTTTACAACTGTACAACCGTATATGGTTAAATGCCATAGCGTTAGTAAGTTACAATAAGAGTAATACTGTAGTTATATTTGCGATAGATATGCCTTCAGGTGGTTCTTGCCCTGCAGTGGCTCCACGGACAGCCACATGTTACCACGTGAGCATCTCAAAAGTCGACTCTGATGTTCTTAAAAAAAAAGTTAAAACTCCTGAATATTCCCAGGTAACCTCCGTAGGAATTCATCTGACATACGTACTCGTAAATTGCACTTGGACAAACATCTAGGACCCGGAAAAAATATTTGTTTTCTCCAAACCGGTAACGGCCAATAGTGTGTAAGGCGCGTTGTGACTTTTGTTTAACGTACATGATGGTACGTGGCTACCGAAGCCCGGAGGTGCCGCCGAACAACGTCAACCAGGTTACGGACGCCCTTTTACCTCTGAGGACCGAGACTTTTCGCATTTAATTTAACTTTTTCCTGATGTACATACAGTGGTGGTCATATAATTAGAAACACTTCTTATGAATAAAGAAAGTATAACTTCAACGTACAAATGTTCGTAAAAAATATACACATTCAATAATTAATAATCATGCAATAATATAGCCACTCAAATAAAAAAATCATTAAATGCATAAAATATAAAACATATCTTACTTTTAATTACATGTAGGAGTTTATTTTCTGTTACAGGCCGCTGGACGCCTAATTAGAAACATTTTAAAAAAGCATCCATAGCTCCTTCTTTTTTTGAAATTCGAGAATAACATTTCTTTCTTGCCTTTTTCTATTATTTAGGCGGCAGTTCAAAATTTTATCTGATTTTTATTTTGTTCAAAATGGGCAAAAATAAAAGTTGTGACGCGTCAACTAGGCAAATAATTGTTAATTTACATATAGATCAATAGTGGGCGTACAGAAGAATAGCTGAGCATTTAAATTGTTCTGTTAAGAAAGTTTTTAATGCTATGGATCATTATAAAACACATGTAACTGTTGAAAGTGTTCTTTAAAAAGACTCGGCCTAGAAAAACCTCTCCCAGAGAAGATACCCTAATCGTTCGTGTTGCTAAAAAAGACCCAAGTAAAGGCTACACCCGAGAAACATCTCGTCAAGACATACCCCGAAGATTAGTGGAAGCTAAATTGTTTGGAAGAATCTCTCGAAAGATACCGCTTCTTACCAAGCAACACCGAGAGAAGCGATTATTATTCGCTAAAAAATATGTTAATTGGACGGTACGAGAATGGAAAAAAGCGTTATTTTCAGATGAAACGAAAATAAATATGGTAAATTCCGATGGAAAGCGCTATGTCTACGTCCTGTAAACAATGCTTTTAATTATAAATACACAAGGAGTATAGTCAAGCACGGTGGCGGTCACATTAAAGTTTGGGGGTGTTTTTCCGGATGTGGAGTTGGACCCGTTCGGAAGATTGAAGGTACAATGGATCAATGGCAATACAAAAATATCTTAGAGCACACAATGATTCCCTACTCGGGCGATTATTTGCCTGTAACCTGAATCTTTCAGCATGACAATGACCCTAAACACACGGCCAATAGCGTCAAATATTTCCTTAGCGAACAGCGTATATCCGTTTTATACTGGCCAGCAAATAGTCCGGATTTAAACCCGATAGAAAATCTCTGGTATATTGTTAAAAAGAAAGTCTCAAACAAACGTAACACCAGTCAAAACGAACTATATGAAGCATTTGAAGCATGGAATTCAATCCCCCTAGAAAAATGTATGAAATTGATTGCATCAATGTCACGTCGTTGCAGTGCCGTTATCGAACACAAGGGATACGCCGCTAAATATTAATTATAACTATTGGTAGGCTCTGGATAGTAGCTATTTCGTAAATAACAATACTAATTACTCATTACTCAATTTAAAAACATTTTCGACTTGTGTTCAGTACGGTTTAGACTATAGACTATTCTCTTCTAAATTAGTTTAAACTGCTGCTCTTAACCACACGCAGAAGAGAGAAAGAGAGGTCAAAAAGAGTGAGAGAGATAGTTACAATTAGTAATGCATAATTGATTTTATCAGTTCATTTACATATCACTGTATATATTTCCTAACCTAATGAGCTAGAACCACACAATTCAGCTGTGGTAGGGAACGTTGTAGCGATTTCTTAAGTCCTGAACTTTCATAAGACTGCTCCATATGTGTAAGTAACATAGTTACGCTACAATACTGGTATACGAGTAAATATTTACAGAATACCAGTGAATACATGATGGTTATACCGACAGATGGCGGTATGACCATCTCGAAAAATACTTGACAATAATGAACAGACAGACCGATGACGGGCAGCTGCGTGTATGGGGCCAGGTCTCTAGTACTGGCAACCGCCAATCCGCTAGCGTGGCGATTATGGCGAATCCTATTTATCGGCAAGATCTGGTGCATGTATCGTCGTCATACCGTCGCTGGAGCCTCGTTCTTTCGCTAGCATTTGCAAAAATGTATAAAAGAAAAGTAAAGTAGCAGCCTGTAAGTGACCACAGCTGGGCAAAGGCCTCCTTCTCAAATATCTGAGAGTTTTTGGAGTTGGTAAGGGCCCGCCGCGCTGCTCCAGTCCGGGTTGGCGAGCTTCACATATCCTCGAAATAAAATATTTCTTTTAATTATTTCTCAGACATGCAGGCTTCCTCACGTTGTTTTGTTTCTCCGCCCAGCACGTGTTAAATACAGCACTTAGATTTGCTGTTGGCAATGTTAGTGGTACTGGCACGTACGGCACCGGGATCGAACCCAGGCCACTCGAGCTATATGAAAGTAAAGCGAGCGCCCTCACCACTAGGCTAACACGGCTTGCAAGCTGCAGTATTGGATCATCAATAATCACAAAATGAAATATGATGGATAGACAGGAGTAAGGACGGCGGTGCGCGGCGTCGGACAGTTAACTTTACGAGCGGTCATTCGAGCGCTAACTGGGCTTTACGAGTCGTCTCCCGCCACAGTTAATAGTTTTAGTTACAATTGTTGTTTATTGCGAACTCTATAAACTGCTGTTAATATATCTTCAACTAGTTTATGCCCCTGGCTTTGTGTATCTGAAAAATATACTTTACAGTCACACGCAACTAAGCTAAGAGCTGGCGAACGCACTTGTTCTTAGCGACACTACAAGGCCTGTACGTGACTTGTGTTTCCTATTCTATTCGGTGGTATGGTGAGTCAGAGCCTCGACGTGGAAGTCTTTGCGAACATGAATTGTGTATTCGAGAGGAATGTAGTCGGTGGCACGATGGAGTGCGGGGGCGTACATGCCCACCGTGGCAGCCTAGTGGTAAAAACCAATCAAGATCAAACCATTCATCAATATAAGAAACATAAATTCCACTTTTCAAAAGTATTTTTTAAATCCGTTTCATAAGGAGCCTCCTCTGAAAGAGAAGAAACATTTTTTTACCAAATATTTTTTTTAGAAACAGCTTGGAAAGAGATGATAACTCGATCATTTCTTTCCCAGGCGTTCGTTATTATGAAGTTAAAGTATCGGCAGAAGGAGCAATTTTGAATGCAAGCCTGCTGTTGTTTGCCCTTTCTGGACAGCCGCATCATCAGCTGTGGACGGAGACATGCAAAATACTTCCATAAGTTTTTATACAAAATAACGACTACCAACGAGCGCACTGTCCGCGCAAAGGTAAGGAGGAAGAGATGCTGCGGCCCCAGACACCTGCACCTGCAATGCTGATACGTTGTCATCCCAGAGGAGTTGGATGGAATGCCTCTTTATCAGTTAATAACTTTGGTTTCCGGTGTTAAAGGTGCACTCCTGTATTTTTACATTTAAATTAAACAAACTCCGGAATGTTTTATTCCCATCCATCTATTTAAATAACAACGATTTGGCGAAATTAAATAATACAAATGTGTTGTTAATGTTTTTTATACTAATTATAATTTTATTATATATAGTGTTCAGTGTCTCTATAACTTGCATATATAATAGGAAATAACTCTATGATTACAATATTTCATTAATATCGTTAACAATCAATACAAAATAACACTAAAGATATTCATTTACAGAGCTATAGCCGAGTGGCTCACGGATATACCTCTGAATCACGAATGAAATCGAAGACACGAGTTCGCAACGTGCGGCTTCGTGCGATTATGCGTGGACTTCAAGATGGCGGCACCACCTGTCACGTTCACCCAAATAAAGTAATGAAAAGTGGGTTCAAACAACTAAACTATAGATAACTAGACCTCTGACTATCCCATTATATGGTAAGGAGAAATTTATTAGAGCTTAGATACCGAGTGATTTCATGGTATGCGAGAGATTTGGGTTGAAATCGCTGTGATGGCACCACTAAAAATCACAAAATTAAACTTTTAGTTTAGTAAATTCATTACCACTTGCTCGGCGGCGGACGAACACATTCCCCAAGCGACTGGTCTGGCTGAGCATTACTAGCGACTAGCCAAGTCTAAGTCACCCAACCTGCGCTGGAGCAGCAAGACAGACTCTTCTCTGCTTCAGACCGGTCAAGAGAAAAGAGGAGGCGCAGCAATGAGACATTTGTTCTGCTTTACGTTTTTTGTTTACTTTGCCCGTTGCAACGGAGGCGGCAGGGAATTACGAAAGAGAGGCCTATTCCATGTAGCTAATGCATGGTGCATGGTGCATGGTGCATGGTGCGTAACGCACCGCACCGGTGTAACCTTGAGCGTCACAGACGCTGAGCAATGGCAACATCTGCCTTCTGTGTGCATCGCCACTGGGGCGGTAGTGGTCTAACAACCCCGTCGCCGCTTTTCAGACCTTTCGATCTACTCCATTATTTGTTCAGTAATCCATTATTTGCAGAAATACCGGCGTGAATTGTATTATTACTGTTACACCGCAGGACATACATCTGTTGCATTAGAAGGATTTGCTATAATCGCCTCGCTCGGCAAGCGGATGCGCGGGTCGCGGCACCAGACCTCTACTAACTGCTTCATTTTGGGCTGGTATTATTCGAGAAGATCAGCCAGCTACCCGTCGGCAGCCATTGCGATTTTAAAGGCTTGTGCCTAAGTCTCCTGTTAAGATACCCGCGGAACAAAAGGGGTGGCAAATTGTTACGCCACCCCTCGGCCCCAGCGCAGGTATCAAACCTTCTGGATTTACTAGTTGGTATGGCTCGTTTTGTTACCGAGGAGCCACCGGGGCTCCGTTCTCTCGCCTAGCATCAGTGCATCCACTATTGAAGAGTATGGAGAGCCAGTACAACTACAGGCTTTGTAGCATTCCATCCCAGTCCTCGGAAATGACAACAAACATGTAGCCTTTTTGCTGAAAGTTTGTTGCTGCTGTAACCTGTTATTATCAGACGAAGAGTAAGCTCAAATAAGGAATAATGGTTCAATTATTAAAAAACAAACAAGAAATCAAACATTTTCATTTATCCTTTCTTATTTGATTTACAGGCGTCATATTTAAATATTATACCCCATATAACTCCCACAATTACTTAAGAATCTATCCACACCTCATAACTTGAAATCCATCAAGCCGTTTGGGCTGCAGGGCTTGGGCCGCAGTGCCAGGGCAATGGACATACCTTCTCGTACGTGCATGTACTGGGTATGTGAATTCATACACACATACATACAATCGATAAACATGATCAATGGAACAATGATATTTTCAATTTAATATAGCATTTTTGGAAACCGTTCAAGTGACCTAATAAAAAGTAACAATCGAAACCAATTAGTGTACCGTAGTTACGAGTGAATGGCCTTTAGTGCCGTTTTTACTCCGCGGTTTATGTTCATTGGGTTATTGGAGCGGACGTTGCGGGAGTGCTCTCGGGCACTCACGTCGGGCTGCTCTGTGCTCGTGCACACACGGAGGAGATCAGCTATAATATGAAAATAATTTTTTTTTGTAATTGGCACACACAAGTCACGCCTGTAACCCCTCTCAGGGCAGATAAGGGCCAACTCTTCCAGTCAGTCAACGCTCAACGTTCTTATCCGCAGACAGTATCACAATGTCAATAGTTCTCCGCTCACTTAACAACGTAATTACATCTTGATTCATGATCAGGGATGGTTTGCAGATGCTGTAGCTGTAGCTTATCATTTACTTCTTTAATATTTTACTTCCTATAAGGTCCTGTAAACAGTCCACTGATGGCCATACATCAGGCTGTTTTAGTGCACTGCCGAGCATGGACCTATACAGTTCTACTGGGTTGGTGAGCGCAGTGCTGGTGCCCTTAGACTAGTGATGCTGCTCCCCAACACCAGGCTGTTGAATTTAGGTTCTGGCAATTCGGATGGATATTCTGCCATCATTCGATATTCACTGCTGAACATATGCCGTTCCTATATGCTGACTTTGTCGTAAGGGCCACGCTGGAAGGAGGGTTGATGATCGCACAAGCTCCCACTAAATACTGGCACCGCTGCTGCTGTTGCTGGTGCATCATGATTGTAGGTCTGGTATTTTTGGAAGTGGCTATCCCACAATCTATCGGTAGCCATTTGGTATTATCAAAGCTTTCCCTTAGTCGTTTCTTACGACACCCACAGGAAGAAAGAAGGTGGCAGTCTCTTACGCCGATACCACTCGGCAAGGACAGGCCAATCCGTTTGCGGGCCTGATTGGAGAGGTCTACGTATCCCTCAGAGACCAGACACCCATTGGCAGGCTCATAAGAGACTCTGGCTCAGGCTTGGCACACACAGCGAGAGATTTCATCTACCACCTTCCCGTTCCTTATGTCGTCACCTTAATGTTCTTCGAAACTTATTTATACACAAAACGGCATGCATTAAAATTAACTTTATTATTATAAGGAATTGGTTTATATATTCGGAATAATTACTCTACATTGCAAACCATATTAATATATGCATATAGTTTCTCATACTACTACGATACAAATGGTACATAAGTTTCGAGAAACTCTTGGGTACGAGCACTCCACAGTTCATTATGAAGACATAACCTGTTAATTATATAAATGATTTAGACCCAATTCCGCATACCCGATGTCGCATGACGCAACTCTAATCAAGCGCGCACACATGGCGTCACGCGCCACAACAAGCTCTGTCGCCTCTAGATCCGGGTTTACGATGCGGTCTTTATCAGGAATCTATATCAATATGTTCCACACCGTGTCGCGTCGTATATTAATACGGCAGATTGGAGCTTAACGGCGTCTTGTGTTCGGCGTTCGCAGCAAACACGCTCTATTTAGTTCTATTAAGTCGAAGGACCATAAAACCGTGCACCGTTCATTCTAAAATTGTGCATTGATTAAATATGTCCTGCTTTTTGAAATAAAAGCATCAACAGCCAATCTACTCCTGAACCGTTCATTCTATATCGACGGGGACCAATACAAGTTAAATACTAGCGTAACAAACACGTTACGTTCTATTTAGTTCTAGACCGACAGAACCAAGAAAGTTGAAAATTCGCTTCCAGCGTTAGACCTCAACAGCTTGTCCTGACAGCTACTCCCCGCCGCAAGTCACCGGTATCTGAGTTCGGCAAGTTCGGATGGACTTCCCGCCAGCATTCGGTCGCCCGAGCCTCGTGCCCGCGAGCCCCGTGCGCGCGAGCCTCGTGCGCGCGAGCCTCGTGCGCTCGTGCCAAGAGCTGAGCGCGGCGCGCCGCGATATGGTACTTCCACTTTAGTAGACTCGTAGAAAGTCGTAATTTAAGGTGTGATGCTAAGTGTTTACCGTCGCCCACATACATCTGCAACAACAGAGGTGCTGCAGGTGCGTTGCCGGCCTTTGAGGGTACTTGGGAGAGGACCTCCGGTTACCTCACTCACCGAACAAAACGCTGAAGCAAAAGATGTCTCTACTTCGCGCCGGTACTCTGCGAGTTCGTCGTACTTCGCCCCGGTCGAGCCGGCCCATTCAAGCAGCAGCAAAAGCTGGCTGCGGCGTAGGGTGTAAGCGGTGTTTACGTTCATTTAGAAATACAAAAAAAGGAGTTTAAAATTCAGCTAAATAAAGATAGATTCTTAAAAGAAAAATTGAATTCTAATCTGATTTCATAAGAGAAATACATTTCACTTTCGTCAAATGACATTTTTAAATGTACCACCGTTTCGTAAGGTGAGTTTTCTCTGACGGAGAAGAAAGTGTTGAAAGAAATTCCGTAGGTATCCTCCCTCCTATAATACTTCCTTTTATATTTTTTTAATTCAATAATATAATATTTGAAACAGCTTGGGAACGACTAACTCAGTTTCCAGGAGTTATAATCATCCATGTATTCATTTATATTATAATATCCTTTTTCATAAAGTCTTTGTTTGATACATTTTTAAGCCTATTGGTAGGAAGATAAGCTGGCCTTGACCTATATAATGCAAAATTTCGTAGCTCTGCACATAACACAAGTACATATATTAAATATCTTGATCTCATACAAACAAACAAAACTTTAATCAGCTAAGTACATCACTCACGGCTGTGGACCGCTCGCAAGTGTACTGTCCGAGAACAAACAGCGCTCGAGCACTGTTGATCTTGCAGATTGGACGCCGGCGAGCTGCAGCGCCCTGCGCCGACTGACTCGGATGTACGCACACGTCATCACATCCAATCGCATTATTAATGCATTCAGTTCGCCCTTTTGTACCTTATTAGGTAAGATACGAGCATATCTTTATTTGCTTAAAACATGATACGAGAATGTTAAACTATCTTTATAAACAACGTGCAAATTTTAATTATAATGAAATTTCAATTTAACTTTTAAAGCAAAACATATTAAAATAAATGTAGATAGTCAATACAATAAAATTAACATTTTTTTTTATTTAAAACAAATATTAAAAAAATTTAAATAACAATGGAATTACATTTTCATGACAATGAAAATAATTTTGATTGATGCAAGTAACTCATTTGTTCCGGAATAAACAATCATCGCATGATGAGATGTCTTTTGGTATTTTGTTATATATTCGGACACACATATACAATCCATTTTTACTGTATTTTTTGACCTCTCTACATCATTAATTTGTAGTCTATTGACATAGTTTAGGTAAAACAAATAAAGATTTAAAAAAAACAACACTCCGACTAACTCTACTTCTTCATTTGAAGCTAATATTAACGTATTTACGTGAGAGATGTCTTTTGGGATAATAAACCTATAGGAGTTATATAAGAAAATGTAACAAAATCCGCTACCTCTTTCATTCTGCAGAGCGTGTGCGTCGACTGAGGGAAAAGCCCTCCGCGAGGTGCGCGTGGCATGCGGGCAGGTGAATAGGTCCAGCGCCGGCGCGACCCTCGCACTAAAGATGCTGCTCCGCATCACTAGTTCGTGGGTTTCAGGTACGGCACGTACGGATGGATAAACCGCCGCCAGTCGGACGCCAGAGCCTAGTGCGTTAGTCAGCAGGTGCAGGTGCGCTCGACAGTTGGAGAAAAAGTTCATTGGTTGATAAGGAAAAACTGTTCACACTTCGAGTTGGTCATAATTTCGCCTCGACCAGGTATGGGAATGTTATGGTACCACACTTTAAATGTAATATATCTTTTCCGTTTATATAATCAGAATGGTCTTTCCACGATGCTGCGGCAAGACTACGATTTTATGGCGTGTTTAAATGAAATGACACAAAAACAAACTTTTGAACAACATTTAGCTTTTGAACTCATTTTTCCTACAGGGAATAAAAACATTGGTCCGCCCCTCGCGCAATTAACTCACAGCCTATATATCTTCGGTACTCACAATCAGATAAATAGGTGCTGTCAAATTTTCCCTCGAGAAGTCATTTATATCGTAGAAATTCAACATTACGTAATGCCAATATTTTATGTCTACTCATAATATGGCTCGCAGCTTTCGTTCGTTTTTAGCTTGCACGTAGCTCTTATGCATCTGTTTTGGGATTTGAAGATGTCTTCCTTTTCACTAGAATTGTCCCAGTAAATGATGCCGTATCTCAGATGTGACTCCGTGTAACCTAACAACAGGCACTTAACAAGGTTCCACTGTTACAGAACTCGACAATTAGTGTAGTACACGGATAGCTTTGCTTAGTTTATTACATGACGATTCCGCTCGGGGTTTCCATGTCAATATGTCAATTTACTATCTCATGTCAATCCTAAAAATGTTGTGTTTGTTGCTTGCTCTGTTTTATTCTCATCAGAGGCTATATTTAAGTTGTTGTGAATGTTTTTCTTACTTTATTACAATACTGCATTATTTAAGTTCTTTCTCAAAATTTTCAAGCAAATTATTTTTCGTAAGTGTTCTATGATTTGTTTCAATGATGTATTGATTTCATTTTCAAAATTTGCATTGACAACACGACAGTCATCAGCCAACATAAGGGACACGAGATATATTCAGATGAATATATCTCGTGTACCATAGACATTGTTTGGCCAGGTAATGTTATTATTTCAGTGCTTACTATGTGATTACTTTAATGGTGCCCGCAGCGGGAATCGAACCCAGGCCACACTCGTACTATGAAATTAAGGCGAGCGCCCTGACCACTATGTTACCTGTATTTTACAGTATTGCATTAACAACTTTTATCTTAATATCCAGCTGAGTTTTTGTTAATGTAATGTAATAAATAAAACTTAGTACATTTTACTACATTAAATTAAATTTGATTAATTTAATCAATCAACTGCCACAAAATTCCATTTGATAACAATCAAGTTTTCCTTCATGCTACGTCGTCTTTTCTACGTACTAAATTTATTTAACAGATAAAACAACGTTGTAATCAATGGGAGATAACGTGGATCATTCGCAAGTAAAATCGCGTGTACACTTGTTAACTAACGTTTATGTATGTGTGAAGTATAACTTCCTCTTCTCTCTCCACGTAACAGCCGTGACGAAGTCGACTGACACGAGCTTCGTGGCGTTTCGACGGTGCAACAACCATCGCGAATTGTTCAGAACAGTGACAGGCAAAGGCATCTACGTGGGAGCAGGTGTACTGCGCAAGTCCCCCGGCTGAATGTAACAGAAGCGCTCGGAAACCTCGTGGCGGTCTCTTTCCCACTCCAGAATACTCGCCGATTGAAAATAGAGAAATAACCTTTGCACCGCCATCGCTACTTGCTGCTGCTTGGCTGTTTTGTGTTGAATGGGACAAACGAGCAAACAGTTCACCTGGTGGTAAGTGATTACCGTCGCCCGTGTACATCTGCAGCACCAGAGGAGCTGCAGGAGCATTGCCGGCCTTTATGGATATTTGAGGGATGGGAAGGAGGATGGGAAGGCGGAATAGGGGAGAGGGTGAGAGCTGGTTACCAGACTTACCGAGCGAAACGCAGAAGCACAATATGCCTCTACTTTACACCGGACTCTGAGATTTCGTGGTCCTACTTAGGTTTATTATCAATTTGTAAATGATATTGTAAAATGGTATTAAAAAAAACATCAGAGTTTCTTGTCGGTTGTTCTCTGTGAAGGTCTTGTTTTGCAACCCGGTGTAGATTTTGACGTTTATAAGAGCTTCAAACAGGCCCAAATTGAATAAAAAAACTTTGACTTTGACCTGAACGAAAAGTTTTGAGCAAATAGTTTGCAAGTTGCAAGGATTTCGCATTTAATTAGTCTTATAGTGAAGCTCGGAATTGGCATTGTCGTATACGATTGAGTTGTTGCTAGTTTGCCACCGGCATATATATCAGCTGGCGTAATATTTAAAATAGTTTAATGACTGGCCAATTGTATTCAAACGTTACATTAAAAAAAACTCACGGAATGCAAATCAAGATGATGATTAGGCTGAGCTAGCGACTGTGGCTTATCGACCGACCGCCGACGACACGTCTGCTCGAAAGATATGCGATTGCTTTTGCGATCGAGGCACTCGCCCGCCGACCTGCGCGCCGCGGAGCCGCGCGACACGTGCCCCGAGCCGACTGCACCACCAGGACACGATAAGGTGCGAGGAGACTTATTTTTATTTTTGTGCGCGATCCGCAAGAGGTCAGAGGTCTGCTGGTGAGCCAGGCAACCCACTGCCAACGGCGTAACCTGATGCAACTGTCACAGCAAACGGTATTTTATGGAGTCTGGTCACTCAGTTTCCCCTTCGACTGGCATTCTTCAGGTTGTTAGACGTTAGAAGAAGCAAGTTGCCCAACACTTTGAGCACATCGCAAAGTTCTCGGTCTACCTACAACTTATTCTTCTTCATGCCGGCCAATTTAAGTTGACCGCTGAACATATACCACTCCCAGGAAGCACCAGCACGCATTTCCTGAAATGTTTGCCCATACGTGAACGTAGCGCCCATACCGACGCACTTACGATGCTGCTCCTCATCACCAGTCTATGGGATTTGTGTTCAGCGAATCCGGATGGACCTCTCATTCGGTTGCCAGAGTCTCGTCCGTTAGCAAGCAGGATGCGCATGTTCAATCTGGTTTGCAATCCTTTTTAAATTGTGTCAATAAAAAGTAAAAAGTAAAGTAACAGCCTGTAAGTGCCCACTGCTGGGTAAAGGCCTCCTTCTCAAATACTACTATCAGAGAGGGTTTAGGAGCCGGGAAGGGCCCGCCACGCTGCTCCAATGCGGGTTGGCGAGCTTCACATATCCTCGAAATAATATTTTTATTATTTCTCAGACATGCAGGTTTCCTCACGATGTTTTCCTTCACCGTTGAGCACGTGGTAAATACAGCACTTAAAATTGTTAATAACAATTTTAGTGGTGCCGGCACCCCCGGTGCCGAACCCAGTTCACTCGCGCTCTGTGATGCTAAAGTGACCGCCCTGACCACTAGGCTACCACGACTCTATTGTGTCAATAAATAGTATATTCCTCCCAGTCCGTTGGCGCTGCACTCACCAGCAGACACGCTGCCTGGTACTCTTTTTGGTCTTAGTATCGGTCTATTAAGCTCTTCATTTCCTTCACCATCCGTAGTAAGTCAGCAAGTAGATGTGAGGGAGTTAAGTTTTGAGATCATTTTGTTCAGGTCATTTCTAGTCGCACTAAAACTTCAGATATTTCCTATAGTGTTCCGTTAAAGCGTTGCGTACTCGTATGAAGTACATATTATCCAGTATAAATTGAATGTATCTTAAATATATGGTATGCACGCACTATGCACCGTATTCATTGTAATCCGGTTTATTTTGCGTGAACGGTGTTTGCTTTTTTCATTTAATAATGTGCCGGATTACCCGCTCGATGTTTGCAATAAAACACCGCCTCGCCGTTCCGTGGCCGCTGCAATAAGCTTCGACCGTGCAGTGAGCCGGGCAGGCCCTCGGTCTGTGACAACGCACATGCGAGTACGTGCGAGTACGTGCGAGTACGTGCAAGTACGTGCATTATACTCGTCTGTTCACATCCACATACTACTTTCTACATTATTTTAATATTAAAAATGTTAAGTCAATTTCCCGTCTAAAGGACTGAATGGTTGTGAATGAAATTTGACATAGAGATCGCCCATGTCATGGTGTAAGCCACAGGACACTTGCGTCTCGATAACGAGTTCCCTTGAAAATACATAGGACAACCTACTCTTACATAGGACAAACTAAAAGATCTGTAAGGACCCGCACACGCACACAGGTTAAAGAACACATAGCCGACGTGAAACACCGACGCTCTGGGAAGTCTGCAGTCTGTGATCATATCCTTGATCGCCCCAACCATTACATCAGATTTGATAGACCACAAATCCTCGGAAAAGAACACCGACTCCTGCAAAGGATGATTCCCGAGGCTATTGAAATTAAATACATCTAATTCACTAATTTCAATAGAGAAGATGGCTGGGTGCTACCACCGGCTTGTTTATCCAGTAATAAACAAAATTAAATCTAAAACCAAGCATACCACTGCACGACCTCAAGATACTGTAATAAATAATAGCTGAAGGTAGCCCGGGTTGACTCTGACACCTGGACGTCTAACACCGCGGCCCCCCGCGAGCGCGGCGGCCCCCCGCGAGCGCGGCTGCTGTGAAGCAACCGGACGTCGGGAACATAGAAACAAAATTGAACGCGATTAAATCCTCAAGTAATAGTTTCATTTCAAATGATCGTGTAAATACAAGAAATCATTAAACTCCAATAAGACTGGAATTTCACGTGACTCATATTTATGACCAAAAAATTACAATGAATCGGCTGAATCAATTGAACGACTGCCTCGATAACACGGCTTACCGCATAACGTTATCAGCGTGTGTAAAATTGCGCGTGTAATGTGTCACGGTGTGTTCAAATGTTTTGGCCTCGCCACGTCCCTGTACGTTGCGATCATGACAACTGACGTGAGTACAACAGTGGTAGGCAGAGACTGCGTATTCCACGATCCCGACACACGGCTACATACCTCACGCGGCTTTATTTTGTAGTTTAACGTGGGGGAAAGGTGCCCGCACCTACCCGCCACCGTCTCCGGGACTGGTTATGTCGGGATCAGCATTGGAGATGCCGGACCGGCTAAAACCCCGCCACGATACATATGCTGTCGGCCTAGTGGCCTCTACAGCCTCAGAGGTAGAGCAGGAGGCCCGCAAGTTAAGCCCTCCTCACTCGGCTCTTCTGTTTACTCGACGGCGTACGGCGACTTATATACTCGTACATGTGCCCACGACGCGCGCACACGCGTCGGTTGTCGGTGCTCTTAATTTGAGTAAATTTCAGTATATCTATTTTTATGAGAAAAGAAAGAAACGCCCAAGCGGCTCATCTGATGGTAAGTGATCAGCCGAGGGTACCGACACTGTGCTGATAAACCCGCTTAACCTGCGTGATGAGTATGGGTAAACCTTTTAAGGAATGCTTGTTGGATTTTGCTGGAGTATTCCTGTAGAATCCCACTGCTTAACAAACAGTAGTGGGCTTAAAAATGCTGTTGATGTAAACGTCCTGCCCAGCTCATACCTAATCGTCTCTACCACTCAGTTCTGTGGCATAACTGGCTTCGTCACACTTTTATCGTTCATTCTGTCCACGTGTGCAAACCATCGAAACATTCCATACTGAATTCTTATCACATTATCGTCTCTCAAACCACACTTCCCGCATCGGGCAATATCTCAGCCGGTCATTTGAAGTCACGGCTGACATATATCGCAATGGGCGCGTCTCTACAGCATTCACCTGCTTCTCATACTTTCACTACTGTACATCGGCGTAGGAGTAATAATGTCACAGCATTGCGTGTTGCTGGGGTTTTTACAACAAACGTACTGGCACACTGGCAACTGGATTGTTTCCCGACGACTTATTCAAACAAGAGGCACGCGAACTGACCCCGGAACCGCGCTGCCTCCCCAATACAATCCTTACCTACAAGCCGATCGGTCGTTACGAATTACACATTTCCTCAATTTATGTTCGCCAAATATCATTATCTGATTACTGCAAGTGATTAAGGTGATGGGCACGCGAACACATTGCGCTATCTCAATCTGATAAGTTTGTTAAAACGTTATCAGCTGGCCGCAGTTGTAATGTATGGAGAGATAAGCACAGGATAATTCAAAAAATATAATAAGATAAGCTCTCACCGCGCTATACCCATTACTGGGGTTTTTCTTTAATGGGAAAGAGGATAAACTAGCTAGCCGCTCATCTGATGGTAAGTGATTGCCGAGCCCACGTACATCTGCAACACCGGAGGAGCTGCAGGTGCGTTTCCGGCGTTTAAGGATATTTGAGAGATGGGAAGGAGGATAAGGAGAGGAAGGTAGAGGGAGTGGGCTCCGGTTACCTCACTCACCGAACGAAACGCAGGATGCACTTTTTGGAGTTTATTTGGAACAACGTGACAGGCGGCGAGCTTGTCGCCGTTGTAGTGTCTAAGTGAACGATACAAATCAGACGTACATCCGTCGACCTGCCTCTGGCTACCGTGGCTAGGACAGCCGCACGGAAGTTTTAAGTTTTTCCTCTGTTTTCTCAGTACTAACGGTAACACCGAAACAGGTCTAAAATGACCCGGATCTTTAAGAGTCTCCCGATTCATAAATCATTACCTCACTGTGCTTCATCCTTGCCGAAACATCGCATAAGCCATCACGATATCATTTAAACACAAGTGCGAAACGAGGCGATAAGAAAAAAATAACGGACTTTAATAATTTTACTGACACTGATCAGTATTTTCTATATTTAATAAACTAAATGATGAAAACCAATCATTTTCGTATTCATTGTCTATTTATTAGGTACAACTAACGGTCACACAATACAGTACAAACTAAACATGTCACCACCGGCTGCTGTGCAGCCCGCACCGATGTCCACAGTAGACCTGGTTCACCTGCGCTGCTGCCGCCCGGGACACAATGCTGTGTGTATTACATAGTATAGCACATGCAGCGCAGTTGAACCAGGAGCGGAGAGGACGAAATACGACGTGAAGTTGCATTTTAGTAACAAAACAAACAATCCCGTTAACTACTCGTATTAATTCAAGTCCTATTAATTTAATACTAAATATCACTGTAAGTGTTTAGTCCGACACTCACACGAGGCCGCATTACACAAACGCAAAGCCAGCGGTCGGGTATGCTCCAGACTAATAAAACCGCTGAGCCCTGCTCCCAGGTGCCCGTGTTCGCCGGCGCAGCATGGCTGAAGTGAAGCGGTACACGCGCGCGGACGTCGCGGCCCGCAGCGACAAGCACGGCGGCCCCGTCTGGATGATCTACAAAGACTCCGTCTACGACGTCACGTCCTACATCAGTGAGGTACATTGACTCTTTTCTATTACATTGGTGCGGCAAACGAGCAAAACACAGTCTTCAATAGCTTCCAGGCTGGAACACCGCAGAGGTTGCACTGCTGCTTGGCGGCAGGAATGGGTAAGAGGCCGGTCCCAGCCCGGACGACTCGTAGGCAGAGAAGCAGTCTACCACCTGGCGCTGACTGTAGACTGTACAAGCTTCCTTATAATATATATCCCAGCTCTCTTCTACTTATCCATCATTAGCCCCTTCAAGTGCGCTGCTGAGCTCAGGCCTCTCCAAGAAAGCGCCATCAAGCCGGCCATACATTTCTTGCAGTTGGTAGACGTAGACGGTTGGTATTTGGAAAAAATAATGATGGCATAAAATTACCCCATACACCGAGCTCTCTCAAGGAAATGAACATACAGAAAACATTTTTTTTTATATTTCAAAGAACACCTTTATTAATTAAATCATAAAAAAAATCAATTTAGTGAACAATAATTGAGTAGTCTCAGGGAATTATTTCAATTCTTTAAGTTTATAGATACAAACTAAATAGATACAAAGCTTATTAAAATTCTGTAAGAAAATCTTTTTCGCCGCTTTATTCTGCACGTCTTGCTAAACTGCGGCGGTCCGAACTTTCTGTGAATAAATGAATGAAACGGGCCGTATTAAACTGATTCTTTTTAGACTTTTGTAAATGTGTGGAATCCAAAGTTTACAGTTGAAGGAGGAAGTTGGCGCGAAGCGTTTTGTAGAATTGTGTGAGAGGAATATCGTAGAGGGTCCCCTTCTTTAAAGGTCGTAGAATCGAGAAGAATAGAAATTCTTCTAACGTGGTGTGTGATAGTTTTTAACTAATGTTATAAACGATTACACGCAGAAGATTGACAGAGGCAGATTATTTTACCTGCTTAGTTATCATCTAGCAAGCCTTTTTTTATCGGGGTAGATACGCTGTAGCTCGATAGTGGTTGCAGCAATCAAGCTGCCAGTAAATACACATTGGCTTAAGTAAGCTTATCAGTGTGCGTCTGTATATTGGTATTATTTATTTTATTGGATTGTGTTGAAAAACGTGCTAACAGTCCACCTGCGGGTGAATGACTACTGCAGCCCAAGGGCAGCAGCGCACGGACAGCAGCACACGTCCTCCGTGGCGGTGGGTCCCGGGTACGTTGTCGCCGCGGAGGACAGAGATGGAATGTCTCGCAGCCCCTAATTATCCTGGTTCTCGGTACCTTTCAAGCCGGAACGCGACTGTGCTCCAGTGGCAGCGCGCTGCTTGGCTCGGGAATGGCTCACTCCTGGCGTGGTAAACTACCAGACGACTGGTAGAGACAGGGAAGGAGTCCGCCACCAGTAGTTTTGTGTAACATTATAACTCATGTCAGTGTCACCTAATCTCTTTAAAGCCTGTATCGTTGACCATAACCAGAGCTCAATATTCGGTACATTTCAAACCCTGTTACAAATTCTATATTATTCTATATTCCTCATTATAATTTAGGCAAAAGTTAATACCCCCTTATACAAAAGAATAAGTCTTGAGAATCACATGTCAATCTCCGATGGCAAGCCCAGCGACGAGGCTCGCCGCCCCTCGCGTTCTATCTCCCGGAGAGGTGGAAAGTAGTTTGCAGACGCTGGTTTAGCTACGCTAAAGAGTGACCGACATGGTTGCTTACCGTTACTCTATACAGTAAGTATGTGTAAAGGTGCAAATTTGGTTGTGTAAGCTAATCATTGATTCTTAATTGGAAAGATTTTGATCTTATTCCTTTAGATGTTGCGAAGGACGTGGGCTTCATTTTTTTTTCTAATGTTGCGTTGTGTTGTTGTGCACAGCGCCGGGTGCGGCGGTGCGTCCACTGCGGGGATTCCTCCTGTGCCGCGGAGGCAGTTCGCATACATGAATATCACTTGGAAAAACACCCACACCGGGAACTATTATTCGTAGTCCATACAAATACTAGTTCCGTGCGGGAATCGAACCCGCACCCGCAAAATACTATCTACAAAATAGCTCTGTTGCAAATTAACGTTCTACGTATAGGTACATCATCATCATCATCATCATTTCACCCTATCAGCAGTCCACTGCTGAACATAGGCCTCCCCCAAAGATTGCCACGAAGCTCGGTCCTGAGCCACCTGCATCCATCGACTTCCCGCAACACTGCGCAGGTCGTCACTCCATCTTGTGGGGGGTCGTCCTACACTGCGTTTGCTTGTACGTGGCTGCCACTCGAGAACCTTTTTTCCCCAACGGTTGTCAGTTCTGCGAGCTATGTGGCCGGCCCTTTGCCACTTCAGCTTGCTGATCTTTACGGCTATGTCGGTTACCTTAGTTCTGCTGCGGATATCATCGTTACAGACTCTATCACGCAGAGAAACACCGAGCATAGCCCTTTCCATATCGCGCTGAGCAACTTTGAGCTTCCTCATACGGGCTGCAGTGAAGGACCAAGTCTCGGATCCGTATGTCATCACTGGCAACACGCACTGGTTGTATACTTTGGTCTTGAGGCTTTGCGGTATACACACTAAGAAACAAATACAAATGTCTATTTCAAATATCACGAGCGAAGTCGCATGCAGGCGCTAGTCCAAATCCAATACCACCCTTAAGTTCTAACTAAATCTAGTGTGCGTGCATGCGTCGCGAGGTGCACGTGCGAGGTGCACGCCGGACGCCTGGCGCCTACTGCTGCCGTGCGTCCCGGAACGAGCGGCGTGTTATCTTATGTGTCAATTCTCTAATTCGTCAGCATCCCGGTGGAGATGTGATACTGGAAGAGGCCGGCGCCGACTCGACGAGGGCTTTCGACGACGTTGGCCACTCGTCCGACGCCAGGATCATTTTCGCCAAGTACAAGATTGGAGAAATTGTTGAGGTGAGTGGAACTGTTACGGCGGAACAACGGAACCCCTCTCGAGTTCGTCGCAGTCCACTGCTGGACATAGCTGCGGAAGGTTCGCCTTCTGTAAAAATAAAATAAACATGTACAAATGTGTAAACCGGGTTTTTCTTGTTTCCAACCTGTGTGTTATTGGACTATTATGAGTTTAATTAATGAATGTTGTATATTCGAAGTAAGAGCCAATTAGAAACAACTAATATAATAGACAAATATATCTTTCTCCAAATGCCAACCTCATCCACACGTGGAGCACCTTGTGGGCAAACAAACGAAGCTCCGGCGGCTAAATGATGGCGGGATATCCATCCAAATTTGCCAAACCCAAATCCCACAGGCTAGTGGTGGGGTGCAGCATCACATGTGCGATGTTACCATCATGGCGCTCAGCTCCGCGTAGCTCAGAGTGTGTGACAGCCTTCCCAGAAATGTATACCGGCTCTCGCTGGCGCTTCCTTGGAATATCAGAGACAGGACTTTCGTGGAAGTTTGGTATACAATTCGTTCTGAACAGGCCGACCCGTCATTGCATCCTTGCACCCTTGTGCTGGAGACCATTCTCCCCACTGCGTGTGTTTTAGCAACTCCCTTTCAGCCTATCAGCGTCAAGTGTACAGCTTCACTATTTGTAGCTAAGTGGCATTCTTCCTAACTTAAAATTTTTAAACATAGTCTTTATGAAAAGTCTCGTACTTGCTAAGCTGTGCTGTGCGATGCTCAACAACCAACGCTCCTGACACCAATAATTGTGCTTTTGCCAAAATCTGCTTTAGCTATTGAGAAGAAAATCTACAAAATTCTAGCATGCAGAAACATGCAGCATCCTTTCTAACATTAGTTATCATTGAACAGTAGTTCTTTTTTCATTACCATAAAGTTAGAAGAGTAATATAAATTAGATGAAATATATTTCAGGAGGAGAAAGTTTACGACGCAAACGGCAAAAAGAAAAAGCGCGTGGTGGCCGCGCAACCGGAGGCCGACTCGAGGACTTGCCTCAGCCAGCTGTCCTGCGGCCTGATCGGATAGCAACCATCCGTCAAATTATTAAGGAATCTTTATAAGCTTAACTCTCTAATTCACTACTTGTCATAAATTATAGTTAACTAATTCCACGTTATTCCGTGTGCGGCGCTGGAGTCGCAAAGGTAATGGATGTAAAGATTTAAATGAATGAAGAATTTCTTCTGTATCGAGTGTTTACAGACATACATTAAAATTCACAAGTCCGGGGCCCGGACAAGTACCTGTGGGCCATCCGTAGGGCAACTGACTCGTTCCGTTAAAAATCAACTCGTTCCGAGGTGTTGACAGTGACGGGCTATTTATTATCTATAATCTGACAAACAGCCGATAGCTTTAATAATATTTAGTTGCACCCGTTCGGACGGACAAACAGAACAGACACTGCATGTGCTTTATTTATTTGTATTGATAAGTTTTTAAATTTGGAAATAAAAAAAGTTTTTAAATCACTCTTGTATATTTTTTTTAATTTAAAGCTTAGTAATCCCAATACATATTAAAGCGTTTCGCGCCATAGACGCTCTGATCGTCGCCGCTTTGTCTGTTCGAGGTTTGGTATTTCTCAAGATAGTGCAAGTTGGTCCCGCTCCAGCTCACCCACACGCGGCATGCCCTGGTGACGGACGCGGCCGCGGTGACCGAGGAATGTACGGAGCAGCGAGGCTCCCACCTTTCCACCTGCACAGCGTGCTGAGTACGGGTAAACTTCTATGAATGAGTTGCCAGCTTTCATGGACTCATATGGTTGACTTCTTCACTTTTTCACCATATGAGTCCATGAAAGTACCTTAGTAGGAACTTCTTCCTATTTGGAAGTCCCTTTGTCCAGTTGTTAATTTATGAAACTGGTGAAAAAGGAAGAAGACAAAACACAAGGCAGGAGGTTGCCGTTGACGGTAACAAATGTAACTACAAATGTAAACTCTCTCGGCCGTATAATCAATACTGATTTGGTCAGAGGTCTAGTTATCCTTTGTCAGTTAGAACCTTTCAACCAACTTTTCTCCAGAGCTTATTTAGTACTACGTGACAGGTGGTGACGAAAAATTCTTCGACTTAAGAAAATTCAATTTCATTTGTCAAACGTCAATTCTTTTTTCCACAATCCCATTGATAATGAGCTTCCCCTAAAGAAGAAGAAACAGGTGAAAGAAACTCAGTAACAATCCTCTTCGATGCCATTTTTTTTAACATAATAATCTATATAATGTCATAAAAATAGAAATACAGTGTCATAACTATAGAATTTCTACTGTAATGACACGTCATGATATAGCCTAATCATCATCATATAGTTTAATTACATCGTCTTACAAATTTATAAGATATGAATTTTGCGTAACCTTCAGAAAGTTTTACAATTTCAAGGAATGGCCTCCAGGAATACTCAACGCCATAAGCTCATCCTTTGTGCGAAATGCTAAAACGTTCGTTCTACACCAGCGTAACGATAGCCTAATGCGCGGAAGCACAGTGACCTCGGCTCGCTCACGGAAACAGTTCCGCGGCGCGCCGGGCAGCGGGAGTGCCCGCCGCGTTATGCCCTTACAGCGTTGCTCACTTAGCGCAACCCTCACAGCACTACAGCACCGCATCGCCGCTGCAGTGGAGTCGCGGCATTATTGATATTAAGGAACATTCGGCTCATAGCGGGACCGACGGAGCGCTCCACACGCGCGCTGCCTGCTGCGGTCATGTAGTTATTCGTATTGCGCACTTTATTAAGCATTTAATGAGAGTAAGCGAAGTGCTCAGCCGCGAAGGCAACATGGTGGGGACGCCTGCATGTTTACGTAATATTAAAAACAAATCGAGGATATGTGAAAGGTTAAAGACATCGGTGCGCTATTCTAAAAGTATAATTCTGTTTCTCGTGGATTTTAGGTTCCCATCACAGTTACACAATTTATTTATTTCCGTCACTGGTGGTATTGTATTCTTTTTTATTTTTTATTTTCCGCCATCGGTCGGTCGCCGTGGTGTAAAGGGCGATATACCAACTATATCTTCTATGGTCATCCTCACGCGCACGCGGACGACCCTGCTACCTGCTGATCGACCAACGCGGCACTGTCACATTTATTTAGGGCCCTGTGATATACTCATAGCATGCGCTCATGACATTCACCGCGAGGAGGCGGCCAGGCGAATCTCTCAACGCCCGATTGTCCACCTGTGGACTTAAAACACAGTAACTACAAACAGAGTAGCTATAAACTGACTGATAATGTAATAACACATTTTAAATTAACTTTCGTCATCATAGTGTGTTCCTTCATCAGTGGGACTGATCTTTTTGAAAGGTAAAAAGAATAATATGATAAACCCACATGATCTCATATCCAACAATGGGGTGGTCAGAAAGTCAGAGGCTTATTTTTAGTTTCACTTGACATTTATTTTCAGTCGTTTTAAACTCACTCTTCACCAGAGTTTATGAAGCAACGCGACAAGCGGCGAGCTTGTCGCTTTAAAATCATCCGCTCAATGAAACACGCGTACTCGTTGTCATGAATACTACAAGTGGGTCCAATATATAATAATATTAATCTTTATTTGATTTTGCTTCGGTGAATATAGCAAGGGTCTCCTAGTCCAGCCAATTATAACAGCATGCCAATATTCACAAATTCAATCATCGTCAATCACAATTATGCTATATTTAAAATGTCAAGAAATTGAACAAAATCGGATGACGCGCTGTTCCAAATGTCAACGTCAATATGTAAATTACATTCCACGCTAAAGTTTTTCTGCACAAGGCCTCTGTTTTCGGTTCTCCTCTGTAATCTAAAAATTCATGTACAGAGTCAAATGTAGTAGGAAGAAGCCACTGAAATAGATTTCTTAAATTCCCTGTTGTCGTGTCTTTAATTGACTGCAGTAATTTGTTGTATATAGTTTTACCCATTCAGTAACTATTTCTCCTGAAGTTTGCACTTTTTGGTATATCGTTAATAATTATTAATTTGTCTGGATATTTTTGAAATGAAACTTCTTTAGCACCATTGTGTTTTGTAAATTCGATGAAACGAAAAAGCGACAGTAAAAAGAGACAAACATATTCATAAATAGGATTTGTCCTATTTTCTGTAATCTTCGTCTCCTCCTTGTTGGGCTTTCGTATTCTCACTCACTCACTCTTGTCTTCACTAGAGTGTGGAGGCTATGAAGGACCGAACACAAGCACTCACATATACAATGCTGGGTGGTGTATGTGTGTTGTGTGGGCCTTCGTATTAAGGAACCGAACCGAAAGAAAAGGTGTCATATAAATATATACCTAATACTTGCTTCGCCCAAGCGCTCTACGTATATATGTTTGTACATGTTAATTATTTATTTATTTATTTAAACTTTATTTGCACATTACATGACAAAAAGGCGGACTTAATGCCAAGAGGCATTCTCTACCAGTCTACCATTAGATTGAACAGAGAAAATGTAAAAGGGTGCACAATAATATTATGTTCATATATATATATATACTCGAATATTATACTACAATATAATACTTATATATGACGTTACTTAGACAAACATGTAATTATAGTTGTACTTATATAAAACACATAACTCACTATACATACATATTTATATAACCTTATATATATATATGTAATTATGTGTTAATATAGCTACGTATATATGTGTTCATTTGAATATTTTTTATTTATATAAATTATAGAAAATTAAATTATATATATTAGTAAATTATTTTTTTTTTGATTTTACACACCATAATATTTGTGTGTATATTGTGTATTTTTTTTAATATAATATTCTGACTGTGTGAATATTTTTATCTTCTTACTTAATAAAATATTTTTAAGATGCCGAAAAATAATGCTGAAAATTGTCGTAAGTTCTGCCGATGAAAAAAGAAAATAAAGTGAAAAATATCACAAAAAATAATATGTTTTATAATAAATCTTAAATATGTAAATGTAATATTAAAATTTAAAATAATTTTTAGTTTGGTAAAACTATTATAAAAATAATAAACCTTTTAACTATCTTAATCAGGAGTATTAATCTCATAAAATGGTAGAGTCGGGAGAGGAAGACCTAGGCGAACATTTCACGGTCAAATCGGAAACGTTCTGGAAAAAGGCCAGATCCTCTTGACCTGGCCTTTTTCTCTAAAACAACGAGCATGCATCCGAAGATTGATGAAAGTGGAAGAAGCGAAAGACTTATGTCAAGACAAGTGAAAGGAGACTGTCTCTGCCTACCACGTTGGAAACACGGCGTGAATATATACACACATACACGAGTTGATCCATCCCAAGCCGTTTGTAATAAAAATTATAATATTGTACTATTAAAACATATTGTTTTGAAAAAAATTACAAAAAAAGGATACCGCCGTAGTTTCTTTCGCCTGTTTCAAACCCCGTTGGGAACTATATATGGACGAGAATGTGAATAATGTATTATGAATATTCGTAATAAAGTGGTCTGTCATAAACTTTAGTTTTTATTTTCAATTTCAAATGTATTTACATATTTGAGGTTAGTTGTCGGTAAGTACTCTTTTTATTTGTTTACATTATACACTTTTATTAAAAACTTCTTAATTAAATTTAATGTTAATTTTCAATACTGAGTGATTGTTATAATTTTTTTTTATTTTATTCCATCTTGAAAGATGTTTTAATAATATTTACAACGAATTAATTTACTGAAAGAAATTATAATAAAAACTCCGCACCGTATCTGAATGTGAACATGTATTCACAATCTATTCATTAAGTACTTGGGAAAATCAAAATAAATTTTGATAAATACTAGGAATACATTTACAATATTTCATATTAATATAATAATAATCTTTTTCTTTTTACTGTATCGATCATTTTATCATTTTGCTACTTTAAAGTTTTTTCCTTACGCCAAAGAAGATTAACTTCTAACGCGCTTACATAAGTACACACAAATTTTTTTTTTCTTATTTTAGAAAAAACTTTACCTTCTACTGTAGTAATTTCATCTGTGTCGTGGAGGCCGTTTTCATACATAAATTGCACGTGGACAAATAACCAGACACGGAACAATTGTTTGTAGTCCAAATAATACTAGTCCCGTCCGGGAAACGAACTTCATGTTACAATTACAATTTATTATTTAAGTCTATTGATGACTTGCTATTACCTGACCATTTAATTATGACGGATGAGCCGTGCTGGGTGTTATTCTTTTTAGTTTAGCTTAAATAAAGCGTTTTCGATATTAAGAATAATTTTCCTTCTGATATTGGAACGAAAAGGATTTGATGTTACTTTTTGAAAACAGCTTTCTAAATCTGAGAGTATTAATGTTTTATTTAAGTCATGTGACAGAGTATAAAATGCCAAAGAGAAATAACGAATATTACATATCCACTTGTATTAACCAAAGTCCATCTCGCCACCAACTTCCTGCGTTAAGTTAAATCGTCGCACACGTCGGGGCGGCGTCCCGCTGTGCTCCCTCACAGCCACCCAGCCACCCAGCCACCCAGCCACCCAGCCACCCAGCCACCCAGCCACCCAGCCACCCAGCCACCCAGTCAGCGAGCCACATCTCCACAAAGATTACACACGAATGTCTGCTGTCACGTGCAGAAACCTTTTTACATTTATAGAAGTCAATAGAATGACATATTACTACTTATTCCACTAAAATCTATATGTACCTATCGACTGACTACCCCTGGACTATTTGTATGCGTGGCGTTTAGCTTCAGAGACATGAACCGAGATAATCCCCGAGTTACTTGTCGACGTTCTGTTCAAGTTTAACCTTCAGACCTCATGTTGCACCATACATGAATGGTGAAATGGAGATAACATATTATATTATTATTTATATGTAAATTGATTACCCATATTCAGACATTGACGTACAAACACTATCTCAGATATTTGAGAATGAAGCCTTTGCCCAACAGTGGGCACTTACAGACTGCTATTTAATTTACCTTTTACATTGACGTAAACAAAGTATTCCGTGTACCTAATTTAGTTAAATTAAGTGTCTATAAGCTCTCTCGGCCGTATAACTCAAAACTGGGGTGGGCACAGGTCTAGACAATTTAGTCTTTCCAAGCCACTTTTCGGCTATTGTTAAATTAAGTAATAGTTTATTTACTATTATTTAAAACTGTAATTTAGGTCCTAATACTTTAAAGATATTCAACAAAAACCTCTTGAGTATGATATTGGTTTAACTGTGAATTTGAAGGACAATGCACTGTCCAAAAACATAAAGCCAGAATTAAAAACTCTGTGATATATTCAATCCCTAAAAGAACCAGGTCAGACCAGAACGGCTTTAAATGCAAAATCTTCAAACGATATTCAATCGATGGCAGTATACCGTCGCCTCGCAACTGATAACTCTGCAGGTGGATATCTAACTAAATCGTGCGCGCAGCCGGGTAGAGGGAGAGCACTGCTTCGAGAGAGCGCTCCGTCAGCTGCCGACTCTGCGTTCGCGTTACGAGCCGTAGGGGCCCGTTGTCCACTTGCCCCCAGTGTCGGACGCAGACCCTCGTTCGTTTTCTCCTTCGTTTTGGATGGAAAGAACAGTCCACATGATGGCCCAGTGATGTCTGCAAACAACTTCGATCGAAGAAGCTAACATGTGCGTCGTCACCCCTGAGGCGAAAGACGGAATGCCTCACAGCCCTTCATTATATATTATATACTGGCTCTCTATAGCTTCCGAACCGAAACGCAACAGTAACTACACTGTTGTTTGGTGGCAAGAGTGTGGTACCCAGGTGGATGCCCAGACGACTCCTAGAGCAGATTACCACGTGCTATATATAGTGACCAGTTAGTGTAAGATGTTTCGACTAGCGAACTGGTGGCCTGCCTGTACTAGTGAGGTGGGAATGAAAGAATTAAGCAACACAAAATAGTCTATATTATGATGCTGCTTTTGCTACTGCTCGAATGGACCGGCTCGACCGGATTAGTACCACGGTCACGGGGTGTGAACAGATTAATGCTTCTGCTTATCTACCAAGCAGAATCTGTACCGAAGACGACGAGTTCAACTAAAGACTAAAGCCTGGTTCTTTAGTTGCCTAGAATAGTATCGCTACGCAGCGATAAAACCACCAAATTGTACATTCTAATTGCCTTTTTTCTTTAATGTTTTCTGTTGTACAATAAAAGTATATTCATTCATTCAAAGACTGCAATTATCCACTCGCATCTGCCTTGCTTCGCTCGACATACACGAGCAGCCTAGCCCACGCTTACAATACCTAAGATAACAATATGAAGGCGTTCAAATGTACATCCCTAAGTAAATGGGTCTTCTTGTGCGGGCACGAGTGGAGGGATCCCACGGCAAACGCTCCAAATGCAATTCAGTTGAACGAAAGAATTCACAGAATGTTCCTTCCTTTAAAATCTTTTTAAATACGTGCCCTTGCATAAGAGATGAACATTTAATGTGCTCTTCTTTACACTGCGTCTGCGTGGCTTAGTGGTTAGCGTACCTGAATGTTAAGCCATTGGTCCTAAGTTCGAATCCTAGCCAATGTCAATAATTGTGCTTCAATTGTGTGGTTGTGCTGTGCTGCGTCCCATGTTCTTGACCACGCATCTGACCTTTCCCCCTGTCTTATTAATCTTACACTGGAAGTTGTCGCCGCGTTTAGATGACCTAATGATGAGAGATGTCGTGATGTGACATGGTGCTGTGGAATCCTTTACAATGGACCTTCCCACTAAATTCATAATATCCCAAAGTCCATAAGTAGTTTCGGTACCGACCTTCCGGCTTCAGTGTGAGACGCTCCTTGTGTTTTGAATAGCACATCCTAAACTCGATATGTCTATTTAACAACGATGAGAAGTTCCGATACATCGTTTAGATACGTGGTAGAGCCAAGTGGCGGTTTTTGGTGCCCGCTCGTTCGGGCCGGCTAGTACCACGACCGCGCAGAATACCATCGTTAAGTAGAGGCATTTTATGCTTCTGAGTTTCTTTCAGTGAGTGCGGTAACCGGAGCCCCACTCCCCATTCCCCAAATATTCTTAAAGGCCGGCACCGCACCTGCTGCTCCTCTGGTATTGTAGATGCATGTCGACGTCGGTTACCACTTACCATTGGGTGAGCTGCTTGTTCGTTTACCCCCTTTTTCATAACAAAACAAGACAATGTTGGCAATGTCGAGATAAGTAAATATGGGGTGCGTTAGGTATTGGCCCACGCCCTACGTACGAAGAGAACGCCCGCCACCTAAGGTCTATATGCACTTGCGCACGACTGCACGTAACTAAGTTCCGACTTAGTGCCAATAACAGAGTAGCGCTTTAAATATAACTTCTTATATAATATATATGAATGCTGTTTATCACACACAAACAAACTTGCCTTAAAGTTGTTCATAATTATATTGTTATTGGAATAATTGGCTAAATCATGAATAATAATAATAGTTATACAACATTTATTTTGTATATAATATTTTTTTGTATATTTTATTTACTAAGGACCTTTGTCACCATAAGATAAGGGATAAGGATCCTCAGCGTTACCTAAACTTAACATCTACTTCAAATCAAAATATTATTTAACTTATTTTAAATACGCGATAGAAGCATTGGTACAAAATCAAATTAACCACTATAAATTTTGCCGCATCTGATGTTGGTTCGGCTAGTATGCTTACGAATCCTTCCCAAAAGGTTCCTTGTTCATCTTTGTGTATAATATACAAAATCTTCGCACCAATGCGACTCCCGCCTTCTGGTGTATAACACATTCTACAACTATGTGCCAAACGTCATCTGTCATAGTACATTTATCATATGAGGAATTAACTTTCCTCAATAAAAATCCTAATTTTTGTCCAGAACGTAAACTGTGTAATGCAATAATGCAGGCTCTAACATACTCATCATACCACTAAAAACACCAAGGTATCAAGGAAAAATCCAAACCTGCTGTTGCTGCATTGTAAAATTTTATAACATCTTCATCATAGAATAATGACAGACGATTAATCTCCAATTAAATTACTCCAAATTATATTCTATGCAGGCTTCATACTAGGTAGCGTTAGTGCATCGGAAAAAAAATATATACATTGGTTCTATGTGTGTTGTCGTCTACCAATAGAATATAATATCAATGTTCTAAAATCCCGGCAACGCCAATGTATACTGGTGAAGGATACCTGCCAATGTTAGACAAGATCGGCCCCTCATTCATATTTTTAATGACATTTTAATAAGCGTCAAAGGATTGCCATTAAATGTCAATTCAAAAATTCAATGTAGTGAAGGCGCCATCTAACGACTACTTATCAGAAGTGTTCCTGCACATTTGAACACGTTTAACTTTAAAATCACATCTAAAAAGAAGTCACATTGGAAAGTCAGATTATACCGCCAGATGGTGTTATTTTAGAAAACATGACCTTTACGAAGTTTGTATTATAATTTATAATTAAAAAGGAAATCAAAAAATTGTATAACTTCTATTTTATGAGAACGCACGTCGTCCTTATCCACTTATAATAACTCGTTACCCTATTTCGTAACAGTAGCGCCGTCTAGTGATGTAACGACGACTATGCCTTTAGTGAGTACTGATTATATTTCCGTGGTTAGTGTGTCAACAATCAACAAATATACGTACCTTCCGAACGTAATTTTTTCGTCTTTTTAACTTTCCGTATTTTTTTTTGCCATACATAGGACGATGTTTATAATTCTACAGTATGACAATATGTATAAAAATTGGGGTCAGCGTTTGACCTATTTAAAAATATGGAACACAAGAGACTATTTTAGCTGATATGTAGGTAAATAAAATATTCTTATACCTACGATGTTTTATGTTACTTTTATCACATAAGCGTTTAATTACATTATAATAATATAACATTGAACAATCCCAGACAACATCCAGCCACAAACTAAGATTCCGTGTCTTACATACATAAACCTACATTGATCATATAATATTAACGAAGATTAAATAAATGAACAAAATAAAAATATCTACGATAATTCAAACTACATGCTAGTGGGATTAAAAATTGCTGAAAATAAAAGTGCGTCGAATAACTTCGCATTGTCGTGCAATCAATGATGAACTAAATAAAATAAAACTTGACAGTAACAAAAAAAATATAAGATTCGAGAAACTGGTCAAGTGTAAATATTTTTTGCATACGACCACGTGGTGTGAATAGTGTACGCACGTAGTGTGAGCAAGATCGCATGCGATCTTCTTACTCACTCTTCTGTCTAGGAGTTTGGTAGGATGTAAGGATCTCATAGGGTAACTAAAGACAAGTGCCCCACTTTTTTCTCGCAGTAGAGCCAAGCGGCAGCTTTTGCTGCAGCTCGAATAGGCAGGTTCGACCGGCGTGAAGTAGGCATCTTATGCTTCTGCGTTTCGCTCGGTGAGGTAACCGTAGGCGCACTTCCCCCTTCCCCCTCCGCATCCTCTACTCCAAAAATCGTTGAAGGCCGACAACGCAACTGCAGCACTTCTGGTGTTGCAGACGTACGTGGGCGACGGTAATCACTTACCATCAGGTGAGCCGCTTGCTCCTCTGCCACCTCTTTTCCATAAAAAAAATTATACAGCGATACAGAAAGTGTTTGTCGACAGATTTATTTTTAAGAACTTATGTTTGATCTGTTTAAATTGTTTTTAACATATCGGCTTTAGCTGGGATTTAAACTGAACTAAATTTATATTAATAATGTCGTCCTGGCGGATTTCGGCCACAACTTCCCAATGTTATCGGAAGATGTAAACTGCTAAGAGTTATTATAGTGCCGCCAGTGATCGGCTTAACACAGAGGCTCACCGTCGGAGAAGGTTCAGATACAGAGTCAGAGACACGTGACGACACAACCAGACCCGAAAACCAATAGTTGTTTTTGCACAAACATTGGTTTCGGTTGCGATTCGAACGCGGGACCGCTTACCACTAAGCTACGCGGAAGTCATATATTCTGTGCATGAATACATGTGTAGATAATATTTAATTTATAATTAGATATATTTATTAGTATTAAGTTTAAAATACCTGTAAATGAAATTCAGATGACCACTTCAGGTAGAGAGACTTAAATAAATAAAATCACCTACACCAGGGATTCCTAAACTATTTTGAGCAAGAGACCTTTTTAAAAAATGTACTGATACCTCAGACCCCCATAACCAAATTACTTTAAAAATCCTATCTCTAGTTTTTTTCTATTGATACAAAATACTTACCAAATTAAACACTTTGCAGTTGGTTAAGTGAGTAAACTTGACATTATTTTCTAAACAAAATTTATCAAAATAAATAGACTTAAAATTCAATAAATATCAAGTATAATTAATAATTATTAATACAAATTAGGTAATGCTACTTCCTACTAAAATATTAGTCATTCTTATAACAAGTTGGTACACATAACACAACTTATACAGTATCTTGAAAGTTTTAAATAGAACTTGTTATTATTAATAGGGGTCCATTTTTAGACCTCGCCGACCCCCAAAATCAGTTTTATCTGTTAGTTTTATCAAAATATTTTTAATCCCTGGTCTAATGCTAGCTGCCACTAGAAATAAAGAAACAAAAACAAATGAAAGTCGCCGTTATCCAAATCGTTTATTCAAGCAAATGAACATAATATGAACAAACTGTAACATTAAATTTATCTACTTAATGATATTTACAATCCATACCTCGCTTACCCTAATTAACCTAATACCTAGATGCTTATACTACAGTACAAGAAATGCAGAATACATTTTAAAAAAACATGCGTCCACCAACATTTTAGAAATAAAAAATATTCTGCATTCATTTTCACAATGTCATTACTTCTTATAGTTATTGATAATGTTATATCAATTTAAAAAACAAACGGTTACTTTTGGTACTGGGTGGCTTGGTTACGAAACAACATGTATTGGGAAAACTAACAACTTCCATAACCAGGCGCACCGATTGCCGGTGAGGCATATTTTTCCCGAACTAGAGGCAGTCAAAAGCAAGAAAAGTTGGTCATGTGACACTTTAATATAATGTTTGAGCAAGTCAAATGCATGTTATTAGAATAGTTAATTGAAAATATACTATAGACTGTTGCTCCTACAGTTGGGTCAAATATATTCTTCATTATTGTATTAGGTACTATACTCCGGCCAGTTGTGTTCCAACATGGAAATAGCCTCAGATGGTCTCTGTGGAATGAAGCCACGCCAGTAAGCACTCTCATTCATTCAAAACAACATATCAACATTAACAGTGGCTTGTCATATAAAACTTAAATAGTGCATATTTAATTATTATGTGATTTAACTAAAAACTACAGAACCATTGTTTTAACAGCTGCATTTAGTTAATCAGTCCACTTTGTGCCTGGTGCTGAATGGCTGTTAAAACTTGGCGATTATTAAATATATTACTATAATCCAGTACACAACACAATAATTTGTCTGATATTTTGTTAAACTCATGTCTGTGAAAATTCAGAAACTTGAAGAATTTCGGAAGACTTTACCAAAAAAAGGCACCAAAAGAATATAAATTGGTAGAGTAAACTCAAAGGAATTAAATAATTTGCACAATCAAAGATCATGAGACTGTTACTTATTAAGTCAAAATAATTGTGTTTACAAACTACTTAATTCTCTCAATTGCTATAAAATATTCTAAATCAGAAATAAAACTATCGAGACATAAAATAAAACTCTAATTGAATCATTGTTATAATACCTAATAAGAATTCCAAAAAAAAATATTTCAACTGCATCCAATTTCTTTTCACATCTAAGCACATTTGTAGAACTGCATGGTGTGGCAGGCAAATCTATCGAACTGGGTCACAAATGTGCATGAAACTAGTGTCTTCGCTCAAAACTAACATAAGCATGAGCATACTCGCAGTGAAAGTGAAAGATCATTGTGAGTTTGGGATCCAGTGTAAATGTCCAACATTAACAATATAAATTAAAATTATGAGAGTAAATAAAATGTTGAAGTAAAAACTCTAGGATGACACATTCTACACAGACTCATAATATAACATTCAAAAAACTCATATGATTTAAAATATACTATAGTTCCACTGCCTCACTATTAAAGTATCCACGGTGAAATATACAATCTAGGTATTTCTTTCCACAACACTCACCACTCCCTCAGGCTTGAGGGCGGCACCATCACTTTGAGGAGGGGAGTCTCGGCTAAGGACACTCGAAGTACACCCGACAGTTCAGCGGACAAGGCCGCCTGGCTGACGCAACCTCACTGAGACTGACCTTGCTGCGAAGCATGACTCGCCGGCTTTGTGATCACTATTGTCGGTTTACCACTGACACCTGATTTACCCAGCTGCAACATGTTTGACGGTAATGTAATAATTTTGTTGCCACCTACAGTGTTTGTGGAGACAAGTTTCACAATCGTCGCACCTGAGGCGATGCCTTGCGCTTGCGCCGCGCTAACTGGTACTACAGGTCGGTTCTGCATCATTGCCATTTTGGGCATTGTTGCTACTGTCATACCAGTGGATGTTTTTACTAGGGTAACATACTGTGGACTGGAGGATGCTTGTGAGCCTACTCCTGGTGTCTTCTTGATTATAACAGGGATACCTGCATTACCCCCAGCCTGTCTAAGGACTGTAGCTCCTGTAGCAATTCCCCCACTAGTTGATGTTGTCACCTGCTCACTCGATTTAGCTGTTACTATCTTATATACTGGTGCTTTGACCTGTTGGCCTGCAAGTGCACTCCCGGCTATTTGAATTGTGCCACTACTGCTACCTATAACAGGTAAGTTACCCGCACTCAACTTCACGGGCATGCCAGCTGCAACTTTTGTGTGTATTCCAACTCCTGCTTGAATCGGAACTCCTCCAGCTGTTTTCACCAGGACATTGCTGGTGCCAATTTTGACATTACCTGCTCCAAGTTTCAGTGGCATATTGGCTGTTGCAACTTTTTGAACACTATTTGTTATCTTGCCCTGGATATTAGCGGCTCCAATCTTGAGTGGGACAGCATTAGCAGTGAGTTTAACTGGAACATTGCCTGCACTTAGTTTTACTGGTACTCCTGTGCTTGTGCCTGTCTTCACTTGTACAAAGCGAGGCGTCCCTGCTCCAGTTGTCGTTCCAAGAACAATCTGTGCATTGGATTGTGCTGTAGACACTCTTACAGTACTTGGTGTTGCAACGCCACTAACAATTCTTGTAACTCCTTGAGGCGTGACAGAAGCTACTTTAATCTGTTGTGATGAACCCGCAGCTGGTGATTTCACAACAGTCTTCCCATGGTATGTTTGTTTAAGGGTTTGGGTGTTTGGAGAAATCTTGACAGTGGCTGACTGTGCTGGAACTTTAATTGCACCAGAGACTACCTTTTGAGGAGTAGAAGCAGCAGCTGCAGGAGCTGGAGAAACTGCAGCAGCAACAGGCCGAACTGGTAGCTCCACAGGCATAGGGGGAAGGGCAGTTGCTACTGGTGAAGATAGGCCAAATGCTTTTGTAGCATCCGGCTGTGAAGCAACAGGTGATGCAGGCGGAGGGGCGGCTATGGGTTCCGCTGCGGCTGGGAACCGAGCAGGTGTCACCTTGCCACATTTCTGAACTTGAAGAAGATAGGTAGTAACAGTGCTCATACCAGGCCAGCATAACTCTAGTGATGTTGTACCTGCACGAACAAGCGCTACTCTACCTGCTTGTGGGGGCACACCTACTTCCAGATACCATAAATCTTTACAACAGATCTGATTGTTCCAAGTTTTTCTGTACCCATCTCTGCCTGACCAAATGTAAAGTCTGGTCTGGATAGCGACCGCACTGTGGCCAGCTCTGGCCCTGGGTACACATTCTTCAAATTTATCCAGAGCTATGTTATCCCATGTCATGGTCTCCAAGTTAAGGGAAGCAAGTGTGTTAGTGCACTTCCATTCCTTTTCATGGGTGGCAAGTTTCGACTCATCAGGAACAAGAGGCACCCAACCTCCATAAACATACATATGATGACCAATAACAGTGGCTGTGTGAAGTGAACGAGGAAGAGGAGCTGGACCTCCTAGTTCAGGTCGAGACCATGACATGCTGTCCACATCTAGTACCCACAAGTCTCCAAGACGCGAGCCACTCATTCCTCCATAAATTATCAATGAAGATTTTCCTGAATTTTTGTCAGTATATGCGACTCCACTATGGGACTCACGTGGTGGTGGTGATTGGCCGTACGTCAGTGGTATGTCCCATACTGTCATCGAAGAATTTGGATATAACTCAAGAGTATACAAATCATTGAGATATCTCGGGATATTGTTTTTGGGATCATCACTTTCATTAGCTAAGCCTCCAAATAAATATACTTTTCCATTCAATAGGGTGAAGCTATGGCCGAGTCTAGGGCACGGCAGCAGACCCTGCTTGGGTGGCAGAGCCTTAAGACGTTTCCATTCCCATCGTGAAGCTTGGAGTTCATACAGATCGTTAGAATACTTGCCATACTCCACCATGCCGCCAAAAACCAGAAGGCGCGTTCCGTCGACGACGAACCCATACGCAGCACAGCCTGGAGGAACCTCGCCTTTTGTGACAGGAACGAACCATTGATTTGTCGAGGTGTTGAAGACGTGAAGCTCATGAACAATTCCTTCATTTCCGCCGCCGAAAACTATCATCAAATCTTTAATAGCAACCGCACGATGGCCATGGCGAGGTCGCGGTTGAGGGCCACTAGGATTGTAAACTTTTTGCCACTTAAGTACAGCGTTTTCCTTCATTTTTACTAAACATTTGTCACTAAAAGCTTTGCACCGTATGTATCGCTCTGGATGCGTATCTATAGCATAGACAATGAGAAACGTCGTAAATAAGCTTTGAAGAAAATATTCAGGTTAGTTGAAGCTGCTTATGTCTACTTGGATTTACTTTCTCTTTCCCACTTATAGCAGACGCCTATGAGTAAAATAAAATCACCTTATGTAGCTTATAGTGTATAACAAAAATGGCGTTAGCAACAGCGATGGCAACTTAACAAGAAGAGAAAGAGCGGCGTCGGACGTCAAGAACTAATCTATGGATGATTTTTTTTTTAAAACTGATTCAACTTCCAATCACCTTAAAACACTTGCAGTGTACAGCCTCAATATAGTTTTCTAATTGGAAAATGAAAATACTATAAAAATACTCCAGAAATCAAAATTCAAACGTTAAACTCAGTCATGATGATATTATAATGCATATTATTACTTTGTATTGCCTTTTAATTTGTACAAAAAAAGTCAAAAGGTAATCAAGAATGGAATATAATGGATGAAATAAAGTCTTAAAAATAAACATTCTCATTAGGAAATACAAAGTTAATTATTCTTGTAATGTTTTCTATACCTGTATTTTCCTCCGTTTTTTTTTTACATTAATACGATAATTCATGTACTATCCGTTAAATATTTTATAATAGTTACATTACATCTAAAGAGTCGGTACCTGAGGGGTCCGAGTTCTTATTTTTATTTAAAAGTACCCTAGAGTATCTGGGTTCGAACCCCGGTGCCAGTGCCATTAAAATTATAACTTACAATTTCAAGTACTGAATTTACCACGTGCCGGGCATTGTAGTAAAACATCAGATCTCATCGATATTTAAAGAATGCTGATTTTCAGGTGGGTGCGTGTGATACAGTTCAGAAAATATGTCAACATATTTGAAAATATAGTATTCGTGATTCAAAACGTTTCTCAAATAGTATTTTTTGGTTTATAGTAATCGAATTTTTCGATTTTATACGTTTTTCGTTATATTGCTGTAAGTCAAAAATTTTGTTCCAGGGCTCGCGTACCATTAACATATACAGACGTATGACATAATATCAACAAACATTTTTTAAGAGCAGGTATAAAAAAAAGAAGGAAATGGATCTATTTTATACTTATAAAAATAATATTTGGCACTATCTATCTATCTACACTATCGTTGTAACTGTCTAGACAATACTATTTGAAACAGTGTAGATAGACGTCCTTATCTGACAGGGTCCGATCAGATCATGAAATCATGTACATAAATCATAACTTGTCGTCTGACAAATTCTAGTTCTAGGTCGTGAGGTGACCTGACTGTTTTTTTTTAAAAGAAGAAGGGGGCAAACGAACGTGTGGCTCACCTGTTAATAAGTGATCAGTGATCACCGACGCCCACGAACATCCACAACACCAGAGGAGCTACAGATGGGTTGCCGGCCTGGACTACAGACTGTGACAGGTCGGACCAAATCATTCGTCAATAGTCAATTAATAAAATTCATTAAAATTTATGTAAACGATGTATACATTCAAGGATCCGGCGTTATAAAGAAATAAAATATTCTTACAAATCTGATTGTCAAATGGAGCAAGTTATCTTGTGTTGCGTTATCTGTTATAGCGTCTGATCTTGTCGGACGGGACATATCATCTACAGTATATAGGAATATCTATAAGTTTCCAAATTTATAATCATAAAGTTAAAATTCAAAGTCACCTTTATTTACAGAATCAATATAACAATTATTTTTACAATAACTGGAATCTAATAACTAATATTATCATAAAGCACACTCCTCTTCGACAAGGCTGCGTCCACAAAGGCTTTTCCTCTTACCCAAGGGACTAAAGACAAGCTGTCGGGTCTCTTTCCGTCTTGTCTAAAAATTCCACAAGGCTTTAAAACAAAAGGATAGCGTTATCTAATGAGCCGTTACGAGTCGTCGTTACTACAAGGACATTGATGTGTACCTATTGCTGTATTAACTGTCTGTCAGTATGTGCTGTCGCAGTACTAACTTACAGTTTTTTACCAGTCATCCCGGTTTTTAATTTATAAATTGAATCCTATAGACATATAGGTTTTTATATCTATAAAACCGATATCCTAAAACTTACCGTTTTTTTTTCTATGAGGATGCAAGAGCCATCCGTCCGTCATATAACTCGTGCTCTCGTGCTCGTATAATTTTTTTTTTGAAATCTCTCAAGAATATGGCAATTGTCGTTTCTCAATACGGCAACCCAAATTATTTATATATAGAAGATTAAAAGGAGCCAAAGAGAATATTGAACATTGCAAACTATGAAATCTACATACCGTCTAAATATTTTTGCTAAATTAACATAATTATATTTGTGTGATGTATTTTAATTATAAGTTGTGGTGTAAAGAGGGCCGATTCAGAAAACGAGCATGAGGTGAAAATAACCCTGCCCAGAAAGCGTCCTGCGATGAAGGGAGTGTTAACGAAACATTTAATGATTTATTTTAAAAGATCTAACTCCACGGAATTGTCTTGGGGATTATAATTGCCTATAATCTAAAAGATCTAACCGTGGTGCACGTCTTCGAAACCCTCAACTTGGCAGGTGAAATGCCTGTGTTGATAAGTGTGCTCCTTGAATCTAGGCACTGTAATGAAATCTGATTTTAATGAAAGTACTTTTGCCTCTAGTAATCCTAAATACACTTGAAACAGCATATATATCTGGAACTCTCAAATAGTCTCCATACTCTTTTGAGACAAGCCAGTAGTATTGTTGCAACTCTGATACCTCTTGATGTTATTCAAAACAATTTGACACTAAATTGTTCGGATTATCATCCCTCCACCCCAAAGGCTGCTCATATAGTGTCCAACAGGAGTGTTGCAGGAGCAGCTTTGAGCCACCCAAAATACCACAAATTAATACAGCTTTGGACAGGCTTGCTATGAAATGTCACATTAGACAGAGACAAAGATTTTCATAAACCAAGTGTACATGCACATTATTAGT
Organism: Bhutanitis thaidina; assembly: GCA_029286595.1. Classification (NCBI taxonomy): domain Eukaryota; kingdom Metazoa; phylum Arthropoda; class Insecta; order Lepidoptera; family Papilionidae; genus Bhutanitis; species Bhutanitis thaidina. Next base: position 5,812 of record JAGSMS010000020.1, on the reverse strand, counting down.
GGCTGATATCTTTTCAGATGCTGTTACAGTCTGAGCACCCTGTGAGAATCCAGGGGAAGAAGTATTTGGTTATGTACTAGCAGGTTCTTGTGCAACATGTAACTTACTGCCAGTAACATCATTATGTATATCTTGTAAAACATAATAACACTTTGGAATGACACTAAGTTTTGGAATTCTGCAACCACTCCAGAATTCTTTCCTGAAAAACTACCCGAACATGAACCTTGTGCAAAATTATGTTGTGACATTTAGATACACACAGCGATAAATTTAAAGTAGAACTACCTCTTAAGTTACCTTTAGTGTCAGTAAATGAAACACTAAAATATTTATTTAATTTTACTCATAAGAGATTTCAACATTTATAGGCTAGATTATAACCTTAATAAAGTAGGTGCTTTATGAAGAATTTATTAATAGTATATAATTAGTCATTATATGTATGAATATAAGTCAATATGATCTTTGCAGCAATGCAGTATATTTTCTACCACAGCACTTGTACTTGACTTGATAAGAGAACTACTGTGTTGCATAATGTTTGATGGATCAATGAAAACCAGTAATAAGTTATTACTAAATAATTTAAATCAGTAGTAGATATGTTATTATTGTTAAGAATAGACAAATATATTATTTATTAACAAAAGTTGCAAAAGCAAGCAATTTGTGTAAAATCTTTGAGTATTTATGTGCCTAAAAGCTGTGTTTGTACATTAAAGATAATTAAACAAATCATTTCTGATCTGTTTGATCAGGCACTACGTAAAAACTACTGGACCGATTTTGATGCTGTTGTTCACTTGGAAAGTTATTACACGGTTCAAAAATGCTGATACTTTTTCTTCCAGGATTGACCAGTGGCCGCTCCGAGTGGGCTTGGTGAGCCCACTTCGGATGCGTGTTGGTGGACTGTGTTAGCTTAGAGCTATCCTGGCCCCCCACAGCCGTGGTGGAGTCGGGAAGAGAAGTTTCAGTATTGCGTTTCGGCTTGCGACTCTGGCGGGGACCGCACCGCTGATGCGGCCGTGGTGGGGCCGCGGGGGGAAGACGAGTGTCGGTATTACGATGGCCATTTTCCCTACCCTCCGCGGCCGAAACGTGGTCGGCGGCGGAGCCATAGACCAGATCCGCCGGGGGAGCCGGGAAGGCTGGTGCTTATGAGCGCCAGCCTTCCTGATCCCCATGGCCTCCGGTCTTCCCTTTCCTGGGAAGTGTGGCCAAAGCCCAAGCATTTAGTGCATTGCACTAGGGGTGAGTGATCCATTATAGGTCTCCTCTGGAGACCGATGTAGACTTTCTCTGCCTCAATTAAGCGCCTGTGAATTTGGGGAGAGAGTTCCAGGACAGGATGGCATTCAAGAGGGTTTCTTGCTCTCTTCCTGTATTTCACTCTTATTGCACAGTTTGTGAGTTCTACGCCCTGCAGAAGGTGTTTATTCTGCGCAAGTATGTTTTCTACCATTTCGGTGTCCGTATGGTAGAATAGCACGTCCCTGATTATTGCTAAGGGGTTGCTTGTCTTAGCTTCTTCCACTTTTAGCTGTTTGTCCAATTTAACCCTATTTTGGATCAGCTTTAGGTCCTCTTTAGTGCTGCAGCTGAGAACCACCTTTTGGTTTCTGGCCTTCCTTACCCGATCCACTTTGGCTTCGGTCTTCTTGGTGTCAAGGGCCTCTCTTATCCTCTCAATGACTTTGTCCCCTGTGTTTTTGGGGTCAGTTGAAGAGATGATGAGAGTGTGATTGGGTTTCGGTGGAGGGTGGTTTGCGGCCACTTTAGCGTAGGTCTGCTTTGGCTTCGGTTTCGTCTCCCCAGCCTACGCCAGTTCCGTTGCCAGACTAACAGCGGCTGGTGGTGGCGTCCGTTGCCTCTGCTCCCTAATGGTTTTCAGCTCCGAGGACATGGCTTGTAGGTGTTCGGTCAGTGGTTGTAGTTTTTCTGTCAGTTGTGAGTGGTCTTGGCTTGTTGGAGGAGGTTCTGAGAGTTTTAAGAATGTGTCCATTTCCCTCAGTGATTCCTCCAACTTTGATAGTTTATTTTCAATCGCGGCGGTGTTTTTGTTTTCGGAGGGGCAGGTTGGTTGTTTCTCCAGGCAGAGCAGGGTTTTTTGGCTTGTGTTCGAGGTTTTTTCTAGACCTCTGCGCAGTTCGTCCAGCTGGGTCTTAATAGTGTCCACGCTGGCTTTAACAGACATGAGGTCTTTGTTTGTTTCCTCTTTAGAGTCCTTCCTCCCTGCCCTGGTTTGGATAATGTGTCCTGAATTGCCCCTATGCGTTTTCCCAGTTTGTGCAACGATGTTTGAACCTCGTTGATTTTTCGGTGTGGTTCTTGGGTCTCAAAATCCAGCCAGCCACGGATTGCTTTTGACTCTTTTAGGGTGTTCTTGACGTCGGCTCTGGTGTGGCCTAGTTCGTTGGCCAGCTCCTTAATCAGCTCCGTCACTACTTTGTTGTGGGCGCGCTCCACTCGTACCAGCTCTTGTGCACCTCGCGAGCGCTCCTTCTAGATTAAGTTTGTGACGGGATCTTGAGTCTGATAAAGTGAGGATAATCTCGTAGAGGACTGTAGACACTGAGTGCTGTTTGCTTGCACTCCTCTTCATGTTGCCCGCGACCTAGCCTCTAAGGAGCATCTCGTTTGCTTCCTTTGCGGCTATGTCCATCTCCACACCCAGACGCCTGCTGTAGTTCACTGGCAGGCTGGGTCTTCCTCTCGCCGGAATCTCTGATGTCGGCGATTCCGGAGCCGAAGCCACCGATAGTTCCTCATCCGACAATATGGAGTGCGGAGGATTTCATCTCACCCAGTTGACGACCTTCTCTATGCAGTCGTCCACTGGATCCGGGATGGATGACATTTCGCTTCTGTTGGAGGTGTGCGATGTCTTTGCCTTCGATGCGGCGTTGTGGGAGGAGGCCTTTTTTGCTTTTGTGAGTGTTTCTGTCGGAGCGGTGTCCATACCGCGTTTGGTAGGCAGGCTGCAGCAGTTTGTCGTTTGGTATTGACCTGGGCTTGCTGCTTTTGGTAAGGACCTTCTCTCTCAGCGATCGTGGAGGTCTGACTGGGAGCGCTGGAGAGCTTTGTGGCCCTGTGGACAGAGTGGTCTCCACCTCCGACAGATTAGCACTGTTTTTTTTTTACGGTAATGGGTTATATATATACTTATATCTAATTTCTGACTAGATGAACTCACTGCTATGAATTAGGGTCTTTAATTGAATAACGTTCGTTGCTGTTGCACGTTGTGTGGAGTACGTTGACGCGAAGAGAGTCCGATGTGCTGGATTCTCCGTGATGTTGTGCTGCGAGTTGTTGGTGTAGTGCACCACTTTCAGGCCAGGCTGTGCCAGGCCAGGCCAGGCTGTGCCAGGCCAGGCCAGGCTGTGCCAGGCCAGGCCAGGTCAGGCCAGGCCAGCCAGCCAGCCAGCCAGGCCAGGCCAGGTCAGGCCAGGCCAGGCTGTGCCAGGCCAGGCCAGGCTCAGGCCAGGCCAGGCTGTGCCAGGCCAGGCCAGGCTCAGGCCAGGCCAGGCTGTGCCAGGCCAGGCCAGGCTGTGCCAGGCCAGGCCAGGCTGTGCCAGGCCAGGCCAGGCTGTGCCAGGCCAGGCCAGGCTGTGCCAGGCCAGGCCAGGTCAGGCCAGGCCAGCCAGCCAGCCAGCCAGCCAGGCCAGCCAGCCAGCCAGCCAGGCCAGGCTGTGCCAGGCCAGGCCAGCCAGCCAGCCAGCCAGCCAGCCAGGCCAGCCAGCCAGGCCAGGCCGGGCCAGGCCAGGCTCAGGCCAGGCCAGGCTCAGGCCAGGCCAGGTCAGGCCAGGCCAGGCCAGCCAGGCCAGCCAGCCAGGCCAGGCTCAGGCCAGGCCAGGCCACAGGCCAGGCCAGGCCAGGCCAGGCCAGGCTCAGGCCAGGCCAGGTCAGGCCAGGCCAGGCTGTGCCAGGCCAGGCCACAGGCCAGGCCAGGCTGTGCCAGGCCAGGCCAGGTCAGGCCAGGCCAGGCTGTGCCAGGCCAGGCCAGCCAGGCCAGGCCAGGCTGTGCCAGGCCAGGCCAGGCCAGGCCAGGCTGTGCCAGGCCAGGCCAGCCAGGCCAGGCCAGGCTGTGCCAGGCCAGGCCAGGTCAGGCCAGGCCAGCCAGCCAGGCCAGGCTGTGCCAGGCCAGGCCACAGGCCAGGCCAGGCCAGGCTGTGCCAGGCCAGGCCAGGCTGTGCCAGGCCAGGCCAGCCAGGCCAGGCCAGGTCAGGCCAGGCCAGGCTCAGGCCAGGCCAGGCTGTGCCAGGCCAGGCCAGGCTGTGCCAGGCCAGGCCAGGCTGTGCCAGGCCAGGCCAGGTCAGGCCAGGCCAGGCTGTGCCAGGCCAGGCCAGGTCAGGCCAGGCCAGGCTCAGGCCAGGCCAGGTCAGGCCAGGCCAGGCTCAGGCCAGGCCAGGTCAGGCCAGGCCAGGCTGTGCCAGGCCAGGCCAGGCTGTGCCAGGCCAGGCCAGGCTGTGCCAGGCCAGGCCAGGTCAGGCCAGGCCAGGCCAGGCCAGGCTGTGCCAGGCCAGGCCAGGCTCAGGCCAGGCCAGGCTGTGCCAGGCCAGGCCAGGCTGTGCCAGGCCAGGCCAGGCTGTGCCAGGCCAGGCCAGGCTGTGCCAGGCCAGGCCACAGGCCAGGCCAGGTCAGGCCAGGCCAGGCTGTGCCAGGCCAGGCCAGGTCAGGCCAGGCCAGGCTGTGCCAGGCCAGGCCAGGCTCAGGCCAGGCCAGGCTGTGCCAGGCCAGGCCAGGCTGTGCCAGGCCAGGCCAGGCTGTGCCAGGCCAGGCCAGGCTGTGCCAGGCCAGGCCACAGGCCAGGCCAGGCTGTGCCAGGCCAGGCCAGGCTCAGGCCAGGCCAGGCTGTGCCAGGCCAGGCCAGGTCAGGCCAGGCCAGCCAGCCAGCCAGGCCAGGCCAGGCCACAGGCCAGGCCAGGCTGTGCCAGGCCAGGCCGGGCCAGGCCAGGCCACAGGCCAGGCCAGGCCGGGCCAGGCCAGGCTCAGGCCAGGCCAGGCCAGGCCAGGCTCAGGCCAGGCCAGGTCAGGCCAGGCCAGGCCAGGCCGGGCCAGGCCAGGCCAGGCCAGGTCAGGCCAGGCCAGGCTGTGCCAGGCCAGGCTGTGCCAGGCCAGGCCAGGCCAGGCCAGGCCAGGCCAGGCCAGGCTGTGCCAGGCCAGGCTGTGCCAGGCCAGGCCAGGCTGTGCCAGGCCAGGCTCAGGCCAGGCCAGGCTGTGCCAGGCCAGGCCAGGCCAGGCCAGGCCAGCCAGGCCAGGCCAGGCCAGGCTGTGCCAGGCCAGGCCAGGCTGTGCCAGGCCAGGCTGTGCCAGGCCAGGCCAGGCTGTGCCAGGCCAGGCCAGGCCGGGCCAGGCCAGGCCAGGCCAGGCCAGGCCAGGCCAGGCCGGGCCAGGCCAGGCCGGGCCAGGCCAGGCCAGGCTGTGCCAGGCCAGGCCAGGCCAGGCCGCCAGGCCAGGCCAGGCCAGGCCAGGCCAGCCAGCCAGGCCAGCCAGGCCAGCCAGGCCAGGCCGGGCCAGGCCAGGCCAGGCCAGGCCAGGCTCAGGCCAGGCCAGCCAGCCAGGCCAGGCCAGCCAGGCCAGGCCAGGCCAGGTCCGGCCAGGCCAGGCCGGGCCAGGCCAGGTCAGGCCAGGCCAGGTCAGGCCAGGCCAGGCCAGGCCAGGCCAGGCCAGGCCAGGCCAGGCCAGCCAGGCCAGGCCAGGCCAGGCCAGGCCAGCCAGCCAGCCAGGCCAGCCAGGCCAGGCCAGGCCAGGCCAGGCCAGGCCAGGCCAGGCCAGGCCAGGCCAGGCCAGGCCAGGCCAGGCC